>CM057449.1:974950000-975550000 GCA_016271365.2 Neoceratodus forsteri
TGTGGCTCATTCTGGAGGTTTTATTACATTTTGAATGGTCTCACCGGTACAGTTGCTCATATTGTTTGTGCTGGGAAACTACAAAATGAAAGGAGGAGCTGGCCCTTCACCGATAGAGTGCTCTGTGTTTTAATAAGTAAATAAAATACATGCTCTGGTCCTTCCCTAGCGAAGTGTGTGCAGTCTCCCAGTGAAGAGTAACAGACTGCTGTGAAGCAGTCTGTAATCACGACTGTCATCTGCCAGTGGGGAGTGTCTGGAGAGCAGGTGGCAGTGTCACAAGTGACATGTAAAATCGATCTTACGGCTTTACATTCACTGTGACAAATATATATTTTTTATTGAAGTAAAGTATACCTACGGATGCTCACTACAGTAATTTAAAGCATTTTTCTAGTATCCAGGTGTAACCCCACTGCAAATGGGGGTTCCCAAAAGACTTCCAGGAGCTTGCCTGAATGCTCCAAGCCTGAATGGTGTTTGGCGTTTAAGCCATTTATCAGTGAGTGTTTTTAGAGCCTCTGGTACTGTCTCTTTAAGAGCTGTCTGCTTGCAGACATAGTTAGTTTGTATGGGGGGGGGGGACTGTGTGCTTCTCTGTTTGAGTACCACTCTGAGCTGCTGCCAATTCACTCAATTTTGCAGTCACTAGGAGTGCAAAGGGAACCTATCTGAAAGATGTAACTGTTTGCCAGAAATCATTTACAGTAATAATGAAATTACAGTTTGTCTAACCTGCTTTCTTTGCAGTCAGAACTGTGTCTGCCTAGTTCCCATTCTGGTTTTGAACTGCTGAACTGGACCAATCAGTGTGGGGTAAGCTAGCTCTAAAATGGTGCCTTGGACCGAATCAGAACTTGGACTCATAATCTGGGCCAGCCACAAGAGGATTGTATGGGCAGTGACTCTGGGAGATGTAGTTTAGACTTGGGCGCCTTTTGGACCAACAGCAGCAGTATATTGTGAGTGACAGCCAATCCAGTCAAGAACTGGGAGGAACTCAAAGGAAGTGCCGGTTTGTCTGTTGGAGTTTCAGTTTAGCTCTGGGAGTGAAGGGAAAGAAACCCTGTCCTTCAGTGCACAGTTTCAGTCAAAAATGTGTGTAAGGCCCAGAGTTCCGGTCTGCAGCTTCTGTAACTGCTTGTTAGGACTGAATCTGTCCTGTGAAAAGAATCAAAGGATCTCTGAAGAGTAGAAACCAGGCTCACCCTGTAGAAGACTGGAGAAATTGTTGAATTGCACTCGGTCGGTCAGGAACTGAATCTGCTGTGTGTTCTCCGGGTATTTGTGCAGTAATTGCGATCGGGATAGAAGAAGCAGCCTGCCTGGTATAGTACTTTCTTTTTACCATATAAATGTGTGAAAGAGTCTCGTGGAGCTCAAGAGTAGCCCTGCTGATCTTGAAGGACCCTATCTTGTTTGGAGGTCGTGAGTACTAATTCAGGGTCGCTCCCTGTTGAATTGCCACATTAAATCCAAATGGAACCACTGTACTGCTGACTGTTTAAACTAATTTTTCTTTTCACTGTGTGAAAGGGCCCCTACCAGCTGCCACGGTTTGGACTAGCCACTAGGGCTTGGGTACCCAGGGACAGTAACTGGTAGGGATAGGCCTGTGCACAGAGCCATAGGTAGATAGTAAAGTGATAAGCTAATTAACCTGATTTCCCCCTGTCCTTGTTATATCCCCCTAAATAAATCAGAGCTGCTTGTTTCAGCAAAGTTATACTGTCTGAGGTATTTGTCTATGTTAAATTACTGTACTGTGATTGTTGCACTGTATCTTATTTCACAGGAGGTCCCAGTGCCGGAACTAGTCCTGGGGGTAAGTGTATACTGTGAAGGTAATTCTGATATATTGTGTGGGCCACTAGTGGGAAGAAAGGGGGGTTGCAGTGTCCCAGAGGGCTGTGACCAAGTAAGTTTAACTATTGCAAACCCTGACCTCTGGGTGGAGGCACCCGCCATTGGATCCAGGCCCCTCAACCTGTTAGTGGCAAATCAGGCAGGGGTAGTAGCCCCTGGGATAGCGCCATCTAGGGGTTACACAGGAAAATATCTTAAATAGGAGAATTATGCATGGCCAATCATACACAACAAGGTTGTGTTTCCATAGAGGCACAGAGGACATGATATGGACCTTGAGAGCAATGCTCAAGAAGTTTATGATGTCATCTCAACCCCGACATGGAAACTTGAGCCAAGCTGGGCATAGCTGCTCATGTTTTGTTTTATTTATTTTTATGCTATATACAGTTTTACTTTGTCAACACTGAGTATTTCGTTTATATGCACTACTAAACAGGACCCACTCCTGCCCCTTCCTACCCATCTTTCACGCTCATAGTCAGTAACTAAATCAAAAGATTGGAACCTTCTTAAAAAATGGCAGAACAGATGTTCAAACTAATTCAATCGGCTAAAATACTATATTTATAAAAAATAAAATAAATATATTGATCAAGCAAAGGACCCAAAAAAATACTGGCACTATAGGAACCAATTGCAAAACCCAGCAAGTTCCCGGGCACAGATAAAACTGGTTGAAATAGCATCTTAATAGATAATGATCAGTTTAGGGTAGCAGAAATTCTAAAGCAATATTTTACAGAGTTACCAGATTTGAGATTGGAGAGTTTGAGGGACATGGCTTTAGACAGTGTTTTGGAAGACAAGGTAGATGTTAATAGGGTGGAGAGTAGTGTGGTAAACAGGACAACTTCGAGACCTCCTATTTAGGTTCAAGAACATTACCATCACAGAGGTTGTGAAAGAGCTGAATAGTTGGAAGGTTAATAAGGAAGGTGAACTAGATGTGATTCAAGCCAGATTTTTAAAGACGGGTGCAGATGTGGCCACAACTGCAACTTCTTTGTTAAACTGGAGCTTATGCTCCTCAACTTTTCCCAGATTCTTGAAAAACATAGAAAATCATTCAGATTTTCAAAGGGGAATCTTCAATACCCTCAGACTACAGATCTATTGCCTTATTACTGTGGATTCCGCTTATATGCACACCTGTTTTGCAACAGTAAAATGTCATATGCAGAATTTACATATAGCGAAATTGAATGTAGTCCAGATAGAGGTATGGCAGCTCTCCATGAGTCCAGGTGCCACAGTTGGTCAGCAGCAGTGATGGCTCTATTTGCCCCATTTGTTTTAAAATAAAGAAAAAAAAGTATCTCCAGTCCCTCTTTGACAGAAAAGCCGAGTCGCGGTGGCCAGAAGAGGGCAGAGTAAGAGGAGTGGCATTTAGTGGAGCAGCGATCATGCAAGCAGGGGTGGGAAGGCAGGACCCCCAAGCCAAAGAAACCTCCCATAGAGCAGCGCAAGAGAGCAGAACAGTTCAGGTAGCCCAGCACAGTGAACTCTGCAACACAAAATGTGTTCTCTGCCATCTCCCACTCTGCATACAATTTGCTTCTGCTGATGTGCTGGCAATGTGCTAACGTGCTTGTTAAGCAATCGTTTATACAGGTAGCCAGCACCCATTAGTGCCTCTGAATTAATGCAGTAATCCAGAATGCATTCCACATTTAATAGCAAGTACATCTCAGAAATGTTGCACTTTGCACTTAACAGGATTGCTTTAAAACAACATTTTTTAACATTGGATTTAATGCAAAAAAAAAAAAGAGAAACTGAAAAAGTGTGTTTTTAAATGAAAATTGCTTTTAGGCAAATTGCATACAAGTGGAATCCACTGTATCAAAGATTTTGGAGAGGTCTGTTCACAGACGTTACCACTATTTGGAACAACAGGATTTCTCGTCTAGACACCAGCATGGATTTCGGGCAGGCAGGTCCATGGACACAGCTCTTGTGGACTTCAACAACCTCGCAGCCACATCCTTAGACTTCGGGTTTTGCTTACTTAAAGTCAAAAATAGCGAGTGCATTTTATTCAAGCCCTAAAATTATCTGGAGCCCCGATTCAACTTATTGTTCATTACATTTCTATATTTATGTTCCCTCATTCTTTAGTACCCACGATGTTAGCATGAAAACAAGATATCTGTCCTCCTGACTTTCATCCATATGCTGCTCCTCACTACAGTCATAATGTGGATTGTGGAAGGAATAAGGTATCATTTGGGGGGGGGGGAGAGAATATGCTATGTTAGTGTACTCAGTGGCGTGTACAAATCCAGAGCCCAAAGGGCAAAGGACTTCAAGGTACTGCATAATCAGATATGTGGCAGGTGTTAAGGTTGCAGCTGGTAAACTGCAATTTTAGGTGGGGATTATTTTGCTGCTTTTAAAAAGGAAGGTCCCTTCAGTCTTTTATTCGATTTACCAGTGTAGTTTGTAGGCATGAACATTGATTATCTCTACTATACCCTCCTACTTTCATCAGGAGTTAAATGTAAATGAAGTTAAGTATGGTGTAAAAACCTGCTCGACTCCACTGCAAAGGTCATGACTGAGTCGCACCTTTCATTTCATTTCCACAACTGGATTTCTGAACTCATGTAAGGCATCCTGGAATTTCATGATGTGTTATTGCTAAAGCCTGCAGAAGTTACACTGCATCAGTCAGTGCTGCTGCTGCTGTTCTCTGCAATCCATATGTTCTTCTCTTATGCTAGCCCTGAAACTTTTCAAGGCATAGAAAGTGCCATGCTGTTCTCTGTAGTTTAAAGTGCAACAGGGTTAGAAAACAAAATGCTTTTAGAGAATACAAGGACTTCACAAGATATGTAATAGGACTGAGATTACAACTCGGTTGGCTTGTGCAGGTACACATCAACTCCATGATACTTTGCATGAGTGGAGTCATGACCTTCATGAATTGAGTAAACAGGTCCACAGGGCAGAACAGAGTGAAGCAACCTCCTACGATAAAATTAGGGGTATGCAAGAAAGGGAATAACTTCATGCCTACAAACTACACAGGTATACAGAAAATAGGCTGATGGAACTTTAAATAGGTATTCCTGACTTTTAGCTTTCTATACTTCCCCTTGTTACCTGCAAGGTTAATCTGGAAGCCTGGGCTGTGCTTCCTGTTCCTTCCATAAAATCCGGGTCAGGCCTGGTAGCCCGAGGCTGTCTATGTCATGTGACCTCATTCAGGTGCACTGCTGGGCAGCTGAGATTCAAGAAGAGAGTGAGCTGTGTTTGATATTTGAAAAGCATTTAGAGCAATGTTTGTAGAAGTTTAGCTGATGGTTTATTTATACATGCATGCATGCTTCTGTTGTATAAACTTATAATTTTTAAATGTATTTTGTGTTTTTGAGGCTGTATGGTTTGAATTTGCACAATTTATGTTGCTGTGTTGTTAGATTTGCATTTCTCATCTTTTTGTTCCTTAGGATATGTAATTAGCATATTGGCCTTTTCACCCAGGCTGGTTTGTGCTCTCGATTAACGCATCCCTATCTTGTCTTCAAAGCAGGAGTATATGCAATTCTAATGCAGTACCATGTGATGGTCCTGACCAATGAGGAGTCAGAACTGATCAGACACCATTTTATAAGGCATCATAAAATTACTTGAAAAGCATTATGATCCCAGACTGTGAACTACCACTTCACCAGAGAGAAGCAGGAGAACTAGATGAAGTCTGAGACACAGATACAGTTTTCATGAGAGTATCCTTAGTAATCAGGGGTCCCAACTGGCACCAACCCACTGGCAAAAGGCTGGTAGCTTTCTATCAGGCCAGTAAAATATTTTTGAAAGGAAGCTGCATTTAACTTGAAAGGTCTTTATTCCAGTAGAAGCTGTAGTTTATTAGCTTTTGTTTACCGGTAAGCACAACTAGACAAGGAATGCCTATTTTCAGATGCGACCAGGAGATTACAGAGCATGGTTTACAAACAGGTGTGGGTGTATTACAAGAAGGTGAACTATAGACAATGAATGGGGTGAAACAAGGAAACATTTACAGGACGATCAGATAAGCAGAGGCGTCAAGGGTGAGGATAGGTAAGCAACAATTATATTTCATGGTAAGACAGCAGGTAAACAATGATTACATTTCAGGGTAAGAGAACAATAACAATTTAAGGGCAGTCATTTCATTTTGAGTGTGGTAAGTGCTGAGGTGAAGGGCAAGCAGGGTATACACTCCCCCTAACAGAGCTCAGAAAGGGTAGAAGACAGAGGATGTGGAGGCTGCACACCAGGGACAGGCCCAGGGGGCAGGGGATGTCAGGCAGTCTAGTAACAGTTACAGGCTGAGGCAGACTTTAGGTGCAACCAGAGGGAGCTTTTAAAGATGGGACGGGTGAAGGGTACACCTGAGGGGTGCAGGTAGGGCATTCCAGAAGTTCCAAGAAAACGCTGCGGCAAATAAGGATCCGCATAGCTCCACGGAGGCGGGCACACCTTCACTAAACACTAAATCAAGAATAGAGCGCATACACACACACACACACACACACAAAAACAGCAGGAAGCCATTCTATGTAACCAAAAGTTCCATTTATTTAGGCTCAAAGTTTGTAAAAAGAAAAAAAAAACCAAACAACACTGCGGCACTTTTCTTAGTTTTTTTTAATAAACACACAAACTTTGGAGCCTAAATAAATGGAACTTTTGGTTACATAGAATGGCTTCCTGCAGCATTTGTGCGCACTCTACTCTGATTTAGGGCATTCCAGAATCTAGGGGCGCAGACAGCAAAGGCACGATCACCAGACAGTGTGCGTTTTTGGGGACTAGGAGAGGGTGCAAGGCAACTGACCCAAGTTGGTATGAGGGCGGTGCTGGCCGAAGGAGTTTGGACAGGGTGGGTGGGGTGGCACTGCAGACAATTCGTATGTGAAGCAGCCCAGGATGAATGAGCTATTATTACATAGGGACAACCAGTGTAGTTCATTGTATAATTCACAGCGATGCACAAGTCGAGAGACTGAGAGGGCAAAGGGCAGATATTGTAGGCTACATCCCATTTGGCAAGACTAGTTTTGCAGTGAAGTTAAAGGTCGCCAGCCCATAGCTGAGAAAGAGAAGAAATAAACCTTTAGCAAGGGCAGCCGAAAGCAGCAGCAGTAAGGGACCCACAAGCCCTGTACACAAGTCCAAGCCTGATATTAGTTGCCCTGCAAACATTGTGAATGTGTAAAGGTAGGTCTAACTGGGTGTCAAAAGTAACTCCCAGGTATTTAAAGGAGCATGTAATGCTAAGTCGATCACCATCAAGACTCAAGACATTTAGTGGTGCAGGACACTGAGCTTGGCAGGGGAGCCGAAGAGGATGAGTTGAGTTTTCTTTATGTTGAGCAGAAGCTTATTTGTCTGGAGCCAATTCTGCAACTTACTGAAGTCAACTTGTAGGTTGTGACTAATGGGGCTGACCATCACCTGAGCTAGATAGGAGGACGAGGTCATCGGCGTATAGCATTGTGGTACTATAGGTAGAGACTGCTAAGAAGTCATTGATTAAGAGAGAAAAAAAGAATAGGGCCTAGGATGGAGACCTGGGGGACACTGATCGTGACAGGAACAGGCTCCAACACAGCCCTATTGTATTTGACAAACTGTAACCTGCCAGTGAGAGTATGAAAACCAATTCACTTGGTAGAGAGCTGCTGGTGGGGTTTTCATGCTGCAGTCAGCAGCAAGAAGGGGACGCTTTTCGGCCACAGGGCAGGAGAGTTCGGCCACATCGGTGACAAAGGGCAGCATGACTAGAGGTGCAGCAGAGAGGAAGGGGGGCCACACAGTCGGTGGGGGATTCTAGTTCGGCAGAGCACCCCGATTGATAGAAGAGGAGCCGAAGGAAGCAGCCAGTCAGCCAATCAGAAGAAGCAGCACTAACGAGGCCTGGCTTTAAGAAGCCAGCCAGTCCGTAGGAGTGGATTCACTTGGTTGAGTGCTGCTGGCGGGGTTTTCATGCTCCAGTCGGTGGCAAGAAGGGAATGCTTTTCAGCTGCAGTCAGTGGCAAGGCAGGAGAGTTCGGCCCCATTAGCAGCAATGGGCAGCATGACCAGAGGCACAGCAGAGAGGAAGGGGGTCCACATAATCAGAGGGGATTCCAGTTCGGGAAAGCACAGATGGAGTGAGGGCACCCTGATTGGTAGCAGAGGAAGTGGCCAGCCAATCAGAAGGAGCAGCGCCAACAAGGCCTGGCTTTAAAAAGTCAGCCAGGCTGTGGGAGCGAATTCATGTGGTAGAGACCCACTCACCCCCCACCCTCTCCGACCCGGCCTCTTAAATACCAGTGGAAGGAAGAGCATGATAAAAAGGAGGAGGAGCAGGGTAAATGCTGAAAGAAAAAAAAAAATTTGAGTGGCAAAGGGACAGCAGAATAAAAAGGAAGAGTCACCGCAGGAGGAGATCTAGGACTTCCAGAACTTTATAATCTACTCGCCACAAAGGAGCTGTAGTGCGGACTTATCTGAACTCTACTCAAGGAAGCTACAGAAAGAACTCTGAGGCACATTTTTAAAAGGCGACTATGATCTGCAGGTTGAACTATCAGAGTAAGAGCTGAAGACGGTTTTGGTGTCTGGACTATCCAAGAAAGAACAGGTGAAGGTATAGAATACCGCTAAAGGCAGAAAAGGAAAACTGGTGGCAACATTCTTTCTCTGCAAACTTGTCTTTTTTTGGTAACCGTTGTGGAGGGGTGTTAGCCAGGGAAATCTTTTCTTCTGTGTGTTAAAATGTTGTAAAAAGTACTACTGTCCTGGTAAGGTTGTTATTGAGGAGTGAAGATCAGGGCAATTTCCATACTGTGGGAACTCTGAGCTACCATTTATTAGGGGTCAAACCTGCTAGGTATTCTTACATTATTCCATAACTACTGGTTGAGCAGACATGGCAATGGCAGGCAGCGAGCTGGGGAGCAGCCATGGGGGAGGATTATTTGGCAGAGTGGTGGGGTGCAGTGGGTGTGGGGCGGCCATGATTCTAAATTGGGCATGGAGGATGGGAGATGTATGGTGTGAAACAGCTTGCACAGTTGAGGAGGAACTGGAGTGACTGAGGAGGGAAATGCATGGTTGGTGGGGGGGGGGGGGAGAGAAGAGAACTAGGAGGAGGGGCAGAAAAGCAGGGACAGTACCAACTGGGAAAGCAGAGAGAGCGAGCGAGCATGAGTGAGTGCGAAAGGAACGGAGGGTGAGAGAAATTGGATGTTTCCACCAGTGAGTTAGGTGCAAGTAGGGAGGAGACGGGTTTGGAAAAAGGAGGATGGGAGGAGGCCAAATGTGTGTAATAGAGCCACGGGAGAGGATGGCAGCGGACCCAGGGGAGGGTCAAGGAGTTTTAAGACAGGAGGCAATGAGGCAAAAAGGGCTCAGGAGGTGTGGAAGACGGTAGGTTCAGGAAAAAGAAGGCAGAAGCCTGATAATGTGGGCCTAAATTCAGACAGGGGTACAACAAACATGGGAAAGACAAGCATGGGGGGGGGGGGGTGGAGTAGGAAAACAGATCGCCGAGCCTGAACAGGAGCAAATTTGGGGAACAGGGGGAAAAAGGTAACAGGATTGGACCTTAACAGATTTGAGCCTCTACTTCTTATAAAGGATGGGGAGGATGTTATAAATGGAGCAGTGGTGGAAGAGAGAAGGTGTGAAATTGTGGAAGGTGGTGAAAGGGGGGAGCGGGAGCCCCAGATCAGGACTCCATAAAAATGCACATATGGGTGCAGCAAGGGTGGGACCTGTGCAAGAACAACCCAGACAGAGAACTGCAAAAACTGTATGGGAGCAAGCCAGGCAGGGAGAAGTGACGAAGGGGACAGGGGCTTCTGTGGGAAGGGCTGTAGATGGGAGGCATGGACCTAAAATGAAGCTGGGGTACAGGGAACTGAGGGGAAATCCAGGGGGTGACCAAATGAAGCAGGGCACAGTGGCAGGTAGCAGCATAGAGGAGCCAAGGAACCAGACATTGACTCAGGGAGATGAACAGGAGAATGGAGAGGAGATCTAAAGAAATTTCGGGGGATAGAATGGGTAAGGATAAGGCTAACTTGGGTAAGGGTGAGAGAAACACAGTTGCAAGAGTTGCCCAGAAGGAAGAAGGGGACAGAGTTTTAATAGGTAAAGGTGTTACATGGGGTAGAAGGGAGGTAGGGGTTAAATATGGAGGGGAATGCCTACCAGGAATGACGGCAGCCAAAGTCATACACTGGATCCCCCAAGGAAGGGCACTGGAGAAGAAAACAGCCAATTTTCCACTTAGGAACAAATGATCTTTAAAGATTAGTGTGATGGAGATACAGGCATGGTTTATGGCACTGGCTAGCTTCTGCAGCAGCTTGGATTTTAAATCCTTGTCTTTCTCTGAGATGCTGCCAGTACCAAGGGCCACCATAGATGTGAAACAGAATATAGAGGAATTCAACAGTTGGCTGGCAGGAAGGTGTGCTTAGAGGGGATATGGAGTGGTAGGAGACTGGGGAACAACGTGGAGCGACAATAGCCTCTATGCTCAGGATAGGCTGCATTTAAATGGGGAAGGGAAAGCAGTGCTCAAATGCAAAGCTGGAATATTATGTTGATAAATGCTATCATTTAAACTAACTTAACTTGAGGATGGGGGCATAGAATTTGATGGCAGATAAGGACCGCTTGGTCCACCTAGTCTGCCCATTTCCCCACCTAATGGATAAGCTGCAGAGCCTAGTTAACCAACAGCCTACTTCCTCCTACCCTCCCCCAACAGAATTGCCTTATGTCCGTCCCATGCATTCTTGAATTCCCACACTGTTTTTTACTCTACAACCTCCTCAGGAAGGCTGTTCCATGCATCGATGACCTCTCCATTAAAAATCCCTCACATTACCTCTGAGCAGTTCCCCTTCCATCTTCAAATTGTGCCCCCTTGGGGACACTTGACTAGTGGGACACATGGCGGTGTGTGGGGCGGGGACTGCGAGCCCCACCCCAACAAACAAGAAGCACAAGAGTAGGAAACATAGGGTGGGTAGCAAGCAGGGAACAGGGAGGAGGGGACTGGAGAGTCATGTATGCAAACACCAGACGTCTGGGTAGGAAGATTTGAGATCTAGCAGCAACAATGGTTCAGGAGAGCTTTGACATTTTGGGGGTAACAGAAACCTTGTGCCACTGAGAGCAAGGATAGGACATGGCGATACTTGGGTACACACAGTTCAGGAGGGACAGGGAGGAAGGGGGGGTTGCAGTCTACATAAAGGAGGGTATCGGGGCATCAGAACTGCAGAGCAAGTGGGAGGAGGCCGAAGGACTCTGGGTCTCCTTGGTGGTGGGGAAGGGGGAGGTGGTGCATATGGGGGTGGTTTACAGGCCCCGGTATAGCAGGAATCAGTGGATAGAAGCATGGCTGGTCTTGAGGGGTGGAGTAATGTGGAGAGGATAAAGGAAGCTATTAGAGAGCCACAGACCTATGCACCAAGATATCAAGCAAAAATAAGAGAAGGCAACCCTTGTGGTTCACTAGGGTTGTAGCAGAAAAGGTCAGGGAAAAGAGTAATGCCTGTAAGAAGTTAAAGGTAACAGTCTGAAGTGGACTGGGAAAGGTACCAGGTGAGCCTGAGAGAAGCAAGGAGGATGAAGGCACAGACTGAGGAGCACACAGCTAGAGGTGTCACAAAAGGGGATACAAATTTTTTTTTTTTTTTTTTTTAAAAAGGTATGTGTCATTGAAAGGCGGAAAACTAGGCAGGGAATACTCTGGTTAAAAACAAAAACGTGGGGTGAGTTGATACAAGGGGGCACAGAGAAGGCAGAAATATTAAACTATTTTTCCTCAGTATTTACTAGGGAGGAGGAAGAAGGGGTAGGCAGCAGAGTAAGAGAAGCTAAGGCAGGGGAGGGGGAAGTGGATACGAGTCCATTCCAGGTGGAGGAGATTCTGGGAGAACTAGGCTGCATGAAGGTGGACAAGGCGATGGGGCCGGATGGGGTGCACCCAAGGATGTTGAAGAAACTTAAAGATATACTGGTGGCACCCTTGACTGCACTCTTCAACAACTCCCTGGAGTCTGCAGGGGTACCAGAGGACTGGAGGCAGGCAAATGTAGTCCCCCTGCATAATGAAGGAAGGAGGGAGGAGGTGGGAAATTACAGGCCCATGAGCTTGACATCAGTGGTGGGCAAGCTCATGGAGAAACTAATGAAACTCAGGATCACCAGTTACCTAGAGGCAAGCACCTGATGAATCCAAGGCAATATGGCTCTACCAGGGCAGATCCTGCCAAACAAATTTTATATTTTGACACAGTCACCAAGGAACTGGATTAAGGGAGGCAGTAGATGTTGCTTATCTGGATTTCAAGAAGGCATTTTACTCCATGCCACACAGGAGACTGCTGCATAAGCTGTCATTCCTGGGGCTGGGGCAGGTGGTGGTTCAATGGGTGGGAAACTGGCTGGGGACAGGAGGCAGAGGGTCATTATAAATGGGGTGACATCCAGAGAGGCATGGTCACAAGCAGGGTCTCGTCAGTGTTGGGGCCCCTACTGTTCAATTTGTAGGGACATCATGGAGGGCCTTGAGTGGGGTGCAAGTCTGTTTGCAGATGATATTAAAATCTGCAATAAGGTGGACACTCCAGAAAGGGTCGAAAGAATGCAGAGAGATTTGGGGAGGCTCGAGGCATAGTAAGAGGTGGCAGCTTTCATTCAACACAGGCCAAGTTTAAGATCATGCATCTTGGTTACAGGAACCAGAGGGCAGGGTACTGTGGGGCGCAGAGACCTGGAGGTGACAGAACAGGAAAGCAACCTAGGCATCACTACATTAAGGGACCTGAAGGTGGAAAGGCACTGCGAGAAAGCAGTGGCTAGGGGCAGCAGAATAATGGCTGCATCAGAGAGGGGGTCAAATAGAAGTAAAAGGGAGGGTCAACAGAAGAAAAAGGGAGGTCAACAGAAGAAAAAGGGAGGTCACAGTACCCTTGTACATCCATCTAGTTGGACTGCATTTGGAGTATAGAGTCCAGTTCTGGAGGTCATACCTCAAAAGGATGTGGGGAGGCTGGGGCGAGTTCAGAGAAGGACAATGAAGATGATAAAGGGGCTCAGCCACCTGTCCTATGAGGAAAGGTTGAGAGAACTGAACATGTACTCCTTGGAGCAGGGGAGAGAGAGGAGAGAGAGACATGATTGAGACCTTCAAGTACCTTAGGGTATAAACTGGATGCCAGTGGAAAGCATCTTCCAGCTGAAGGGGAAAATTAGGAGGACGAAGGGCACGGTTTACAGGTTTGGGGGAACAGTTCAAGGGTAACATTAGGAAGTACTATTTCACAGAGAGGGTGGTGGAGAAGTGGAATACGCTCCCGGAGAAGCTGGTTGGAGAAGCAACAGTGGAAGTCTTCAAAAAGGCATGGGACAGCCACAGATGAGCGTTTTTGGGGGGGGGGGGAGGAGAGAGAATAGAGAGAAACATGTCCTAGTAGACAGCTAGACAAAATGGGCAGACTAGGTGTGCCTGTTGGTCCTTTTCTGCCATCACACTTCTATGAATCTAGAGCGGTACCAGTCACACAGAGGGAGTGGAAGTTTGCACAGATAAGGGTGTGGTTCACTAAATCGAAGGCCTTTGAGAGGTCCACAAAGATGGCTCCAGACAGCATGCCGTACTGTTAGGGCAACAATAATTTATGATTACACAGGCAGTCCATTAGCTGCACATTCACCACCTTTTCCAGTAGCTTGGTAACAGTAGACAAGGTGGCTATGGGGCAGTAATTGTCTTCTATGCATTTACGGTCACGTTGCTTGAAGGCCGGAACAACCTTTGCTACTTTCCAGGTTGCAGGAACAATGCAGTGGAGAGAGGGAGAGAGAGAGAGAGAGAGAGAGAGATTAATAATATGGGATATTGGGAGTGCAAGCCAAGAGGACCCAAATTTTTAGAAGTTTCGGTTCACGGTCATCACGACCAGCGCTCATATAAGGAGAAAGGCCGGCAAGAAGACTATAGGTTTCCCTCACCAAGATGATCTTAAGGTAAAAAGGTGGACTTTAAAAGCTGGTTCCCATTCTGTTGTTCCATTTTTCCTGGCACTTCAGTAAACACAGTGAGCATTTCTGATTGACACAGGTGATAAGGAACATTTTACAATACTAGGATATAGTGTATGTCCCTACATGTTTCAATCACAGAATCCTATAGTAAAACAAGCATGCAGTTCAAAAATGGTCCTTATTAAGTGTATATAACCAGAAAAGACAACTGAATTTATTAAAAGATCAGTAAAGATGAAGTAATAACAGAATGTTAACCAGTATTTTTTAAAATCTGTTTCTAAACAAAAATGTAGGATTACAGGTTAAGATTTTTTCATTAACTAGATCATTTGACTAGTACAGAGAAAGTGCTATTTCGATAGGAGCAGCCACTAGCCCGGTTGGCTTGTGGCCATAAAAGTTCATTTTAATCCCGAGTAATACAGAGTATCTGTATTTAGGTCTGCTCAGTGTAACAAAATCAGAATGGAGTATGAATATTATACTGTAAACGGTTCTCCCCTAAGCTGAAAAGAAAAAAAACATTAACAGTCAACACTTGTTAGAAATAAGTAAGCAGGTGTGTCTGGGATCCCAACAACAGCCTTTAATTTATTTGCACTGACAATTAAACTTGACAAAGTATCTTCCTGAATCAAATGTCGATACACTAAGACCCCTTCCACACTGCACCGCTCAGATCCTATACGGGATAGAAACCACTACAAACGGGGAGCGGTGCAGTGTGCCCACACTGACCCGGTGTCCCTTATGGGACAGGCACCGCCGGTCCACACTTCGGGAGCCAGGCGACCTTGTTACCGTGGCACTCGATCCTACAATGCAGGTTGCGATGCGCCAGGGATCGGTGCCACGCGTCCATTCTACGCCCGGTAACGTTACCGAAGCGTAACCGGTTTCATAACCCTGTTGAAACCACCTCCTAGTGGTTTTAACAACGGTTACGAACACGCTTCTGTAATGTTACAGATGTAAACGCAAACCGTTGCGGTAACGGTTTGGTCACTCTGTAACGTTACAGAGGAGTAGTGTGGACGGGTCCCATCAGCAGAAGCACCGCGTCTCACTACCCTACAGTCTGAAAAGCCACCATCACCAACAGCTCACACCCACAGAAACCTTACTTACTAGTTTTAGCTACATCTATCTCGACGCATACTGGCATGCGACACGGCTCGGACAGCAACCGAATCTCTTCGTATTCACTTCTGTGAAAGCACTGGTCGTGCAGCTAAAACAAATCTATGAGATCTCAAAACTGCAAAAGGGAAGGAATTCTGCAGAAGTGAACCAACGTGCTCTTGAATACACAGTGGCTTCAGTTCGGTGCATAGCAAAATTATATACTGTACTATTCAGTCGATTCTGTGTCAGTACAGGTATATGTCAGAAGTATTTAACCACACTGACAGGACACATAAATTCATGCACGGCACAAAAAAACAAACAAACACGCCAACACCCTTTTAAACCCCGTTTGTTAAAAGATACCGCCCCGCAGTTACAAATAGGGAAGAAATCTGTTTGTGTTCCCCATTCTGCAACTTTCACCTACCCCGCCCTGCAGCTCCGCAGGTTCCCCCGAGCAGGACGCCACAGGGCGGACAGCAGAACAGTGATCAAACCCAGCCGAAAGTGGCCCGCCGCGGCAGCAGGGCCGTTTCCCATCCCTCCTCACTCACCTCTGGCGTGATGTACGACACGAACGACGGTTTAGCCGCATATTTGGCTCCCCCGCCTCCAAGCCCCAACATCTCGTTTCGCTAGCTAGTCCGCTTGCACTCACTCCCAGCTCCCCGGCCAGGTGGAGTCTTCTGCCTCTGAGTCCTGGAAACAACCTGTTTCCAGCCGATGTTCCTCCCCCGAGACGCTGTCCATTGGCTTCCGATGTTACGAACGTTCCAGTTTTAGAAGGCGGTGACAGCAGAGAAGTTTCCGATAGGACAGGGCGACTGGCAGTCTTCTGAACTGCGGAGTTTCCAGCCCCGTAAATCCGCCCTCTGATTGGTTTCTTGTATTTCCTGATTTCTATTCGAGGTGTTAAAGGCACAGGTTCACGACCTACGACGTTGGACATTTATGCAGTTTGTAACGTGGGAGACTGTAGTTTGCGCTGTATTTTAGTGTGCACTAGTCGCTCAAGTGTGATGTGCTTCGTGTGCTACTGCTGTCACGGGTCGGGTCTTCACTGTACCATACCCTACTAAACCCTTCTGGTCGTCTCTCACAGAAGATGTAGAATATACGAGGCGATTGGATTTTCTAAAGCAAAGGAACTGCAAATTATTTCTGTACTCTTAATGTGCAACTAACTGTAGCCTGTAAATGTCCTACTGTCGGAAATGATATTTATACTCCCAAAATGATCCATATGTAACTGTACAACAGCAAACGTTAATGTGAAAACTGTGTTTTATATTGTTTCCTTTTGTACAGACATATTCCCTACACAGGTTAAAAATAATTTGTAATTGTAGTGTTCTTAATTTTTTTTATTTTTTATAAAAACGTACAAAGTAAAAATATGCACAGCCAATGAGCCACAAGGTGTCAGCTGAGGGATTTATGTCCCTAGGGTTGGATCAATGAAGGCAACCCATTTCCTGCAGTGCCTTGAACTAAAATGTTTTCATTTTTTTGAAATACATTTTTGTGTTTCTTAAAATTCTTTTGGTCCAGCTGGCGCTTTAAAATACCATTAGCCAATCAGAATGTTCCAACTTCAATTCTTGTTTTATCATTACAATTTATTAATGTGTTGATCAAGGGAGCACTTCCAACTAATCAAATGCTCTTTTACCTGCTCAAGAGGCACTCTTATTCTCTAAAGAGTGTCTCTCTCACACACAGGTTCCCTTGAAACATACTGTACTTGTTTGAGTGGAGTTTTTTTCCATTTTTAATATATTACTAATCAATAATATATTCATAATGCAGCGAAGACACCTCTTACAGTTGCAAGAATGGTCTCACAGTGCCTAGGAATCAGCAGCACTCATCTTCAATTCATGATTTTCATGCTCTAAGAATGTGCAGGAGACCACCTCCTACAGCAGTACAAGTGACTTCTGTGGCAGTATTAACACCCACTCTAGGCTGTTCCAAACTAAAAGCTGTACCTCATACTCAGTAGGGTCCTACTTCTATCTTATTTTACAGTTAGGAGAACTGAAGCAAAGGGAACTCAAGGGACTTTCCTCTGGGTCCCACAGTAAAGCTGCATTGCTGGATCTGAACCTGGGAGCTCCTGGTTCGCCAGTATGTGCTATCAGTTGTGGACTACACCTACTTTACATTTTATGACTGAAACTCTGATTAAACTTTATTGTTCAATAAATGACGAACTTAAAGATGAAACTACCTAGCTTCACAGAATGTTGCCACATTTCGAGTGTCGGTGTCTCACTATGGATAGTGACAAGTTGGGAGCTGTGGAAAGTGTGGGCGCTCCAAATCTGTGAGATTTTTCTCTTTGTATCTTACAGGTACCTGGTGTATTTTGGACCATACATGTAATCTTTTAACTGCGAGCTGTGGGACGGGTGGGGGGGATCTTTTAGGACACATTATCACCTCATACCTCTCAACCTCCCTCATCACAAATCAGGGACAAAGCTTAAAATGATCAGGGACAAATGACCAAAATCAAGGACACATCTAAAAAAATTGTACTATTAGTTCTAGAAGCTGTGTATAACGTGCTTCTTAGTATGAATAGCATTTTCTTAATGAGAACTAGACTGTAACACCAATGGCTGACATTATTTTGTGATTCAAATCCCTACACTTCAGTGAGAGAAATGCCAAATTTAGCAGGGATAGAAGACATTTTTTATTTATTTATTTTTATTTATTGAGAAATTGGAGTTACAACCTTTGAGCTAAGATCTCATTTACAAAGGATCCTCGTCAGTAGCATGGAAAGATACATTATGTTGCAGCAGAACAGTTTTGACAAAGTAGTAACATCATCTAACATTGAGTCTAAGCTGGCTAGGGCAAGAGATACAAGTTACGAATTTACATGTGAGATATACATGAAGCTGCCTGAGGCATTGACACATCCCCAGTGGTGGGAAAAGATGGACCTAGTAAAGGCATTGTCAAATCTCCAGTAGTGGGAAAACATGAAGCTGCCTGAGGCATTGTCAAATCCCCAGTAGTGGGGTAAAGTGCACACTGAGAAGTTAAGTGCAGAGACCCAAGAAAAGGGAGGTTGGGGCAGGTACTGGTGGGAGGGGAGGGGGAGAGAGGGGAGATCAGTTTGTGAGGGAGGGGTGGGCATGGGGATGTGGGGGTGGTAGCTGACCTGGGCAGCTAGGTGGTGTAGTGTGTATGGACAGGGGAAGGGAAAGTTGCTGGGCAAAATCAGGAACATTCCTGAAAATCAGGGACAGTTGAGAGGTACAGTATGTATCACATCCTAGAGACAGAAGTGTAAATAAAATAAGCACTTCCATCTCCACAGACAGTGCTGTTGAATAACTAAGAAACATAGACTTTGATGGCACATAAGAATGCTTGGCCCACCCAATCTGCCCATTTTCCTACCTATTGGATAAGCTGCAGATCCTAGTTAACCAACAGTCTACTTCCTCCTACCCCCCCACTAGAATTGCTTTATGTCTGTCCCATGCATTCTTGAATTCTCCGGCTGTTTTTGACCCCACAACCTCCTCAGGAAGGCTGTTCCATGCTCCATCACCCTCTCTGTGAAAAAATGCTTCCTCATGTTGCCCCTGAGGCATCCTCCATCTATCCTCATATTGTGTCCCCTTGTTCTTGCACATCTCTTTTTCTGAAAGATGCTACCCTCTTGGACTTTGTTGATTTCCTTGAGGTACTTGAAAGATTCTATCAAGTTCCTCATCTCCCTCCTTTCCTCGAGGGTATACTGTACATATTAAACTTTTTTTAGTCTCTCTTCATATGGCTTCTGGTGCAGACCCTGCACCATTTTAGTTGCCCTCTGGACTAAGCTGTCACTCAGAAGGTCAGCTTAGTCCAGAGGAGGATTAAGGAAAAGGGACAATGTGATTTCCGTATTCTTTTAATTTTAGTGTAAAATGTGGAACATATTTTTTTGAGTACTAAGACAACTGGCATAACTCCTAAAGAAAAAGAGTTAAAGGTATGTAAGTAGGTGGGCTGTGGCCTAGTGACTGAAGGGAACAGATTTATGTCCTTCAAGCTTCCTAGAGAGAAATACTTAAAACAGAACAGTTTAAACTTTACTTTTTCTTTACTAAAAAACCTTTTCAGTCAACTTTTTGAAGATTGCATCGAATAAATATGGGCAGCTCTAAGAGAGCAAGGGCATCTAATGACTTTCATAAGCCCAAACTGTCCTAGTCAAAAGAGACCAGGCAGCTGCAGGAAAAGGGATCAGGTTATTTTCAAAAACAATAAATGATCCAAACAATTTTGAAATAAAATCATTGGATGGCATTACCGTTCAGCAGGTAGACAGATATAAATATCTAGGAGTAACGTTGGATGCAAACTTAAATTGGAGACCTCATATTGAAGCCCTGATTAAAAACTTGTGCAACATATTGGAATCATTCTATAAATTAAGGCAGTATTTGTCACCAGAGAATAGATTGAGGGTGGTTAATAGTATGTTACTCCCTGTTTTGGATTATGGGGATGTTTTTTATGTAGGGACATTAGGGGAATACTTGTTGGATTAGATGTTATATACAACATGATGATGCAATTTATACTTTAGGGCCCAGATATTCAAACTGCACCAGGCTGTGGCGCAAGCCTGGGTGCAGCTCAACTTTGTTGCGCAGGTGTGTGGCCTGGGCAAAATTCAATGCCGCAGTAGCTTTGAATATCCCACCCTGGCCACCCCCACTGTGCATGGTGCAGTGGCACTGCGCCAGTGCGAGTGGAGCATGGCGATGCGCTAGCACAAGTGCCATTGCACCATGCACAGCACCTGCGATATTCAAAAGGGGACATGCAAATGAGGCCATAATTTATGCAATGCACACATGGGGCTATTTGCATCTCATTACAGCCCCATTAGCATGCAGATGCCCGCAATTGGGTGGCGATCGGTCCACTGGACCACCAGGGATATTGGACATGGGGGGGTACTATACCGATGCCCGCGCTCGGGCACATAGTGGTCCACTGGACCACCAGGGATATTGGATGGGGCAGTTTCACTCCAGGGATGCCTGCGATGGGGCATGGGGGGGTGCCGCCAGGTGCAGCAGGAACTCGGGTGGCCACCCATAGGTGGCAGCTGCTGTGTTGCGCCCCGCAATGCGGCAGCTCACCTGTGGGTGGCCATCACTTGTTCCTTATTTTTTTGGCTTAACTTTGTGCAGGCGCAGGTAGGGGTTGCACGTGCATGACTCTGCATATTCTGGGCTGAATATCAGGCTGTGTGGATTATGCATGGGCATGCCCCCCCTACCTTTGCCTGCATACATTACCAATGCACTCCGGCGCATCGAGATTTGTATGGCGCACTTTTCCCTTTTGAATATCACGCCGGGGCACATCAGTGGGTTGTGCATGGTGCAACACTGTTGTGCTATGTGCAACCCTTTTAAATATCTGGGCCTAGGTACCTAGAGAGACCCACCACTGCAAGTTATATAGATCCTTGCAGTGGCAAAAACTAAATTATAGGAGAGATTGGCATCTTCTTACTTATATGTTGAAGTATATAAACAGAAATTACCACAGTACTTATTAGTCTCATTTTCTATTAGGGAAATTAAACCTAATTTGAGGGCTGTATCTGGTTTAGAATATGATGTTCCTAGATGCAGCTCAAATATGGGGAGATTTGATATTTGGCATATGGGGCCTTTAGTATGGAATTCATTACATATTTACTTACGGCAAAATAATCAGGTAATCAATTTGGGTTGCATAAAGCAATGGTATAAAGCTAGGTCAGATGCCCCTAAGTTTGCTATACTGGTGTACTTACTGGGTTTTTTGTTATTTATTGTCTAATGTTTAGTGTTCATCTTTGGGTGGTCAATGTTTGCATGCATGGTAGATGATTTCTTTTTTTATTAGAGTGAAAGTTGTTATGTATGTTAATTGTGATTGTTGTATAGCCTTTATGACGTGTATTTATATACTGTGTCTATTTTATTATATATTGTTGTATGTGCAATTATTTATGATTTATGATAATAATGGACCTCCAAAAAGCCTACTGCATTGTGCCAAAGAGAACAGCTGCAGACACTGGTGCCACGCAAACATTTTTAGTTGTGGGTACATGGGTCGGAGACAAGGATCAGGCACTGGGACTGATTACATGGGAATGCATTTGAGATATGGAGAAATGGAGGTTTCCATTTTCCCCAATCTTTCTTATAATACCATACTCTGAAGAAGGCATCTGATCAGGTCCAGGGTGTTTTCCAAACCCTGAAACTACATTATCAGCTGCTGCTTCCAGAAAAGCTGAAAGTTGTCTTTGAATAGCAAAAGCTACTCATTCAATAATGTGGAAGAGGCTGAATGACTTGTAAGGAGGGTGAAGAAGGATATGTATGATACCATTGGATGAAGTAGACTCGGACATGTCAGAAGCAGAATGAAATGGTAGCAATTCTAGGGATGGTATTTGGTCAACACATTGAGGTAAGGGCAGCTAATAACATTATGTCAGGTGGCAGCATGGTTTTACAATGTTTTCCTTTCTGTTTTGGATGCAAGACTTTATTGACTCTCCTTACCAAGTTGGACTTCTCATTCCTTACAACAAGACATGTCATGTTAAATCCTGCTGCACCACATATCTTTAAGATGGCGGTTCCCTTCCATCATGGATTGCTCATTTGTACCCCTTTCCTTAGACAGCACTTCATGCATATATTAATGTTGGACTTTAGAAAGTCTATGTTTTTCCCTTAAGTTCTGACTTGATTTATTTTAATGTTTGTTAAATGGGCCAGTTTAAGGGCTTAGTTTTAGAGGGTATGCACCCCTTTCAAAATGTAGGTGCATGATTATGGGTTTCATTTGTTTTTGTTTTATTGTGAAAAACTGCAGATTATTAAGATTCAGTGCCGCTGTGTAACGACATGCTTGAGAAGGCATTATTGCTGCATACCATTGTTTAACATGCATCTTGGTGTAAAGTTTTAATGGTTGTATACTTTAAAATGTTTGAGCATGTTATATGCTCACTGCTCAAGCTATATCCTGGATATAAGTTCATAAAAATTATTTTTTAAAGGTACTCTATCAACCCTTTTTGCATCACAGTATTTCTGGCTGAAATGCAACATTTTATGACGGCTTACCTCCTTTAAAAGTCATTGATTTTGCTGGTTGTTTTATCTGCCTCATTTCTTAGTAGAACTGAAATGCATACTAATGGTGTAACTATAACAAACTTTATGAGTAGGAGCTGATTAAGGACTGTAAATTAACATATTTTTCTGTGGTAACACTAGTGTGGTGGGCAGTCTATTTTTCACTTTTAAAAAGGAAAATAGAACAAGAATCAAACTACAAGCTACATCAGCATTCTCCAAAGAATGTATTTTTTTAAACTAAAGACACTTTGAGGCCTAAGGGGGTTGGTAGTGCCCTTTTAAGCTTATGTGGGACATCTGCGACCAGTATGGTCCATTTGATAAATATTTGTTTTTGTTTTATTTTGAAAAGCTGCAGATTATTAAGATTCAGTGCCGTTGTGTAATGACATGCTTGAGAAAGCATTATTGCTACATACCATTGTTTAGCATGCATCTTGGTGTAAAGTTTTAATGGCTGCAAACTTTAAAATGTTTTAGCATGTTATATGCTCAAGCCATATCCTGGATATAAGTTCATAAAAATTATTTCTTAAGGGACACTATCAACCCTTTTTGCATCACAGTATTTCTGGCTGAAAAGTGACACTTTATGATTGCTTACCTCCTTTAAAAGTAATTGATTTTGCTGGTTGTTTTATCTGCCTCATTTCTTAGTAGAACTGAAATGCATACTAATGGTGTAACTATACCAAACTTTTTTTTTTCAAATCTTTGCTCTACTCTTATTACATACTTCCTGAACATTAGGACACCCCCAGAGTGTAACCACTCATGAGGTACTAGTTTCCTCTGCTCCCACTGCATCATGGTGAGTAGACTGTGATTGTGGTTGTTCCCAAGTCTGAGAAAGGTGGTAGGAGCTGATTAAGGACTGTAAACTAACATGTTTTTATGTGGTAACACCTTGGTTGGGCAGTCTAGTTTTCACTTTTAAAACGGAAAATAGAATAAGAATCAAACTACCAGTTACATCAGCATTCTCCAAAGAATGGATTTTTTAAACTAATGACACTTTGAGGCCTAAGAGGGTGGATAGTGCCCCTTTAAGCTTATGTGGGACATCTACTACCAGTATGGTCCATTTGATAATAGGGACTATTTATTTACTGTGCATTTCAGTACATACTCCACTAAAATATAGCTGGCAGTATAGCCTAGAGGTTAGAGTAATGAACTTGATACATCTAGCAGACCTGGGTTTGATTTCCACGACCTCCACTTACATACTGTGTGACTCTGAGCAAGTCACTTAATCACCCAGTGCTCCTGGGTCACCCCTGAAAACAGGCACTTCTGCCTAGTAGACCTTACCTGGTTACCAAAGAATAAAATAATTCTAAAATAAAGTTCCATAGTTGAATGCCTAGTGATATTCAATTGCTATATTTTAAAATAACGTATCTCCCCATATGTAATAACATATGGTAATGTGTCCATTCATCTCCTTTGCAAGTTAATTCATTCTGAATTATATATAGGTTAACCTTCTGTGGTGCATTTTGTAAGGTTTTTTAATTATTAAATAAAAAGTAAAACAAAAGAGGTATGTCAGTTAAAAAAAAAATACCATAGATTGCTTATGCTGCAAAATGAAGCAAGAATACGCCAGAGGAAATAATGTCAATTTTCAGTTCAAGGAAGGAAAACTGTCATGTTCAAATAGATACCCCATGGGTGCTTTCTTTATTTATACAAATGAAGGAGTTCCTGTGTTGTAAACTAAAAACAATTAGAAAGCGGATATGATGAAAGGAACTTTCTGAGTGACTCAGCGTTTAAAAGGGCTAGATTCATGCCAATACTACAGTGGGATCCAATACAATATGTTTATAATTTTCTGGTACTTACCATTGTTCAACTTTTTATAACTGCAACTAATATATTGATGGACAGAAGGCACAATTGAGTGATGTTAAAGGGACACTGTCAACCCCTTAGGTCTCAAAGTGTCCCTAGTTTAAAAAAAACACATTTTATGATTGCCAGTATTCTGTAAAGACTGCTGATGTCACTGATAGTTTGATTCTAGTTCTGTTTTTCTTTAAAAAAGTGAAAAAAAAAAAAACAGACTCCCCACCATACTGGTGTTACCACAGAAAAACAGGTTTGTTTACATTTCTTGATCAGCTCCAGCTGCATCTTTCCTGAACTTAGGAACACCCACAACGCAGTCTAGCCATTCATGATGCAGTGGGAGTTTAGGAGGCTACTGCCTCATGAGTAAATGCACAGTTTGGGGGTGTTTCTAACGCTCAAGAGTATGCAGTAAGAACAGATCCAGGTTTGTAAACAAAACAAGTTTGTTTATAAATATACATCTCAGGGTTTTAAATAATTGATTAGCAGTTTTTTTCTTGGGACTATAATAACTGTTCAGAAAGTATTTATATATATTTTCTAGAAGTGCTGTGTTTGCTAAACACAGTGAGGCAAGAGTTATGCATTTTCAAAAAGATTTAGCAGTTTTATGAGCAAAACGCTAATCAATTTTTAGAGTTAAATAAATCCCTCTACATTGCCATGCATTTCAGTTCTACTAAACAAGGAGACAGACAAAACAAACAGCAACATCAATGAATTTTAGAGAAGGTAAGCAATCATAAAATGTAGGTTTTTAACTGGAAACAATATGATGAAAAACAGGTTGACAGTGTCCCTTTAAACTCAAAACAAGTTCTGTTAAATCTACACAAAATTATGTTGAACCATGTACAGATGGAGTCTAGAGAAAAAAAATAAAAGTGATTCAGGATACTTTTGTCCTTAACAATGTATCTGATTAATTGTTCAGGTTAATGTAGTTAAAAAAGAAATCCCCTACTGTATTCCTTTACTTAGAAAAGTAATCAGATCACAAGTACTGTAATTAGTTACTGGAATCCATTGCTTGAATAACCCTGATTAATTATGTGATTTGTTTAGCTTGCTCCCAAAACTTCTCTTTAACAGTGTCTAGTATAGGCATGGTGAGGAAAAGGATTGTTTTCATATAGTGGCTTTATACACAGTGAATCCTAAAGTTCGTTGCAAACCTTGAACAGCTGCATCGTCATTAGGTACTTACATTTCAAGTAGCTTGGCCTCCTGCTCTCTGCTCTTCAGAAAAAAAAACACTCCAGTGCTGTGGTCAGGATAAACAAACTTTATTTAATAAAAAACAGAAATCAACAATGAAATACTATGCCACCTCCCCTCCCAAAACCTGCAGCCTAACGCTTTTGCACAGTACTGTACTTGAGCTTTCTCAAGGCTCAAACATTTAGCTGAAAGGCTTTTTGTGAGGAGAGGTGCATTAGTATCTCACTGTGATTGCTGTATTTTACAAATAAAGTTTGTTTATCCTGAACACAGCACTCGGAGTGTTTTTTCCGAGGAGCAGAGACAGTGAGGTTATACGTAGTAGCTCATCCATTAGGTGATCACTGGGACGTTACGAGAGACAGAGGAAAGTTAAGGAAAGCTCAGGAAAGTTAGGGAGGCAAAATAAGAGATAAAGAGAGAGAGAGAGACAAGTAAAGCAGACAGATAATAAAATGCTTACTTAAAAATATTTCCCAGTTTCCTGCAAATAAATTTACAGCTAGCATTAACAAGACTCAGATCTCAAAACATTAAACAAAAATGAGAATTTCATGACATTCTAGTCTTCCTGCCTATGTCTCTGTATCTTATTCTTGTTAAACTCCAGGACAGGGTAATGATCTCAGTCAGCAAAAGCACAGAAAGGCACACACTTCACCGACAAATAATACTCATGTTGAAGCAAACTGTGGTAAACTGAAAAGAAATGTATTCATGGCAACGCAGAAAAGCAGCAAAAAGATATCTCAGCATTTTGTGTGTATAACACTTTGTTGGCAGCCCATATGCTGTCCCAACTCTCCACCTTCTTTGACTCCTCTTCCTGAGCCCCCCCCCAGCAGAAAGACATCAGGAAAGCACACTCCACTGCTTCCTTCCTCCTCTGATTCCCTAATTTCATCCTGAATGGGATGATAATCAGGACTTCTAACTGCAGCCATCTTCATTGAACTAGCCAAGACATTCACGTCAGTGGCCATACTTCTGTTCCATAAACGGCAGATGAGGGCTTCTGTGGCCTTTTGATTGGATGGTTCTGCTCCTACCTGCCTGACCAGTACCAGTCTGTTTTAGTAGGGAAATCCCTCTCCCCGCTCTTTCCAATTAGTGTACAAGTCCCACCAGGCTCTGTTTTCAGTCCAGTTCTATTTTCCCTTCTTCTTAACTGGTCTCCCAAAAGCCATATCTATCCATCTACAGATATATATATATATATCTATATATAATATAATATGTATGCCTGACAGTGCTCTTCCTCAGTGGGCCATCAGCCCCTGAGCTGGAATCTGGTCCTCCACAGGATGTCAGCAACAGCTGGCATTGGTTCCATAGAAACAAGCTCTTCCTGAATGCTTAGAAAATGGTTCCCATGACCCTTGTTAGCAGACAAATGCTGGCCAGGATGTCCAGCTCCCTGACCTGCAGAGCTCTAGATAGCTATGTGTTGGAGAGCATGCCGTCTTTTAAATACTTTGATGCCTAGTTAGACCAACACCTCTTTCTCCAAAGACATAGATGCCATCAAATCAAAACTCATCCCAAAACTAGATGCACTACACAAGAACAGATCTTATATTCCACACCCAGCTCACTGAGACATTATTCTCAAAATGATCTTTCCAGTGTTTGAGTACGGGGATCAGCTCTACACTGCAGTCTTTAAATTCACCCCAGTGCAATGGGACCTTCACATTTTCTGTCACTGTGCTTTGACCTGCCCATCCCACATATACCACTATTCCCTCTATTCTGACCTTGCATTTCCTTCTTTTGAAGTCCTGCACCTTTTCCACTCTGCCACCCTAGTATCTAAATTCTGACTTTCTGTCCTCTCTTGTTACCTCTCTTTAATCCTTTTACCCTCTTCCTCCAACCCTATCCCACCTACTCATTCAGAAGCTCAGACTCCTATCTCTTTAAAATCCCCCCCCTTTTCTATAGTATTTATTCCCCCCCCCCATGCTCTGGAACCCGCCACTCCTTCATGCCACCATGGTCCCTGACATACCTTCTACTACCTCCTCGAGCCTCCTTACCTCATGTCGGAGCCTCCCAGGGGTAACCCAGTATAACCCTTTGCCAGGTGAGTCCCTCTCCTCAAGGGGGAAGGCACTGGTGGGGATAGCCAGCACACTCTTCTTTTTGGCCCCAGAGTGCTGCTGAGGTGGACATGGCTCACGGTGGGGTTTGGAAGCATTGCAGACTGGCAGCCATCGTTCGCTGATCCCAAAGCGGTTTGTGCTTTTCTGTTTTTCCCTTTATGCTGCTTGTAGCGCCTCGGTCTCACCACGGCTGCTGTGTAGAGCACGTGCCCTGCTACCCTCCCTAGTAGAGGAGAGCAGTCCTACAGATGCTCAATTCTCTCTTCCTGCCCACCTCCAGTGCCTTGAGTCCATTCCTGAACCGAATTCGCTGGTGTGCTTCGAGGTAAGGTGCCAGCACTTCAGCCCTCTGCACCACCGGGCCAAATCTCCCCTTTTTAATACCTCTACTAGGCAAGCCGCATTTTCCTACAGACTTCCCCATCTCTGGAACAACCTACCCACCATATTCACCACTCTGCCTCCTCTCCTTGCTCCCTAAAAAACATACTCTGTGAGCTCACAGTTTATGCTTGCTCTTGTACTTAGCTCACTTGTCCAAGCATACAGTGCTTCCTCATGTTTACTTCCCTGCACTTTTGTCTTCATCCTCTCCTTCCTCTCCTGTCCTAGGGCATCCCATATGGGCCATATATGTGTTATCAGATGTAATTTCCCTTGCTTTAGTACACTGGCATCATCTCTTGTTGCTAGAATGGTATTGTTTGCACCTGTAGTGCGTAGCCATGTTGTGTGCGTGATATTGTATACTGTATGTATTGTACTTCTGTATATTGCCTCTGATTTTTGGTTTAAACATAAAATAGTGAAGTACAAAAAAAAACACCTGGACAATCCTTCTAGTCTGTCTCAAGATTCCCCATTCAGAATCTTACTAACATTAATTATTTGCCTCATAGTCCTCTCTCCTTTCTACATTATCCCATGAGAAACTCCCTTAAAGCATATGCATCCCAACTTTGAACCCTGGGGCCTGATATTCAAATGTTTGCATGGGCACTAATGGGTCTTTGCCTATGCAAACTGGGATTTGTACTGGACCCTCATACAAAGGTTTTTTTTTTTGCGGGCAAAGAGGATTAGCACCTGCACAAAACATAATGTATACATGCAGGCAAGGGGAGGGGTGTGGCCATGAATATACACGCTATTCCATATTCAGCAGTTTTGTGCAGTGCAAAAGGGTTTAGCGTGGTCCTTTTGTGTAGTGCAAATACTGTCAAACAAAACCCCAACTTACTTCAGGCAACCCTAGTAGTAATGCACCCACTTAACTGATTGACTGCTGGGCACCACACCTTCCATCTGTAGTCTCTGGCACCCCTCCCACCCCTGCCAGTCACCCAGCCATTTTTTAATATATAGTATCCCTGGTGGTGGTGGTCCCCCCTCTGCCAGTCACTGGCCTCTTCTTTAATATATTGTATCCCTGGTGCTAGTGTTGCCCCTTCCCACCTCTGCTGATCACTATCCCATTCTTTAATAAATAGTATTCCTGGCAGTAGTGGTCATACCCTCTGATCCCAACACCTGCTTATACACGACCCAGACCCTGGTGCTAGTGGGCAACCCCACCACATCCGATCCGGCCCCTGCTTGTACACACATTGGTCCCTGGTGCCAGTGGTAACCCCTCCCTCTGGTCCCAGCTCCTGCGTAAATACATTGATCCCTTGTGCTAGTGATAACCCCTCTTCTGATCCCAGCCCCTGCATAAATACATTGATCGATCCCTGGTGCTAGTGATGCCCTCCCCAACTCTGATCCCAGCTCCAATGTATACACAACCTCTCCCTGGTGTCCAGTGAGCTCCCTGGCTTTGGGCACCCCCTGAACTCACTGTATCCACAGCAGTAGGGCCATGGGTGCATACAGCAACTGGCACACCCTCCGAACACCTCCTTGGCTGGCCACTGTATGTACAGTCAGGGATCATTCCTCTTATTTATATGACAGGGCATGTCACCCTGTCCTATAAAAAAGAGGTGCACTCCTTGACTGTACATCTGTTGGCTGACCAAGGAGGTGTGAGGAGGACTGTGCCGGTCACTGTATGCACCCACAGCCCCACTGCTGTGGATGCGATGAGTGGGGGGTGCCCAGTGCTGTGGGGTGGGGTGGATCACTGGATGTCAGGGAGGGGCTGTGTGTATGTCAGGGCTGGGATCAGAGGGCACCACTAGCACCAGGCATCAATGTGTATAAGCAGGGGCTGGGATTAGAGGGTGGGGTGTTACCACTAGCACCAGGGATCAATATAGTTATGCAGGGGCTGGGATCAGGGAGAGGGGGTTATCACTAGCACCAGGGATTAATGTGTATAAGCAGGGTCTGGGATCGGAGGGAGGGTAGTTACCACTAGCACAAGGAATCAATGTATTTATGCAGGGGCTAGGATCAGAGGATGGGGGGTTACCACTAGCACCAGGAGTAAATGTGTATAAGCAGGGGCAGGGATCGGAGGATGGGGGGGTACCACTAGCACCAGGGATACTATTTATTACAGGACAGGCTGATTGGCAGAAGGGGGCGGTTCACTAGCACCAGGAATAGGTATACATGGCTGGGACCGGGCAATTGGGGGTGGTGGCACCATGCTAACCTGCCTCGCTATCCATGCAAATGAACCCATAATTGTCATGCAAATGTCCTCTTAGTGCCTTGCATGCCCAATGGGCTCATTTGCGTGGGTCCCTTTGAATACTGAAAATTGCGCTCTGGCACTATCCATTCTGGCAGCGTACTTTGGGAGCCCTGTCAGGGAAGTGAAAAGTGACTTAGCACTGGGTTGACATGGCCCTATATTCAGTCAAACAGCGCTGGTGCGCTATTCCACTAAATGTAGCATCTTTGGGCATCTGGGCAAGTGCAAGGTGCAGTGCAGATTTTTGTGTTGTGCTTTATGCTCATTTGAAGGTACTGGACTTTAGGAGAGCTGACTTTGGCAAGATGGGAGATTGCCTCAGAAAAGTACTAGCAAACAGGCTAGAAGGAGGTGTGGAGCAACAATGGGGAATCATCAAACTGCTATCACAGAGGCAACAAGCCTTTGTGTGAAGCAAATAAACAAATCAAACGAATAAAAAGCCACTATGGTTCTCAAAAGAGGTGGCTGTGAAAGTCAGGAAGAAAAGATAGCATTCCGGAGTATAAGGAAACACAGAAGGAGCAGGACAGAGAGCTGTACCAGTTAAGGCCAAGGAAGCAGGGAGGGAAGTCAGAATAGCAAAGGCCCAAACTGAGGAAAAGATAGCCAACTCAGTTAAGAAGGGGATAGAACCTTTATAGGTACATCAGTGAGTAGAAAGACAAAGGAGGGATAGTGAGGCTGAATAGAATGAACGGTGGGTGGGCAGAGGGGACAGTGAAAAAGCAGGATACTGAACGAATATTTCTGCTCAGTATTCACAAAGAGGAGGGGAAGTGCCTAATCCAATTAACAGAAGCACTTTGATGGGGGGTCGATCCCAGTCCTTTCACAGAAGAAAGAGTCTGCAAGAACCCTAAAACTGAAGGTGGACAAAGCAATGGGTCCTGATGGAATTCACCCCAGAATTCTAAAAGAATTAAGGGAGGAACTAGTGAAACCACTGGCTACTCTTTTTAATAAATCATGGGAGGATGGTGTGGTACCGAGGACTGGAGGAAGGTGGATGTGATTCCCTCTCACAAAGTGGGACCAAGACAGAGGCAGGAAACTACAGACCTGTCAGTCTGACCTCTGTGGTAGGGAAAGTGATGGAGTCACTTCTGAAGGAAAGAATAGTTGAGTACCTAGAGGCCAGTGGAGCACAGGACCCAAGGCAGCATGGATTCACAGCGGAAGGTCATGTCAGACGAATCTAATAGATTTCTTTTGACTGGGTGACCAAAGTAGTAGACAGGAGGGGCTGTGGACATGGCTTACCTAGACTTTTAGCAAGGCATTTGACACAGTCCCACACAAAAGATTAATAGTCAAATTAACTAGCCTGGGAGTGGTTCCCAGGGTGGTAGCCTGGGTAAAACATTGGCTGTACAACAGGACACAGAAGGTAATTGTAAATGGAGTCCACTCTGAAGAAGAGAGGTTACTAGTGGGTACCGAGGGTTCAGTATTGGGTCCAGTCCTTTTAATGTCTTCATCAGTGACATTGCAGAGGGACTGGAAGGAAAGTATGCCTTTTACAGATGACACAAAGATCTGCAACAGGGTTGATATACAAGGAGGCGTGGAAAGGATGAAAAGGGACTTGGCAAGGTTGGAGGAATGGTCAGAAGCATGGCAGCTAAGATTCAATGCAAAGAAGTGCAAATAATGCACCTGGGAAACAAGAACCCAGGGAAGAATACACAATGGTGGGGAGGTAGTAACAACAACAAAAAGGAAAGGGACCTGGGGTAACATATCAGATGACCTTAAGGTTAGCAAGCAATGAGAAGGCAGTAGAGAGGCTGGGGGTATACTGGGATGTATAGGAGAGGCATCAGCAGCAGAAAACAGGAAGTTGTTATCCTCTGTACAGACAGTTGGTGAGACCCATCTGAGTACTGTGTCCAGTTCTGGAGACCCCATCTCCGCAAGGACATAGACAGGATAGAGGTAGTCCAGAGGAGGGCAACTAAAATGGTGCAGGGTCTGCAAGAGAAGCCGTATGAGGAGAGACTAAAGGAGCTTAATATGTATACCCTTGAGGAAAGAAGGGAGAGGGGGACATGATAGAAACTTTAAGTACCCCAGTGGAATCAACAAAGTCCAAGAGGGTGGCATCTTCAGAAAAAGAGACTTGCAAGAACAAGGGACACAATTTAAGATAGAAGGAGGGCGGTTCAGGGCAATGGAGGAAGCATTATTTCACAGAGAGGGTAGTGGATGCATGGAACAGCCTTCCTGAGGAGGTTGTGGGGTCTAAAACTGTGGGAGAATTCAAGAATGCATGGGACAGACATAAGGCAATTCTTGTGGGGGGTAGGAAGAAATAGGCTGTTGGTTAACTAGGATCTACGGCCTATCCTGTAAGTAGGGAAATGGGCAGACTAGATGGGCCAAGCGGTCCTTATCTGCCGTCAAAGTCTAGGTTTCTATGTTTCTTGAATATCAGGCCCCTGATATTGTCTCTGCCTCCACAATCTTGTCTGGAAGTTTGTTCCACCCATTCACCACCCTTTCTGTGAAACAGTACTTCTTTTTTCACTCAGCTATTTGGTCCCAGTACAGCCACCTGCTCCTGCTCTTACTTCAGGCATCTCCCGGTGACCTCCCAGTCTCAGCCACCACTCTTGCTGCCATTGGGTCGACATGGATCCATTGGGGCAGGACCCAAGGGTGCTGGAGCCATCATTCAGGTGGTTCAATGCTCCTGGTATTGACATGTCACATTCTCCAAGGCCCACTTACTTCATGTGGTGCTAGCATAGTATAACTGCCTCGCACACTGCAGCACACAGTGAGCAAGCACCTCCCATTATGGAGGTACAGCCTCTCTGACCAGTACAAGTAAGTGTTGCAGTACTGGGTGTTGGGTGCCTCCCTCCCCAGGCCAGCTTGTGCTGCATTCAGCAGCACATCCCAGCCCAGGACTGCTCTGATACCATTTTCCTGGACTTACTCCTGAACCCGGGTCACAGGCACGGAAGTGCAACATGCTTCCACTGAGCCTCCAGGTGGCCCCAAATAGTACTTTTATCATGTTTTTGTTTCAACCTACCCTTCCATCTTAAGCATATGACCTCTAGTGGACTAAGATTAGGCACAGATTAAATCGATTTGCTGTGTCCACTCTACTGAACCTTTTCATGAACTTGAAAGTCTTTATTATGTCTCCCTCTCCCTTACAGACATTTGTTACACTCCTCTCCTTTAGACAATACTCAGTATTAACATTCTGTAACTTCCAGGCCAAAGTAGATTATTCAGTACCCAGAAACAAGTTCAGGGGTTCAAGCTCAGGGCATTATTCTGCCCTGCAAGTTAAACATGTTACTAACTATGCAATACAACAGGTAATGACTCCAGTAGCACCAAAGACTTGGACTCGGTTCACACCTTAAAGGTCAACTCTTTGTAGCACTCTTCTTCACTACATGGGATACCTCCAGGCTGGAGCAGCTGCTCCCGATGAAGCATGAACTGATTACCTCTGTGCAATTCCTAGTGGAATTTCACAGGCAAGAGCAAAGTCCACAGTATCACTCTCCTCTCTGGAAGCGACGCCTTTGCTGAACTAGCTGGAACACTTGAAGGCAACAGGGGATCCACTTACATGTGAACAATACAATGGCCCACACAGACTTCAGAGGTCAGAGGTCCATGTTTTCAGGCACCACCCAGGAATCCAGAGACACTTGGGATGCCTGAAATCTTGAATCATCTCCTCCTTCCAGGCTGGAAAATTTGAACTGGCTTGGGTGATTTGTCATGACTCCTTTACTGTTGTAGTTGATGTTTCATCACAGTATAGAACAAGTCAGCCTTCAGCAATGGCAAATGGGTAGGGGGTGATGACTATTCACTCTGTAAGAGTGTGAGGAGTGTTTCTATGGGTGAACAAGAAATGGCTCAACCTCTGGGTTGCAGGTACTGATGGAGAACCTTGTTTGATCCTGGCCTTCTTGACTGTCTTTACCGCTCGTTAGGCTGCACCATTTCATGCCAGATAGTAAGGTGGAGACAAAATGTGTCAGACCCCATTCTGCTTTAAAAACAGCTTAGCCTGTTGTGAAGAAAACTGGGGACTGGTGTCCAACACAAGCTGCTGTGGCAGTCCACATGATATAAAGAGTTGTCTCAGGAGACAAAGTCTTTTCTGTAGTTGTTACTTTTGTGGGAAGCACTTTGATCCTTTTTGAGTGGATGTTAGGTACCACCAAGAAATGCTGTTTGTCCACTTTGCATAGTCAACATGGATACATTCCCAGGGTGTAGCAGCCCAGGACTAGGGATGCAAAGGTGCAATTGTCGGTTGGTTGTGGACGGCCTCACAAGACACACATTGGCTGACAAGATGCTGAATATTTTGATCAAGTTCTGGCCACGAGAGGTATCCCTGGGCCAATGCCTTCATCCAAGAGATTCCGGTCCGACTCTCATGTAAGTCAAAAAGTAACTGCTTTTGGAATTTCAGAGGTATCATGACTTGGCACCCCACAGAATACAAACATATTCCATATACAGCTGCTTCCTCTTGTCAAAGAAAGACTGAAGAGTCAGTCTCTTGTGAAGTTGGACCACCCATTCAGGGTGAAATCTAGGATCTTTGAGAAGCCTGGAGCCCATCTGACTTCCTGTCCTCTGTCTTGGGAAGTTATGGGCAGCTCCTCAACATGAGAAAGTTGGAACACTCTTTACTGGCTTCCTTCTCCACCAAATCTTTGCATGGCAATCATGACAGTACATCTGCATTTACATGGACCTGAGAATGATGGTATTCAATATCATAATCATATGCTAACAGAATCAGGGCCCAGCTCTGTGTATTCAGAGCTGTGAGCCTTGGTATCACTGCTTTCAGTCCAAGAATGGCAAGTAGAGGCTTGTGATCTGTTAGGAAGGTAACACATAAAAGATTACTGCACTTACCCCATATGGTGATGCATTGCATGCCAGTCTCAAAGGCTCTTCTGGGTCTTAGTACGCTAACCACTTGCCATTCAGAAGCCATTGCTTGCAAGATTGACACAGCTGGTCAAGATAGGCACCGTCCTGTCCCCTAGCCTCCTAATCTGCTCTGGTGTCCCACTGGGCTCCATTCTTGGCCCTTTGCTTTCAGTCTATACTTAAACTCCCTCCCGTCGGCCTGCCTCGGCAGCCTGCTCCTATATGCAGATGATGCCGTCCTGTTCACCTCTGATCCTGACCCCCTTAAACTCCACCTAACTCTCCAACACTCCTTCTGAGAAACCGAACAATGGCTCACCACCCATCATCTAATAATTAACTACAATAAGACAAAAGTCATGATCTTCTCCCATCCTCAGAAAACACTCAAGAGCCTCTGCCCCCAAATTCTCACTGTTAATCAAACTGCCCTAGAACAAGTAAGCACCTTTAAATATCTAGGAATCACACTAGACCCAGCCCTCAACTTTAATCAACATATCCTGCACCTATCAACTGCCCTTAGCTCTAGATAGGCGTACTTTATCGGTACAAACACTGCCTCACCCCTGAGGCACTACAACTTACCATAAACTCCTCTATCCTCTCTCTGCTAGACTACGGTATTCTCATCTACAGTGCCGCACCCACCTCAACCCTCAATAGACTCTGGCTCGTGCTTAACAAAGCCTGCCGTCTCATCCTTGGATGTGATCGTTTCACACCCACCTGCTCCCTCTACAGTACCACAAACTGGCTAAACTTAGACAACAGAATAAGGTACCACACCTGCCTAATGACCAAAAAGATAATTCTAGGCCTCGCCCCCCCTGCCCTTGACAAAATTATCCTCTCAACATCTCCTGGCAGAACCACCCATAGCTTGAACAAACCGTTGCTATGGGTACCCCATTGCCAGACTTCCCAGTTCCAACGATCCTTCAGCTACAAAGCCCCTTCCTGGACAAACTCACTTCCCAAGCCTAATAACTGATGAAACAAGGCTTGACCCTTTTAAATTCAGGCTAAGAAAACACCTCCAGGCCTCTAACCTATGTGACTGCAAGTGACACCCCTCCCGATGACCTAGAACAACTTTTTGTGTCCTCCATATCTAATGTTCTACGAGCTAATTATTTGACAAACAACCTTCTTCAGAACCTCTCTGCTACCTTATGGCTGTGCAAATCATTGTAAATCCTTTTATCTTGGAATGGTAGTCAGTCACTGAACAAATGTGTATTAAATCCTTGTCATGTAATGTAATGTACTGCAATCTGTAACAAATATTGTCCTTGTACCTTCTATGTATGACGTGGAACTTTTGTAAATGAGTCTTTGACTCAAAGGTCTTTCTGAATATCTCAATAAATAAATAAATAAAGATTGAAATGCTGCTTCACCTTGAAGTCGCCAGTTTTACTTTTGTGTCTTTTGCAGCAAGTCATGTAGTGGTTGCAACAATATGGACACCTTTGCCAGGAACATCCACAATAGTTCATCAGACCCAGAAGTGATTGTAAATCAGTCACATTTGTTGGCACTGGCGCATTGACCAGTGCTTCCACCCTGCTTTTTGTTGGGTGAAGACCCTGGGCATCAATCTGATAGCCCAGGTACTTGACAGAATCTTGTAGAAACTGTCATTTGGCTAGCTTCACTTTCACTCTGTACTGCTGCAGTCTGGACATTATCTGGTCTGGGATCACCAATTGCTCTTCCACTGGGGGCAGGTTACCAAGATATCATCCATAATGCAGACTACATCATCCAGCCCATACAGTACTTAGTCCAGTGTATGTCTGGGAAATTGCTGATACTGTAGAAATTCCATAGACCAAATGATAGTACTAGTAAAGTCCCTTTGTGCATTTATGGTAAGATGAGTATCGAACTCTGGCTTCAATTCCAGCAGCTGGTATGCAAAGGATAAGAATTTCTCACCTGCCAGTGTGGCAAACAAGTCCTCTGCATCGGGTAGTGGGTATGTTTCTAGTTCCACACAATAGTTTGCTGTGAGTCACCACACAGTTTTACTGCTTTATCCTGCTTTGGTACCATGATGATAGGGGCAGCCCAGTTGCTCTTCTCTACCTGTGACATGACATCAGGGGCCAGATATTCAAAAGATAGCCAGGACACTAAGGGGAGTTTGCTCTTGTCAACTGGGTTTGCACTTGATTCATGGGTGGGGGTCTATATTAAGAACCCGACCACAGCATGGGCAAAACCCGTTAGTGTCCAAGCACCAATTTACCACTGCGCCCATGCAAATGAGGGAGTCCACTCCTGCATACGGGCACAGTGGTAAACTCAAAGGCTTGCATAGGTGGTAACTGACACCCAAATGTGCACAAGTTTCCACTTTTGTAAACCCTGACTTAATGGGGTGCAAGGCCCTGGTGGCAGGCAGTGTTACTACAGGCGCCTGCCCCCCACCACCCAAACCTTGACCCGTTGAATCGGTGGATGCCCTAGTGGTATCCCCACCCTCTGATCACCTAGCCCTGTAAATGTGTTTCCCAGGTGTCTAGTGGCACCCCCGCCCTTGATCCCTGTCCGTGTAATAATGATGTATGTACAGTACAGACTATATGTGTGTTCCCTGTCATTCCATATGATGGCAGGCCGAGGAAGTGAGAGGGGGTTGTGCTGGTCCCTGTATCAGACCCTCCTCGCAGCACGATCTACTTATTTATGGGGGGAGGTTGGCTGGGTGGGGCACTAGGTGTGGACTGTGTGGAGGCCACTAGCCACCAGGGAGTTAGGGTGGCACCAGAATGGTGCTCAGCAGGTGGCGGGTACCACTAGACACTATGAATCACTCAGCATGTGGGGCGGGGAGTGAAGTCAGGAGGTGCAACTAGACACCAGAAAACATCATTATTATGGGGACAGGGATTGAAGGATGGGGGTGCCACTAGACATCTGCGAAACACTGTTATGGACATGGGGATCGAAGTGTGGGGGTGCCCTAGACACTAGGGAAAACATCATTATTATGGGGACAGGGATTGAAGGATGGGGGTGCCACTAGACATCTGAGAAACACTGTTGTGGACATGGGGATCGAAGTGTGGGGGTGCCCTAGACACTAGGGAAAACATCATTATTATGGGGACAGGGATTGAAGGATGGGGGTGTCACTAGACACTGGGGAAACAACACTTTTATGGGGCTGGACGATCATAGGGCAGGAGTACTACTAGCCACCAGGGCATACTGTAAGCAAACAGACAAGCGATTGGAGGGTGGGATGCCACTGGACAACAGGAAATACTGGAATATTATAGGGATGGGTGATTGGAGGGTGCTGGTACCACTGGACACCAAGGAGAACATTTGCATTGGGCGACAGCTGTTCAGGGTGGGGGGCCACTCACCACCATGTCTGACATGACAGGTGGCCACAGGATGGGTGCAAACCTGCCACTGCTTCCCATGCAAATTACCCCATAATGGGCATGCAAATGGCTCTTAGCACCTTACATGCTCAATGGGCTCATTTGCATGTTGCAGACTGAATATCACATGGGACTCCTGGCACTATCTGGTCTGGGGTGTAGTTCCCTAAAATTCCTTCTGGGCTACATATAGCTACTTGACTTAGTATTGCACCGACATGGCTTGTAGTTAGTCGGACGGTGCCAGTTCACTATCCGACTGAATATAGCATTCTCAGGGTTGCCCATAAATTCCCTCCTGCTGTCAGGGAGTGGGCCTCGTTCTCAACTGTGAACAATGAACAAAAATATTCATTTAGTATTCTTGCCTTCTCTTTAACATGAACTATAATAACCCTTAATTCCTTGTCCTTTCTATGCTGTCCATTGTCTTCCTTTTTCACTACTGTATCCCAAAAATCGATTTGTCATTTTCCTTCACCCTTTCTGCAATGTTTAATTCTGCCATTGCCTTAGTCTCCTGATATTTTTTTGCTCATACCCAGTTTATCGTTATACATCTCTCCACTCATCTCACTCTGCCTTCTTATCAATACTAAGTGCATATTTTACACCACTGTACAGGGGTCCAGCAGTCCTGTCCAGTAGCATGGGCATGTGTCCTGCAGCTGAGTGATGGCTGGTGTACCCATGCAGTGGTCTGTCATGAGCCAACCATGGGGAGTCTGGTGAACCTGTGCTGTGTGCAATGATGTGGGGGTCTGGTGTACCTGTGCTGTGGGCAATGATGTGGGGGTCTGGTGTACCTGTACTGTGTGCAGGATATGGGGGGCTGGTGTGCCTGTGCTGTGGGCAATGATGTGGAGGGCTGATGTACCTGTGCTGTGGGCAATGATGGGGGGAGGTCCTAGTGTACCTGTGCTGTTGGCAATGAAGTGGGAGGGGTCTGGTGTGCTCTGTGCTGTGGGCAGTGACATGGGGGTCTGGTGTACCTGTGCCATGGACAATGAAGTGGGGGCTGGTGTACCTGTGCTGTGGGCAATGAAATGGGGGTTGGTGTACCTGTGCTGTGGAAATGATGTGGTGGGTCTGGTGTACCTGTGCTGTGTGCAATGATTTGGGGGGCTGGTGTACCTGTGCTGTGGGCAATGAAATGGGGGTCTGGTGTATCTGTGCTGTGGGCAATGATGTAGGGGAGGTCTTGAGTACCTGTGCTGTGGGCAATGATGTGGGGGCTGGTGTACCTGTGCTGTGGGCAATGATATGTGGGGGCTCTGGTGTACCTGTGCTGTGTGCAATGATGTGGGGGGAGTCTTGTGTACCTGTGCTCTGGGTAGTGATGGAGGGGGCTGGTGTACCTGTGCTGTTGCCTGCCATGAACCAACCATGGAGGGTGTGGGCACTGTGGTCTTTACCACTGTCATGTGCATTGGCTCTGCAGGGGGGGCTGGGTGTACTGTGCGGTGGCCTGTACATGGCATGCTGGCACTGGCACACTGTTGTGACCCCACAGGTACAGTGGGTGAAGACACAGGAGAGGGCAACAGTAGTGGCACAGGCAGTGACACAGAGCAGCCCAGCACACATGCAACAGATTTGCAAGACACCACAGCAGACTTGCAGAGCAGTGTTGGCAGTGTGTTGCAGGACAGTGAGTCCATAGCTCTGGAGGATGTGCAGGCTGCAGCAGAGGGACACAGCAGGAGGAGGAGGATGGCTTGGAGGCTGTGACCTCTACAGTGTCAGCAACATTGCAGCCAGTATAGCCCGGACCTCAGCCCCACCATATGAGGAGCTTGAGGTGCACTTGGACAAGGCAGCACACTCCCACCAGGAACTGTGTGATAGGTCACCCACAGACTATGTACCTTCTACCAGTCCTTAGTGGAACAGCAGGAGGAGCAGAATGAAATGTTAGGCTGCATACGCCTCTGCCTTGATGCCCACCACAAAAACCTGGATGAGCAGATGGGCAGCCTAGTGACTGCCATTGAGACTGGATCAAGCAAAACCCAGACAGCCATGGAGAAGCTGGTGGATGCCATGCAAGCCGCACAGGCCTGTGTCAAGGAACAGACACAGGCCATCACTCATCTGGCAATGGCCATGGAAGCGTCTGTGGCACAGCAGTGGAGGCAGATGGACATCCTGGCAGCAGCCCCACAGAACATCTTGGCAACACAATCAGTGAGGCAACCACCAATGATGGATGCTGCTACACAGGCACAGGTCAACATGCAGACATGGCAACATGATGCAGTGGCACAAACAACACCACAGCAGACAGAGCAACCACCAGGACACACAGTGCCAGACATGCCACAGCCCACAACAATCATCACAGGTATGCGGCCACCTCCACCACATGCCCGCACAACAGTGAAGCAGGAAGCAGGACCATCCATCCCCATCACCAGGGGTAGGGCACATACACAATGTGAACTGGCAGGTGTGTTGGGTGATGGAGGTGCAACCAGCAGCGGTGTTGTAACTTGTGCTGTACAACAGGGGAAGGACGTGGCTGGGGCCAGTACAGTACAGCCCACTGCACAGACCTTGGCGCCTGCTGTGGGACAGGATGAACATACAACAGAGCATGGGACTGTGCCAGGAACTGCGTCATCTGTTGTTGTCAAATCTGGCAGGAAGCCAAAGACACCAGGTGTGCAGGACAACAGTATGTCTAGTGGAACAGTGGTGGTGCAACAGGGTGTGGGGGGAGAAGCACAGCCTCAGGGACATGTGCACCTATGCCACATGGGGAGACACAGGTCCTCCAATCAGCCAAATGGAAGAGTACTGTTGAAAAGCCAGCACAGAAGTGACAGTAACTGAGTTGCTGGACATACACATGATGGGTGGGCACTGTACGTATTGATCCACATGTGGTGCATAGTGTGCTGACTGTGTGAGTGTTGTGTGCGTGTGTGGGTGCACACTGTGCATGTGTGTGTGTGTGGGTTGTGTGACAGCACAGTGTGTATATTTGCTATGTGTACTGCCACTGGGTGTGTGTAGGTGTAGGGTATGTACACACAATGTTGTATTGTATCACAGTTCTGCATTCAGTCTGCACTATATAACAGTAAACAAATGTCACATTCATTTGTGTGTCATTCATTTTTGCCAACAAGGTGTAAGCTGTGACATGTCAGTCTCGTGTGGCTTTCTGTGATGCACTATGGCTTGTGGTGTGTATATGTGTGTGTGTGTGTGTGTGTGTGTGTGTGTGTGTATTCGTCCTACCTGCATGCCACACCTGCTAGCAATATTTGCCACAATATTGTGACGCATATGCCACTATAATGTTGTGCATTTGCGACAGACTTTACATGCATTCATGGCATGTGCTGTGCACTAGGCTGCATGTGTGATCTGCATGTGTCTCGTGTGCCGATGTGAGCCAAAAACTATTGATGCCTCAAGCCATACAGGCAGAAAGGCAGGCCACACACACGGACCACTGTGCTGAGTTTAGTACAATCTACTGCCAACATGAGCAGGGGTCAGAACCTAAGTGGCAGGGCACTCAGTTTTACACCAGCTGAGACTGCTCAGCTGGTGAATCTGGTGCAGCAGTGGCACACCACACTCTGCCACCAGAGTGCATGCAGAAAACTCCCAGGGAGAGGAACAGTGTGTGGAGTGCATTGGTGCCAGGCTGGCTGAGATCAGTGCCATGAGGCGGACCAGCAGCACTGAAACACCGCTGGCATGATCTGGCCAGGAGAGACCCACCTAATACTGGGATGATGTTGGCCATGGCAGAGTGCCGTGACATAGAGATCAAGATGGGACAGCCAGTTGCAGGTAGGTATGGCACAGGTTTTGCACTGGGGAGCACAGTTGTTTACACACAGCATGTACATGTCTGGGTGACAGCTGACTATGTGTTACATGTCTACATAGGTGGTGATGCCAGGGACAGGTGAAGGCAGAGACACAGTGCCAGTGAACAGCAAGGTGAGGCACAGGGACTCATACGGGGGCATCGGAGGCATGGTAGGTGCACATGTGATGATGCATGTCAATGTTTCTGTAAGAATGCCAGACAGTATATATGGTGTGCAGGGCATCCCTGGCCCAGCCATTGGCAGGCAGTGGCACCTCTGTGATGCCAGCTGTTGTCGCTCATATAGGGCTACCATGGTCCTATATGTGTCTGTGCCTACAGCCATGCCATACTGTGCCGTGGCCATGTGGCATGGGTGATGGGGGCCAGACAGGGTGTGTGGGTCCACAACTGCCCAGTCCTGCATGTGTGTTGTTGCATGCCGCATATGGTTACAACACCATCAGGGACATGGCTTGTGGTCTTGGTGCTGTGGACTGTGTGTGTCCTGCACACTGACATGCTGTATTGTGCTGTTGCAGAGGCACACACACCAATCATACCCTGACACAGGGCACTCCTAAGGGCAATGGTGGAGCACAAGCAACTAGGGAGCACCAGCTGCGTACACTACGGAGACATTGCCATACATGGCCACTGCCACCAGACAGTGAAGAGGAGGGGAAGGTGAACAGAAGGCTGTAAGTGCAGAGGGAGGTGAAGAACAGCAGAGGGCAGTGTGCAGCAGGACGCACTGAGTAGGACATGGGGGCAGTTGAGGGCAGGCCATGCAGCAGGAGGACAGTGGCTAGGAGCATGCAGCACAGCAGGGAGGCTGTTGAAGGTGCTGCAGACAACAGCAGTGCTGCAGCACAGCTAGAGGATCTGGAGGAGGAGGAGGAGGACATGCATCATTTTGAAATTGCCCTGGTACCTGCAGCACAGCATGAGGAGGCTGGTGGTGCTGTGTCAGAGGAGCTTCAGGTAGCTGCTGCCACACTTGTTGCCGAACAAGCACTGCAGGATGCACCTGTTGTGGGGCAGACCCAGGCAGTTGTTCAGCATGCGGACATAGACAGACGTCTGGGGGACCTTGTGGAGGTCATAATGGGGGACGTTGCATGACTCCACAACTCCCTGCATGCACTGTTGTCAGCACTGAGACAGTGATACGCTTACAAGCATAGGCAATCATGTACATAGTTGGACTTGTTTATGACAGTTCTTCACCTGCTATTCCTTGTTTTGCTATTGTTCTTTATTATCATGTTGTTCATGTTTACAGTTCCTGTTATGTACATATGTTTGGGGGTATATTTTAGATGTGTTTTCTACTGTTTTGTACCTGTAGTTGGGGGTGGGTGGGGTGGAGTGTTGTGTGGATGGGTTTATAGTGTTGTGTACCTGTTGGAGGGGTGAGCATTCATGTTGCATTATCAATAAATGTGTTACTATTCATTCACATGCCTGTGACTCATCCTGTTGACTGCATGTTGTCATGTGTATGTTTAATGTGTGTGCATGGCTCTAGTTGCACACATGCTGACACATATGTACAGCACAAAGGTGCTGCCGTCTGTGTGTCAACGCCCGCCTAGTGCCCTTTGTGTGATGGCTGTACAGTGCACAGCTGACAAATACACATGTACTGGACAGCACAGTGCAGTTCTCTGGCAGTGGTGGCCTGTGCTGTGCTATGTACACAGTACCCCACCCCCTGCGATCGTGTCATTGAGGTGTCTGTGGGCCTTTGTAGCACCACTCCACCTGAGGTCTGCCATAGCCCTAGAGGTGGCACTGGTTGCACATGGACATGGTGTACGTGGCCAATTGCCAACAGCATTGATGTGCTGCCTGGTGCTGTGTACCTGTCATGGTGACACTGTTACCTGTCTCCGGTGGCCAGGGCTGGTGTGTTGTGCCTGGTAGCCACTGCTACATGTTGGCGGGCTAGTGTCCTTGATGTTGCATGCCTTCTGCACTGTTGGACACTGTTCTGCACACAGTGTGTGTGTGTGTGTGTGTGTGTGTATATTGTGCCCATGTTGCTGTTTGTTGTGTGTGTCATTCTCCTGTGTACACTCCCCAGTCTGCCACGTGTTGTGTTATGTGTCATACCACTATTGGTCCACATTGTGGCCTTGGCTCCAATGTGGCATGACATCTGGTGGCTGCATGCAGTCAAGTGTGCACATGGTTGCTGCAGGCCCCCACACAAGTGTGGCGTGGTTGTGTCTGTGATGCGTTGTCCCATGTGTGGCATGACAGCCATGCGGCAGTCATACAACACGTTGCTCATGTCACATCATCCACAACATAGCATGTCTGACACTGCCTTTTAGGTCTGGCATACTGTTCCAGGGGCCCCCACCCCTCATAGACCTGTGTGTGTGTGTCTGTCTCTGTGGGCCTATTGTGGTCAGCAGTTCCAGTGTATGCATGCCACGTTGCTACAATGTGGTACTGTGTCAGGTCTCATACATTCCCATGGACACCTGTGTATTGTGACCCGTGCAACGGTACACTGCAGTCATTCCCAACAGTACCCTTCCCACACATACACCATCCCACAGTGCATCCAGCTCACACAACAGCTGCTGTACACATGCAAGCCCACATTGTCATGCCATGCTCCTTACCTTCTGCATTGTGTGCTTTGTGTCCTCCACACATCTGCCAGGGGTACCTATACATGTTTCTGGTGGTGGCATGGGCCCCATATCCTCTGAGTTGTGGACCACCAGATGCAGCACAAGGCACATGGGCATAGTTGCTGATGCTGTGCTTCCACATGTGTTGCTCAGTACCTGGCAGTCAGTGTCCCATCCTCTGTTGTGTCATTAGCAGTTGTTGTGTGCCAGGCAGTTTTTGGGTGCCACGTGATGATGTTCCACACTGCTGCCGGTGCCACCATAGTGGTGTTGTTGATGTTATGTTGTAAAATGTTGTTCAATCACCTGATGCCTTGCCTGATGTCCTTCAGATGCTCCACCAGTTGTCAACTCACTGGGCATGCTGTCTGGCCCTATGTCCCCATCCAGTGTCATGTCTTCCTCCTCTTGTGTGTCTGGCAATGGCACATGCCATGGCAAAGTAATGTTGTACAGGATGCAGCTTGCAGCCACTATACTGTATGCCATCTCAGGGCAGTACTGCAATGCCCCACCAGAGCGGTCGAGGCAACTGAATCGGGACTTCAGGGAGACCAAATGTGCATTCTATGACCAATCTAGTGCTGCTTAGGGCCTCATTGTACTGCTCTTTCACTGCTGTCTGTGGTGCTCGGGCTGGTGTCATCAGCTATGGCAGCTGTGGGTATCCACTGTCACCTGTTGGGGTTTGGATAGAGTACAGGTTAGCATGGCATCCATCTGTGCTGCTCAACACACAGCTGTCAACTATGGGGTATGCTGAAACACACCTGATGAGGCCATGGGTATGCACAGCTTGCTGGATGTTATCCTGTCTCCTGTGTAATTCCCACATGCGTGTGGTGCTTGCAATGTGTGCCATCCTGTCCACAGTTGTGGGAAATGTTTGCATCTGTATTGTAGTGTTCCTGTCCTTCCCACATGCGTGTGGTGCTTGCAATGTGTGCCGTCCCTGTCCGCAGTTGTGGGAACAGTTTGCATCTGTACTGTAGTGTTCCAGTCCTATGCTATGTCCTTCTGCCACTCAGGTGACTTGCCTGACATTTGCATCTGGTAGTCCTGTTGAACTGCACTGTGGGTTACCACTTGGCCACATTGTGTGCACTTGTCCTGCACCCTTTGACCCATACACCCATGTACAGGTGTTGCACACTGCACTGCTTACCAATAAGCCATCTGCCAGTGATCTCCTTTCTCAAAGGCCTCACATAGGCCACAGTGGTGGAATGTGTGGGAATCGTGGCAAGATCAAGGGTACTTGGCTACCACATCTAGTATGTGACAGTCATGGTTGGATACATTTAAAAGTGCATCCTTTACGAAATTTGACATGTCAAGATTCAGATTCTAAATATTCACATACTTTTAGGAGGACTACTAAAAAGTTGCCCATGATACAAATTATGAATCGTATGGGGGATATGGTGTTACAAAATAGCTTAGCAGGGATATGGAATAAGTTACCTCGCCACATGACTGAAATTTCTGATCTGCATACTTTTAAATTGGAATTGTATAATCATTTATATGTCTGTTGTAGTTGTTTTTAGGTAATTGTGATTTTGTATTTTGTTTTATTTTGTATTGTTTGTCTTTATTGTAAATTCCACAGGTATTTGTTGTAAATGGGAATTTTTCCCCAATCAGATTAACCTGTATAAAAATAAATTTTAAACAAACAAACAGTCACTGTTGCATACCACCTGGGTGTTCATGGAGTGGTATCCTTTCACGGTTTACATATGCGTCACCTTCAGTATGTGGTGCCCTGATGGTCACATGTGTGCAGTCAATCACCCCCAGTACACGTGGGAACTGTGTAACACTGCAGAAGGCCTGCTTCTCTTGCTGCTGTCATTGTGTATCACGTGTGAAGTGTATGTACTGGGTGGTACGCTGTAGCAGTGCTGTGAGGAACCTCCTGAGACACTTTGACACAGCAGGTTGTGATATGCCCACTGTGTCACCTGTGGAGGTTTGGAAGATCCCTGTGGCTAGGAAGTACAGCTGCACTGACATGCACCTCCATAGCCAGTGGATGTCCCCTGTTGGTGGCACTGTGTAGGTCCTCCACAGTTCCTGGCATAGCTCCCTTATGGTGCTCTTGTTGAGCTGGTAGCATGCGATGCACTGATTGTCAGTCAGCTCCTCAAAAGACTTCCTTGTGCATCTTACTCTTAGCACAGGTATCCTTGGCACCATTGCTTGCACCTGTGGTTGCACAGTCCCCTGGTTCCTGCCACAATGCCTGGCATGCCTGCATTCACGTTGCTTGGCTATCATGATGTCAAGTAGGGCTAATGCTGCTGACATGGTTCCTGCTGTGTGTCAGTACACACTGTTAAGTGAACTCTGGCTGTTGCGGGGGAGGGGCTTATATATGCTGTCCTCTACTTAGACCACTTCCAATATGGTCTAGGTTGTGCCTGATTGTTTTGACGTTGTTACATATGCTGCTTGTTCTGGAATAGCCTTTATGTCATAACTCTTCATTACGCATATCGCAAGTCACATTCTGCATTGGCACATGCTTTCTATGGTGCAACTCAGTCGTAAGTCACATTTGGCATAGCGGTTTCTGCATGTGGCACAAGGGACCTTTTGGAATCAAGCATGTAGCAAGTCACAGACATGACTTGTGATTTGTGCCATTTAGCGCTGATGTACTGCATTTCTGTTGGTTATATCTGTTCTGGAATCAGACCCATTGTGTCCTGTGACCCTGTCTTCTTGCTGAATTTTGATACCATGCAGTGATCACTGTTACCAACCAAGATCTCCACCCTAACATCCCTAACAATGTCCTGATTGGACAACATCAGGTCAAGTAATGTCTCCCCCTTGTGGCCACATTGGCCCACTGTATAAGGAAACAGTCTTGTGTGTCATCCACAAATCCTTGCTCCTTCTGGCTCCTGTCTACCTGTGCCCACTAATCTGCAGCAGAAACAGCCATGATGCAATGCAATAACTTGCATAAGTGATATGTCACAAAATACGGGGACACGTCAAGTCGTCCTGGTCATCTCGCTGTGCGACACCTTGCCCCATACTTTTAGCTCCGGTGTGAATCAGCACTCTGCACAATTCATTCCCACGATTAATTTGTTTTATAATATTTATGCTGGGGATGAATTATGCAGGGTGCCAATTCATACCGGAGCTAAGAGTCTGGGGTATGTTGTCGCACAGTGACATGACTGGCGTGACTTGTCATGTAGCCACAAAATACTGCATGACAAAAGGGCTTAATTGCTATTGAATTACACTGTTCCTTGCAGTATGCTGCAGCATTTTGTGATATGCTGCAATATTACTGCATTACCTCCTGGCTGGCACTGCTGTATGTCTGGAAGGTTGAAGCCTCCCCCAACACTATTTCTTCCAATGCTGTTGGTTTGCTTATCTCCCTCTCCAGTGCTTCATCCATTTCAACTCATTGATCTGTGGATCTTTACACTACTGCTATCCTGTGTTTCCATTCCTCTCCTTCCATCGCTGAAGCCACAGTGACTACTCCTTTCTTCTCCCTACTGATGCATCCTCCATTACCCTTGTATCTGCCCTCATGTCCGTGACTACCCCTCCCCATTCCTGTTTTCCCACTCCTTTCAGAATATCTGGTACCTTGAGATATTCAGATTCCAGCAGTTATTTGGATTATCCCAAGTTTCATTAATGGCCTCTGTGACTATTTCCTCTGCAGCCACCAGCGCATGCAGTTCATCCATCTTGTTGCTCAGACTTTTAGCATTTGTGTACAGTACTTTCCATTTGTCCCAATCTCCCTCTAGGAATCCTTCTTCTTATTCCTACTGCCTTATTTCTAGCCTTTCCTATTTTCCCTTATTCCTTTTATAGCCGCTACCATACTGCTTGATTGGGGGGGGAGTATTTAGAATCCCACAGTGAACCTCTTGTAGTCCCTTTGCCTATTGCAGCCCTCCCCTCATCTAGTTTAAACTCCCAATGTAAACATCTAACTTCTGCCTCAGTGCACTGGTGCCTTCTCTGCTCAGATGGAGACAGTCTTTCATCCAGAATGAACCCTAGTTCCCCAAAACCTGAATCTCTTCTCTCACACCAGCCCTTAGTTATGCATTTAACACCTGAATTCTGTCCTTTCTGCTCTTTCCTGTATGTGGTACAGGTAGTACCTCTAAAAGGCTACTGTATCTGAAACTTCTCTCAGCATGCTACCCAACTGTCTGAATATTTCCTTAACCTGATCTGCCCTGCAGTGCTACAGATCATTGGTTCCTAGGTGAATCACAATGTCTGCCTCCCCAGTGAAACTCTCCAGCTGTGAAAGTACCTTCAGAGATGTCACTCCAGGAAGGTTTGTGATGGTGCTTCCCACTGGTGTTGAGACTTGAACAACCTCCCCTTTCCCCAGACTATAGAGCTCCCAAATCACTGTCTCCTTCTTTTTTTATTCTTTCCATGGCTGGGGCAGGCAAGCTACATTCAGAAACTACCCCTGCTGTCCCTCCACTGGCCACCACCTCCCCAGGACCTACCCACCAGATTACCCCCATGGCATGGCCATGGTGGAGGGCCATCCCCTCCTCTGGAGAACACATTCCAGATTGCCGTGCAGGGTGGGTCCTGGTGATGGAGCGGTGGGAGGCAAGCACACAGTGCATCATTCATGCCAGCCCTGCCATCATTTTTCTACCAGATTTCTCCCTTAAGCCTCTGAGCTGGGGTGCACATGTTGGCATGTACCTGTGGAGGAACGCACATGTTGCATGAGCTACCCACTCTTCATGTCAGCTCTGACTCGTACTACCACCAGGCCTCCACCTGGTGACAGTATAGTGGTGCTGCTGACAAGCCCTCCCTACTTGGGAGAGTAGAGCTGTCCTTGAGATGCTCATTCTTTCCCCCTCAGATGACCTCCAGAAATCTGAGACCACTCCTGATCCTGGGTCGCCAGAGTGACAGACCATGCCACTGGACTTGTGCCACTATTTCCTTTCTAGCTTTCTTGTTTTTGATTCCCTCTCTCCTATTCCTAGATGGAGCCCGATCCCTGGTAGTACCAAGTGCATGGACTGCGCTACCACTTTGTGCCTCCACCACCAGACTGTCAAAGTTGTCAGAGTGGGCACTCTCTGGAACTCCAACATTTCCCAAATCATCCCACGTACTACCTCTCACTGCCACTGTCCATCTCCAATTGCAGACCCATGGGGGCCTATGAGGTACTGGAAAAGCAGCTCCCTGAGTCCTGTCTGCCTGGTTTCCCCTCAAGCACTGAACTTCAGCTCTGAGATAACCAACCTCCAATGTAAGCACCTCAAATCTTCTACACACGTGGCACTCCCTACATCTCCCAGCACACCCTCTCAGAAGTGAATACCTCCCCTATTCTCCTGTTGTTTTACCCATAATATAATCACTGCTTTATAAATAAGGAAAAAATATATAAATATACAAAATTAAACACTTGTCTTGCTTGAATTACATTTTATTATGTAATACCATGATGTCCTTGTAAAGCAGTATTTGGACCCAATGATACCCATTCTGGCAAACAAATTTTGTTGCCAGATTTATACGTGAACTTACCTGTATATTATTCTTATATTGTTAAAACTTTTTTTTAACTGTATGTTCATTAGGTTTTGTGGTACAGTCATATACAACATATCCACAGTGGCAAACATGTATCACATATAGGAAAACAATAGATATTAATTGCAGTAGGAGCCATGTTGGAAATAGACAATATTCACTGGGTGACCCCACCAACTTTGATGTAGAATTGAACGTAATAAGTTCAAGCAGAAACATGAAAAATGCACATCCTTCAGCTCTTAAACCATGTTCAGACTACAACACGGTAAGTTGTAATGTTTTATCACTTACCATGTTACTGCGTCCTGACTGAGTTCAGCCATGTTTTAGCACTGGATAAAACATCCTTGCTGCAGGATCAATACTTGATGCTCCAATCGTGCTCAGTGGGGCTCGCTGAACACACTTTCTGGGGGACTGAAACAGAGGTGGAACTGTGCCTACATTTCCAGATTTATAGGTAACATAGTTCTATATGGTAAACCTTTTCAAAAACCATGATAATGCCTAGGTCCTATCAAGAATTTAACACAGTTTTCAGCATGTGTTTAAACATCCTCGTAGTGTAGATGTGATCTGTGTTAGGCAGACATCAAAGCGGTTTATTTTATTTTTATTCATTCATTTATTTATTTTGTTAACTGGTAGACCCACTGGGCCCAAAAGGTCCCTTTTTCAGAGGCGACTAGGGATTAGTTAAAATAGACCTGTTCGATATATTACATTTCAAAGGAACTATATAATTATAGGGACAGTTGGGCATTTCAAAGTGCCTTACAATTCAGAGGAACATGCCATTTCAGGAGTGTAAGAAGATATTTTGTGATCACATTAAACTAGACAGGAGGTGACTTCAAATAGTGACAAAGTGTTAATACAAGCAACTGTGGTTACAGGTAACCAACATGCTAACATACTAAAATGCCAGCAGAGTAGGCCTAGTGGTCAGCCCCATACTGGGTGCCGACTTTGCTGTCCCCCCACCCCCTTGGGATTCTCTACCCCCAGTCCAAGATATTTCCCTTGTATTGGACTTCCTCAGCTCAACCCTCCCCCATACCTGTCCCAGCCCCTCGTGAACTCCTCCACAGTCTCTGCCTCCACCAGTCCCCTGGGCAGCACATTCCATGGTTCCACCACCCTCTCAGTGAAGTGGCACCTCCTCCTTCCCCCCTGAGTCTCCCCCCTCTAGCTTCCACCTGTGCCCTCTAGTTGCCCCCCCCTTTCCTTTGGGACACCCCGACTGAGCCTCCCTATTTATCTCCTTCATGTACTTGAAGACTTCTGTCATGCCCCCGTCCCTCCCTCCTCCAGTGTGTACATGTTGAGCTCCTTAAGCCTCTCACCATTGGTCCTTTCCCCAAGCCGCAGATCATTTTGGTTGCCCTCATCTGGACCCTCTCCAGGAGTGCAATGTCCCTGTTTAAATGCGGACTCCAAAACTGCACACAGTACTCGAGGTGCGGCCTAACCATGCAGTTATACAGAGGGAGGATCACTTACCTCCTTCTGGAGGTAATCCCCCCTAGCGATGCATCCCAGCATCCTATTGGCTTTGGCCATTGCCCTCCTACAAGTCTCAGAGTTGTTCATTTTGACATCCACCACCACCCCCAGGTCCCTCTCGCCCACTGAGACTTGTAGCATTTCTCCCCCCCAGGTTATATACATGGTCCGGGTTTCTGGCCCCAGGTGTAGAACCCTGTATTTTCCTGCATTGAACTTCAGTTTCCACTTTTTCGACCACCTCTCCGGAGCCTCCAGGTCCTCCTACAGGGCCACCCTTCCCTCCTCCCCATCCACCACCGCTCCCAGCTTTGAGTCATCCGCAAAGAGATTCATTTCACTCCTGATACCCTTCCTTATGTCAGAGACATAGGAGTTAAACAGAAGGGGCCCTAGGACCGATCCCTAAGGGACCCTACTAATTATCTTCCTTGGAGATGAGACTAGCCTCCCAACCACCACCCTCTGAGTATGCTCTGAGAGCCAATTTCCTATCCATCTGATCATCCGCTTCCCCACCCCCATTTCCCCCAGTTTAGCCAGCAGGCCACAGTGAGATACCAAATCAAATGCCTTGCTGAAGTCAAGAAAGAGGACATCCACTGGCCTACTCTGGTCCAGGGCACTCATCACCCAATCATAGAACTCCACAAGGCTTGTCTGACACGATTTTCCTGGGATGAAGCCATGCTGCCTATCGTACAGGTATCCCAGTGTTCTTCCCCCACTAGTCTTTGCTTGATAATACCCTCCATCACCTTGCCCACCACAGCGTCGCAGGCTGATGGGCCTGTAGTTCCCCGTCTCTCTTGATCCTCCTTGTAGATAGGCATGATATGGGCCATCCTCCAGTCTTGAGGTACCCACCCTGTCTTCAGAGAGATGTTGAAAAGCCCTGCCAGGGGGTCACCATGACATCCGCCAGTTCCCTCAGCAGCCTGGGATGTATTTTATCCAGCCCTGGTGCTTTCTCTGTCCTAAGGGACCTGAGGGCCTCCCTTACTCTCTCTCTACCAGGATTTCCACCTCCCGTCCTTCCCCTTGGCCCCTGATCTGCCTCCCCCAGACCCCTCAGGGCTCCCGATCTGTAAGGGTCTCGCCTCTGCCAATTACACCATCTCCTCCCAGAATGATGCAGCACCCCATCCTCCCTGGTAAAAACTGAGGCAAAGAACTCGTTTATTACCTCAGCATACTCCCGCACTCCATCCCTTTCCTGTCCTAATCCTGCTAATCTGCCCCTCACTTTCCTTTTTTCCTTGATGTATCTAATGACCCCTTGTTCCCCCTCCTGATTTCTCTGGCCAAGTTATGCTCCTTCCTCGTCTTAACTGATCTCACCACCCTGGTGACCCTCACTCCTTGAGAGTTTGAAGCACCTATAGGCAGCCTTCTTGTCTGTCACCGCCTCCTGAACCTCCTGGGTCCACCAACAGGGTTTTCTGGCCTTACTGAATTTGCACCTCCCTCTTGCACAGGACTTGGTAGCCTCCTGCACCCCCCCAATGACCTCCCACCTACTGTCAGTGTCCATGTCTGGCCTTATCTTGTCCAAATGACCCTTGAGGATCCTTCCCATCCCCCTGTAATCCGCACCCCTAAAGTCAATTACCACAGTCTTTGTGCGGCCATCCTCTCCACCAGGTCCAGGAAAAATCAGACTGTGGCATGATCACTCCCCGCCAATGGGTCCCTCACTTCCAGGCCCCTATTCTGGTCACTGTCCGTCAGGACTACATCCAGTATCTGGGCTTCCCTAGTCAGCTCCCCCACCTGCTGGGTTAGGAACGCGTCCTGGAAGACATCCAGCAACCTCTGCTCCCTAGTCACTGGGGACATCATAGTCCCCCCAGTCTGTCCCTGGCATGTTTAGGTCACCCATCACCACTACCTTTCTCTTGCCTAATCTACAGTGTCCCATAACATTTGCCATCAGACTCTCTTCCAGATCCTCTGCCAGTGTGGGGGGTCTGTATACCACTCCTACATTTACTCTCCTACCCCCCTGCATTTGCAGGATGATCCAAATCGCCTCCACACTCCCCTCCGCCTCCTCCACCAATGCCATTTTTGACTATCAATACTACCTCCTTTCCTCCCCCTGTCCTTCCTGAACATAGTGTAGTCTTTTAGGTTTAGGTCCCAGTCATGCCCTTGGGTGGCCCAGGTCTCAGTGACAGCTGCCATGTCCACTGCCCCCTCAGCTAGCATCGCCTGGAACTCAGGCATCTTATTTCCCAAGCTCCTAGCATTTATCAGGACCACCCTCCACTCTTTTTCTCCCCTCCCATTCCCCACCCTCATGCTCCCGTGTGGCCGCATGCTCCCCCCCCCGCACCCTACCTGTTGGCCTTTCTCTGTATCCCTCCAGCCCCTTGGGGGTGGAGACCGAGTCCCTCTTTTTTCGGACCCCCTGCAACAACCCCTTCTTCCACCCCTCCCTTCACAAGTTTAAAACCCACCTTTCACTGACAAGCCCCTCTATTTTCAGCTTAAGGATTTCCCTCCCTTCCAAATTGAGGTGGAGCCTGTCCCAGGCGTACAGCCTCTTATCCTCCCAGGTTGCACCCCAGTCCCCCACAAGCCCATACCCCCTAGACTCACACCACTCCCTGAGCCATTGATTCACCACCCTAATTTTCTGCTTGTTCTCCCTACTAGCCCTCGGCACTGGCAGGATTTCCGAGAAGGAGATCGAGCATCCTATGGAATGGCAAACCCTGGCTAGCTCCTGAAACCTGGCCTGTATCTCTAGTTCACTATTCCTCTCTATGTCATTTGTACCCAGGTGCATCAGTATGTCCGGGGAACCTCCACATTCCCTTGCCAGTGAATATACCTCGTGCTTGGTCTTGTGCACTGTCAGGCCAGGGAAACATTTGGTTCTAACTGAACAGGCTTTACCTTCCCCCCCTCCCATTTGATAGCCCTGATCATGGAATTCCCCAACAGGAGCACTCAAACCTCCCTCTTGCCTCCATGCTCACCCCCCAGGTTTACCCTCCTTCCATGTCCCTCCTCGTCCTTTTTTCAGGCTCCTCCCCCCCAGCTGGCTCCTCGCACCTCTCACCATCTGGCTGTCACATGCTGCCTGCTCCCTATTGACACTGGCCACCCCCTCTCCTCCGGTCCTGGGCCTCCTCCCCACCCAAGTATCCTTTTTTGCATTACTATCCCCCTGTCCCTGCTCCTGACTGGTCCTTCCACCCTATCTGTTGGTCTAGCCTGGCTCTTACTCCCATACCACTCAACCTCCTGCTTCATAAATCAGGGACAAGGCTTAAAAAAAATCAGGGACAAAGGACCAAAATCAGGAACACAGCTTCACAATTGGTGGTATCCACTCAGAAAGCTGGTAGAATAAGGGACTTAGTGTAAAATGCATTTTCTAAAGAAGAACAAGTCTGTAATGTTAATGTTTGACATTATTTTGTGCTTACAACTCCCACTGTTTGGTCACAGAAATACAAGTTTTAGGCGGAACAGAGTAAAATTCTGAGGCAAAATCAAGGCCAGTTGAGAGGTATGCTTACTCCCTTCCATCCCATCTGCTTTTAACACCTTCCTGCCTGCCATGCCCCCTGGCCCAAACCCTCAGGCCCATTTACTGCATCCTTCCCCATGTTCACCTGTCCTCCTCCTTGCCCTGCCCCCTTCCCCTCTGCCTGTTGGATAACTCCCCATCCCCATTTCCTTGCACTCCATGCCCCCGCTCTTCCTGAATTCTGGGCCCGCCTCTTGTCCCTTCTCCTTCCCTCCCTATCCACCCTGTCATAGCTGCATCCTTCCCCCCCAGCACTCCCCTCCTCTACTACCAGATGTAGAGGATCAAAACTGTTGCTGAGCCTAATGCCAGACCCCAAGACTCCTCCACCCGACCCACCCCCCATCTCAGTTCCCTCTGTACAACCCCAGACACTTGCCTGCTTTTTGGAGTTTTCTCCTCTTGGACCCCTCTGTCAGGGTCCCATGTGCCCTCACGAGTGCCCCTCTGCGCCCTCTCCCTATGCCAGGTTTTTAGTACCTGGTGCAGCTACGTAGGTGACCCATTGCCCATTTCACCCACCTTCTCCATTCCTTCCCCCCAAAATCCCCCAGCTGCCTTCTAATCCCCTCAACCTCCTCTTTAAGGTAGCACACTGGGCAACCACCGAACTTCCAAGCCCAGTCAAGTGCCATGACCGCCCCACACCCTGTGCACCCAACCACCCTCACAAAGATGCCCGCTGTAGTGACGTGTGGTCCCATCCCCCTCATAGCAGATTTTTCTTTAGGTCAATAAACCCTCCAAGTAAATGCAAAAACCAGTCCTACCAGGTTCCCCAATGATCAGCACTACGATGTCTACACAATGATCAGAGCTACAGTAAACTAAATGTTCACTACCAGTCCAGGCCACTGCTATCCTCAGACTCCTCCCCCACTAGCTATTTAATAGAGGTCGGGGCTGGGGTGGGAAACAATTACAGCTACTCTAGTAAAAGTCAGTGTGGCTGGGCCTGTCCTTATATAGCCCAGCTGTGAGTTCAGATATGGCGCTCTGCTCTCTGATTGGTCTGCACTCTGCTCCCAATGTCTGTCCTGACTGCTACCACCACCGAATACAGCCCCCAGTTTCTCTCCATGCCGCTGATATGGCAAGAATCCCTCCCTGGCTCCGCTGCTCCCACTGCTGAATGCGGCACCCGGTCTTACAATTACAGCTCCTCTAGTAAAAGTCAGTGCTGCCGAACCTGTCCTTATATAGCCCAGCCACAAGTTCAAATATGGCGCTCTGCTCTCTGATTGGTCTGCACTCTGCTCCCAATGTCTGTCCTGGCTGCTCCTGCCGCCGAATGCAGCCCCCACACATCAGGCAACTCTGAGCATTTTAAATATTCACCTTACATAGTAGAGCATTTAAGCAGAAGCTTTAACAGCCAGGGAGGTTTAGGCTGCATAGGGTCTGTGTCATTTATCATGAGCACTTGCAGAGGCTATTTTCCAGAAAATGCACTCTGAGCCCCTTCTGAAGGAGTTCAGGAGCTGGCAAACTGCAGGTGGTCTGGGAGGTCATTCCAGATAGGTAGCCGCATAGGAGAAAGACTTGCTACCTGCTGCCGTCCTTACCATAGGAACCTCCAGGAGCTTCCTGCCTGATGTGCAGAGCAATCTGCCTTGGCACTTGGGAACCAGCAGGCCAGCATGGCCTGTCGGGGGAAGAGTAATTTATTATTGTATAAGCGATGCACAAGATAGGGTACTGGAGCCGATGTTTAAGGGATTTCCAGTTTAGGTAGTCTAGTACCTCACAGTGGTGCCACCTCAGGTGGGATTTAGTTTCAAAGCAAGTAATCTTGTTATACAGTATTTGCATCTTATCAAATTCCAGTTTGGGGAGTGACTGCATGACTGGAGCAGCATAGGTAAGGTTGGGTAGGAGGATGCTGTTTACTATAGCTTTCCTGGTTGTGAGTCCAGCCTATATAGGAGATCTAGCTTTTGATGTAAGGATCTAGTAATCAGGTCCACATGGTTTTTGAAAGTGAAGCCTTGATCAAGGACCAGGCCTAGGTACTTGAAGGAGCTCACAACCTCTATGGGCGTATCAGCTGAGGAGACAAGGGGGAGCAGGAGGCTTCTATCTGGGCCTAGAGTTCTAGGTCCAAACAAAATGGCATTTGTTTTCTTCACATTCAACAGCAGTCTATTAGCCAGTAGCCATCTTTCTAGGGTCATGAAGTCCTCCTGTAGCTGAGCCCCTAGGGCAGATACACTATCAGATGTTCTGTAAAGTACAGCATCATCGGTGTGTTGAATTATTGTGCTTCCACCACAGTTATTGCTGAGGTCATTTACAAACACGGAAAAGAGGAGAGGCCACAAGATAGAGCCTTGGGGTGCCCCGTCTTTGATAAGAAGCTGACCAGATTTGGCCCCCCTCCACTTGACCTGTTGGGTATGGTGGCACAGGCAGCTCTCCAACCAGGCTAGAGAGTGATGGTCGAGGCCGATGAGTTTCAGCTTGCCTAACAGCAGATTATGGTTCACCAAATCAAAGGACTTAGTAAAGTTGATAAAAATAGCACCAGTGGGGGTGCCATTATCAAAGGCCTTGAGGACTTAAACCATTTTAAGTCACTTGGTCTGGATAGCACCAATGGGTCAGTAAATGTTACTGGTATAGATAAAAAATGTCACAGCCCTCTTCCTCCTCCAGCATTAATTCTTTGGCACCAAAGTCTTTTTTTAATTTGTATAACTAGGTAGCCAGTCTCTTTTGGTTCCCCAAAAATGATAAGATTTCCCAGCATAAACCACTTTAAACTTAGTTAGAAAGTGTAGAATATGTGTGACACCAAATCCTCTGTTTTTTCCTAACCACATCAAAGACTTGATGTCTGGACCTGGTCGCATAGCTCAAATCAGGCTAAATCATCAGCTAACTCTTATCCTCCAGTATAACTGGGCCCCATCTTCTAGCCATTGTAGTTATGCAGTCCATCTCATGTGAACCAGCTGTGACAGCAACAGGTATCCATGAAGCATTAGATGAGTCCACTTTATGCAGTGTCACTCAATATGCCTTGAGTATAACCAGGTCCAGATCATGCTGCACAGAGAGTTCCAACCAGCCCTGAAGAAATGCCACCAGATATTCACCCTGAAGGCCCTCAGGTAAGCCTACCAGCTGAAAGTTAAAAGACCAGATTTGATCTCAAGATGTTCAATTCAGAATCATAACAGTTTATTTTTCTTAGTATGAGTGGTTATAACAGCAAGTATTTTCTCCACCAGTCCCAAAGCCTCTTTCATCTTAGACTCTGTTGAGGATGTTTGTGACTCACAGACCAACATCAATGTGAAAAAGCCAACCACTTTTTGATCCAGTTCCATTAGTCAATGATCAGTTGCCTTCACAGCCTGAAACACATCATGTAATGTCAGCTCAGTAGTTGGAGGGATCTGCCCGATGTTGAAGCTTTCCCACTTGCTGCAGCCTACTTTCCTTTCCCTCCTCCAGACTCTGTGACTTCTTTTTAGAATTCCCCATAGCAAAGGATGACAAAAAAGGCCAAGACTACAGGAGGAATTAAATATCTGTTCAAGTCATCAATTTGTAACCAAAACTCTGTCAAATAAGTCTGTTTTCTAAGCAATATTAATATTAGTGAAATCTCTCGGAGCTACTAGGAACACGTTCTGCCATGATGGTAACAGGCTCACCCCTCATATTAATAATTTCTGTAATTTATATGCCATGCCCTCTTCCATCAGGTTGCACCTGAAAACAAGCCTCAGCTCAGTGTGTACTTTTTCTGACCAAGATTTCTAAACTGATACTACAGACATTTACAGGTAAGCACTCTTTTTCCCCTTAGACGTCATCTGTTTCAGCTGCTTTTCCTGGTGTGAAGTTACAATATGTTGCTTGCGGCACCAGAACCATGCCCACAGAAAAGATTATGATGTTAGAAGCAGACAATTACAACTTCAGGGCAGACATAAGCAATGTGAATAAATGAAGCGTAAGGATAAGGAGAGCTTTAAGTACCTCTGGGGGATTAACAGGATGGAGTTTAGGGAACTTCCTAGGTTGAGCACAACTGTAGTTATGACAGGGAACACAATGAAGTTGGTGGGGATCAGGAAGATTTAAGAGGGAGGTGAGAAAGCATTTTCTCATGAAAAGAATGGTGGAGAGATAGAACAGATTGCCTAGGGAGGTGGTGGGGGGCAGAGACAGTGACAGGATTTAAGCATGCTTGGGATGGATACATGGGTATCATTAAAAGAAGAATCATCTGGAGAGGGTGGGGGAAGCTGGGGGCCACATGAAGCATTTTGCCACCTCATAGGGTAGATAGGGTTAGAGCAGACTGGATGGGCCTTGCAGTCCTTTTCTGTTGACAAAATCTATGTTTCTTTGTTTCTAGGTCACTGGGTTTTTGTGGCAATTTAAGTGGATCCCTTCCTTGGAATATGTGCGCAACCTGGTGGAGTCACTTAGAACTGATTGTGTGAAAATCTATGTTTCTTTGTTTCAGTGAAAGATCCTGCATTAATGACAATGTCTTTGGTAATAAAAATGGAATGCCCTAACATTCAGATTTCGGGGAAAATTATATACAATAGTTTTTCTAATGCCTGTTGCAATCTTTTTTACTAGAAACTGGAAAATCTCTTAAAGGCAGCACAAGTGGGATTTAAACCTGGGTTTCCAGTAGAAAATAATGCATATTCACTTTTCTAAGTAAATACATACTGTACATAAATAAATATCAGGGGATACTCTGAAATAAATATGTTCACGTTAGTCTTAAATGCATCTGAAAAGTTCCTCCGCTTTTTCTTTGTACTGCCCTCTACTAACTGGTAGTCTGTACTGAAGCACACAAAGGATTTGGTGGGTAGGTGGGTGGTTCTGGGATGATCACTTCTCCAGTCAGAGGTTAGACAGTCTTCACTTACCTGCAGTGCCGGTTGAGACTAGGTGGCCAGACTTCATTGCTGCTAATGTTTCAGATGTCATGCACAAGTCATTGAAGAATAAAGATGAGCAGAATTTGAAAATTATATGAACTGTATCTCTCAGAGTGGCTCATTTGATACTGATATTGTCTCTTGGTCAAAAGATAATTGGTTCTTCAAATCCCATTAAAGGATCTAGTTTCATACCCAGTGCTGCAATGTACAGATCAGTGTCCTTTGGATTAGACAGGTAAGCAAGGTCCCTTCTGCCTGTTTCTGGTGGTTATCTAGATGGAAGTTAAGGACCATATGGCTCAATTTGAAAAGATTAGTAGGTACTGAAAGTCCGATGTTTTGAACGGTTTTCCTTCTTTCACTAGAACAGGTCATAGTAATATTGTCCATGGTCATGTGTGAGATGCTGCTTCTACAAAACAGTTGTTGCATTTGCCTTTCTTATGTCATTTTTATGCCTTTGCCATTTTGATGCTTATCTTCTTCCATTGATGATTCATCTCTAGCACATTCAATAATGTGTTGTCTTCTCCAATCTCCTGCCTCTTGACTTGTCTGTCACTGCAACATTCCGCCTAAGCTTCAAAGGGAAACAGTCACCACAGAGAGTCGCACACTCACATGTAGGGATGGTCCCAATGTGTACTTTGTGTGCAAAACCAAACTAGTTTACTTACCATTTGCTGTGATACAGTAGATTGTACTGACTGATTTTGTTTACTACTAGCCTGACATCTTCTGTTGCCACAAATTCCAGAATCCCATGCAACTCAAATCAGAGCAGTAAGCAACAGTGGGAGATTCAATAGCCTGCAGTGCATGTTAGAGCTTTTATAATCTCCAATCAGATGTTTTTACAGTTCTGCTTTTCTCCAGGGGTTACATACACTCCCATGTGACAGTACTTAGCCAAGAGAGGACAGCAAACAAAAGATAACAGCTTATATAAACTCTAACATAGAAACATAGACTTTGACGGCAGATAAGGACCACTTGGCCCACCCAGTCTGCCCATTTCCCTACCTACTGGATAAGCTGCAGATTCTAGTTAACCAACAGCCTATTTCCTGCAACCCCCACCATAATTGCCTTATGTCTGTCCCGTGCATGTTTGAATTCCTCCACTGTTTTAGACCCCACAACCTCTCCAGGAAGGCAGTTCCATGCGTCCACCACTCTCTCCGTGAAAAAGAATTTCCTCACATTACCCCTGAGCTGTCCCCTTCTAACTTTAAATTGTGCCCCCTTGTTCTTACACATCTCTTTTTCTGAAAGATGCTACCCTTCTGGACTTTGTTGATTCCCTTGAGGTACTTAAAAGTTTCTAACATGTCCCCCTGTCCCTCCTTTCATCAAGGGTATACATATTAAGCTCTCTCAGTCTCTCTTCATATGGTTTCTGATGTAGACCCTGCACCATTTTAGTTGGCCTCCTCTGGACTGCTTTCATCCTTCCAACATTCACTGCAGGCTATTAACTCTCCCACTGCTGCCTACTGCTCAGATGTCTGCTGCAAGGGATTCTAGGATTTGTAGTAAAAGAAGGTGTCAGCCTAGAAATAAACAAAGTTAGTCTGATACAATCTACTACACTAGAGTAAACAGTAAGCAAACCAATTTTTTTTGCACACAAAGTGCACATTGGGACCAGCCTCACACTTGAGTGTGGGGCTCTTAGTGCTGACTGCTTCCCTTTAACCTTTCTGAGGATATGATCCCTTCTAACTGCCATTATTTAACTATTCCTGGTATTTTTTTCTACTTCCATCTAGGCAAGTGGCAGACACCACCGATTTGGTCAACCTAAGATACTCCCTACACACATGCACATCATACATCATTTAAAAGCTTATTAGGTCTACTTTAAGATGAGGTATGATGTGGGGCTAGTCAAGTGGTACTGTTACCATAGAAACAGGGCTAAACAGTGACACCTCATCATGTTAGAATGGCCACTTTGAAATATTTGCATTAATTTCTGTTAGTTTAATGATGCTATGTATTATTTCAGGACATAAGATAGGATTTCTTTGACAACAATCTAAAGGGTAAAACAAAATCTAATAATAAATTTGTACAGGTATCACTGAAATGTAATTGCACTGGTGACATTTCTAGTCAACATCATTATAATCATCTTCTTCATCACCATGATCTCTGTTGAGAATGCATGGGTTACCACAATCTTCATTGCCTTGGCATGTACACAGTTCTGTGCAGGCAAGATTGTTCTGACTACACACACAGTTGATTGTGCAGCGACCCCTACTGGTACAGGCACAAATAAGGTCTTGTAGAAGCTCAGATGCCATTGGGCCCTTGAAGAATAAAGGAAGTAGTTCATCATCCACATTTTTCCATCCATGTTGCAATGTTGATCCAATATTTAGTTTACCTATGTGCGAAAACATCCAAATCTTTGTTTGCCAAGACGCCCTTTTGACATGCTCTTCAAAAATGTCTTCACATGGTGGAAGTTTGGCCTATGACTTGTCCTTTTGATGGCTAGATTGAGGCACAAGGAATTCAGGTCTCTGTTAGTCTTCTTTCTTCTCGCCTGGTCATACAGCACTGCTATTAACTTCCTTGCTACGGAAAATTATAGCTTGTTCATCACTCTCCCAATTTGGCAAGATCTGTAAAGTGGTAAACTCCCCTTTGTTTTGACAACATTTAACACAGATGTTTTCCCCATACCAAATAGGGATGACACAGAGTCATCCTGTTAATGCGTGTACAGCAGGAAACCAAGTTGCAGAAGTCAGGTGAGTGCATCACAAATTGCATGCACAGGTATGAAGCGACGCTTGTCAGTTGTGTTTGCAATGGTGCCTGTTTCTATCCACATGTTATCTATGTGTTCCATTTTTGGAAAGTAGTGAACAGCAAGGACCAAAATATCTGTATCAGGTGACCTAATTACTATGGTTCCTTTGGCACCAAGAGACCCAACAGCCATATTGGCACATACAGCATGTAGAAGCATCCTTGTGTCCGCTTCTTCTTGAGTACTGTACAAGTCTTGAGCTTCTTCAACACCTTTACTGGTGATGGACTTGCTACTTCTCCACTGGAAAATCCTCCAGCAAGAAGGAGTGCTTTTGTTAGGTGTGCTCCTACACTCTCTGGTGCGTTTTGAGCTACAGTGAAGCCCACAAGGATGAAGCACAATGTCACAAGTTTACTGCATGACAAAAGGGATTAACTCCAACTGAAACTGCATTGTTTACAGCAGAAACTCTATTGCAGAATTCTGCAGTGCTGCACTTTATCCTGGTGGGCTTCACTGTATGTATTCATAGAGGAATTTTGCAAAGGATTGCTTGTTGGATGCTATGTGTAGAAACTTTTTCCAAGAAGGCACAGGGCGTCCACCAATCACCTGGTATTGCTTGCATCCAACCTTTGATCCTGTCTAGTGCTGTCTTTCTGCAGTTTTTACAGAGTTACTGTTGTCATATCTGTCAAAGGCTTCGATTATAGAATTAGCTGTGTCACATCCTTTTTGGATCTGCCTCAAATACTCAGCAGCCATTCACTGAACGTGTGGAATTTGTCTCCAGCCATCATTTGAATGACAGCCATGGCATCTCTGATAAACGCTGTGGTTTCTTTGTTGCATCCTCATAGCTCATAGATGCTTTCCACTTGAGCTTCCAGCTGATGCTCTAATTCAGCTTTGTCTGTTTTTCTCAATGTTCCATCAGCATAGAAGAGGGACATAGGCACAATTTCTATTGGTGACTAAGAACAGTTGCCACTTAAACATCATCTCTGCATCTTGCTAAGGACAGGGCTTGGCAGAAAACAATTTCTGGACTGATAGCTGCTGGGATTGTCCTCCCTTGCCAGAATTAAATTTGGTCTTCTTGGCCATGTCAGCAAATGCTTTTATGCCAGATTTCTTGATGGAGCTGAAGAAGCTACACGTCCCATCAGAAATAAGTGCACCTCTCACAAATCTCTCCATTTTTTCTTCACAAACATCTACTATTTTCAGTAGAGACTCTTGTACATCTGATGTTACATGCAGTCCAGTAGATATGTTGTTAAGCACCTCTGCGTGTGATTCAGGGTCAAATGGATTTGTCATATTGTTAATCACATGTTTGGTAAGGGCTGTAACATGCTCTTCATCCTTCTTCAGTGCAGAGGCAAGGACTTGTTTGTAGACTTTGTCTTCACTACTTGTTGATAGGCCACTTCTTTCTCTCATAGCTTTAGCATATTCACTCAGGACATGTCTTGTGAGAGTCCATCTGACAAGGTCTGTCTTCTTTCTCATCAGTCCTACAATCCCACTGCTGCCCTTTGAGTCTTTGATGACAGTTTTCTCTGTTCCCAGGTCACTCCAAATTCCATTGAAAGAACCAGGGTTCTGACGCACAGCAAATTTCCCATATTCAAAGGCACTGTGTACTTCTTCAGGGAGATGTAGTATATCAAGAATGTAGATTGTAATACACCTGGCATAGTTGAGCCTGTTTGCAGCAAAGAAGTATGGAAGCATGGCATGCTGTGTGTGTAGGTGAAGTTTCCAATCACCCTCTCACTCTGCATGGACATTTAGAAGTGGTACCTGCATAACCTAGAAAAAAATTATCCCAGAACTTGAATGTAGGAGACTGGGCATACCCCATGTCTGAAATTCCTCCAGTAGTGGTAGCATATGCTGAGTTAGAACATCATCAAGCTCTTTAATGACACATTGTAAGGACTCATTGTCTTTAGACTCAAACACCTTTTGAGTGTCAGCCAACATTTGCAAGACAAATGCTGGAATTCCATGATAAGCTTCTCCTGCTCCGCCATTTAACAAATGAAGAAAGTTTCAGAGCACTCAGGACCTCAAATGCTAGAGTCAAGCCATGTAGAGCATGGCTGAGTTACATACCAGCAAGCATTTGATCTGCAGTACAGGCTGCATACACATCAGAATCAACAAGAAGGTCTAACAATCCTGCATCTCCCCAACATTTCCTAATATATGCAATAAAACAACACAGGATGTGAAAACCACCCAGGTGAATCACACTGGTACCAGGTTCATTTGGAAGAGTCCATTTTACTTGCTGAGCAACAGCATACAGCTGCTGATCCATGGTCTGAATGGCATGCAGCTGGCCTCGAACTGCTGACATTTCCTTACGTGTCAGCATTGCATAGACTGTGGTCATGTCAGCTGGTTTGGTAGCCACAATAGGAGCATATGCAACTGCTGTGTAGGTTCTCTTCTTTGTGTCAAGCTTGTAGTTGAAACCAGTCCAAAATGGAATCACCTGAGTGTGAACATCAATGTAATTTGATATTGTAGGACATTGTGAAGTAGTAGTCTTAAAAGAAACCACGAGAGATCTCAGATAGCTTTCACTTGTAGGTGACAGGAGTTTATTTTCTCAAGTACTTTTTCATGGCGTCAGTTCTGGATATGTAATAGGTTTTTCAAATGCTGCACACTGCATAAAGACTCTGATGCCTGTGGGAGAGTAAGTGACTTTTCTTTCCCATGCTTCAGTGATATTTCTTGTGATGCTGGACTATCTGCAGGCTGTTCTTGAAATACAATGCTAGCCATTGAATGGAAGGTATTCTTTCCATCGATGGTCTCTGTGTTGATATCTATATTATCATCTCTTCAAGGATGAGATTTCTTCCAGCATGAAGTGGTACAAATCCATTTGGAATGAACACACACCTCCTTGAGTCTTTATACTTCAGTTTTACAGCCTAGTCACAAACTGCCTCAGCTGATCATAGTTGATGCACAATCCATGAAGTGTAGTATGTCAATTAAATTGTGAGAGCCAAACTCATGGTGGCTGTGCAGCAAGGCTTATGTGCAGTGGTGACATATTTGGAACTGTTAAATACTATGCACTCTGCAATTATTGAGAGGCACCTTCTTTGTATGTCTTCTGAAGGACGATACTCATTGCTGGCTGAATTATATGCCTTTTTATCTATCAACCAAAGGACAACCTCCTGCACCAATTGGGGCACAAAAGTAGCTTATCTCTAGAAACTATAATCCCCTGACTTTGGATACTATTCTGTGGGTTTCATTTTTGTTCTTTCAGATCGAAGGATTGAAGCAGTGTTATACAAAACCACTTGTTCATTTGAAAGCTGTTGATCAGGATCATTCTCAGAAGACCATCCATAAAACATTTCGATGACTTAAGATCCTGCATCAGATTACTTGCAGCTTGAATAGCACCAGCTAATGTTATTGCACTGCATAGAACAATGGTAGAATTGCCTTGTCCATGATGTCATGGAATGAAATTGCAGAACCATAGTGTTTTCTAATCTTGCCTGTAATATGTTACTGAATGGCTTTCAGTTCCACATCTGAGGGATGTAGGGCTTTATATCTTTGAGCAGCTTGGACAGGAGAAGAGCCCTCTTGTTGCACATCGATCTTTGTCTATCTCTTCAATCAGCTGATAAAATGCAGTGTCATAAGGTGACTGTATTGTTGTAGTGGAACTAGATGGTATTGCTTTCAGATTCATTTTACTCAAGTAGGAAGAAAGGCATGTTGAGTGATAAACTGCATCCTTAGCAGGCTGGTGAGAAACAGATGCACTGCTATGCACTCTCTGTTCTGAGGAGAAGCGCAAAGAAGCAGGGAGACATTGTGATTAGTAAAGATTTGGAACAGGTATGCCACCTATGCCTAAAAAGCATGTCTCTTTTTCAGTCCATATTTGAGTTGTGCCTCGGTTGTACTGTTTCTTCTTGGTGTGTTCTTTGGCCCGCTGCAGGAGGAAGGTCCGACTGGTGGAGTGCAGTGCAGGATTGCTGCAAGAGGCAAAGGGCTGGTTGAGACAGCTGAAAAATGCTGAAGTAGTGAGGTGCACCTTTACAAGGCTGTTTCTAGCTTCTTCGTCTAACAAGGGATGTTCGATTCTTTATTTTGGAGCCATGGACTTGCTTATTTTAAAAAATAGGGTCTTGTTGTTTTTAAGCAGTTTTTATAAACAAGCCCTATTAATGAAATATTATCGAATAATAGAATAAATGTTTGTTTTTAGCCTCCTATTTATGGGGACAACTTACAAGGCTGTGGTGTTGTAACCCTCAGGTTATTTTAAGATTGGATTTTGATTTATGATCTAAAGGTTTTTTATATAGTTTAACTAGAAGATACACTGTAAAAATTCAAATGAAGTCTTAATAGATTATTAGCTGGGCTAATCACACGAGCATCCTCCCTGAAAGGGCGATAAAGCGCACAGGTGAGCTGTTGATTCTGCCGTGCAAACACTCAAGAATAATGTACCTGCCTGTTGGAGTCTTAGTTTTGCTGGATTTTGGGTTCCTTTCACAAAAAAAGTCATTAGTACTAAGTGTGTGTTATAGTTTGCTCGCATTTTGCTTATATTCTGCTTGTTAATGGAATTGGAACCCGCCACGGTGTGGGTGCTCAAACTAGCACTGGGGAAGTGGTGTTTAAAGACCATAAAACATGAGTGTCTGTGTTACTGCAGTTGCAGAGTGGTGTGGGAGATTATAGCCTAGAAACAATTTTGCAACACTATAACAGTAAGTAGCTTGAAGTGGCATAAGCATTTTTGTGCATCTGAATCTGTTTTGGACAGGGCTGAGTGCTGGTGTTATTCTCATGAGCCCTCACCCCCCTTTCTTTTTCGTTCTATTTTACAGTGAGCTCCTAAAATCAAGGAACTGTTCAGAGGAAAGAATCACCCACTAAGCCTTCCAGAGCAAAGCACTGCAAACCTACCGACTTGTGTGACAAAAACTGTGAAATAGAGGGCAACATAGCGATCAGTTTGTTATCTACCAAACAGAAATCCGGAAATCTGGACTCGGGAACTGCTTTACCTTACGATAACATCTGAAGGAGTATTTCTTCTATCCAACCATACAAATTTAGAGCTTTTTTTTATCTTTTAGGACTATTATTAAGAGGGCTAGGCACTTCTACTTTATCTATGTAAATAGGTGTGTAAGGGCTTTTTGCTTCCTAATTGTTTTGTTATTTGCTACAGATGCACAGGAATTTAAGAACTATTGAAGAAAACAAGAGCACTTTAGCACTTTGTTATTTGAATTGTGAACACTTTTTTGAGAACCTGAGATAAATGGTTTTAATGAGGAAACAAACTCGGGAAGTTGATATTACTCTACTGACCCCAATAAATAATATAAATACTCAGTTCTTATATGGTACCGATCACACCAATGAGAAAGTGGAGGAGATTTGAATGGAGCCTCAAAAGAACATTTAGGACTCCATTCAGCTCCTATCACAGAAAAAGAAAACTGTAAGAAATGGAGAAAAATGCTAAAAGAAAAAGTACAGCAAAACAAAAGATTTTGCTGGTACAAATATTAACGAATCAGAAAAAATCAAACTTTTGCTTTCATTTCCTCCTTCTAATTATTCAGACCAGGTTATAAACTTGGCAACTCAAGTGGAATGGATATTATTAACTGCAGGCACTGCGGACATTTTCAAAGGGCAGTTATACAGGATTTGTGATGCTGTCCTACATCTGGACCATTGGAGATCTAAGGGCTCAGCTCCAGGCAGCATGGGTAGAGATTGTGTGCCTCAAATCACATATTCAGGAGGAAATATATTATAAGAACCACCCACCATTTCCCCATGATCCAACTGAAGCACCTCAACTGCAGAGGGCAGTTGGTCTGGGAGGTTGGCAGGTGGTTAGGAGGGGCAAATCAAGGGCCCCATCACTCAGTGCTCTCTAGCGTATCACCTCCACAAACCATATAAAAACTACAAAGAGGTATCTACCTCTATCTGCAAAATCAAACAACAGGGCAGAGGACACTGCAGAGCAGGACACTGCAGCACAGGAGCTAGCACAACAAAACTCACCCAAAACAGGGCCCAAAACAAACAAAAAAAGCAACACAGAAAACACTTCTGATCATAGGAGACTCCATGATTCAGTGAGTTGATACCTACCTCCAGCCAGGGGTAATGGTCAGATGTCACCCAGGTACATCAGCATGGAGAGACACTGACCACATTGCTAAAATTGTGCAGGAAGCAGGAGAAAACATCAATGTCCTGGTATATACAAGGACTAATGACCTCTCCAGCTGGTCAGTTGTGGAGACCAAGGAACACCTGACCAGGCTGGGAGACAAACTGTAATCCATTTCATCCAGCATCTCCTTCTCTGAGATCATGCTGGTTTGGGAGAGGGGGCAGACGGACGGAAGGTCAGAGAAGGGGAGATAGGGGAGCTAAATATGTGGCTCAAGGACTGGTGCCAGGAAAAAGGGCACAAATTTGTAGGCAACTGGCAACAGTTTTGGGAGCGAAAGTTCTTTAAATTTGATGGACTGCATCTGACTAAGGAGGGAGTTAGTGCAGTGGGGCAGAAGTTTGACATCTTTGCAGAATATTTAAACTAGCCAAAGGGGAGAGGGGTGCAGCACCTGATACATCGAATGGGAAGAACACTCCTCCCCCCTCAGCTAGTGATCCAACAGGAGTTAAGCATGTTTGTAGTTCATTTGCATCACCAGGTAAGGAAAAAGGTCTGGCTTCCCATACAACATGCAGGGGAAACGCCGGACCTCGCCTAACAACTAACGCACCAAAATCTGGCCAATGGAAAATCATGTACACAAATACCCGCAGTCTGGGAAACAAGACCCCAGACCTGTAGGCAACAATGACAGAGGCTAAACCAGACATAGTAGCCATCAACAAGACATGGTTCACCAGTAACCACACTTGGGAGACTTCAGTACCCGGCTATGTACTGTTCAGAGGAGACCAAGGAGCAAAAGGTGGGGAGTAGCCCTTATGTCAATGAAAATATCAAAGCTACAGAAATTCAGAATACACAAAGCCAGAAGAACTCTGGGTCACCCTGGAAACAGAAATGGGACAGCCATATAAACTGGGGTTATCTACAGGCCTCCAGACCAGGGAGAGGACATAGACACATTACTGTTAGAAGATATACAAAACATGACAGTTAAAGGGGAGGTTCTGATAATGGGAGACTTCAACATGCCAGATACAGGTTGGTCAATACCAGCAGGAACATCCACCAGAACTAGACACATAGTGGATTCCCTGCTGGGGGAGGGCATCAAACAACTGGTGCAACAACCCACAAGAGATAGGGCTATCCTAGATCTAGTAATGTCTAATGGGGAAAGGATCACAGAACTCCAGGTAGAAGGTCACCTGGGGGCCAGTGATGATCACATGGTATGGTTCAGTTTGGCCACTACAACTAAATCATCCCATTTCAATGAAAATATGGGACATCAGAGGAGCTGACTTTGATAAGATGGCCAGCTGAGTTAAGCTAGCCCTGGCAAGAAGAAATACAGGTAAGGGGTACAGGCAAGTGGGCAAGCATTAAGGATGCAATACTTGAAGCAACATTCCATTGTGTAAAGGAGAAAAGCATGAGCAAAAGAAGGAGGAAAACACTTTGGTTCTCAAAAACAGTAGCAGAAAAGGTCAGAGCCAAAAGACTAGCCTTCAGGAAATATAAGGGAACACAGCAGGACGAAGATAGGGAGGCATACCAAACTTCCCTAAGAGAAGCAGGGAAGGCAGTAAGGCAGGCAAAGTCCCAAACCGAGGAAACACTAGCACGAACAGTAAAAGAAGGGGACAAGACTTTCTATAGATACATTAGTTAAAGAGAAAGTCCAGAGGGGTATGCTAAGATCAAGGGGATAGGGACAGTGTGTGGAGGAGGACCAAGGAAAAGTATTTATCCAAATAGATACTTCTGCTCAGTATTTACTGAGGAGAAGGTAGGACAGGTCCACAGCTCAGCACCATGGACACGGGGTGGGGGTGTGCACAAGTCCCTTCACAAAGAAAGGGTCCTACAAGAGCTCGCTAAGCTCAGGGTGAGCAAGGCAATGGGACTGGATGGCATACATCCCAGAGTACTAAAGGAGCTAAGGGTGGAACTAACAGAGTCATTATCAGAATTGTTTAGTGAGTCTCTGAGCACAGGAGAGGTCCCAGGAGACTGGAGAAGGGCTCATGTGATCCCGCTCCACAAGAGTACTAGCAGGGAGGAGGCAGGGAACTACAAACCAGTCAGTCTTACCTCAGTAGTGGGCAGGATTATGAAGGCACTCCTTAAAGAAAGGATAATGCAACACCTGGTATCCATAGGAGCACAGGATCCAAGACAGCATGGGTTTACAAAAGGAAGGTCCTGTCAAACTAATCTCATAGATTTCTTTGACTGGGTAACCAGAGTGGTGGACCAAGTGGGTGCAGTTGATGTTGCCTATCTTGACTCCAGCAAAGCTTTTGATACTGTTCCACATAGAAGATTGATTAATAAGATGGGTGGGCTTGCGGTAGGTCAGAGGTTGGTAAACTGGGTGGCAAACTGGTTGGAGGGCAGAAAACAGAGAGTGTTGGTAAATGGTATTTATTTTTATTTATATAGTTTTTGTTTACTGAGCATACAGTCAGAAGAGATGCAAGTCACAAGTGGGGTACCTCAGGGATCAGTCCTGGGGTCAGTCCTTTTCAATATCTTCATCACTGACATTGCAGATTGGCTGGAGGGTAAGGTTTGTCTGTTTGCAGATGACACCAAGATCTGCAACAGAGTAGATGGTCCAGATGGGGTGGGCAGAATGAGAAGAGATCTGAATAAACTAGCAAAATGGTCAGAAGAGTGACAACTGGGGTTGAACGCAAAGAAGTGCAAGATCATGCACATAGGGAAGAGAAACCCTGAAGCTACCTATAGGTTGGGAGGGGAGTTGTTGGCAATCACAAGAGAAGAAAGAGACCTGGGCATCATCATCACAGATGACCTGAAATCATCCAAGCAGAACACTAAAGCAGAAGGTAATGCTAGGGGGATGTTGGGGTGTATTAGTAGGGGTATCACAAGTCATAAGAGGGAGGTAATAATCCCTTTTTACAAGACACTGGTTAGGCCCCACCTGGAGTACTGCATGCAGTACTGGAGGCCGCTCGCATAAGGGCGTTAACTAAATGGAGGCAGTCCAGAGAGGGCAACAAAATGGTGCAGGGACTGCATCAGAAAAACATATGAAGACAGATTCCGGGGCTATTCTAGATCTAGTACTGACTAACAGGGAAAGGATCACAGATCTCCAGGTAGAAGGTCACCTGGGGGCCAGTGACCATCACATGGTATGGCTCAATTTGGCCACTACAACTAAATTATCCCATTCCAAGGCAAAAATATGGGACTTCAGAGGCGCTGACTTTGATAAGATGGCCAACAGAGTTAAGCTAGCCCTGGCAAAAAGAAATACAGGTGAGGGGGTACAGGCAAAGTGGGCAAGCATTAAGGATGCAATACTTGAAGCAACATCCCACTGTGTTAGAGAGAAAACGAAGGGCAAAAGAAGAAGGAAACCACTTTGGTTCTCAAAAACAGTAGCAGAAAAGGTCAGGGCCAAAAGGCTGGCCTTCAGAAAATATAAGGGAATGCAGTGGGATGAAGATAGGGAGGCATACCAAACTTCCCTAAGGGAAGCAGGGAAGGCAGTAAGACAGGCAAAGGCCCAAACCAAGGAAACACTAGCACAAACAGTAAAAGAAGGTGACAAGACTTTCTATAGATACATTAGTGAAAGGAGAAAGTCTGGAGGGTATGCTAAGATCAAAATAGATAAGAAGGCGTGTGAGAAGGAGGACCATGTAAAGCATCTATCCTAAATAGATACTTCTGCTCAGTATTTACTGAAGAGAAGGTGGGGCAGGGCCCACAGCTCAGCACCATGGACATTGGGGGGGGGGAGAGGTGAGCACTAGTTCCTTCACAAAAGAAAGGATCCTACAAGAGGCTCGATAAGCTCAAGGTAGACAAGGCAATGGGACCTGATGGCATACATCCCAGAGTACTAAAGGAGCTAAGGGTGGAACTAGCAGAGTCATTATCAGAACTGTTTAGTGAGTCTCTGAGCACAGGAGAGGTCCCAGAAGATTGGAGAAGGGCTCATGTGATCCCACGCTACAAGAATGGTAGCAGGGAGGAGGCAGGGAACTACAGACCAGTCAATCTTACCTCAGTAGTGGGCAAGATTATGGAGGCATTCCTTAAGCAAAGGATAGTGCAACACCTGGAATCCATAGGCGCACAGGATCCAAGACAGCATGAGTTTACAAAAGGAAGGTCCTGTCAAACTAATCTCATAGATTTCTTTGACTGGGTAACCAGAGTGGTGGACCAAGGGGGAGCAGTTGATGTCACCTACCTTGACTTCAACAAAGCTTTCGATACTGTTCCACATAGAAGCTTGATAAATAAGCTGGGTAGGCTCAGAGTGGGTCAGAAGTTGGTAAATTGGGTGGCAAACTGGTTGGCGGGCGAAAAACAGAGAGTGGTGGTAAGCAGTATACAGTCAGAAGAGATGCAAGTCACATGTGGGGTACCTCAGGGATTAGTCTGGGCCAGTCCCTTCAATATCTTCATCAGTGACATTGCAGATGGACTGAGGGTAAGGTTTGTCTGTTTGCAGATGACACCAAGATCTGCAGTAGATGATCCAGATAGGGTGGACAGAATGAGAAGAGATCTGGATAAACTAGCAAAATTGTCAGAATAGTGGCAACTGGGGTTTAATGCAAAGGAGTGCAAGATCATGCACATAGGGAAGAGAAACCCTGAAGCCACCTATAGGCTGGGAGGGGAGTTGCTGGCAGTCACAAGGGAAGAAAGAGACCTGGATATCATCATCACCGATGACCTGAAATCATCCAAGCAGATCACTAAAGCAGTAGGTAAGGCTAGGGGGATGTTGGGGTGTATTAGTAGGGGTATTACAAGTCAGAAGAGGGAGGTAATACTCCCTCTTTACAAGACACTGGTTAGGCCCCATCTGGAGTACTGCATGCTGTAGTGTAGGCCACACCTTCACAAGAACATTAACCAAATTGAGGCAGTCCAGAGAAGGGCAACCAAAATGGTGCAGAGACTGCATCAGAAAACATATGAGGACAGATTAACGGAGCTCAATATGTATACCCAGGAGCAAAGGAGGGAGAGAGGTGATATGCTCGAAACATTCAAATACCTTAAGGGCATTAACAAGGTGAAAGAGTCTAACATGTTTCAATATAAGAAAAATAGCAGGACAAGAGGACACAGCATGAGATTAGAGGGAGGCTAATTAAGGGTAATGTGAGGAAGTTCTTTTCACAGAAAGGGTGGTGGATGCATGAACGGCCCACCTCAGGAAGTGGTGGATATGAATACAGTGCAGGGCTTCAAACAGCCATGGGATAGGCATAAGGGAGCAATACAGATGAGTATGAATAGATAAGCCATTGACAGAGCAAGGCCAATGGCACATTTATAAGGTAGAAAAGAAATGGGCAGACTGGATGGGCCTTCATGGTCCTTATCTGCGCTCAACTTCTATGTAGATTAACGGAGCTCATTATGTATGCCCTAGAGCAAAGGAGAGAGAGTTATGATCAAAACATTCAAACATCTTAAGGGCATTTACAAGGTGAAAGAGTCTTACATGTTCCAATATAAGAAAAATAGTAGGACAAGAGGACACAGCATGACATTAGAGGAGGCCGATTAAGGGTAATGTGAAGAAGTTTTTTCACAGAAAGGGTGGTGGATGCATGGAACGGCTACCCAGGAAGTGGTTGATATGAATACAGTGCAGGGCTTCAAACAGGTATGGATAGGCATAAGGAGCAATACAGATGAGTATGAATAGATAGGTCATTGACAGAGTAAAGGCCTATGACACATTCATAAGGTAGAAAAATGGGCAGACTGGATGGTCCTTGTGGTCCTTATCTGCCGTCAACTTCTATGTTTCTATCAAGAGGAAAGAGGGAAATACCATATAAGGAGAAATAAAATGACATCAAACAAATTAAACAGACAAAAATAAGTGATTATTTTTACATAAAAGGGATTTAAAGTTAGCTGATATGAAGATTAATCTAGATGGGTCACTTGAACTAGTGCCCAGAAATGAATTCCAGGTTTTAACCTGTTCAGTAACCTGGATTGATAAGGCAGAAAGGTGGGTTACAGAACATTCTGATTTAAGTGAAGTAGTACTATTAAAATAGCATATATCAAACAAGATTATTAGCTTCCACCAATCTGGATTTAAGTTTACCGATATACTCAATGGATAAGCACGACCCTCCTACTATTGTTTACAAATTAAGGAAACACAGATGACCCATGTATAGGCCGACACCAACTTTTTTAACATTATCACAATAAATAGGGAAACATAGGATCATTTTGCCAGTCACCAAGTAATTTTTTTTTTTTTGTAATTTTGTTGCTTTCACCACAGAAATAACCAGAGAACCAGAGAAATAAATACGTTGCATATAAATATTGTACGGTACATCTGCTTGTCAACAACAACTGCTTTTATACTTGCTGTGCCACAAATGCATCAGTCCCGTTTAAAGTTCCTCAGACTCAGAGTCAGAGAATCCTAAAGCAGCTTCATTCTCTGCCATGAATTCTTCGCTGAGAACATCGGCATATATGCTGTCATCATCTTCCTCTTCTTCGGTTTCCATCTCCTCTGTCTCCTCAAACAAGGCATCATCCTCCATACCATCGAGATTGTTGCTAATGCCGCACTTCAGGAATGCCTTCATGACCATATCTCCCGGGAATATCCTCCCATGCTGTCTCGACCCACTCGCATATAAGTTCAATGTCAGGCCGTTTGAGATTGTCACCCTTTGTTAGTGCACCCGTGCCTGACACCATCCAGTCGCTCCACAGATTACTTAGGTGATCCTTGAATGGCTTATTCAGGCAGACATCTAAGGGTTGGAGCATCGATGTCAGACCACCCGGAATAACACTCAGGTCAGTGTGATTCCATTTAGCTGCCTTTTTCACAGAATCAGTCAAGTGGGCTCTAAACATATCCCATACAAGTAACAATCACCTTTTGCACAAAGCGCCAGGTCTGGTACCCCATACCTTCTCAAGCCACACACATACAAGCTGTTCATCCATCCATCCCTTAGGGTGTGGATACACAAGAACACCTCGGGGGAAATTGGCAGACTTGGGTAGGGTCTTTCTTTTAAACACTATCACTGGCTTGAGTTTAGTACCATCTGCCATGCATGAGAGCACAACAGTGAAGTGTGTTTTTTTGTGACCAGATGTTTTTATCAGAACTGTCTTGTTACCAGAGGGGTTCACAGTGCGGTTACAGGGGAGATCAAAATTCATAGGTGTCTCATCCATGTTACCGATTTGAGACAACTCATAGCCATGCAGCTTACTCATTTTAATAGTGTATTTGTGAAAGCTGTCTACCTTTGCCTCGAGATCAGAGGGAAGTTTTTGGGAGATTTTGGTACACTGATGGATAGTAAGATTGTTTCGCTCCATAAACCTCAAGCACCAGCCAGCAGAAGCAAGGAAAATTTCAATGCCAGCTTGCTGATATTTCTCTTGCTTTGTGAGTTTAAGCGCCTACATACGAATCGACATGCGGTTACAATATACCGCTCTGCCTGAATTGCAGCACCCACTCGTTTAAATGGGTCTCAAGCTGTTGAAATGCTGGCCGCTCACCATGGCATGCCTTTTAAACTTCGCATCTCATTGAGAAGCTCTCACTGTTTTTCCATTCACGGACTTGCTTTTCGTTCACACCAAAGTGCCTTGCTGCGGCACAGTTATTTGTGCTGTCAGCATGCTCAATCACTCACAGCTTGAATGCTGCATTGTATGCACATCGCTTACATTTGCAACTCATTTCGTCAATGAAAGGGCATGCTGGCAATGGAGTTACCTTTATGTGTAACCTGAAAAGTACCAGCAATTACCGAATGACTCGTGTATAAGCCGAGGAGTACTATATGACATCCACAATTTGTCATAAAAATTCGGCTTATACACAAGTATATACGGTAGTTAAAAATCAAGTTGATAGAATTAATAAGGTAGAAGTATTAGAGCAACCAGACTGAAATTCTAAATCAAGTGAAATAGGCCTCGGATTCCTTGATTGCTCTATTTCACAAACATTGGATTTTTCACCAGAATATTTTAGTGAGAATAACCAAGAGTCTGTCTGGCAAACCAACTTAAAAAACATTGCCAATGAATTACAAGCAACTATTAATGGTCTCAAACAACTGAACACCCCTGGGGACAAGAAGATAATAGGGGGAAATGAGAAACTTGACAAATTGGCTCGACAATATCTAACTGAATCTGTACTTAATTACCCTTTTGGGATTAGTGAGGCCTTGAAAGTATTTGCCCTCAATCCATATGCAGCCCACCTTATGATTCTGGAACAGTTGTTCATCTTCAGGCATGAGCTAGATACTCTTAAAGAAAACATTGCAGTCGATGGATGTAGGCTGGAGGACATTATACAGTACGTACAATCAATTGACAAACTGGTACCACTGGAGGGTTCTCCATCTTATGTCATAAGTAATTCTAATAAATTATGACCAGATTTCCCTAATATCTGCATTTCTGACTCACCTAGAATTATCAACATCCCAAGGGAAAAAGCAGAGAGGGAAAAAGAAAAAGGGGAAAGGGGGAAAAAAATATGCAATGATTAAGAATCCAACAAACAAATCTAGGGCAAAGAAGGAGAAAAAGAAATGTAAACAGATTATGTCAGGAGAAGAGAAAACTCCTAAAGAAGGGACCAAACAACTCAATAAAAACCAGCTGCCTTCAGCAACTGAACAATACATTATCTCAAATTTCTGATGGGCTAAATCTGTATACCAGTGAACAGGATTTAGTTCAACAACAGAAGATATTATTAGAAACAATTTAAACAGCTTAGACAGGTAGATTAAAACCTACTAGACTTCATGGAAGAACTTGTAACAAAAAAAATAGCGTGGAAAATAACCCTGTAATGGAAGAGATACTAACAGAAGTTACAAAAGGGGAATTAGTAAATATAAAAGAATGTGCAATACTGATCCTGTATGGATGTGACCTTAGGGAAACTTACATTAATCAGAGCACCAAACAGAAGATTGTGAACCTCCTAAGGACAGAAACTGGTGCGAATTTGAGCATCTCAGACATTGTACAAATGTGGAGGGACAGAGATGAGAGGGGAAGAGACTATATATTTATATTCTGTACAGCACCCAGAATAATCAATCATATATGGATAAATAAAGATCCTCTTAGGCGGTTAGGATACATAGAAACATAGAAACATAGACTTTGATGGCAGATAAGGACCGCTTGGCCCACCTAGTCTGCTCGATCTAGGTCGATTATGCTAATAGAGGATTACTAAATAGAAACATACAGAAAAGAAACAGCAGTACAAAACAAATCAGCATTTTGTGTTTGAAACTCCTGCCTAATGAATCCAGGGCAAAATCAAAAATGTACTGCATAACTTGTTTGTACAGACTCTGAAAGTGAATTCTTCTGAATTAATAATCCAAGATGTACATAGATGGGAAAATGAACAGAAAAATGGTCAAGTGGATACACTGATACAAAATACAGAAACCACCAAAATAATTTTACAGAGAGCAACAATACTGGGTAAAACTGGGCCACATATAATAGACAGCTCAATTTTATTGGAATTGAATAACAGTACAAACAATAAGAGAGATGATCGGGTAAAAAATATATTAACAATATTTGGTATAAGTAAAATGAAAAATGAAAACAACAAGTTAAAAATGGCTGTAGTGGACCTGTTAGAACAATATTTAAATACTGTAATTCATGACTGGGGAGCTTTATCTGCTGCCATAGTGGATGCAGGACATGATTTTGGACAAGTAACACTTACAATTCATATTCAGAGCTTGTACTATAAAATAATGGCTAATATTCAAATATTGGACTCAATGGGATTATACATAATACATACAGAGCAAAAACAAACTAGGGAGAATGGTAAAGAGGAGATGCAGGTGGAAAACCAGATACTAGAAAGCAATAAAGAAATGGATGATACTGATGCTCTTCTGCTCAGCTTTACAACACAAAACAGATTTGATCCTTTGAGAACAGAACCTTGACTACCAAAAAGGGCTAAAGGAAGGTAACTGCAAAAACAGTTTTATATGATGTCATATCTTGGAATGTCTCTGGATTGCAAAATACATTTAGATGAAGTCTGGGTTAAATATATGAAGGGATTTGCTATAGCATGCCTGCAAGAAACCTACATTCACAGGACAGTGATGTGTCTAGGAATGGCTATCAGATTTTTCATGTTCCAGCTGTCAGGTCTGCAAAAACAGGGAGACATGCTGGCAGATTAGTGTCATGGTTTAAAATAGACAAAAATCTCTAAGTTGACTTGATCACCTCAAACAAAAACATGCAAACTTTTAGGTTACAATATTATCAATAAATGATTAATATTATAAATGTTTATATCCCCAAGTCAACATCAGAGAACTATAATGATGAATTATGGGAATTATTAGAAGAAGTATTACACACAGCTTGGCTACAACTGTGTGTGAAAGGACACTTGTATGTGGTGATTTTAATGCTAAGATTTGAAATTTTGTTGTGTATACTGACTGTAGTTATCATAACTGGTGTCATAAGGATGCATCAGATCAGAAAATAAGTAATACAGGCCTCAAACTAATAAACATCCTCAAAATGCACTTTCTAGCCCCACTTAACAGCATATTTAAATGTGATAATAAGGGAACATATACATATTTCCCCACATGGACCATCAGTGTTGGATTTTGTATTGCAGAATGGAGAATTGAATACTGGGATTGGTGTACAATTGTTAAGTGACTGGACAGTGATCATTTTCCAGTAATATTAAAGTCCAAGATTTCACCTAATAATAAAGTAATCAGATGTAATGAAGGATAGAGATTAGGAATAAAAATAAAGTGGAACCAGTCAGACGTAAAAAGTGTACTGGAGATAATACAAACTCTAAAAATAATATTACAAGTAACAACTCAGAGGTAGACTCAGATGAAAAAATCATGCTTTGTCTTAAGGATATAAGAGAGGTACAGAAGACTGCAAATACAACAAGCCTTGCAAGAAGGAAAGTTGATGCTTGGTTTGATCAGGATTGCCACATGGCAAAACAGGTTTAAACAAATTAGTTAAGTCTATGAAAACTCAGATCTAAGAACAAAAGTAAAATATTGAATAAAGAGAAAATATAAATTAATGTTACAAAACAGAGTGAATTCTACACCAAACAGTGGGATAGAATGCTTACAATAATAAAGAATAAAGATCAGTAGTCCTATTGGTTGTTAGTAGTCAAAGGAACAGATAATTTAAAATTTGAAGTTGACGCCTATATTTCTACTGATAAATGGATCAAATACTATTCAGCTATATTTTTTGACTCTAATATCAGAGATCATACAGCTGGTGTCAGCATGGCTCAGTTGGTAGCACATCCGCCCCGTACCAGAAGGTCGTGGGTTCTCGTCCCACACCAGGATTGGACTTGCACCTAAAAATTGCTGGCATACGAGTGCAGTATTGGGGGGGTGCTGTACTACTGGAGTGTGCCGTCCTTCAGATAAGATGTTAAACCAAGGTCCCTTATGCCCATCCTGGTGTTGTCCTGGTGGGTGTCCAGGTGGAAGTAAAAGAACCCAGGCCACTCTTCGCAAAGAGCAGGGAGCATTCCTGGTGTCCTGGTCAACAATCCCCTTCCCATAAATCAGTTCATGCAATTATCTAGGCTGTGTGTGGGTGATGATGTGTGATATGGCTACCACCACACATTCAATCACTTCACTACCAGTCTAGCATTGCTTGTAAAGCACTTTGGAATACTGTGTATGAAAAGTACTATATAAATGCTGATTCTTCTTCTTCTTCTTCTGAAATAGCACCAGATATGACAACATTTAATTCAATAACCAACACTGAAACTTACTTCTCTATTGCTAAATTAAAATAAAAAAAAGGTCCAGGACCAGACTTAATACCTGCCGAAGTATATCTTGCAACCCCCTCTTTATGGTCATATATATTAACCAAATACTTTAACGCTTGCAGTAAAAGTCTAAAATTTCTGGAATCCTGGAAAGGAGCCACTATTGTATCTATCCATAAAAAAGGAGACAAAGAGAATCCAGCAATGTACAGACAAATCTCTCTATTAGACATTATGGGGACAGTTTTCTCAAAGATTATCCTAAAGAGGTTAAGAGAACAAATAGTTAAGTTGAGGGACCTGTCAGAATATCAGGCAGGCTTTAGAGGTGGCTATAGTACCATGGACAACTGCTATATACTTAACCACCTCTTTGAGAAATATGTTAAACTCAGAAAACAAAAGGTTTATTTAGCATTTATAGATTTCAGCTGTGCCTTTGATATGATCTCTAGGCAAAAACTATGGCTAGAAATGAGAGATTGGGGTATATCAGAACAATTAATACACATCATAAAATGGCTGTACACTGGTACATGGGCTCATGTTAGGACGAGTTCTGGTACACAGACCCCTACTAAATTCCCCACCAATTGGGGAGTTCATCAGGGCTGTGTACTAGCACCTGTACTGTTCTGTATACATACATATATATATATATATATATATATATATATATGTATACAAATTATTAATACAACTAAAGAAGTCACAAACTGATTCACCAAAAATACTAAGGGAAAATGATGCTGCACTTACATATGCGGACGACCTGGTTCTTATATCCTTAACACAGTCAGGACTTTCTAAAAAGTTGGAAATACTGCAAAAATATGCCAATAGTTATGAGCTGAAAATGAATGAAACAAAAAGGCAGGTGATGATCATGGGAACAAGAAAACAAACTAAAATGTGGAATACAAGCAAATTAAGGCTTAAATCAACAAATCAGTATGGTTATTTTGATCTAACCTTTACCTCAAGTGGATCATGGTCAAAGCATATGGATATACTGAAATTAAAGCTAAAACAAACAGTTAACTCATTAAACCTTTTTAACAAAAAGTTCAGGGGTGGCTCAATTAAACCACTAATTATGGCAGCAAAGGCAAAATATAATGTGCAGACTCTTTATAATGCAGAAATTTGGGAAATAAAAAAATTGAACTTCTATAGGTTCCACTTCTAAAAAATGTAAGATCAAGCCTTAGTTTAGGGAAATCAGTACCCACATCTATGGTAAGAGCAGAATTAGGACTAACAATTATTACTGAACAAGCTTGTGAAAGGAAAATAAACTACTGGATTAAGCTTTTGTGGTTAGATAAACACCATCTCCCATACTTATGTTTAAAAGAAAAATATGAATGGAAACACAATGGACTGCCCCAGTCAGGATGGTTAAAAACAGTTCTTAGTAGTCTAAAAGAAAATGGGTTGGATAATTTAGAAGTATATGTAGAACAAGGAATCACTATTAGTTACAAATATCAAAACTATGTAACCCAGAAAGTTGTAGAAAATTAAAACTACAAAGACTTAAGGTGCATTAAAAATCGGCACATTTCAAACTGACTGATGCGAAACAATGTCTTCATCAGTATAGACATTATATGGATGTTTTGATGGATAATAAACAAAGGAAATTATATACTAAGTACCGTATGGCACTCTTTCCAAGCAAAGTTTTAACAGCTAGACACAGCAAGGCGAAAGATTTTCTGGCCTGTTACTGTGAATGCAATAGATCAGAGATGGAAAATCTAAGGTATGTCATTTTTGAGTGTAAATGGAACTCTAGCCCAAGAACAAAATGGTTATATTCACTAATAAAAAATATACAATCAAGTGATGAAGATCTTTTCTGAATATTTTCTTCACCACCAATGATGAAATGATTATAACAAGTTTTGCTGCTTTTCTAGTAGCCATTTATAAAATACGCTTGAAAAAAGGGGTATGATTGGTACCAGGAATCTGGTTTACAGACTGGCTTACAGTCTAATAAGAAAATCTGGGGCATTCTAACTAATAACTTATATTGCAGGAGTCTATTCTACTATTATACAGTATACTACAAGTGCTACTGTATGAAACATAATTACAAGACTGTTATACAGATTCTGTAGCTATTAGGAAGCATCGAAGAAATGATAAAAATTACCCTATAGTGTGTTTTATATTTAATGACAGCTTACACACCCCTATGGATATTGGTCAAATTGTAACTAATCTAATTGTCCAGACAGATTATATTTATTGTAACTACAAATATGGATGGAATTGTATTTTTATGTGCCACTTTGTAAGTGTTACATGTGCTTTAAATTGTAAAGGTCTTTTGATCAATCAATAAACTACTTTGATACATTTTCACGCTAATATGTAACCAGCAAAAATAGCGAAAATAAAAAGACAGTGAATAAAAAAAAAAGTCTTCCTCAGATATTCTGCACAACATGTCATCATCTCCTCTTTGAATTGTTGCCTCCATTAGATTGGTTGCTCTCTCAAATGTTTCAATTTTATGATGTTTCTTGTTTTTCTTATGTGTTTTTTCAAGCAAACAATCCAACTGGACCAATCATTGGAGGACATGCTTGCTCTGGTGGCTATAGAAGCAGGTGAAAATGATGCTGTCTGATCGGATTCAAAGTCTGTTTTCTTTCCTGGGTTGGATACAGCTCTGACATGTGCCAAATTTGACTTGCCTGTGTATTTCTGAAAGCAATCCCTGTGATAGAGTGTTGGTGGCACATCATGTAAACTAGAAAACTCATCCAGTAGTTACCAATACAATTAATCTCTCCTGGTTTCTGCTGCCAGCATCACATAATTCTGTCCAGCACTGGTGGCTTTTGACAGTTTTGCATTATGCTGATATTTTAACAAATACAGTCAAAGCCACTTATAGTGGACACTGTATCTACCACTCTGCCCTCAATACAGTGTGGTCCGCATAACATCAGAAGATTAATGACAGTCAGATAAAGTGCATCAGAAAGTGTTATACAGTACATTTGCTAACATAGAACTTAGTGAAAAAAGAAAAGAAACAACCAACTGTGCAAATATGTAGCAAGGTACAGTACTGTAGTGTAAGCAGCAAATAAAAGCAATAAAAGATACAGTAATGTATCATACGTGTCCTATTCTAAAAAGTCCGTAATCTTGCGCTGCACGGTGTCTGTTCTGCAATATGGACTCCACATATGTTCAGTTTTTGCCTTCACTTCCCAGTCAGGAAAAATGTCCTTGCTTTGTTCCATGGGATGCCTCAGAGTCAACAGGGCATCACGAATATCCTTAGCGCTCACTTGAATTTCCTCCTGGTCACCACACGTTTCTTCCTCGTGTTCTTGCACATCCTCATGCCGCATTGTTGCCATGATATCTGTGATGTCACCCCCGTCGGTACTTCCTGAATTCTCCTCATTAACATCTCCGAGGTGGCATAGGTCAGAGAACTCCTCTGATGTCAGTACTAGAGGGGGCCACTTATTAGTGCATCGCGGACTCGGGCATTCTTAAACCATTGGAGGAGCCCTTCCTCCACTTCACTATCCTTCCCTTCATGTTTTCATTTGTGGGAAGGATTAGAGTTTTTTTGCCAGTCAGATATAATCTGCTTCCTCAGCCACAGCAAGTCTGCAATGGTGGACTTAGGGACAGAAAGGTGCTGTGCTAGGTCCCTCTGGCTCATTCGAGGGAGCTCATCGATTTTATGCAGAAGCTCCACTTTCTCAGACAGAGACATTGCCTTACGTTTTGACATTTTTTTTGGCTTTTAGCACTGTAAGTACACCCCAGAAATGCAGCACCGTAATGACAGCACAGCGGGATATATATACCAGCATTTGTAGCATGAACTGAAATCAGCTGATCCGATTGATCCTATAGTGCGTGTTAGCAAAATCAGCTGATTTGGACACATAATTAGAAAACATGTGCCTGAAACAGGCGGTGTATAATGTCCGTATTAAACATTAGTAATTATACTGCAGTGAATGGTAGCATCAAATGGATCTTGAATTGTGCCCGGAAAAAGCGGCTGCCCCATTTAACCGCGGTCACACTAAGTGGTGCCGACTGTAACACATTTTTCAATGTTTGTGGAGAGTCTCTTTCTCTTTGATGTAAGCTTTAAAGGGCTTGTATCCTCCATGTCTTCATATACTGTAACTTCCCTGTGGAGGTAAAATGCAAAAAGTATATTGTTAGCGTTACCACCACCACTACCACCATTTTTCATTTTGCACAAGTATACAGACTTGTGCTAGATTAGATCTAAATTACATCTATATGTTAATATCAAAACTGCCAATTTGGTTTAGTGAGCACTTTGATTGAAGCCAAATATGAAGCTGTCTATTGTCTTCTCTAACACTAATACTGACCTCTGCATATGTGTCACTGAATTTAAAAAAGTCAGTTTCTAGAATATTTCAAAGGCTAGTACTGCATGCATAGGCAATTGCAAATTCAAACCTCCTACAAGGCAGACTAGATGCTACATTGTACGTACAAAAGCTTATAAATGGAGAAGCATTACATTAGGAATTGATGTACATTTATATCTACCCACAATGCAGTACAAAGTAGGGGCACGCAATCTACTGCTACTGGTGCACAACCTTCAGTGTGAGATTGATCAGGGCAGCAAATTTCAATTGAAAATATAAAAAACTATTATAATCAATTGTGAGACACTTTGATGTGAAAACATTTCATTATAGTATATTGCAAAATGTTGATATTTGCCATTTTTGCCACATGCTAATCAGTTTCATCATTTCTGAAAAAAAAAAATACTAGCCAATGCGAAACCAATAAAAATCGTTTAATAGATTGTCATTTGGTAGCTTTGACCAATAAACTCCACATTAAGGCGTTGAAATTAATTTAAACAGTCAAAACTGGAGTCATAGTCATGTTGTAGTGTTTCTGGTACTGTGCAAAAAATTACATTTTCTCATTTTGGGTACCACTTTTTAACCTCGCCTACTGGCTTATGGCTCCACTTGACAGCTCCACATCATACATCATCTAAACGTACATAAATAAACTTTCAAATGATGTATGATGTGGGTGTGTGTAGAGTGGGTACAGTAAACTCCAAAAATATGGCCCTTTTTGGAGAATTGCCACACGCTAATCCTCCAGTTTGACCTACCCAGCTGATGACTCTTGCTTCAACCAGCTCACTCAACTCCTGCAGCTCTGTTCTTTCTGCACTTCCTCACTGGCAATTCGTCTGGTCCACCTTCCTTCCATTATTCTTCTCAAGTTACTTTAGTAAAATATTATCCTGTTTTTGCTTTGACTTTGTCGAAGGTTCATATTTCTCTACAATACAACACAATGTAACTATATTCATGTTTTACATTTTTATCTCGTTCATTAAACTCACATCATCTCACTTCCATAGCATTTTCTGACAGTTACTGGAGGCTAATTCTGGGCAAGTGCTTATCTTTTCTGTGGGTCTCTGCTGTGCTATCTTTGTTGTCCAAAACGGTGACAACACTGCAGCAGTGAGTTTCTGTGGGGGGCCCCAGATCAAGTTCAACATGTCATACTCTGACAGGTTGATAGTAACTTCTGACTCAGGGAAGCATGAATTTCCCAAAGCTCAGATGGCCTACAAGGAACTTATAAGACTGCTGCCTTATCTTTTCAAGTCATCCCTGCCTCACTGATTGCTCCCCCCCAATGCTTAACCTGCATCTCCTCAGGTAACTGAACCTTCACATACATCTGTACTCACAATAAAATAATCAGTGCATAGCATGCAACTTCATCAACTTTCCTTTATATATTTGCTTTGGTGTTACAGGATCCCTCCCATGTGTAGTATTTGGTGTTTTTCTATCCTGCATATTGTGGTCTGATCAATCTGGATGCTACACTATATCTTAATTTAGTTTTGGGTCCAGTATTTGGACACAGAAGGACACAACATGTTGGATGGTTTCTGTGTCTTTCTGCAGTCAACCTTCCTCCAGTGGCTAATATCCCTCTTCCCGCCACACTGTTGCTGACAGTGCAGCTGCAGCTGGATTCCCCTGCCAAGAACTGACAATCTGTCATTCTCAGCAGGTATGCAAAACACCTCTGTGGCTGTCTCCCTTCATAACAAATTGGCCAATGAGAGTGCACGCAGGACACATCCCTCACAGATGCACTCCTGCACTGCTCCACTGAGAGGGACTTAGTTCACACATTCGAGCAGTCTGAGCTACTCACAACAAAGTTTACCTTACACACTGCAAAATAGAGGATTTCTTCCCCCATTTCCCTTTTTAGTTGTCCTCCTGCACTACTTGACAAGTATTAAAGTAACTGTGCCCTGAAGGCAGAACCCAATTTTACTTTTGGTTCCACTCTCCATACTTGGCTTCTCTAAATGTAGCAAACAGCTGCATGTTCTCACTGGAGCAGCAGTCTTGCTGAACTTTGCACCCTCCAACTACCACAGGTACTGTAATCATCCTACTGCTTTCAGCTAACTTTTTGGGTGCTTACCTCTGTTCAACTCTCCGGACTTCATCTAGAGTGTGCCGCAACTGTGAAAGCCTTACCACCAATGACTTTCAGACTGTACTTGAACTTGTTGCCAAATTAATAGTGGACTAACTCGTGATGATCACATGGGTAGTGGGATCAAGAATTCTAGGAAGTATTGGGGGGGCACTGTATCTCACCAAGTGTTCCCTTTTTTATTTATGTTTTTCCACTCTGTGCAGCCCCTAGTTGTTTCATTATAAGTGAGAGTTATTTAACCACACAGCACACTAACCCCTCTTATATACTACAACTACACCTTATTCACTCCAGGTTTACTTACCATGATGTTTAAATCGGTTCATGAGTGGAGGATCGCCCTCATACTGGCCCTGATCAGACTTATCAACTGTGGCTAGTGAACCCGTGTCAGCTGGATGCCCCTTCTGAGGTTGTAAAACTGGTGTGTATCTCAAACAGCTCCTAGACCTAATTCCTGTTCTCTGGTGCCCTCATTGCACCACAGGTTCTATTGTGTTCATAGTGGTGCAGTGCTATGCTTGTTACATGTCTTATCCAGTTTTTTGTGTTGTATGTTCTTGTTGTTACCTATTGTGCATTGCTGCTACAACTTTACAGGAATATGCTTCTACCATGGGCAAGGGCTTGCTACTTATACAGGACTAATTGCAACTGTGCCACCAATCCCAAGTCTTACAATGCTATCCAAAAGCAAACTAACCAATTGCCTTCATTAGCTTTGTTACATACTTTACAAACATTTACCTTTAACTAATTACAGCAGCCAACCCTTGCTGTTGCATAACATGAAATGTGAAAGGGGATCAGACTAAAGAAAAGAGATATCAACTTCTTAAGCATCTTAAAACCCTAGGAGTCAAAATTGCCTTTCTACAGGAGACACACACACACACACACATCCACCAAGCTTCACTTTGGAGGAGAGAGTGGGTAGGTCAGATGTTTGCCGCGGGACTTAGTAACAAAAGAGCTGGGGGTAGCGATCTTATTTCCCAGAAATCTGCCTTTTCAACCCACTGAACAGCAAATATACCCCATTGGGGTGGTATGTAATAGTTTGGGGGAAATTTGGGCAACCTAGAGATAATTCTTGCTTCAGTTCATGGCCCAAACACCAAAGAACCACAATTCTTCACTACACTTCTAACTAAGTAGATGACTATGCCTAGTCACCCTATTCTTCTGGCAGGAGAGTGAAATCTGATACTAAATAATGCCTTTGACAGGCCTAGAACCAAACAGATGAGCCTTTCCTCCTCCCAGAGGGCTGTCAGGGAACTCCAGGACTCCCTGGGGCTGGTGGATATATGGCAGGTGTTACATCCCATCTCCTGAAAGTATACAATTTGGTCAGTGGCTCATGACTCCCTCTCCAGGCTTGACTTCTTTTTAATAAGTCAAGACATCCTTAAAGTCACCACTGTTTGTGGAATATATTCCAGGGTCATATCTGACTATCCTCCTGTTGGCATGACCATTTTACCCGCTGAGCAGGCCTGTTGTCACAAAATGTGAAGACATAACAGTAACCTGCTAAAGGATCCATACTGCTTAGGCAGGTTAAAGGAAAGTGTTGAGCAGTCTTTCTGTACTAATGCAAACTCTGTTACTACCCCAACACACCTCTAGAAATTTAAGTACACACTCAGGGGAAGCTTATTTGTGGCCTCCACCAGGAAAGGAAGAGGAAGCAAAGGGCAATCTGCCTTTAAAATCATTAGAGACCTCAGAAAGAAGGTCTCTGGAAACAACTTCACTACCCATCTTCAGCTTAATGTAGCCAGAGCCAAATGTGGTGAGTTTTGCAGAGAACAGACAGAATTTGCAATATTTAGGGCCAAAACCAAATACGTTAACCAAGGAGAAAAGGCAGGAAGCTGTTGGCTCTCAGGCTCAAACAACAGGAAATGAACAAAACAATTCAATCAATTCAGTCTAAAACTGGCCAACCCCTACCTCATCCCAGGGACTTTGCTGTGGGCTTCCGAGAATTTCACACTGCACTATATGTTAAAGAGCCACCCATGCCTGCATCTGAGATTCAACAGCTTTTCCATAAGGCCCACCTTCCTAAGTTTGTAATTAAACACCTTGAAAAGTTAGATGCTCCCATCTCAGAGCATGAAGTTAAACAGGCTATATAGCCTTCCTACCACTTGACAATGCACTTGGGCCAGATGGGTTCTCCCCTAACTTCTACAAAGCCTCGGTGCAGGACCTAGCTACCCCTTCTTGTGCTTCTCTTTAATGAAGCTAAAGTGAATACGGATCTAGATCTGACACTGCAAAAAGCCCTCATAACCTTACTCCCAATACCTGATAAAGATTTGATACTTATGAGCAGCTACATACCTATTTAACTCCTTAGCATTGATTTAACTATTCTAGACAAAATCCTAGTTACCAGAATGAATGCTGTCTAGAGTTCTCTGATCGACCCTCAGCAAGTTGGCTTCATGCAAGGCAGGCTTGCCACTGACCACCTGTAAAAACAGGTCCCATTTTTCTCTGCGTGCAGGGACTCCTAAACTCCAGCTGTATTGCTTTCCCTGGATGCGGAGAAGGCCTTTGACAGAGTGTTGTGGTTCTTTCTCTTTGAGACATTGCACAGATTTGGTTTTCCTTCCTCATTCATTGACTGGGTCAATTTGTTGTACTCACACCACTCAGCTAGAATATTCTGTAATGGTGTCCTTTCCCCTCCCTTTCAGCTACAAATATGCAGCAGGCAAGGCTGCCCCCTTTCTCCCTACCTTTTTAATTTATATCTAGAACCCCTAACAAGAAGGATTTTGGCTGATGATAACATTAAGGGCATCAAGGTGGGAGACTTCAGATATAAGATTTCTACCTATGCTGCTGATGTGCTCCTGCATCTCAAAGATCCAGCCCACTCAATTCCATCTGTGCTTACCCTGCTGCAGGAATTTGGGCATACTGACTGACAGTATAGCCCAGAGGTTAGAGCAATGAGCTGTGAATGAACTTGGTACATCCAGCTGACCTGGGTTTGATTCCCACAACCTCCACTTGCGTACTGTGTGACTGAGCAAGTCACTTAACTAGTCCAAAGCTCCTGGGTCACTCCTGAAAACAAGCCCTTGTGCCTAGTGTGCCTTAGCTGGTTAACAAAGAATAAATTAAAATTTCAGGATATAAACTGAATTTCATCAAAACCTGTATAATGCCACTCAACCATTATACGTTCAAAACACAGACAATGCAATGGGGGGGGGGCAGCTGGTCCCCTGACTTGATTAAATACCTGGGCATTTTTATTTCTCAGAACAAAAAGTTAACATTCTCTAAAACCTAGACTCACTTCTCACTCACATCAAGCAGGATTTAAACTGCGGATCATCTCTGCCCTTGACTCTCTGGGCTCGAATTAACATAATAAAAATGAACGTCCTTCCCAGGTTATTATACCCTGTGGGGATGACAGGATGTGTGCTTCCAAATACCAGGTTCATTCAGCTAATGGGCTACAGCTTCCTGATTTCAGACTATACTATCTTGCCACCCATGCAAGTCAATTTTTATGTTGTAGAAAATACACAGAGCAAGTGGATGCCCTTATCTCTTCCCCCAGTGGAAAATCATGGAGTTAAACCTATATCAAATAGCTGTTGTTGACATAAAATCTCTCCTCAGTATCCCTTATAATAAGCTTCCATGGCCCCTGAAACCTACCCTGTAGGAACCTCAGTCCTGTTTAGTAACCAACTTCATGAACTGTTGGGCACAAACTCCTGCTTGGATCCTGAACAACCCCTAACAGGTAATCCTAACTTCAAAATACAACACAAAACCCTCTCAACAAATTCTATGGGAGCTATCAAGTTATACAATCTTAATATGCTAATATGAGGGAATTCCCTAGTATCCTATAACAAGTTTAAGCAAAGTATGGCTCCCATTCATTTATCGGTCTTCCCCTTTCTTCAGCTCCAGCACATACTGGCCTCAGCCCTGGGCCCCAGACTCTGGGAGACTGGGAACTTTGCTAAATGGGACAAGCTGGGAATACTAGCAGAACAACAGCATGCCATCTCCCTAATATATAAAAAAATATTGTCTTTCACCATCGCCCAAGAAAATGCTTCCTGCCCATACTGGCAGTCCGAGATTCCCAAACTCATCACTGCTCACAACATAACTGCAATGTGGAAAAGGACTTACAAATTTCTTACATTTGATGGCCTAAGTCTAATGCAACGTAAAATAAATCATAACCTTTACTATGGACCAGTAAAACTATATAAAATGGGGAAGCTCAATTCTGACTGATGTTCCAGGTGTAAGCAGGATGGAAGCACACTGAAGCATATCCTGTGGGGTTGCTCTAAAGCTAGACCCTTATGGGATGAGGTTAAATCGTGTCTGGATCCATTATTGGGACTAGAAAATGCCTTCACTCCCCAAATCTGTTTAATAGTGCTCAGCTTATACACGGTTTTTGGCCAAAGGAAATAGTACATCTCCATTATTTCAGCTATCATTAAAAAGCTTATTCTTAAACATTGGATAGATGATGTAGTGCCTACATATCAGGAATGGCATAACTCGATCCCGGAGGCATTACATATAGAGAAAATTTACTGCCTCATGAGAAATGTAGAGGCACTATATAAAAAACATGGGGATGTTGGATGCTGTACTCGACTGTATGAACTGTGCTTTAAGTTGATGTTGAGCCTTAGTATTTTCCAACTTCTGCATGTAGTCATATGTCCTGAATTAGTTATTTATATTTTTGTATCAGCTTCATTGTAGCACTGCCTGTTCCCTGAATGTTGACGGATCAGGCAGTCATTAGCTTTGCTGTATGTTCTATTCAGTGCTGTTTGTTATACTTTTGAACTAAAACCAAATAAAGTTTACCATTTTCAAAAAAAAAAAGTAAAGGACTAGTAGGTCCATCTAGTCTGCCCTTCTCTCCTGTCTAACAATTTACCCGGGACCATATCTGGACTTCTCTATATAGCATTATTCATTTAAATTAACCTGCTCACCTATGGGTTTGTTTTAAGGTCCTTCACTTTTTAAAGAGAGGTCTTCTGCCTTTTCACTTTACCCTTTTTAAATGTCTTGCCTCATCTAAAACATAATAATACTGTGCTCAGTCAGTACTTCATTACTTTTGAATGCAGTAAACTTTCATGTTGCTCTCAGCCATGCACAAAATACTGGTACACCCGCATCTTATTGGCCAGGCAGTCCTACGGCGCAAAATGTGTCACTTCACGGAGTGCATCATTGGACTGTCTGGCCAAAAGGATGTGGGTGTGCCTGGTAAAGAAAAAAGGAGGAAATCAGCCACGCAACAAAACAGTGTGGAGACTAATGGCATTTAGGGAATACGGCCAGCAACTATAAAACAGTGAGTGTATTTTTATGCATAGCTGAAAACTACATGAAAGTTAACTGCATTAAAAAATAATGAAGTACTGACTGAGTACAGTATTGTTATGTTTTAGATGAAGCAACAAATTTAAAATGGCAAAGTGAGAAAGCAGAAATCCTCTCTTAAAAAAGTGAAGGACCTTAAAACAAACTCATAGGCTGTCAGGTTAATTTTAATGAATAATGTTATAAAGAAACAATGTTTTTTTACCTGAACAAGATGCAGCATACATACTACTAATGTTTCATTTTCTGCAATACTTATGTTTTAGGGTTATGGTTTTGGAAATACTGTGAGAATGCTGTTTAGAAGTGGCAAAAAATACCATATGCAGACTGTGAGTTCTAGATTTATAAGTAAGTTTATGTGCACCTAATGTGCTTCACTGTGTGGGCTTAGAAGGAAGTTATTAAATTATTTTAGTTTTTTTTCTGAATACTGAACAAAAAATATCTTGTCATAGAGCATGACAAAGAGGTCTTTTTGGCACATGTTTAAAGATTATTTTTGAACACATTACTTCAAGGAAACAGTATCTTCATGCAGTATAGTTTTTTTTAAATGGTTTGAAATATTTGAATATAGAATTTACATAAATATTTTTATATACATTTTACATACAGTGATGAACACTGGACTACACAAAGTTTAATGCAAATTAGAACACTCTGACATAGACATGCAAGATTGATCCTCCTGTATGTTTAATTTTATTCTATAAGAACTAGTGCAGTTGGATTTTTAAAGCTAGATGTGCAGTTTAGTTGGTGAAGCATAATTATAATCTTTACTTCTTTAGAAATGGAAATTATGAAAGTTCTTTCTGATGAAGTGACCATTATCATGGAATGTTGAATAAAAAAATAAATAGATTTTTGATCTTCATATAAACAAATCATTCAGCTGGTGAGTGGGACAGTTCCCATGTTTGTTTCTGTTTTGTTCTTTGGAACATCTGATATGGAACAGCCTCCTCTTGTTTGAAGAAGCTTCTATATATTTCAGGATCATAGTTCCTGAGGCATGGAATTTGTTTCCATTTAATTACACCCCACTTCTCCTCCACCTCCACCCCCCCTCGGCTTTGTCCACTCCAACCCACTAATTCCCTCATTTGGTTAAAGTCTGCTGATCTGAAATCCAGAACCTCAGCCTTTGATGAAGGTATCCTGGTACCACGGCTGGCTCAAACCATATGGATATTATAGTCACTGGACACCAGTCATTCCCCAACCCGCATTCCACCCACCATTTCCAAGCTAGTGAGTACTACGCTGAGAATGGAATCTTATCTTGTGGGTTCCCTGATCAGCTGCACCAGTAGTCAGTCCTGCAATGTATCCAGAAGGACTTTACTTCTGGTGCTGTTAGCTGCTGGAATGTCTGGTAAATTGAGATCCCCCATGGCCGCTACCTCCCACTTTGTGGCTTACTTCTGAAGTTCTGCACCTAATTCCCTATCCCCCTTATCCCCGTCCTGTCAGTCTTTAGACCACCTCTATGCACCACTTCTTTCCCAATACTATAGTGAGCTGTACCCACAGTGAGTCTGTCTCCCTGTTTCCTCCACTGACTGACCCATCCTCTACAACTTTTATGCCTTCCGTGACAAAGAGAGCTACCCACCACCTTTACCCATACCACTATCTCTTCCATAATGGTAAAGCTCAGTACTGCCTGGTCCCAGTTGTTACTCCTGGTGGCCCATGTTTTTGTAATGGCTATGATATCTAATCCTGCATAGAAACATAGAAACATAGAAGTTGAAGGCAGATGAGGACCGCAAGGCCCATTCAGTATGCCCAATTTTTCTACCTTATGAATGTGCCATAGGCCTGTACTCTGTCAATGGCCTATCTAATCATACTCATCTGTATTGCTCCCCTATGCCTATCCCATGCCTGTTTGAAGCCCTGCACTGTATTCATATCCACCACTTCCTGAGGTAGGCCGTTCCATGCATTCAACACCCGTTATATGAAAAAGAACTTCCTCACATTACCCCTTAATTAGCCTCCCTCTAATCTTATGCTTTGTCCTCTTGTCTTGCTATTTTTCTTATATTGGAATATGTTAGACTCTTTCACCTTGTTAATGTCCTTAAGGTGTTTGAATGTTTCGATCATATCACCTCTCTCCCTCCTTTGCTCTAGGGTATACATATTGAGCTCCGTTAATCTGTCCTCATATGTTTTCTGATGCAGTCCCTGCACCATTTTGGTTGCCCTTCTCTGGACTGCCTCAATTTGGTTAATGTCCTTGTGAAGGTGTGGCCTCCACTACAGCATGCAGTACTCCAGATGGGGCCTAACCAGTGCCTTGTAAAGAGGGATTATTACCTCCCTCTTCTGACTTGTGATGCACCTAATAATACACCCCAACATACCCCTAGTCTTACCTACTGCTTTAGTGGTCTGCTTGGATGATTTCAGGTCATCGGTGATGATGATACCCAAGTCTCTTTCTTCCCTTGTGATTGCCAGTAACTCCACTCCCAACCTACAGGTAGCTTCAGGGTTTCTCTTCCTTATGTACGTGATCTTGCACTTCTTTGTGTTAAACCCCAGTTGCCACTCTTTTGACCATTTTGCCAGTTTATCCCGAGCTCTTCTCATTCTGCCCACACCATCTGGATCATCTACTCCGTTGCAGCTCATGGTGTCATTTGCAAACAAATAAACCTTACCCTCCAGTCCATCTGCAATGTCAGTGATGAAGATATTGAAGAGGACTGGCCCCAGGACTGATCCCTGAGGTACCCCACTTGTGACTTGCATCTCTTCTGACTGTATACCATTTAACACCACTCTCTGTTTTCTGTCCGCCTACTAGTTTGCCACCCAGTTGACAAACTTCTGACCCAGCCCGAGCCTACCCAGCTTATTAATCGATCTTCTATGTGGAACAGTATCGAAAGTTTTGCTGAAGTCAAGGTAGGTGACATCAACTGTACCCCCTTGGTCCACCACTCTGGTTACCCAGTCAAAGAAATCTATGAGATTAGTTTGACAGGACCTTCCTTTTGTAAACCCATGCTGTCTTGGATCCTGTGCTCCTATGAATTCCAGGTGTTGTACTATCCTTTCCTTAAGGAGTGCCTCCATAATCTTGCCCACTACTGAGGTAAGACTGACTTGTCTGCAGTTCTCTGCCTCCTCCCTGCTACCACTCTTGTGGAACAGGATCACATGAGCCCTTTTCCAGTCTTCTGGGCCCTCTGCTGCATCTACCACCATCACCCTGCACTCACTAATTGTGTTCCTTAGGCTCCTGGCATTTAGGTAGACTGCCTTCTAGTTCTGCCTATACCCTTCTCCTTCTTGTCAGCTCCTCTTCCTTTGTTCTCCCCCTTCCTCCTTTACTTCTTGGTTCTCATGCTCCCCTACTGGCTTTGTGAACCCCTCTCTGGTACCCTTACTTAACTTATTGTGGGCCCCACTTTCCTGTTTTCATGCCCACTGTTCCCAGTCCCCATTTCTGAGGGAGTCCTAGCAAGGATCCCCTCTTGTTCTCTCTATGGTTCCCCTAGTTTCAGTGTCACCTCTCTTAGTTTCAATGCCCACCTCTGTAGACATCAAACTTCTGCTCAACCACACTAGCCCACTCTCTTGTTAGGTAAAAGCCATCACACTTGAAAAGCCCCCTGTCCTAGATACTCTCCCAGTCTCCCAAAAATTGGTATCCCACCTCATAACACCATCCATTAAACCACCTGTTAATAAATTTCTCAGTCTCTCCCTTTCTCACCCTGTCCTCCCCATTCCCTCTAATCCACACACTGAGGACCTTGTTAAAGGCCAGGGAAGCTTAGTGTGCTTTCAATTTGTTCCCATACTTCAAAAGTTATGCTTCACTGTCTCAGTAGGCAATTTTGCCAGATTGTTGGTACCCAACAATCCTCCTGAAAATATATATGTTAGAAATCTTCCCTTCTTTTGTCTGGTTGCGTGTTTATACCTCTTTGATCTCGTTTCACTTTGTTATTCAACCCCTTTTTTTTCCTTATATTTATTTTACTCACACCTTAAAGGTAAAGACTGCATTTTGGCCAGCCCGGTGGTGCTGAGGGTTGAGGTGCCAGATGCCACACCTTGCGCCACACTGGTGACCTGGGTTCGGGGGTGGACCTAGGCTGCTGGGGGTCGGCAGGGGAAGAAGAGGACTGAGCATCCGGTAGAAAGCTCTCCTGTCCTTTTCTGGGAGGAAGGGGGGCCTTATCCCGCTCAGATAATGACACCCGGTGGTGACCGAGTGTACTACAGATGTTGGGATCACATATGGAGGAAGGACGTTGGGCGACTGCCTTTCAGACATGAGTAGGAGCACTCACATAATGAGTTGGGTGGCACTGCATGACCCACGTTTAGGGGAGGGATTAAGAAAGAAAAAAACCCTCCAGCCCAGATAGGCGATGGCTCTCACAGTACTCCCTGCCACACACCCAACACTGGATCTCTGCCTCTATCCCTTCTGTCTCCTCATGGACCCTGGACCCGGGGGGGGGTTCGACGAGGAGAAAGTAATGCCCTTGAGGAGGTAGGATCACAGTGGGCGGTGGAAGCGGCAGGTGAGCTGAGTAGCCTGAGAGAGTCCTGGGGTCTGGAGGTGATAAATACAGTTTAAAAAAAGACTGCCTTTTAACAGAACTTTCAAACCAGCTGGGCCCTCCAGTTCACAACACCATAACCTTTTTTATGTCAGTGAAGCAAGGGGGCTCTGGAATGTCTGGAATGTTTTTGAATGCAACACCACCTGTTTCTTTTCACAGAGTGGACTTGAATCACATCTCTCCATGTCCTTTCCATTCAGCATATTGTGGTTGTTTCCCCCTTCCATGCCCCTGTCATACTATTTTCTTAATTAAGGATACCGTTTTTTCTGCATCCACGGAAAAATGGAGTAAAAATCAGATTCCTGATTGGCACATGGAATTTCAGTGCCAGGAATTAGCATTTGTTCATGCTGTCTCCATGATCTGCAGCATGCAGCTGTTTTGCTTTTCTTATTGCTTGCCATGTTGCTGTTTCTGCTGCCCTCTCACTCCCAAACTCAGCTGCTCCCCTACTCAGACCTGCTGTGGAGGATCAACTGCTTGCTTAGCTCTCCATCCTGAACTATTTAGTAGTAAGTTAAATGGCTATTTCACTTTCTATTTTTTCGTTACAAAAATTAGTTCGATCTGATCTCTCTGACCATAACCTGGTGTGCTGGTGGACAGAATAGTGGCTGGGTCTGAATGGCTTTTCCTTTAGTAAATATGTTTTTGGCCTATTGGTTATATTTTTTTTTGGTATTTGATTATTGGTATTCATTCTAAAAATTGTGGGCATTTGATTTAAAAAAAAACAATTCCCAAGTTTTTGCATGGGCAGTATGTTTCAAATTTCAAAGATCCTACTTAAAACTTGCTTTAAACTGCATGGATTTGTCACTTGAACCCGGAATGGCTTTTTTTTTTGTAGCCAACCAACAAAAGTTTCTTCTGTTCTTAGTATGCCGGGGGAGGAGGGGAGAACGGCATGTACACTGAAATGCTCCAGAAGTGCTTGCTGGCTTTTTTGTTTTTTTGCAGCTGTAGCTGAGCTCTCTGTTTAAGCATGCTGATGGAAAAGAAGAAAGTGTACCCTGAAGTGCTCCCGAAGTGCTGGACTGTTGCCCAGTTTTGTGTTTATTTATTTGGTAGCATTTGTTTTTTTTGTTTTTATTTTTGTTATTTTTTACGGAAGTAAATTCACCTTATGGATGGGGCTGGAATGCTGATATCTCTGCAGTCAAGCCAAGGTCAGTAATCACAATTTTTTTTTTATAGCCAGTTTTGTGTTTGTGGAACCTCCCAGTAGGTTTCTGATATCACTGCAGTCCAGCCGAGGTCAGCAATAACCCCCCCCCACAAGCAGCAGTAGGTACAGAGCATATTACTGTGTGAAATCTGTTGCTGTCATCTGGACAGCAGTGCTGTGTGCTCATTATTGCAGTCTCACAATAAGCTTTCATTTTTTTTCCTAAATTAAAAAATGACCCTCCCTCACTAGTAATGAAAAGCAAACAAAAATGTACTGCTCTGTAATGCATGCAGGTAGTTTATAAATGTGTGCTGTTTCTTACACCTCTAGTAGTACAGTAAATGCTCCCTTTTTCTACATAAATGTTAACAGGTTTGTTCATCATGTGTCTTTTTAACTTGGATCTTTGCTGATGGCTGAATGCAAGTCAAGCTTTAAACAGAGGTACACAGAAGCCAAGTGAGCAGAGCAGAACTGCTGATGTTGCTAAATCTATGCCCCTAAGTGAGCCAGGTTGAGAGGGCCTTAGCTTCAGCATGTCCCTGAGTTTGCTGCATGACTGGGTGCTGTGGTCACCCAACCTGCCACTGTAGAGCAAGGGGGTGCTGCAGCACCAGCATCCAAGTCATAGTGCATACTCAGAGTCACACAGAAGCTAAGGCCCCAGGTACCATACAAAACAAGTGAGCAGAGCAGGACGGCTGCTGTTGTTAGTTGTGTGCCCCTAAGTAAGTCAGGTGGGAAGGGCCTTAACTTCTGTGTGCCCCTCTTACCATACAAGTGCAACCCCCTCTACTATCTCTGCAAATCTGTTGTTGTCTCTAGTATCCCATCCCTCCCTCACTATACTCCTCTGAGTGGTTCAGTATTTAGCTAAAATGACTAATCAAAACAAGAATAAAGGAACTGCTGTTGAAATAAAGATTAACATTTTCAATGGACTTTCTTCATACTTTTGAACCTTTAGTTTATGTTTGTTGGTTAGGGAGAAAGGTGTGTGTAACTGGCCATGTTGGGGGGAGCTGTGTGTGTGTGTGTGTGCGTGTGTATGGGGGAGCTATTTGCATGGGCTGCCTGTGATTGCTTGTGTGGGGTGGAGTGCTGGCAGTGTTGGTGCTGTGGCAGTCTGCATTCACTTGGGTGGAGTGCATGTTTGGCAGTGTTGGTGCCAGGGTTGGCTGTGTTTACTTTGGCGGGGTGGGGTTGGAGGCTGACAGTGTTGGTGCAAGGGCTTTCTGTGCTGCAGTGCTCACTGTGTTTGTTTTGGTGGTGACTGGCCATGTTTGTGGGGTGGTTGGCACTGGTCATATTAGCATGGTGGGAGAGCCATCTGTGTTTGTTTGGGTAGAAGGCTGGTAATGTTGGTGCCAGGGTTGACATGATCATACCCACTCCTCCATGTTGGCACTCTATTTGAAAAAAAAGCACAAAATAATGTTTTCTAACTGCAAAAAGAAAAATAAATACTCTATTTACCCTCACAGGCTAGCCCAATCATCTCTATCCCCACAAGAAGGCACTGGTCAGTCCCATGAGAATCACTGCTCTGATCATCTTTCTCACCCCATCTAATATCATTTTGCAGCTGTACAAGCTCTGACCAGAGTTTGTTTAATATGAAAATCTGTAAGCTGAAAAAAGAAACCAGCAGGGACTTCCAAAATTTTTTTTGTCTTATTTATTTATGCTCCCCTGAGCCCTTGGCTGGCCACTCCTTTGGGCCAACTAGGCCTACCTCCAGTGCTGTGACCTGGGTAACCCAATGTATCCCTTTATTAGAGGGCCCTTCCCCATGGGGACAACTGGAGAGGAATGGGGAGTTTCTCCCAACCCTCAACCCACCCACCCACCCACCCCCTTGTAGTGGTCTGGCTGTGGCAGCATCCTGGGATGGGGCATTGAATGGTGCTCTGAATCCCCCACCACCAAGAATGCCAACCATTATCCACCACCAGTAGCTGACAAACAGTGGTCCAGGACCCCCCCAGGAGGGAAGCATCCAAAGGATGCTCTCAGCTCCCTCTCTGCTGGTCTCCACTCCTGACATCCGGCCTCAGGGTGCAAACACGGGTTGGCATCGTGCCGAGTGAACACCCTTCGCTTGGCACCACAGAGCCAGCCAGGACTTCCAATTTTTAAATGAATTCCATCTTTTCTTTTCATGTATTTCCTTTTTCGTAGTACTACTTTGCTGCTTGAACTAGAAAAAAAGAGTGCCATCCTCCTTTATGGAATAGCACTAGTATCCTCCAGAACAGCAGTCAATATTGGTTAGTTTAGTTTAGTTCATTTATTTTACCAGGATAAGGCTCCATTGAGCAAGCTCATTTTCAAGGAAGTCCTGGGTAGAACAGCATGCAGACAATTTTGCAAGACAATATACAGTAAGAATACTGTTCAGTAGTTAAATAGTATTTGCAGCTCTGAAAAAAAAAGATTTGACAGTTCAATATATGACAACACACTGTAGGAACAGCAGAAAACACATACCAGCACTACCCCAAGGTCACTAAATAATTCAGATTTTATTGTTTAAAATAGTAAGGATGACATACAGGAACAACCAACCAGCTTACACTCTACCGGTTTCGCATGTACAGGTGCATCACCAGCATGTGTGAAACCAATAGAGGGTAAGCTGGTCAGTCGTTGCTGTTTGGTGTCCTTACTATTTTAAACAATAAAATCTGAATTATTTAGTGACCTTGGAGTAGTGCTGGAGCTTGCTTTATTCGATGTGGATCTTCCTGTTTTATGCACACTCCTGTCAGCTGGAGCTGTTTTTTGCCCTTCAGACATTGTAGAAACAGTTGAGAATTAAAAAAAGTGATAAATAAGGTTCTTTATAAGGAAGAATGGTATAATTAATATAATGGTTAACATACAAACAACAGAGGTAAAGGATACCTAACTCATACATTTGTTAATGTTGTTGAGTACACAAGTTATGGACACCATCTTGTAACAGCACCGTTGCACTTACATGGTAAATTACATAATCTGTCAATCAGCGATTTGAATATAGTGCACCTGACCAGGCTGATAAGTTTAAGTGATTTCTGTAAAGTGTTTCATGCTCTTGGAATAACACTACTTATTGCCATTTTACCAAACTGAGTGGAGACCTTGGGAGTATCACAGGTATATAATTATGTCTTATCCCAGGAGTCCTTTAGCATCAGTAACATTAGCAGTTAGCTGGCTAGGTGCAACTGCCCCAGAGGTGTGCCTTTAAGAGAAATTTAAATGAGTTTAGGGCAATAGCCAATCAGAAAACAGGAAGGGTAGTGAACTGAGTGAGAGCTGGTGAAGCCTTCAGAATTTTTTCTCCGCTGGACAGAGCAACATTGCCCCTGAGGTGTCTCTCAACTTTCCTTGTTAACAGCCTCCTAGTACTTATCTGGGTAAAGGTTTCCTCATATTTCTTTTATAACAGTGTGCTGAGTGAAGATTTACAGATTCATTAGCGCTGCACTAATTTTTTAATTTTATCGCATCTGCACTATTTAGACTTTACTTTTATTGCGACTGTTCATTTTAAATGCTAAATTTGTTGTGGGTGCTTAATTTTGATGGTTTCTTTCTTTTTTGACCAAATTCTTGTGGGAACCGTCGAATTAGGGACAGTTGCCTTGTTTTTTTACCTCAGGCCTCGCAGGTTTTACTGCAAAGCACCTCAGTGGAATTCAAATCTTAACAGTGACTGGGAGTTTCTCTCAGGATTGGCAAATTTTGTAGAAACCCTTCCATATATATATTTATTTACTTAATGTTACTGAACCTAAGGTATCATCTGTTGCAGGACTGTCCATAAGGGTCCAGCAGCCACCTGTGGCAATTGACCAGTATTACTGGGGTTTCTATTAAGATTGGCACTGGTATAGATCCCAGTTCTACAACCTAAAAAAATAAAAACTAAATAAGGCACTTGCAACAGACAGAGCTAATTAACTAGGGCAGGACTGGCCAGTGGTGTTTTCAGAGAAACCTGCACTCAGTTTGTAAGGTCCAGGACTGGTTTGCTTTGCTTAAGCTGGCAAACATAGCAGACAAACCTTTGATTATTATGGCTGAGGACATATCAAAGGCTTCCAATTAGGGGCCATCCAAAAGTACTAAAATGTAAGGAGGTGCTGAGGAACACTCCAGATCACAGCCAAAAATAAAGCTTCCAAATATGAAGTTCCTCACAAAAATTAAAAAATAATAGAAGTGATGAAGGAAGGAAGCTTGATCAAGCCACTGATGAAGTGGCAAAAAAGAAACTCTGTCTTGACATAAATGCTCCTGTTGTTCCTGGGAAAGCCAATAGTGAGACAACAGGCAGCTTAAAGCATACAGAAAAAGTAAAGTACTTGCAAAGATACTTTACTAGAAGCAGGGGTTCTCATTTAAGTATTAAAAACAGAAGAAAGTCACTGTGTGTTTCTCTGTGTGTGGAAGGGGGCTGTATCAACTCAGTTGCTAAATCAGGAGGAGATGAGAGAAGTTAATTGGGGGTGTGACTTGAGCAGTAGAAAAGCAGGTGTCTCCAATCACAGCTTCCTGCTGATAGTTTCTGGCAGAAAGGAATCTTCCTTTCAGAGCAAGTAGCAGCTGACTAAAAAAGCTACAGCTTTTCTAATTGCCCTCCGTCCCTCCCCATCACCCTCACACCCTAAGCCAGTTCTACTTTTATAGCCACTGGAGTTGACTGACAATAGGAATTTCCTGTTTGGCAGTAGGAAGTGAAGGATCACTGAGACACACTAGTGTTATCAAGCTTTAAGGAAGAAATTAGCTCTTTCTCCCCCCTCCTAGCTGCTGGAGGTCTGAGTCCAAGCAAGGAAGAAGGAGACTACTGAAGACTACAGCAAGTTCCTGTCCCAGAACAGGAAGGGCGAGAGTTGTAAGGGTACATAGGCTGTAGGAAAGTAGGTGGAAAAATACTTGGAGGGAGGAGAGAGTAAGCATACAAAGCAACAGGAAAGGGGACACAAAATAAGTCATGATGGGAGTGGTGCAGTGCAATCGCTGTGGGGCAGCAGTGTTCTGGGAGACATTCTGGAGGCTGTGATGCTGCCCTATTTTCAGGCACCTCTCTGGTCTGAGGGAGGAGGTTGTCTGTCTCCAGGCTGACCTTGTTAGGATTCATGAAACCTCTTCCCCCACCCAGGGATCACCAGGGCACAGTTGCTACCTCAGAGGTTGCCAAGAAAGAGGAGCAGTTGGACCAAGGTGGGCTCAAGGAGGGAGAGAGAGAGAGGTGGAACAGAGGTGCATCCCTCCAGCTGTACCTCTCCACAATTCATATGCTGTTCTGGTAGAGAGTGGTTCCTCTAGGGAGGCACCTGCAGTGGAGACCAAGGAGGATGCTGGGTACCTCCACAAAGGAGATCCACAGGAGGTTGGCACAGGACTCCACAGGGGAAAGAAACAACTCCTGGTGTGACACTCAATCATTAGGGGGTAGAAGTGGGGGAGGAAGGGGGAGAGAGAGGTAAGGTGCCTGCCTGGCACCATGGCTAGGAGGGACAGGAAGCAAATCTTCAGGATCGCAGGAGCAGTTGAACGAGGGAGGGAGCTGGATGTCATTGTCTACCCAGGGACAAATGACCTGGCTGGGAATGGGATCAGAGCAGTGCAAGAGGAGTTTGTAGAGTTGGGATGGGGCCTTAGACAAGTAGTATGTGTGGTAACCTTCTCAGAAGTGCTGCCTGTCTATGGCAATGATGATGCATGGGTACTCCGTACCATGGGAGTCAATGAATGGTTGAAAAACTGGTTTGGAGCTCAGGGTTTTGGCTTCACTGGGAACTGGGGAGCCACCTGGAGGGACATAAGACTATACTGGTGTGATGGTCTGCATCTGTCCAGGGGGGAACCAGGATTCTAGATGATAGGTTTAAATGCTTCATTGAAGCATTTAAACTAGCCAAGGGGAGGCACTGAAAAGGAGCAGGGAAATCCCAGCCTCCCCCCACAAAATACAATAATTAGTGAGGTAAACACCAAGGTAGAGAAGTCATTAGGGAGCAGGACAGGGGTAAATGCAAAAAAAAGACAAAGGCAGTAAGGACAGGGATGGGGTTAAAAGGGGTAAGGCCATCAAAAAATGGAGAGTGATGAGTACCAATGCCTGTAGTCTGTGTAACAAGCTCCCTGAACTAGTGACCTTGATGGAAGAGGGATGCCTGGATATTGTGACAGTCACAGAAACATGGTACACAGAGAACCATGACTGGTATGTCAACATACCAGGATACACAATCTACAGGAGGGACAGGGAGGGTAAAAGAGGAGGAGGAGCTCTCTATGTAAGGGAAGGGATTAGAGCAACACAATTAAAGAGTAAACAGGAAGCAGATGAGTCACTATGGGTCACCCTGGAGACAGAAAATGGCACCACAATCCACATGGGGGTTTTGTACAGACCCCCATCTCAGGGGGAAGGACTGGACAAGGAAATAATAGAAGGCATCCTTAGAATGGCAGAGAAAGGGGAGATACTGTTGATGGGGGACCTGAATGTGCCAGATGCTAACTGGAGCACCTTTGCTGCAGGCACATCCAAGAGCAGGGTCATTCTTGATGCCCTACAAGGGGCATGCCTCAGACAGCTAGTATTGGAACCCACTCGGGAGGGAGCAATCTTAGACCTGGTACTCTCAAATAGAGATGGAGAAAGGATCTTGGATTTAGAAGTGAGTAGCCATCTGAGAACAAGTGACCACCAAACAAGGTGGTTCACAATAAACTCAGCCATAGAGTCAAGCCATACAAAAGCAATAGTACTAGACTTTAGGAGGGCTGACTTTGTGAAAATGAGAGAGTGCCTCAGAAAAGCACTAGCAAACAGGCAAGAAGGAGGGGTGGAGAAACAATGGGGAATAATCAAAACAGTCATCACAGAGGCAACAAGCGTTTGTGTGAAGCGAATCAACAAAACAAAATGAAGGAGAAAAAAAACACAATGGTTCTAAAAAGAGGTGGATGGGAAGGTTAAGGAGAAAAGGATAACACTCAGGAAATATAAAGAAACAAAGAATGAGCAGGACAGAGAACTTTATCAGTTAAGCAGAAGGAAGCAGGGAAGGCAGTCAGAATAGCAAAGGCCCAAACCGAGGAAAAGATAGCCAGCTCTGTTAAGAAGGGGGATAAAACTTTTTATAGGTACATGAGGGAGTGAAGAAAGACCAAGGGAGGGATACTGAGGCTTAATAAAGGGGAGAGAATGTGGGCAGAGGGTGACAGTGAAAAATCAGGGATACTGAACTAATATTTCTGCTCAGTATTCACAATGGAAGAGGAGGGGGAGGTACCTAAACCAAACAAGAGAAGCAGTCTGGATAGGGGGGTCAATACCAGTCCATTCACAGAAGAAAGGGTTTTGAAAGAACTCTTGCAACTGAGGGTGGACAAAGCAATGGGGCCTGATGGGATTCACCACAGAATTCTAAAAGAACTAAGGGTAGAACTAGTGACACCACTGACTACTCTCTTTAACAGATTGTGGGAGGATGGGATGGTACCTGAGGACTGGAGGAGAGAGGATGTGATTCCACTTCACAAAAGTGGGAGCAGGGCAGAGACAGGAAACTACAGACCAGTTAGTTTGACCTCAGTAGTAGGAAAAATGATGGAATCACTTCTGAAGAAAAGAATTTTCAAGTGCCTAGAGGCCAGTGGGGCACAGGACCCAAGGCAGCATGGCTTCACAGTGGGAAGGGCGTGTCAGACAAATATAATAGATTTCTTTGACTGGGCAACCAAAGTAGTAGACCAGGGAGGGGCTGTGGATATGGCCTACCTAGATTTTAGCAAGGTATTTGACACAGTCCCACAGAAAAGATTAATATACAAGCTAGCCAGCCTTGAAATGGGTCCCAAGGTGGTAGCCTGAATCAAAAATTGGCTGGACAACAGGACACAAAGGGTAATAGTAAACGGAGTCCACGGTGAAGAAAGGAGCGTAATTAGCGGGTACCGCAGGGTTCAGTACTGGGACCGGTCCTCTTTAATGTCTTTATAAGTGACATTGAGAGCACCTAGAAGGAAAAGTATGTCTTTTTGCAGATGACACAAAGATCTGCAACAGGGCTGATACACAAGGGGGGTGGAAAGGATGAAAAGGGACTTGGCAAGGTTGGAGGAATGGTCAAATGTATGGCAGCTTAGATTCAATGCAAAGAAGTGCAAAGTAATGCACCTGGGAAACAAAATCCAGGGGAAGAGTACACAAAGGGGGGTGAGATACTAACAACAACAAAAATCGAAAGGGACCTGGGAGTAATTATATCAGATGATTTTAAAGGTGGGAAAGCAATGTGAAAAGGCAGTAAGGAAGGCTGGGGGGATACTGGGATGCATAGGAGAGGCATCAACAGTAGAAAACAGGAAATTGTTATCCCTCTGTACAGACAGTTGGTGACACCCCATCTGGAGTACTATGCGCAGTTCTGGAGACCCCATCTCTGCAAAGACATAGACAGAGTGGAGGCTGTCCAGAGGAGGACAACCAAAATGGTGCAGGTTCTGCACCAGTAGACATATAAAGAGAAACTAAAGCAGCTCAATAGGTATACCCTTGAGGAAAGGAGGGAGAGGGGGGATATGATAGAAACTTTCAAGTACCTCAAGGAAATTAACAAAGTCCAAGAGGGTAGCATCTTTCAGAAAAAGAGATGTGCAATAACAAGGGGGCACTATTTGAAGATAGAGGGGGGATGGCTCAGAGGTAATGTGAGGAAGTATTTTTTCATGGAGAGGGTTGTGGATGCATGGAACACCTTTCCTGAGGAGGTTACGAAGTCAAGAACAGAGGAGTAATTCAAGAATGCATGGGGCAGACATAAGGCAATTCTAGTGGTGGGTAGGAGTAAGTAAGCTGTTGGTTAACTAGGATCTGCAGCTTATCCATCTGGTAGGGAAATGGGCAGACTAGGTGGGCCAAGCAGTCCTTATCTGCCATCAAATTCTATGTTTCTATGTTTCTAAAGTCTGCGCAGTTTCCATCTGTGCAAAATATGGAAAAAACATGGCAACTGTTTCAGACCCTACAAAAGATGGGTCCGTTCTTTACTGGGGCTGGCAAGCGCTCTTCCACAGTTCTCTTTCCCATAGACTGTGAGAGTGATACAGTTGATGATAAATAATTGTATGCTGCTGCTACCTACAGAGGCTGCTAACACTCTTCCACAGTTCTCTTTCCCATAGACTGTGAGGGTGATACAGTTGATGATAAATAATTGTATGATACTCCTGCCTACAGAGCTACTAACACTCTTCCACAGTTCTCTTTCTCATGGACTGTGAGGGTGATACAGTTGATGATAAATAATTGTATGATGCTCCTACCTACAGAGGCTACTAACACTCTTCCACAGTTCTCGCTCCATAGGCTGTGAGGGTGATACAGTTGATGATAAATAATTGTATGATGCCCCTGCTTACAGGGGCTGCTATCACTTTTTTCACAGTTCTCACCCCAGAGACTGTGAGGGTAATAGAGATGATATGAGAATATTTATGATCCCCCTGACATGACTGTGGAGGGCCTAGCACCATATGTAACCAAGGAGGTTCTCCCTCTTGCCTTTGGTAGAAGACTTGGTTTGCTGGCCAAGGCACCTAGCTTCACCTGAGCTCTTTAATTCTAAGATTGCTTGAAAGGACAGAGCAGAGAACCTTAGCAGAGCAAGGGAAATGGATTAAGACTTCTTTTGGCTAAGCAGATTTACTGTGTGTTGTTATTTTTTATTTTGCACTCATAGGGATTGCTACTGTTTGTTGCTAACATTTCATTGCTTTATCTTTATTTTTCTCTGATTCAAATTGTTGTTGCTGGTATACCTTCTTCTGCATTATTACAAGGTGTGTGCTAACAGACTACTGCTGTAATCTTCTGATTCAAATTGTCTTTTGCAAGGTATATCTTCTGTTACTGCTTTATTTTTCTCTGTAGCAAAGTGTTTCTTACAGGGTATATGTTCTCTGAAATTATTACAGGTGGTGCTTTACAGGTTTTACAGTTTTATCTAACATTAGGATAAGCTTTCAGGGTTACTGCATTTGTTGTTGAATGATTGTTTCTGCTCTTACCTCCTTGTTCTTTCATCCGTGGTTCTTCTTTTTTGGCAGGGGAACGGCTCAGCCACCCACCCTCCCCAACCACCCCACACTGCACTCCTTTTATAGGGTACCACAGTTGTGACATTTCCTGTGGCAAAGCAGGGAGGGGTTTATCAGTGGGGCATCCACAAGGTGAGCTCATTTACAGGGGCACTAGTAATTTAACTTGTTATAACAAGTTATATGAAAACAAGACACAAAATCAAACCATTACTTGCATTTTCTTCCTTCTAATTACTCTGACCAGGTTATAAACCCAGCAACTTATCTGGAATGGATATCATTAACTGCAGGTACTGCGGAACACTTTTCAGAAGGAAAGTCTTACAGTATTTAGGACACTGCCCTACATGCTGGGCCATTGGAGATCTTAGGGCTCAGCTCCAGACAGCATGGGCTGAGATTGCACACCTCAGATTTCATATTCAAGAGGAAATACATTACAAGAACCACCCACCATTTCCACAACATCCAACAGAAGAACCTTGACCGCAGAGGGTAGTTGGTCCAGGAGGTTGGCAGGTGGTTAGGAGGGGCAAATCAGGTGCCCCATCTCTCTGTGCTCTCCAACATATAACTCCAAAAAACATATAAACACTACAAACAGGTATCTGCCTCTATCTCCGAAATCAAACAAAGGGGCAGAGGACACAGCAGAGCAGGACACTGCAGCACAGGAGCTAGGACAACAAAACTCACCCAAATCAGAAATCAAAACAAAAAAAGCAAAAAGGAAATCAAAAAAACTTCTACTCATAGGAGACTCCATGATTCGGGGAGTTGATACCCATCTCCAGCCAGGGGTAATGGTCAGATATCTCTCAGGTACATCAGCGTGGAGAGACACTGACCACATTGCTAAAATTGTTCAGAAAGCAGTAGAAAACATTGACATCCTCGTACACATAGGGACTAATGATCTCGCCGGCCGATCAGTTGTGGAGACCAAGGAACACCTGACCAGGCAGGGTGACAAACTATCATCCATTTCATCTGACATCTCCTTCTCTGAAATCCTGCCAGTCTGGGAGAGGGGGGCAGATGGATGGAAGGTCAGAGAAGGGGAGATAGGGGAGCTAAACATGGGTCTCAAGGGTTGGTGTCAGGAAAAATTACACAGATTTGTAGGGAACTGGCAACAGTTCTGGGAGCAAAAGTTCTTTAAATTTGATGGACTGCATCTGACTAAGGAGGGAGTCAGTGCATTGGGGCAGAAGTTTGACATCTTTGCAGAATATTTAAACTAGCAAATGGGGAGAGGGGTGCAGCATCCCATACATCGAATGGGAAGAACACCTCTCCCCCCCTCAGCTAGTGGTCAGGCAGGGATTCAGCATGTTTGCAGTTCATTTGCATCACCAGGTAAGAAAAAAGGTCCGTCTCCACATACGACGCACAGGGGAAATGCTAACCCTCACCCAACAACTAACACAACGAAATCTGGCCAGTGGAAAATCATGTACACAAATGCTCACAGCCTGGGAAATAAGATCCCAGACCTGCAGGCAATAATGTCAGAGGCTAAACTGGACATAGTTGCAATTAATGAGACATGGTTTACCAGTAACCACACTTGGGAGACTTCAGTACCTGGCTATGTACTGTTCAGAAGAGACCGAGGTATAAAAAGGGGGGGTGGAATGGCCCTGTATGTCAATGAAAATATCAAAGCTACAGAAATTCAGAATACAAATAAGGAGCCAGAAGAACTGTGGGTCACCCTGGAGACAGGAAATGGGACATCCATAAGAACTGGGGTTGTCTACAGGCCCCCAGACCAGGGGAGGACACAGACACATTACTGTTAGAAGATATACAAAACATGACAGCTAAAGGGGAGGTTCTGATAATGGGAGACTTCAACATGCAGGATACAGATTGGTCAATACCAGCAGGAACATCTGCCAGAACTAGACACATGGTGGATTCCCTGCAGGGGGAGGGCCTCAAACAACTGGTACAACAACTCACAAGAGACAGGGCTATCCAAAGCTAGTACTGACTAACAGGGAAGAGATCACAGATCTCCAGGTAGAACATCACCTGGGGGCCAGTGACCATCACATGGTATGGTTCAATTTGGCCACTACATCTAAATCATCCCATTCCAAGGCAAAAATATGGGACTTCAGAGGAGCTGACTTTGATAAGATGGCCAACAAAGTTAAGCTAGCCCTGGCAAAAAGAAACACAGGTGAGGGTGTACAGGCAAAGTGGGCAAGCATTAAGGATGCAATACTTGAAGCAACATCCCATTGTGTTAGACAGAAAAGGAAGTGCAAAAGAAGAAGGAAACCTCTTTGGTTCTCAAATACAGTAGCAGAAAAGGTCAGAGCAAAAAGGCTGGCCTTCAGGAAATATAAGGGAACACAGCGGGATGAAGATAGGGAGGCATACAAACTGCCCTAAGGGAAGCAGGGAAGGCAGTAAGGCAGGCAAAGTCCCAAACTGAGGAAACACTAGCTTGAACAGTAAAGAACGTGACAAGACTTTCTATAGATACATTAGTGAAAGGAGAAAGTCCAGAGGAGTATTGCTAAGCTCAAAGGAGAAAAGGGGCATGGAGGAGGAGGACCTGTAAAAGCATCTATCCTAAATAGATACTTTGCTCAGTATTTACTGAAGAGAAGGCAGGGCAGGGCCCACAGCTCAGCATTCGGACATGGGGGAGGGAGGGAGGGAGGGAGGGAGGTGAGCACTACTCCCTTCACAAAAGAAAGAGTCCTCAAGAGCTCGATAAGCTCATGGTGACAAGGCAATGGGACCTGATGGCATACATCCCAGGGTACTTAAGGAGCTAAGGGTGGAACTAGCAGAGCCATTAGCAGAACTCTTTAGTGAGTCTCTGAGCACAGTAGAGGTCCCAGAAGACTGGAGAAGGGCTCATGTGATCCCGCTCCACAAGAGTGGTAGCAGGGAGGAGGCAGGAAACTACAGACCAGTCAGTCTTACCTCAGTAGTGGGCAAGATCATGGAGGCACTCCTAGGAAAGGATAGTACAACACCTGGAATCCATAAGGGCACAGGATCCAAGACAGCGGGTTTACAAAAGGAAGGTCCTGTCAACTAATCTCATATATTTCTTTGACTGGGCAACCAGAGTGGTGGACCAAGGGTGAGCAGTTGATGTCGCTTACCTTGACTTCAGCAAAGCTTTCGACACTGTTCCACATAGAAGATTGATAAATAAGCTGGGTAGGTTCGGGTGGTCAGAAGTTGGTCAACTGGGTGACAAACTGGTTGACTGGCAGAAAACAGAGAGTGGTGGTAAATGGTATGCAGACAGAAGAGATGCAAGTCACAAGCGGGGTACCTCAGGGATCAGTCCTGGGGCAGTCCTCTCAATATCTTCATTAGTGACATTGCAGATGCACTAGAGGGTATGTTGTCTGTTTGCAGATTACACCAAGATCTGCAACAAGAGTAGATGATCCAGATGTGGGTGGGCAGAATGAGAAGAGATCTGGATAAACTAGCAAATGGTCAGAAGAGTGGCAACTGGATTTAATGCAAAGAAGGGCAAGATCATGCACATAGGGAAGAGAAACCCTGAAGCCACCTATAGGCTGGGAGGGGAGTTGCTGGCAGTCACAAAGGCAGAAAGAGACTTGGGCATTATCATCACCGATGATCTGAAATCATCCAAGCAGACCTCTAAAGAAGTAGGTAAGGCTAGGGGATGTTAGGGGTGTATTAGGGTATCACAAGTCGTAAGAGGGAGGTAATAATCCTCTTTACAAGACACTGGTTAGGTTCTCGGCCTGGAGTACTGCGGCAGTACTGGAGGCCGCACTTTCACAAGGACATTAACCAAATTGAGGCAGTCCAGAGAAGGGCAACTAAAATGGTGCAGGGACTGTATCAGAAGACATATGAGGACAGATTAACGGAGCTCAATATGTATACCCTTGAGCAAAGGCGGAGAGAGGTGATATGATCGAAACATTCAAACACCTTAAGGGCATTAACAAGGTGAAAGAGTCTAACATGTTTAAATATAAGAAAAATAGCAGGGCAAGAGGACACAGCATGAGATTAGAGGGAGGCCGATTAAGGGGGAATGTGAGGAAATTCTTTTTCACAGAAAGAGTGGTGGATGCATGGAACGGCCTACCTCAGGAAGTGGTGGCTATGAATACAGTGCAGGGCTTCAAACAGGCATGGGATAGGCATAAGGGAGCAATACAGATGAGTATGAATAGATAGGCAACTGACAGAGCAAAGGCCGATGGTACATTTATAAGATAGAAAAAGAAATGGGCAGACTGGATGGGCCTTGAGGGCCTTATCTGTGGTCAACCTCTATGTTTCTATGTTTCTATGTTTGTTTATCCAAAGCATATTGGACACCTTGGACATCTCTTCTCAGGAGTCCTTTCACGGTGAGGATAAGGATAAAAAAAGAAAGGATTATAGGAAGATGAAAGGTTCCACCTCCTAAAAGTCTGACTGTGTCTTTCTATAATGAAAAAAAAAAAATAGATATATATATATACAAACACCACTGTGGCAGAGGTTTATAAGCAGTCTGGAAATGTTAATAAATAAATACATAAATATATCAATTGTTAACAGTACTGAGTGCCTGTCTGTACAGCCCAGTCATGTGAGTATAGTGCATCAGACAGATTGCAAGAAAGCTGGGGTCTCCTTGTCCTCCTTACCCCTGGACAAGGACTGTCGAAAATAGATTTCTTTGTTAACCACAGGTGCTTGTCAAAATTTTTACCTACTTGGCTTTTCAGCCGAATATAAAAAAAACCAAAAGCACTGCGGAACTCTATCTTGGTTCTAGATGCAGTAGCCGGTGGCTATGTAGTACCAATTCCATAGGACGACAAGAAGGATGCTGCCTCCAGAGTCACGGCCCATGCCATCTCTCTGAGGAGCTTTGTCTGGCCCAGAACTACTGGTCTACCCTCAGACTCCCAGTTTACATCCATGGACTTTCCTTGTGATCAAATCATACTGATTGATTCCAGAACATCTCACTACAACAAGGCTCCCTGCCCCATGGAAATTCCTTCTGAGGTCATTAGGGACAGAAGTTTTTTCCCAGTTACCCCCTTCTCTCAGTACCGGGGAGTTTTCAGAGGGAAGGGCAGAAGGGGCCAAAGGTGGCCTCCTCTATCCAGGCAGCAACTTCACAATCTAATCCCTAACATTAGTGTGGGCAGACCTCTTGTGTACCCAGGTGTCTAAGTCTCTATCCCCAACACAGGTGTCGCTGTTGGAGTGGAAAGTAAAAACCTTCTAGCTTTGCGAATGGTGGAAAGAGTCCCGGCCCATGAAAAGAAGAAAGGTGCTCTACTCCAGGTTTTTCTGACACAAAAAGACAACTGGCGAGTGGTGACGTATCTTCCTGCTAAAATCCCAATTTCAAGATTGTTACTTTGTTACTAATTATACAGTCCTTACAGTAGGGAGACTGGTTAGCCTCCCTGGTCTTAAAGGGCCCTTTTTTTTTCCATTACCCATAATGAGGTCTCACAAAGGGCTCACTGTGGCCCTTCAGTCTTCCTCGGCCTCAAGAGTCTTTACAAAGTGCTTGGCAGTGGTAGCAGCACACCTCAGGAGTCTGGGCGTTTCTAGCTACCTAACTTGCCAATTGACTCATAGTGCCAAATTCTCCTTGTCAGGTTAAAGTAGGCCCTTTTTTTTCCCCCTTACAGGGTGGGGTTCCCTGGTAAATCTAAACAAACTCTCACCTGGGACCCTCCCAGCATCCAGGAAGGATATGCCTCCTTTCCACAGGTGGGAATTCCAGCTGTCCCTCATTGACAATTTTCTTCATCCAGGGACAGTGAGACCAGCCAGCAGGCGCTTGGCTCACAGGGTCAGTATAGGATGCAGTCCTGAGAAAATCACGTAACTTTAACATTTCCTCAAGCTATTGGGACACCTGGTTTCAACGCCTTTAGTGATCCCAGGGTTCAGATACAAGATGTGACACCCGCAAGCCCCTTTTCAGCTTGCTGGTCTCTGACGGCAATAATTCTTCAAAGCTGAGACCTCTGACAGAACAGTTTCACATATTCCCCCCCCTCCTGTGGTGGGGAGCACAAATGAACAAGTGCCTCAGTAAGTGGCACCTAGACTCTGCTAGAGTCATAGTTACACATAAGTCTTTTGGAACTCAGAGCAATCTTTTATGCGCAAAGCATTTGCTCCTGTCATAAAAAGATAGACTGTACAAAGTCAAAGGGACACCACTGCAATGTTTTTCACTAACAAACAGGGTGGACCAGATCAGAAGTACTCTGTTCACAGGCTCTATATATCCGGTCTGTTGCCCCTCTCCCTGGGATTCATCTTTTTAGCTATTCGCCTCCCAGGCGAACACAATACTCTGGCAGATGTTCTACTCGCATCAGCCAAGGCCAGACAGGATGGACCCTGAAAAAAGCAAGTACTAGCCACAGTGTTTAGGTGGTTGAGCACTCCAGAAGTTAACCTGTTTGCCTGTTCCCACAGCTTCCAGTTTTCCTCCGTTCTGTGCAGGCCGTAGTCCCGGGATCATTTCCCCTGGATGACTTCATCCTGGTCTGATCAGGAAGGTCCCTATATGCTTCCCTCCTTTTCCCTGATTCTCAGGGTATTTCTGAAACCCAAACAATAGCCGGCATCAATGATCCTGGTTACACTGGATTGGCCCAGGCAAGCCTGGTGCCCTCTCCTTCTCTCAATGTCCTGCAGTAGGCCCATTTGCCTGCCCCTCCAAACCACTCCCTGCTGACCCTTCCTCAGACAGGAGTGCAGTATTCAGATAATTACTATTTTGTCCTCAAGGCTTGTTTCTTGAGGAGTTAGAGTTTCCATCCTCACATTACTCTGAATAGGTCCTTAAGATACTGAGGATGACTAAAAAGCCCAACACTAGGAAGACACATGCAGCCAAATGGAAAAGGGTTTTTCTTACTAATTTAACACTTCTGTCTCAGCAGGAGTCAGTGCCTGTTGGGATTAAGCAAACACATACTTTATTAGAAGTAGAGGGGGTCTCATTTAGGGTTAAAAAAAAAGTCAGTGTGTGTTTCTGTGTTGGGGAAGGTACTGTATCAACTTAGTTTGCTAAATCAGTAGGAGGGGAGAGAAGTTAATTGGGGTGTGGCTTAGGCAGTAGAAAAGCAGATGACTCCAATTACAACTTCCTGCTGCTAGCTTTTGGAAGACAGAAATCTTGCTTTTAGAGCAGAAAGCAGCTGACTAAAAAAGCTACTGTTTTTCTTACTAATTGCTCTCCATCCTACCCCTCCACCCTAATCCAGTTCTACTTTTATAGCCACTGGATTTGGCTGACAATGGGAACCTCCTGTTTGGCAGTAGGAAGGGAAGGATCATAGAGAAGAAAACATTACTTACCATAGTAATCTTGTTTCTTCTAAGGGAATCTTACTGTATTATGACAACTGCAGTATGGTCCCCACCCTAGAAGGGATGCATCTGTAGTGAGCACCAGAGATGGTTGCTCTTGTAGGAACGGGACCCCTTGTCTGAGGTTAACCAAATCCTGCCACCACTGGAGCGCCTGCATGAATGTTTGAGTGACCGGAACCAACTTTGACAATTTGTCCTTTCTTTGGTGGCAGTAATGCTTGAGGTGATATTGTATATTCCTCATCTGAAATCTTGCTCCTGACACTGTGGCAGTTGAGACCACCATGTGGCTCAGCAACTGGAGAAAATGTCTGGCTGGCCTGTGGCTGTGAGGCTTGAAAGAACCTACCAGCTGCCTGAGAATGTCTGCCATCAGCTGAGGAAGAAAAGCCCTTCCTCTTACTGAATCCAATTCTGCTCCTATAAATTCCAGGAGCTGTACTGGTTCCAGCACTGACTTTTGCTGGTTTATCAAGAAACCCAAGGACTGTAACAGTTCCTGTGTTAAGGCCAGAGACTGCTTGACCTGTTGGGGAGACTGTCCCACTAAGAGCCAGTCACCCAGGTATGGGAAGACTGCCACTCCCTGCCTTTGTAGGTGTTCCACAACTACTGCCAAGCATTTTGCGAACACCCTTGGGGCAGAGGTAAGGCCAAAAGGCATAGCTGTGACCTGATAATGGCCTGATGGAAGCCTGAACCTCAGGAACTTTCTGTGAGAGTGCCTTATAAGGATATGGAAATAAGCATCTTTTAGGTCCAGAGATGCCAACCAATCCCCTTGCCTTAAAGTTGGCAGAATCATTTTTAAGGTAACCATTTTGAATTTTGGTTTCAATAAATGCCTGTTTAGGTACCTTAGGTATCCAATATGAGTTGCCATTCCCCTGTTTTTTTGGTTGTAAGGAAGTATCTTGAGTAAAGGCCCTTTCCTTTCTGTAAGAGAGGAACTGGCTCCACTGCTCCTAGTGAAAGCAGATTTAACACCTCCTTTTCCAGCAGAATTGTCTCTGGTGGGGAGGAAGGTAGAAAAACTCTTGCCCTCAGTCTTGGTCTGATTTTGAAACTGAGTCCAAGGCCCTGACCCACTACCTCCAGGACCACACTGATCTGTAGTGATGGATTGCCATTCCTGGACATAGTGGGTCAGCCCGCCCCCTACTGATCCTGGGGAGGTGACCCGAGCAGATCCCTCAGGGTGTCTTCTTAGTCTGTGGTGCTGACTGGATGCTGGGACTAGTACGGTTAGTGCCTCTCCTGCCCCTGCCTCTGAAATAACCTATCTGCTGTTGGTAATGTGGATATGCCTGAGGCTGGAAGAATGGCTTGTAAGGTCTGCCCCTATGACCCCTAGCATGCTGCTTTTGTGGGGTAGGAACCTTCTCCTTAGCAGCAGCACTCTGATATGCTGTTTTGTATTTGTCTGTTTTCCTCATGTAAGCCTCAGTCTGCTGTCCAAACAGAGATGAAGACTCACATGGGAAGTCCATGGCTTTGGATTGAGTGTCTTGGGTAAGACTGGTAGTCCTGAGCCAAGCAAATCTTCTCAATGACACTGAGTAAGCCATCTGTCTGGCTGCAGTATCATTGATATCCACAGCCATTCTGAACTAGACTTTGGAGGCCTCTATCCCTCTCTTGGCAGCTTCTTCCAGGTCTGTAGCCATTTGTGTTGGCACTGACTTTGTAATCTGAACGACAGTGTCCCAGCATGTCCTTTGAAATCTGGCAACATAGGCCATGTATGAAGCCTTCCTAATTGCCAGGGAGGAACCCAGCTATATCTTTTTTGCAATAGAATCCAGTTTTCTGGAATCCTGTCAGGAGGATGAGATGCCAGGGGAATACCTGCTTTATCACAGGCTGCTGCCTGTACCACGCCCTTATGGCTAGGGTGGCCAACAGAAACTTGGCCCCACCCTTAGCCACCCAATATTTCTTATCCACCTTTCTATCAACTGGTGGAATAGAAATAGGAGTATGCAAAATTTTCATCACCTGCTTTTTCAAGGACTTATGGATGGGGAGCAAAACCCTTTTTGGAGCCTGTATATCCATCATGTCCCTGCAGTCCTGTTCCTCCTCATCATCGGTTGATTTCTGTGTGAGGAGGTCCAGGGAAAAAGCCAACTGTTTCACAAATTTGCAATGAGAAGTAAAGTCCTCAGTTCCCTTGTTAGGGGAGTCAGGACAATGAGGATCCAGTGAAATGTCCGGGTCAATGAGTTCACCGTAGTCCTCATCCTCAAAATCATCAGCATCATCATAATAATCCTCATCAAAAGTGTTCACCTCTGGTTCCAATGAACCGTGAACAAGAGTGGAACTTGAGGCATCAAAACGCAGTCGCTTTTGAGCCTGAACCAGTGTTACCGGTTGAAGCGACTGAATTATTTTGATAGCGTTAGCTGTTTCCTCAGCGGTTGGAACCAGAGTACTCGGTTGCGGTTCAACCACTGAATGCTTTTCTTTTCTCTTTCTCTTCCCTGCAGCTGCCAGGTTAATGGCAGGGTCATCAGGTTTCTTTTTGGTGGAAGAACCATCACCCTTGTCAGAGGGCTAATCATCCGGTTCTTTCTGAACAGAAATCGGTTTGTCTGCAGCCGGTTCAGCAGTCTTTTCAGACATCCTTTCCTGCAGTCATTTCAATCACCTAACAAGCGTCGACTGAGGGAAATTTTTACAGATCTCGCAGTCCCCTTTGAGGTGGTCAAACCCCAAGCAAAACACACAAATAATATGAGGATCTGCCTTTGCGAACAGTTCTCCACACTCTTTACACTGTTGGAAACCTGTGGGGCCCATTCGCTTCTTGGTCTGTGACATTGATCGGTTTGTTAAAGTGAAGTAAAACCAAGAACTACCCCGGTAGGTTCAAACTTAAGAAAAAAATGCTTTACCAAATGGTAACAGTAGTTTAAATTCAAACAAATACACAAATTGACTTCAGTTCCTTCTCGGTTGGAAAAACCGAAGAGGAACCAAAAGACTTACCCAAAACTACGCTAATCTAACTAATTCTATCTGTGAACCAAGTACAGTGTTTCAAAAATCAGAAAAATAAAATGGACTTTAAAATTAAACCGAGAAATTATTTCTTCAGTTAAAGTGAAGGAGAGCTGTCTGGAGACGTCTTACTGAGGCAAGCGAAGTAAAGAATCTGACGGTTGCAGGAAATGCAACCAGGGACAGTGATCTGAAAACCAAGCTTGAGCCTAACATTCCACTATTAGCATAGGTTCTATTAACTATTTAGGCTCTGGGGCAGTCTTATGGTGAGACCATACTGCAGTTGTCAGAATACAGTAAGATTTCCTCGGGTTTGAAACATTAGTTTTGTCAACCCTGAAGAAAAAAAGTAGCTCTGCCCCACCCCCCAAGCTGCTGGAGGTCTGACTCTGAGCAAGGAAGAAGGAGACTACTGAAGAATACAGGAAGTTGCTGTCCCAGATCAGGAATGGTGAAAGTTGTAAGGAGAGGAGAGAGTAAGTATACAGAACAACAGGAGAGGGGTCACAAAATAAGACATGATGGGAGTGGTGCAGTGTAATGGCTGTGGGGAGGCAGTGTTCTGGGAGACATTCTGGAGGCTGTGATGCTGCCCTATTTGCAGATACCTCTCTGGTCTGAGGGAGGAGGTTGCCCGTCTCCAGGCTGACCTGACTAGGATTCATGAAACCTCCTCCCCCACCCAGGGACCACCAGGGACACTGCCGCTACCTCAGAGAGTGCCAAGAAAGAGAAGCAGCTGGACCAAGGTGGGCTCAGGGAGGGAGAGGGTGGTGGAACAGAGGTTCATCCCTCCAGCTGTACTTCTCTACAATTCATATGCTGTTCTGGTGGATAGTGGTTCCTCTATGGAGGCATCTGCAGTGGAGACCAAGAAGGATGCTGGGAACCTCCACAAAGAAGAACCACAGAAGGGTGGCATGAGACCCCACAGAGAAAGGAAACAACTCCTGGTGGGAAATTCAATCATTGGGGGGGTAGAAGTGGGGAAGCAAGAGGAGAGGGAGGTAAGGTGCCTGCCTGCTGCCATGGCTTAGAGGAACAGGAAGCAAATTCTCAGGATCGAAGCAGCAGCTGCATGAGGGAGGGAGCTGGATGTCATCATCCACCTAGGAATAAATGACCTGCCTGGGAATGGGATCAGAGCAGTGCAAGAGGAGTTTGTAGAGTTGGGGAGGGGCCTTAGACAAGTAACGCATACAGTAACCTTCTCGGAGGTGCTGCCTGTCTGTGGCAAGGGTGATGCTAGGGTACTCCACACCATGAAATTCAATGAATGGTTGAAAGACTGGTGTGGAACTCAGGGTTTTGGCTTCACTGGGGACTGGGGAGCCAATGGAGGGATGCAGGCCTATACTGGTGTGATGGTCTGCATCTGTCCAGGGGGAACCAGTATCCTAGGTGATAGGTTTAAATGCTTCATTGGCAAGCATTTAAACTAGCCAAGGGGGGAGGCACTGAAAAGGAGCAGGAAAATCCCAGTCTCCCTCCCCACAAAAACACGGTAATTAGCGACGTAAACACCAAGCTAGAGAAGTCATTAGGAAGCAGGACAGAGGTAAATGCAAAAAAAGGCAAAGGCAGTAAGGACAGAGATGGGGCTAAAAGGGGTAAGGCCATCAAAAAATGGAGGGTGATGAGTACCAATGCCCATAATCTGCGTAACAAGTTCCCTGAACTAGTGGCCTTGATAGAAGAGGGATACCCTGATATAGTGGCAGTCACAGAAATGTGGTATACAGAGAACCATGACTGGGATGTCAACATACCAGGATACACAATCTACAGGAGGGACAGGGAGGGGTAGCTCTCTATGTAAGGGAAGGGATCAAAGCAACAGAACTAAAGAGTAAACAGGGGAGCAGATGAGGCACTGTGGGTCACCCTGGAGACAGAAAATGGCACCACAATCTGCATGGGGGTTGTATACAGACCCCCATCTCAGGGGGAGGGAATGGACAAGGAAATGATAGAAGGCATCCTTCGAATGGCAGAAAAAGGGGAGATATTGTTGATGGGGACCTGAATATGCCAGATGTTAATTGGAGCACTTTTGCTGCAGGCACATCCAAGAGCAGGGTCATTCCTGATGCCCTACAAGGGCATGCCTCAGACAGCTAGTGTTGGAACCCACTTGGGAGGGAGCAGTCTTAGACCTGGTACTCTCAAATCAGGAGGGAGAAAGAATCTCAGATTTAGAAGTGGGTAGCCATCTGGGAACAAAAGCAACCACCAAACAGTGTGGTTCACGATGAACACAGCCATAGAGTCAAGCCATACAAAAGCAAGAGTATTGGACTTTAGGAGGGCTGACTTTGGGAAAATGAGAGAGTGCCTCAAAAAAACACTAGCAAACAGGCAAGAAGGAGGGGTGGAGGAACAATGGGGAGTAATCAAAACAGCCATCACAGGGGCAACAAGCCTTTGTGTGAAGCAAATCAACAAAACACAACAAAGCAAAAAAATGCTATGGTTCTCAAAAGAGGTGGCAGGGAAGGTTAAGGAGGAAAGGATAGCATTCAGGAAATATAAGGAAACAAAGAAGGAGCAAGACAGAGAACTTTATCAGTTAAAGCAGAAGGAGGCAGGGAAGGCAGTCAGAATTGCAAAGGCCCAAACCAGGGAAAAGATAGCAAGCCCTGTTAAGAATTGGGATAAAACCTTTTATAGGTACAACAGGGAGTGAAGAAAGACCAAGGAAGGGATACTGAGGCTTAATAAAGGGGAAGGAATGTGGGTAGAGGGTGACAGTGAAAAAGCAGGAATACTGAACAAATATTTCTGCTCAGTATTCACAATGGAAGAGGAGAGGGAGGTACCTAAATCAAACAAGAAAAACACTCTGAAAAGGGGGGTTGATACCAGTCCATTTACAGAAAAAAGGGTTCTGAAAGAACTAGTAAAACTGAAGGTAGACAAAGCAATGGGGCCTGATGGAATTCACCCAAGAATTCTAAACAAACTAAGGGTAGAACTAGTCACACCACTGACTACTCTCTTTAACAAATCATGGGAGGATGGGATGGTACCTGAGGACTGGAGGAGGGCGGAAGTGATTCCTCTTCGCAAACATGGGAGCAGGGCACAGGCAGGAAACTATAGACCAGTTAGTTTGACCTTAGTGGTAGGGAAAATGATGGAAGGAAAGAATTGTTGAGTACCTAGAGGCCAGTTGGGCACAGGACCCATGGCAGCATGGATTCACAGCGGGAAGGTTGTATCAGACAAATCTGATAGATTTCTTTGACTGGGTGACTAAAGTAGTAGACCAGGGAGGGGCTGTGGACATGGCCTACCTAGATTTTAACAAGGCATTTGATACAGTTCCACACAAAAGATTAATATACAATTTAGCCAGCCTTGGAGTGGGTTCCAGGGTGGTAACCTGGATAAAAAATTGGCTGGCCAACGGAACACAAAGGGTAATAGTAAACGTTTCCACAGTGAAAAAAGGAGGGTAACTAGCAGGGTACAGCAGGCTTCACTACTGGGACCTTTTTAATGTCTTTATAAGTGACATTGCAGAGGAATTGGAAGGAAAAGTATGTCTCTTTGCAGATGACACAAAGATCTGCAACAGGGTTGATACACAAGATGGGGTGGAAAGGATGAGAAGGGACTTGGCAAGGTTGGAGAAATGGTCAGATGTATGGCAGCTTAGATTCAGTGAAAGAAATGCAAGGTAATGCATCTGGGAAACAAAAACTCAGGGGAAGAGTACACAATGGGGATTGAGATACTGACAACATCAAAAATAGAAAGGGACCTGGGGGTAAGTCCAAGAGGGTAGTGACTTTCAGAAAAACAGATGTGCAAGAACAAGGGGGCACAATTTGAAGATAGAGGGGGGGACGGCTCAGAGGCAATGTGAGGAAGTAGTTTTTCATGGAGAGGGTTGTGGATGCATGGAACAGCCTTCCTGAGGAGAATGTGGAGTCAAGAACAGTGGGGGAATTCAAGAATGCATGGGACAGACATAAGGCAGTTCTAGTGGGCGGTAGGAGGAAGTAGGCTGTTGATTAACTAGGATCTGCAGCTTATCCATCAGGTAGGAAAATGGGCAGACTAGATGGGCCAAGCGGTCCTTATCTGCCATCAGATTCTATGTTTCTATGGAGCAAGAGCAAAATGGTCGAACCCCTATCAGCCTCAGACCCTCTGCTGCTAGATTACCTGGTACACTTACAGGCGTCACGCTTGAAACCATCTTCCCTCAAGCTTCTCCTGATGGCTATTTCAGCCTATCTTTTGGTGGGAAAGACAAAATCTTTTTTTTCTCTCGACATATTTAAACAGTTTTTCAAAGGCCTCTTGCACCTCCAACCTTCAATCGGGGAGCCTTTCTCTTTGGAACTTTAACCTTTGTATAGACAGGCTTACGAAACCACCCTTTGAGCCTGTGTCCAGGAGTCACATCAAGTTCATATTCAGAAGACAGTCTTTTTGGTAGCCATTACCTCTGCCAGGAGGATTTGGAAGCTACAGGCCCTATGCTCTGAGCCAAATTACATCATCCCTCACAACGATAAGTTTAGCTCAGGACAAATAGGAAATTTCTGCCGAAGGTGGTTGCAGAGTTTCATTTGAATCAATCCATTACTCTGCCTGTCTTCTTTACTGAGCAATCCACTCCTGGCGCGCAAAAGCTCCACAGCTTGGATGTCAGAAGAGCAATCTACTTTTACCGAGAGCATGCTAGGCAGTCCAGAGGCTCTCCCACTTAGTTGTTTCTCACCTACGGGAATGTAGGCAGGGAAAGACCAGCTACCAACAGAACCTTTTCCCATTGGTTGGGCTCTTGTATTGGTTTCTGCTATGAAAAAGCTGGTTATCGACCTCCAGTGGGGCTCAGGGCCCACTCCTCCAGGGCACTGTAGCCTTGCTTGCAGCAGCAAGGGACAGTCCCCTTCTGGATGTCTGCAAAGCAGCTACCTGGAAATCTGTGCACACCTTTGTGAAACACTGCAGTTTGGATGTGCATACCAGATCGGATGCCAAATTTGGCAGGGCAGTTCTGCAGAGCCTCTTTCCTAAGTAGGTGCTCTGCCCACCACCCACTTGGTACAGCTCTGTAGTCTGCTAATGTTAATGATGCTAAAGGACTCCTGGGGTAAGAAGAAAAAATGATGCACCGCGGTAATCTTCTTTCTTCCAAGGGGTCCTTTAGCATCAGTAAGCTCCCACCCTTCCTCCCTGGTTCACCTGTCAAAGAAGGGCTCTTTATCACATCTTTCTACTGAATTTGGAGTTTCTTATTGATGAGTTTTTTAACTCACATTGTAGTTGTTTCTATTTCCACTTTTGTGAACATTTGCATGTATTTTGAATCCTGTTAATTCTTTTCAGGGCATGTGCCCTTGTTTTCCTTCAAAAACATTCTGAAGCCTTCAGCAGCTCTCTCTCGGTTCACTACCCTTCCTGTTTTCTGATTGGCTATTGCCCTAAGCTCGTTTAAATTTCTCTTAAAGGCACACCTGTGGGGCAGTTGCAGCTAACCAGCTATCTGCTAATGTTACTGATGCTAAAGAACCCCTTGGAAGAAAGAAGATTACTGTGGTGAGTAATTTTTTCTTTTCTGTAATGAATAAGAACTATGAGACTTTGAGGATAGATCTGGGATACAACTTGGCACATGATTTGTAACTATTTTGAAAACCCAGCAGCACAATTTATTTGAGACTTCTTGTAGTTAAGGAAGTCCAATCTACGGCTTTGTACAGTGTACAATGGTGTGTTCTTGAGACCAATTCAGTGATAAAAATCTAAGGGCCCTGTGGTAAAGTAAATCCAGTCTATGTAACTGAGATGGCGAGCAGCACTCATAGATTAAATCTGCGTAATCCAATAGAAGAAGGAAAATAACTTGTGCTAATCTCTCTCTAGTATACTGCAGCAGACACTTTTTATTTCTGAAGGAAAATACGAACCCACTTCTTAACTTTTTACATAGTTCCTCAACATGTTTTAGGAAGGATAATTTACAATGCATTCATAGGCCAAGATATTTTAAACTGCTTACTCCTAACAGGGTAGTTAAATTTGGGACGGAGCTAATGGACAGGGCCATATAGGTAGATGAAAATATCATAGTTTTAGTGTAATGTACGGGAGAGGATTGTTACAGATGGAATTCGATGATTTTCATCCTTGTTATGGTATCTTTGTGATGTCAAGAGGTTGTTATACCCTCTTGAGTACATCACAACGATACCATAACAATGTGAATGGTTTTGTGCATGCACCTCTAGCGAAATACTGGTTGATGACAAATGGTCGCAGTGGTGAGAGCTGACACTGAAGGAGAGCAGTGCAATAGAAAAAAAAAAGTTAAGTAAGGACAAATTTTGCTTAACTGGTGCCCATCCACTATAAATGATGATGGATAGGCACCAGTTAACTACAACGCGGATTTCCCATCTTGAGGTTGTCATGCCAACTGTAAACCTCTCGAGCATCGCTCTCATGGTTTACTATGTTGCCATGACAACCTCTCAATGGGAACACAGCATTGTTATTAACTGGTTCCCATCCATTATCTTTTATTTTATCTGCATTTAGTAGCAGTTTGTCCTGGTTAAATTTTATTTGTAGAATGTCAAACTCCGACTGTAGCTCAGATACTACTTTTGGCAAGGTGGACTTTGAGGTATATAATACAGTGTCATCAGCAAAGAGATGAATAGAGGCCTTTTTAATATTTCTATTTAGATCGTTTGCGTAAATCATGAATAACAGGGGCCCTAAAATCGACACTTGTTGCACTCCCTTCAACAGTGTAGTACATGAAGAAAATGATCCCTCAGCTTATACTTACTGTTGTCTGCCAGTAAGATAGTTTTTGAACCATAAACAGGCGACATCACCTAAACCTAAGCATTGCAGTTGGTGTAATAAAATGTGATGATCTACAGAGTGGAATGCTTTGCTTAAATCAAGGGATATAGCTCCTGTAAAATGCCTCTGATTTAGGGCTGAAAACCAGTCATTTGTGACCTTTGCCAATGCTGTACTTGTGCTATGTTTAGGTCTGAATCCTGATTGCCATGGCATAATTAGGTTGGTCTGCTCTAGGTAATCCCGTAAGTGGAAGTTTACTAATTTTTCAAGGAATTTAGCGAAAACTGATAATATGTGTCAAATGTTATTTCCTCCTCCATGACACAATTTAGAAATGTACAAACCAGTGAAGACCGGTGGGGAGGGTTAAGAGCATTCACTCAGATGCTCTCCACCCTGGGAGGGAGGGCGTGAGCCTGCCCTGCTTTTAGAGTGGCTCTTGGCAGTCCCCAGTGGAGGCCACATGGCGGCATGGGTGACCACCCTCCGCCACGTGTGTTCAGCTGCAATGTGGGACGGGGTGGGATGGAGGGAGAAAATGGGAAAACTGACCACTCAGCTGACTGGATAATGTTGCCCGAGTTGACTCATGTCATGCAGCCCTGGCAGCAACCTTCTGAGCCAATCCTCCGCCATGCTCCCTGTATGAATTTGGACCCTATCTCCCCTCTCATGGGCCCTGTTTTTTTTTAGTTGTTTAACCAGGAGTAGCACACTAAGCTGAAAGCTTTTTTACAGGTGTGACCTGGGAGCACAGGGAAGTTAAGTAACTTGCTCAGGGTCACACAGTATGCAGGTGGAAGCTGTGGGATTCAAACCCAGGTCTGGTCTGCTGGATGTCAGCGGATTTGCAGCTCAGAGCCTTAAACCACTGCGCTATTCCCCTCAATGCCATGAGGGGCATCCCTGGCCAAGGGATACATCAGGTCAACAGGGGCACGGCATAAGGGGGTGGTGTGATGGTGACGGGGTGGCTTGGCAGGTAGGGGTCCATTGGCCGCCCAAAGGAGTGGTCGGTCAAGGGGGGTGGACAGCATAATAAAAAAAAGTATAATGTACAAACCATATGAAAACTATGCCATTCTTACTTGCTTATGATAAATGTGAACCAAAAAAATTGGAAATATAAAACATTTAAAAAAAAAATTTTATGTGTTCATAAACCACCTGCCCACATCCCAGCCAGAGCATGTATCACACCTGGCTGCTGCAGACCCTGGTTCACCTTGTACAGTGTCCAGCACCCAGACTTGACTCTCTGTGAAAGGGGCAGGTTCAGGATGGGAAACTTTGTAAAGGAGACCAGAACACTTTTCCACTTTCAAGGAGCTGCCAGTCCACCATAATGAAGCACTTTAAAAATAGAAAAGGGCGATGCACTCATTGAGATTTAGTACAGTAATTTATTACAGTGCATGACCAGAGCACACCTCCCTCAATCATCCCTTGCCTAGGACAGCTGGACATTTTGAGCCCAGTCATCAGTACTCCTATATCAAACTAGGGCAAACTGCTTGAATTCTTTGCGGAGCATAGGTTTGTCTTTTCAAACTGTACACAAACCACTTCCCTGTATCAGGAATGATTTTTTTTCCTTGGAAGGATTATTTTTCTCAAATTATTTAAAATAAGTTTGCATGTCCCTTTGGAATGACAGCTACCTAAGAGGTTCATAACAATACCTTCTATGAAATACGCCACCAGTCAGTATATTATAAATAAAAGGCGACCTTTTACTCACTATATTATGTATTGACAAGATTTAAAATGAAAATGTCTGCAGAAGAAAACAAAAGGATTTTTACACAGAAATGCAAAATGTAGCTTTCCTCCTGCTAGGTAGTCTCTGGTGATAATAACAAATGGCACTGTATTTCAGGATATTTCCAAAAATGATCATCTGGCTTTCAAAGATTCTGACCGTGCCAGGGGCCTTCCTTTCTGTCTCACACATGGCTAGTCTGTTCACCAATGGCCTGACCCCAACTCACTCTTGGGCACCCAGCTCACCCTTTTTATACCAGTCTTGTCTAGATCTCATTAAACATCTGTTTTCTTAATCGTGATGCATATTAACTGGTTGTTGCAAACAGAAATTGGTTAAACATTTTGTTTGCAAACAGAAATTATATATAATTTTGCTTGTAACCAGATCCCGAACTGTGTTTTCACTATTACAGTCAGGTAGCCCCCAGTTTGATATGGTCTTAGTGACACAGTCTACCAACAGCCTCCAATGAGTAAGTATTTGCAACTAGATGTCATAAATACCTTAAATAAGTCTTTCCCTAAACAGTGTCCATCTGCTAGCAGTTAACCCTTGGCCTCCCTATGTGGGAGCTGTGGGGTGCAGGCTGGGAAAATCTGTAGCTGTATTAAAAAAAGGAAACACTCTTGTATGCCACATATAGTGAAAAGTATATTAATAGACATCAACATGTAGACAAAACATACAGTTACAGCATTTCCTAGAAAATGAGCTAGGCGCTTGCCAAGAAAAGCCACTTCTTCATGTCACACAAGACAAAAAAAGGCTTGCACTCAAGGAGACCTCAAAAAAAGTCACTAGAACAAATGATAAAGTACTGCAGTGTTGCTAATACTCATTTGTTGAGCAGCCAGCTTGAGACGGAACAGGAAAGTCCCAGCACTTTGACCACAAAGGTCTTCGTCAGGAAGCATGACCATAAGAGACAGAGCATTCCTTAAATCAATGTATTTAGAGGGGCATTCAGAGAAGTACAAAACTTAGTGTTTTAAAATAATAATGCATATTACGGACATACAAATGTGCCAGCAGAAACAGACCACCCAGTCTATTTAAGTCTGCTGGAGTGTGCAGCCAACATCCCTAGTTTGCAGCTGCCCCTCCCCTTTGTCATCCCACTGCCACCCCCCACCTCCCCTCCCACTCTCTCCTGTTCCCTGCTCCATTCCCTTTGAAGCTGTTCACAGATTTACATGATACTACCCATTCTGGTAGGGCATTCCATGTTGCTACCACCCTGTCTGTGAAATAGTATCTGCTCATTTCCTTACTAAATCTTCCCCCTCTATTCTTAGCTCGTGCCCCCCAGTGGTTCCCTCTTAACTTAAAGACCTTATCTGCCCCATCCTTATTGATTCCCCTCAAATGCTTGAATGTCTCTATCATGTCCCCCATCCTTTGTATCCTCCAGGGTGTACATATTCAGGTCTTCCAGCCTGCTGTCATAGTCTGTCCTCTCCATTCCATATATTATCTTTGTTGCCCTCCTCTACACCCCCTCCAGTAGCCTGATAGCGTGCTTTAGGTATGGCCTCCAAAAGTGCATACAATACTCTAAGTGCAGCCTTACCAGTGACCTGTAGAGGGGCAAGATCACCTCTCTTCACCTGGATGAAAACCCCCTTGCTATGCACCCCAGTATTTTGTTCACTTTTGCAGCTGCTCTCCTGCACTGGGCAGTGTTGTTCATGGTTCCTGTTATCAATACCCCTAGTTCCTTCTCCTCAGTGATCCCCAACTTAACCCCTCCCCCAGCCAGTATTCTCTCCTTGGGTTCTTCACCCCAAAGTGCATAACCTTAAACTTCTTTACATTGATCACCAGCTGCCACCTCTCTGACCACTCCTCTAGCTTACGTAGGTCCCCCTGCAGCTGCTTCCATCCCTCCTCTCCATCCACCACTGCTCCGATTTTGGTGTCGTTAGTGAACAGACTTTCCTTTCTCACCACCCCATGTGCAATGTCTGATATGAAGTGCCCAAACACTACTGGCCCCAACACAGAGCCCTGTGGCACCCCACTCATCACCGGCCTTGGAGTTGAGAGCTCCCCTCTCACCACCACCCACTGCAGCCTGCCACTCAGCCAGCTTGTAATCCAGTTAATCATTTTTGCCCCTACCCCTACACCAGTTAGTTTCCCTTAAGCTGCCCATGAGGCACCAAATCGCAGGCCTTGCTGAAGTCCAAGTAAAGAACATCCACCGCATGGCACTTATCCAGCTCACCTGTCACCCAGTCATAATATTGTATGAGGTTGGTTTGACAAGACTTCCCTGAAACAAACCCATGCTACCTCACATCCTGGAGGACATTGTCCTCCAGGTATGATACCAGTCTTTCCTTTAGTATCATTTCCATGAGTTTGCTCACTATGGAGGTGAGACTTACCGGACGATGATTACCCGGTTCATCCCTTGGCCCACTCTTGTGTAATGGTACTACATGTGCAATCCTCCAGTCCAGTGGCACACATCCCAACTCCAGTGAGGTGCTGTACAGATCCATCAGCAGCTCCACCATCCTCTCCGCCATCTCCGTGAGCACCCTCAGGTGGATACCATCTGGCCCTGGTGCCTTGTCTACCTTCAGTGCCCTCAGTCCTTCTAGGACTCTACTTGCCTCAATTCTTCTGTCTGTCGCCTCCTTTCCCCTGTCCCCACCCTCCCAGCCCATGCTGGTAGTGGTCCCCCCTTTCTTCCATGAACACTGAGCAAAAGTATTCATTCAGTGCTTCTGCCTGCTCCTCCCCCTTTTCCGTCCACTCCCCACCCCTTTTTATCCTCACTATTGTCTCCTTGCACTTCCTTTTCTCCCTGATGTATCTGAAAAAGTCTTTCTCCCTCCCATTAATTTCTATGCTAATCTCAGCTCCCTCTGGGCCTTGGCTTCTCTCAATTTTCTGGTCACCTCCCTGGACCATCTTGCATATTCCTCCCTGTCCACTTCCTTCCCCATCCTGCTAAACCTCTGGTGCACCACTCATTTTGTCCTCACCACCTCCACAACCTTGCTGTTCAACCAGCATGGTTTTCTTGCTCTGCTCCTCTTACTCTGTGCCTTGGTGCAGGCTTCTATTGCTTCTGTAACCCCCCGTTTAATAATATCCCATTTCTGCTCCATGTCCATCTCCTGCCTTATGCCCTCCAGTTTCGCTTTCAGTACTTCCTGCATCCTCCCAAAGTCCGCCCCTCTGAAGTTTACCACCCGAGTAACTGATTTCCTGGCTCCCTGCACATCGTGATATTAAACCACACCATTTGGTGATCGCTGTTGGATAGTGGGTCCTCTACCTTTATTTCCCCTCACTAATTCCTCATTTGACAATACCAGATCTAAAGTGTTCTTTAGCCTAGTAGGTACAGTATCCAACTGTGTCAGGAGACTCTCCTGGATCGCATCCAGGAGCATTTGCTTCCTAGCCCTGGAGGCTACCGGAATGTTCCAGTCAACCCCCGGCAAGTTGAAATCCCCCACAGTGACCACCTTTCCTTTTCTACATACCTTTTTGATTTGTCCCGCTAACTCCCTGTCAAGCTCCTCAGACTGGGACAGCAGCCGGTATACCACCCCAAACCTCAGTTTCCTACCCATTGAGTCTAGGACTGCAGCCAGATTGCCTCTGTTCTTTCTTCCCCCTCGTCCCTTGTGCATTTGATCCCATCCCTCACATAGACTACCACCCCACCACCCCTCCCCGCCTAACAGTCCATCCTGTATAATTTGTATCCTGGGATTGCCAGATCCCAGTCCCAGTGCTCAGTTGCCCACATTTCTGTGACAGCTGCAATATCCACCCACCACACTGCTAAGAGTGCCTGTAGCTCAGCGGATTTGTTTCCTAGGCTTCTTGCATTCAGTGAGACCACCCTCCATAATGCCCCCGTCCCTTCACTAGCCTCCATCTCCTCCCTTCTACTCCCTCCTTTTTTGGCTGCCCTGAGTCCTTCCCTGCTAGCCTGGGGGGTAGGCTGTGACTCCACTCTATCGGATCCCTGCTTACCTGCTGTCCACTTGCCACCCCCCATCTAGTTTAAAGCCACCCTTGTCGCAATATACCTCCCCAGTCTTTGCTTTAAAACCTCCTTCCCCTTCCCATTCAGGTGCAGCCTATCCCTTGCAAACATATTGCTATTATCCCAGGTACTGCACCAGCTGCCCACAACCCCATACCCCTTAGTTCAACACCATTCTACCAACCATATGTTCAACTCTCTAATCTTCCCCTTTCTCACTGTGCTAGTGCAGGGTACTGGGAGCACTTCAGAGAAGGCCACAGACTCCCCAGTCTCCTCACACAACCTTCCAACTATTAAACTAATAAAGAAACCCCAATAGTGTACAGTACTTTCACACATAAGAAAACAATGTTGTGACATAGTGCAAAATGATACATTGTTTATGGTATTTTGTAACCAAGCCTACTGTCTTTACCCATATACAGTATATATGTGTGTGTGTGTATATATATATATATACTGTATATGGGTAAAGACATTAGGCTTGGTTACCAATGGTCATACCATAAACATATACAATATATTTATAAAATGGGTTGGGAAAATTATCTCAACTGGTTGGTTGAAACACATCACATGACCTTATGATATCAGAGTGCGACTGCACACCGCATTTTCACCCCCAAAGCAATTTGCATTTTATAAGATAGATAACCTACTTCTAGGGTGTGCAGTCATGCTCCAATATACACACACCTTGGGTGGTTGATGCATTCAGCCTGCGCCTTATGCATAATAACGCACACCAAGGCATGCGATATCAGAGTGTGACCGCACACCTTAGAGTGGGTTATCTATTACATATCTATCTATCTATATAAATATATATATATATATATACACACATATATGTGTGTATATATACATATATACTGTATATTACAAAAACATTGTTAATGCATGTATATTGCAAAAAAAATGTGTTAATGCATCAGTTAGGGTTAAAGTGACAAAAGCAGGAAATGTGGCATTAGGGTTTCCAACCCTAACACCACACCCCACCCTGCACAGACGAAGAGGGATCGGGGGTGGCACTGGGTCATCAGCCCCAACGCTCACTCCATTCCATTAGAAAATAAGCTGGGTGGCACAGCATAGGAAAATGGGTTGAGCATTCGGGCTGATTACCCCAATGCCACCCCCGATCCTTCTTTGTCTGTGCAGGGTGTGGGTGTGGTGTTAGAGTTGGAAACCCTAATGCCACATTTCCCAACTTTTGTCACTTTAACCCTAATTGATGCATTACTGAAGTTTTTTGCAATTTATTTCCTTACTTTTTGAGATAGTATAATAGTATCCTTATTTTACGGTGGAAGTGTGAGGGTCCTTCCAGACCCTGCACTACCATCCCTCCATTGCGATAGTATAACAGTATTCTTATTTGACCCCAAATTTTCAATATAGCCTTCTTATGACCTCACCACACGTACCCAATACAGAACATTTTCAAATCCCCGCCAAAGCATAAGGCAGAACATATTTTTGGCAGTATTTGATGACAGCTGTGCTGTTCATGAGGTGGTATGAAAAAATGGCAATGTTGAAAATTTGGAGTGAAAAATATAAAAAAGTGCCAAAGTTACGCGCTGCATAGAAAAATTTCAACAACCACATAACTTGGGCATGCTTTGTATTTGTACACACCAGTTTTCAACATGGGCTTTTGGGACCCCCTCATGAACACTGGCACAGTCATTTCATTACTCATAACTGAAAGGTGATTTCACACAGCAACCACGTCATTCCACGCACAGGTGCTGACACATCTTTTGGGGAGGATGTGAGAATGGCAGCTGTACTGTTCATAAGGTGGTGTGTAAAAATAACTATCTTGAAAATTTGGAGTAAAATTAAAAATTGCCAAAGTTACATGCGCCGGAAATATTCAACAACCTGTAACTCGGTATTTCTGCATACAGTGTAAGCTGCTTATAACGGGTGCATCTATGTAAGCAGATTTTGCCCATTAAATGGAGTGGGTGCTGTAACCAAAAGCAATTTTTTGTATAATGATGTGCTAGTGGACTAGTACATATAAAGTTCTGTACTAGATTGCAGTTTCTCCCGATTCCATCCTTCCTTATGCAATTGTACCAGTGTAACCCTAGGCAGTGCTATACCAAGGGATACTACCCCTGCCTCGTGACTAGATGCAGGTTGAGGGCCTGAGCTTGGTGAATGGGTGCCTCCACCAAAGGTAGGTTTAAGGGTAGTGTAGCTGATCTGGGTACAGCCCTCTGGTACACTGATACTCCCCTCTGACCCCTCTAGTGGTCTATACTGGTCAACAAATAAACAGTCACAGTTAACATCAGAATACAATTGAACCCACTCTTGCCACACTTACCACCAGGGCTGGATCCAGCTGCACTGGCCCTGGAAACCCCCTGTAAAATAAGACCTGCAAAAGAATAGAGCAATGACAATACAGTATCCCTCCACAAAGGTACACAATAGCCCGGTTAAATGCAGTGTCAGTGGCTCAGTAGGTAGCCACTCACCTCTGAGGCCAGGAGATCAGAGGGCTGTGGGTTCAGTTCCCACATCTGGCACTTGGGTTAATATCCCAGTACTGACACTGTAGTGCAGCATGAGAGGTTCTGCACTTCTGAGGTGCCGTCTTCGGATGAGACGTTAAACCCAGGTCCAATCTGCTTGGATAGGTGGTAGTTCAGGTGGATGTCAAAGATCCCATGGCACTTATCGAAAGAGTAGGGAATTTCCCTGTATCCTGGGCCAAATTTCCCTCATTCACTAAAAATACCACCAACAGCTTAATCTGGTTCAAGGTCAGTTGGCATTCATCTGTATTCCCTCCCCGGTCGTACCTGAAAATAGGCAGGATTTGTCTAGTGCGCTACCCGGTCAACAAAAACTAACTAACTAAATAAATAAATAAATAAAAGAATAGGATCTGATTTATTCAGGAGACGGAACAAGGGTGGGCGCAATCTAGTATTTGATTTCAGATCTGATTTAGTCAGGTTAAACATGCATGCACTCAGAGTCCCTCTAGTACAGTCACACACACTCTGGGCACCCAGTTATTATGCAGGCTAGCCTGTAGCATTGCCTGGGGTAGGCTGGCGTTGCAGCTGTTGTTTATTTATTCAATTCTGATAGCCAGGTAGGGCTGCTGAGCCCCAAAGGTCCCTTTTTCAGGGGTGACCCGGATTTAGTTACATAGTACAAACATTTCACACACAGAATTAGGTGTGCTGACCATTTATGATTATAATCTTGTCAGTACGCAGTTGGGTACCAGTCTTAGTGCTTATTAGAATTTAGACATACATACATTAGGAATCAGCAGAACTTGTACAGGAGTGGCATTAACGCACAAATAGACAATGGACACTGTAGTTGATTCTCCAGGCTGAAGTCTGTTCAGGACTGTACCGGCCAGTTTAGGCTGGGAGCTAATCATTATGGTTAAGAGCTCTTGCTCCTGTACATGCACCTTTTGTTGGGTGATGTGCCTGGAGCCCGTTTGGAAAATTCTCAGGAGCTCACATCGTAAGCTGTAGTGTTAGCTTATTCCATAGCACTGGTGTTGTGTGGGCAAAGGACTTAGTGCCCGCTGTGGTGTGTACCTAGGTATCTCAAGTAGATTTATCCTGTGGTATGGAGCCACCCACCTGCTCTTTGGGACTAGCAGCCCAGCCAGGCTATCGGGCGGCCTGCTGATGAGCTTAAATGCATTGCATAGCAATGAATACTACAGGCAGTTAGTGAGTGATAGCCAGTTAAGTGAGGCCAGTGCTTCGCAGTGATACCTCCTCTTGTAAGACAAAGTGGCGAAGTGGGAAACCTTGTTGTATAACACTTGCATCCTGTTGTACTCCTGTTTTGCTATGTCCTGCATTACTGGGGCAGCATAGGTCAAGGTTGGGAGGAGGATGCCGATTGCGATGGTAACTCTGGATTTGGGGATCAGCTGGTCATTCAGGCAGTATAGGAGACCAAGTTTTTGATGTAGCATTTTGGTAATCTAATCAACGTGAGGCTTCAGTGTAAGACCTTGGTCCACAGTAAGGCCCAGGTAATTTAAGGATTTCACTACCTCTATAGTGGTGCCAGATGAGGAGACTATAGGGAGTAGAGAGTTTCTATTCTGCCCGAGAGTTCTTGGGCCGAATAGCATAGCCTTTGTTTTTGTGGCATTTAGGATTAACCTGTTTTCTGTTAGCCAGGATTCCAGTGTTACGAAATCAGATTGTAGGTGAGCCCCAAGCTCTGCATTATTACTTGAGGACTGGTAAATCACTGCGTCATCCATGTACTGGACCAACGAGCTGCAGTGTTTGTTCAGATCATTGACAAATAGCGTGAATAGGAGGGGCCCAGTATGGATCCCTGGGTACCCCTTCCCTGAGGGTGAGTGGTTCAGATACTTCACCTTCCACTTGACCTGTTGGGAGCAATTGGTCAGGTAACTACTGAACCAGGTTAGGAGTGCTGGTCTAGGCCAAGGTTACCCAGTCTGTTCATTAGAAGGTCATGGTCTACTAAATCAAAGGCCTTGGTAATGTCTATAAAAACCACTCCAGTGGGAGTGAATTTGTCCATGGCCGTAAGGACGCCAGTTGTGAGCCTGATAAGGGCTGTGCCCATTCCATGTTTTCACTAAATCCATGCTGTGTATGCACTAGCAATTTGTTAGTCCCAGGTAGTCTTTAAGCTGGCAGTAGACTAACCTTTCCTGGATTTTGGCTAGGGTGCATAAGGAAGAGATAGGCTATAGTTGCCTATGGGCCTCTAGGACCCCCCTATGTATGGGGACCATGTGTGCCAGTTTCCATCTATAAGGCACAGCCCTTCCAGTAGGGACCTATTGATGAGCCACATGACCGCTAAGGTTATGGCTGGTGCTGCTGCTCTGAGCAACCCTGGGTCAAGGCCATCCAGGCCTGCTGAGCCTTTCACTTTGGTGAACTTTAGAGGGAGAACTTCCTTTGTCCTTACCAACCTTAGATGAAAGTGTGGTCTATCCGGGCTCTGCCTCTCAGTATGTTGATGCCCATGGTCCTTGGAGGAGACTTGTTTTGTATTCTTCTAAGTTAGTGAATAGCCTATTAAAGGCTGAGACAGTCTCAGGCCCTTGTTAAGTGTGTGGCCATTATGTTCTATTGGGCCTTGGGGTGGTCTACCATTGCCTTTATCAGAACATTGATGTGGGACCAGAAGGACTTTGGATCAGCAAGGTTGGTTTGCTGGAGACACTTGACATAGTCCCATTTCACAGCCTTGCTAGTTTGCACTGGTTCCTTAGAAATCACCAGGTCTGCCAGGATGGCTGTGGTTTTGTATTTCCTCCAGGCCTTATCTCAGCTTATCAACATGGCTTTCAGCTGTTGGGGCACTTAGGAAAGAAAAACAACATGCACTTTAACCCACAGTTTGTATTCCGGAGCTGGATGGCTTAGTCCAGAACGATTAACCAAAACAATTAAATCAGATGACACACATTGATTTGAGCTTTGCTGCAGGGAGCTACCCTGATGTTTACTCACACTACCCAGACCAGGAGGCAGGATTGATGAGATGAAGACCTCAGGATGGTACGCTGGTTTGTCAGGGGAAGCAGGGCCCACATGATGCACCATGGTGATTGATCCTGTTTGATGGTGTTGAGCAGGGAGCCAAATTCCTGAGCGGGTCTTTTGTCGGATGAATCTCTGTGGCGTGAGCGGCAATCTAGACCAAGATGATGAGGTCCAGACCAGGTGAACTGTTCGGGTTTCAGTCCGGTTAGATGCTGGATGCAACTTCCAGCTAGCATGACACATTCAAGGGTGTGGGGAACCAAATTGTGACCCACACTACACGTTCTGCACAATTATGGTAAGAATAGCTAGGTACCACAGTTCGGATGACAGTCCGGTTGTGATTAACAGTGTCTCTGCGCAAACCATACACTCTGCGATTCTCTCAAAGTCCTGACAGACCGATCGTTCCAGAAGCAAGTCTTCGGTCCACACCAGGCAAAATTCACTCTTTCACAATTCAGAATTCCAGTCACAGTAGCAGCAATTTCGGATATAGTCCGAGATTAATTGCAGACGTCCTTACACGAGAAGATGGTAGCAGGCAGGCCAGACACAGCCTTCCTGCTGAATCCCCCATGCTACCACGCAGGAGCAGCTGCTCAAATTACTTGAGCTGTTCACTCTCTGAACTCCAACTCCATACTGACTCACTGCTGCAGGCAGCTCTGGGATTTCCCAGTGATCCAAAAGGTTCGGTTGGTTGATCCATCTGTCTGTCACAGCAAGAGCTCCTTCTCCAGGTTCATTTAGGCACCAAATAGTAAAAACTACAATTCCAACAGAAATTCACTCCCACAAGATCTCTGGGGACAGTTTCCATTTTAAGGTCCCCAAAGGTACCGATTGATCCAAACTGTCAGTCCAGAACCAAAATGATGGCTCTCAGCAAAACAGTCCATGCTGCAAAGGAAGTCAGGTTAGACAAACGTCTACATTATTATTAAAGCAGATATTCAACAAACAATTGCAGATCCTAGTAGGGCTTCCTCTGCGCAATTAGTGATGGCAGAATGAAATGGCTGTAACACAGCCCAGGTGGGACTCGAGCCTGAAACCACTTGGTCCCCATCCTGATCAATTATAAACTTTGAGACAGATACTCTTAAAGAGACAGGCACGGAGCCTAACAGGGCACTCGCATGCAAACACTTTTAAACTGTTAGAACACAGAACACCAGCCTGGCTGTGGGCATTAGGCAAGCCCAGGAAGACATTTTAGGAACCCACATTTGTAGGGGGGTTACACCAGCATTTGTTTTTTCCAGTCCCAACTGCAGGTCAAATAAGGTTCTCTCTGATGGGCTGTAAAGCCTAAACCTCCCCCGATTCCCTTGTTCTTTACGCGATTGCACCAGCGGGTTTTTTTTTTCAGTCCCAAGCACAGTGGCAGTTGAGATTGAGATTGAGATTGTAGATGGAATAGGACGTGTTGCCTGTGAGGAGGGAGAGCCGTAACAACTTTAAAAAAATGCAAGAAGCTTTTTTTTTTGTAGATGGAATAGGACGTGCTTCCTGTGAGGAGGGAGAGTCATAACAACTTTAAAAAAATACAAGCAACTTTTTTTTTTCAAGTGTCGTTACTGTGCCTGCGATGTCTTGGAGTGTGTTAGTGATCAGACAGTCAGCCCCAACCTTGGTCTCCATGCTGTGACAGATGACACTGTAGCAGGCTATAGCATTCCATGCCCTTTCTAATTTGGGCAGATCAACTGTTAATTAGTGCCAGTTCACACTTTGGCAAGCTCCACAAACTGCATGCCAGAGTGTGAACAGAGACTAATTAGCAGCCAATCTGCCCGAAATAGAAGGTGGGCATTAAATGCTACAGCTATCATTTTTAACATCAGTGCCTGTGCAATTGGCAAATGATAAATGGTAAATGAAATCTGCCTGTAAAAAAACCACTGTCCGTTAAAACCGTGGGTGCTGTAAGTGGCGGGGACTATATTTTTGCACCAAATTTTCAACATGGGCTTTTTGGGATCCCACCTCATGAACATGGACACTGTCATTTTGTTACTCAGTCCCAAAAGGTGATTTCATAAAGTGATCGCAAAATCACCTTTTAGGACCGAGTAATGAAATGACAGTGTCAGTGCTCATGAGGAGGGGTCCCAAAAAGCCCATGTTGACAATTTGGTGCAAAAATACCTAATAATGGCTGAGATATCAACATAAGTTCAAAATGCCATTGGCAGCCATTATACAGCACTTACCTTGATTCTTCAGTTTGCAGTTTGGCTTCAAAGAGTGCAGACATGTCCCGGTCCACAGAAGTTGACAGCTGATGATCTCTGGTGGTATGTATAGGGCAAGGGGGTGTGGGGTGGTGGGTTGCTCAGTGGTAGGGTCAGGATGGGGAAGAGGAGGGGGAGATGACAAGGGACCATTTTCTTTTTTTCAGGTTAAAAGAAAAAATAAAAAGACATTGGGGGACTGTTTTATTTTTTTCAGGAGTACCTATATAAAATAAAATTTTCAGGACAGTGGGAGTGGGCTCCCAGTGTCCCAGACTGCTGGGGGGGTTTAAATGCCAACATGGGGATTTGGTCCCCCCCAATGTCAGCACATCAGTAAAGCAATGGGCCATGGGGGCGGGTGTCATCCGACACCAGGGGTAGGCATCCTGGTGTCAGAATATAAAAATTAAATATAATAGCAAGCAGGGGATGGTGATTGGAGGGTGGGGCACCACTAGACACCAGGGAATGGGGTGGGGACAAAGATCGGGGAGAGAGGTTCCACTAGACACCAGGGAAAATGGGGCTGCAGAGCTACAGCAGAAGGCTCTTCTCACTAAGCTGGGCATCAGGGATTTCGGGTTACCAGAAAAGGCATTTCTGACTGTTATTTTAAAAAACAAAGGTCAGAATCTAGCTTAACGGGGTCCGTTACGCTACATTCTGGTGTTTGTTTTTTAAAATAACAACATTTATATGTATTTCACAGGTGTTTTAGTTGATAAAAAAAAAACAAGATGGCAGCTTGTGAAAAAATATTTTTTTTCTCATGAAAAGGATTTCAGGTCTTGCAAAAAAGAAATACTCCTGCGAGATTAAATCCTTTTCCATGAGACCAATTCCTTTTTTGCAAAAATTACAGGGTTTACCTATGCTGAATTAACAACACTGTTTTTGATGTTCGGCATAGCGAGATCCCCGATGTCGACAGGCGAAAATTTGCCTATCAGACATTGGTGTGTTTCCTATTGGGGGGCTGCACCCCCTGAACCCCGCATGTGGGGAGCTGTGCCCCCCATGCCCCCCTTCTATTGATTACTAACTCTGAGTTGGAGTTGTCTTGAAGGGGGTGCGAAAGTCAGCAAAAGTGCAAAATGTTGCCATCGGGTCCCTCACAGTGACAATCTCGAAACCTGTCGAGATTGTCTCTGTGTGGGATTTTGGCGTGCAGACAGCATATGAAGATACGGCTATCCTGAAAAATAAACTTCCCATAGGATATAATGGGAACTTAAAAACTTAATAACTTTGCAACAGATTAATATTATTGCAACACATTTCACTGTCTGTTCTGCTACCAAAGTTCTTTCTACCTTACAAAAATCATGCTAAAATGCCACACTGTCTGGCCACAAGGTGAGGAGGAATAAAATGCAAAAAAGGGGGACTTTTTACTTTTTTTCACTATCTGGATCTCAGAATCTGCACATCTGACTGGAACAAAACTTGCCACATCAAGAGACCTACCCCATGGGACAGCACATACCAAATTTTATGCAAATCCATTGATCGGTTGCAAAGTTATTAAAGTGCATAATTTGAGGTTTAATATTAAACAGGCTACCCAACACTAACTATAGAGGCACAACTGTGCCTCTATAATATATTATAGGTGCATGGTCATGCCCCTATAGTTAGGGTTGAGTAGCATGTTTAATGTTAAACTTCAAATTTTGCACTTTAATAACTCTATAACTGTTCAACAGATTTGCACAAAATCTGGTATGCACTGTTCTTTGGGGTAGATCTCTTGACATGGCAAGTTTAGTTCTGGATGGATGTGTGGATTCTGAGATCCGGATAGTGTAAAAGTGAAAATTCACCACTTTTTGCATTTTTCCCCATCGCCTTGTTCCTAGATGGTGTAGAATTTTTTTGTGATTTTTTTCTGGTAGAAAGAACTTGGTTAACAGAACTGCCATGTTGTGTTTGGTGCAAAAATATTAATCTGTTGCAAAGTTATTCAGTTTTTAAGTTCCCATTTTTTTTCCTATGGGAAGTTCATTTTTCAGGATAGAGGTAAAAAGTTCAACAAAGAATTTGATCTCATGAAAAAGGATTCTGTCTTGCAAGACCCAGTTCTTTTTCATGAGAATCAAACCCTTTTTCATGAGATAATAATTTTTCACAAGCTGCCATCTTGTTTTTTTCCTTTCCACTAACTAAAATGCATGGAAAACATATAAAAATTTTGTCATTTTAAAAATCAAACACCAGAACCTAGCTAAATGGAACCCATTTAGCTAGATTCTGGTGTTTGTTTTGCACAATTAGGGCAAGAAATACTTTTTCTGAGCACCAAAAATCCCGGGTGCCCAGCTTAACGAGAGGAGCCTTCCGCCGTGTTCTCTGTATGAGAACAGCAGATTTTATTTAGAACTACAGCTGCAGCTGAACTCCTGCTGCCAGCTGCAGTGTGAGTTGTGAGCCCCCCATTTCCCCTGCTGTACAGTGGCATCCCTCACTCCATGATCACTGTCCCATGCATTTCCTGGTGTCTAGTGGCACACCCCACCCTCTGATCACTGTCTTTAAGTCCCTTGATAATTGATGTTTAATATCAGACACCGGGATGCCCACTTCCCATGTTGGATGCCCCCAGCTGATTGTTTTAGTAATAAGCTGACATCAGGGGCACAACCCCAGGGTTGGCATTTAGTGCCCCAGCAGTGTGGAACACTGGGAAGCCGCCCCAGTGTCCCAAAATATTTATTTAATATATTCCCACATGAAAATAGAAAACAGTCCCCAACATCTTTATTTAAAACATGAAAAAGAAAATGGTCCTTAGTCATCCCCCCCCCTCCTCATCCTGACCCTCCCACTGAGCACCCCCACTCCCCCACACACACACTTACTCTATACTTACTACCAGAGGTCTTAGGCTGCCATCGCCTGTGGACTGGGACACATCTGCACTCTTCAAAGCCAAACCATGAACTGAAGAATCAAGGTAAGTGCCATATAATGTATTTCAATAGCATTTTGAATGCATGTTCATAACTTTGTACTTTTTTGGAATTTTTCCACCAAATTTTCAACATGGCCTTTTTGGGACCTCACCTCATGAACACTGCCACTGTCATTTCATTAATCTCACCCAGAAGTTGATTTCGTGGTTGCGGCATTGAATCACCTTTTGGGACTGAGTAACAAAATTTCACTGCTAGTGTTCATGAGGTGAGTCACAAAAAGGCCATGTTGGAAATTTGGTGAAACAATTCTTAAAAATGGCCAAGTTATGCACGTTCACTAAAATTGCACAACGTTGGTAATTTTCAATATTCTGATTCCAAATTTTCAACATAGCCATTTATTCGCTCCATCTCATGAACAGTACAGCTGTCATTTTTCACATCCTGTCCAAAATGTATTTTTGTACTTGTGGCACAGATTGGCATTTTGGCATATATTTGAACATTTTCACCTATGGGATTTATGAGATGGGGTCATAAGAAGACTAAGTTGAAAATGTGGGGTCAAAATATGAAAAAATGCCTACGTTATGACCATTCATTGCAATTTCACTACGCATGCTCATAACTTTGGACATTTTAAATATTTTAACCCCAGATTTTCAGCATAGCTTTATTACCCCACCTCATGTACGTCATAGCTGTCATTTTTCAAATCCTACACAAAATGTATTTTTACACCTGGGGCATGGAATGGCGCTGCAGTTGCGAAGAATTAAGTTTTGCCAAGGATTCAAAAATGTTCTTTACGGTACATGAGGGTGGGAATTATGAAGCTATGCTGACAATTTGTCACTGTTATCCTATAATTGGAAGCAGGCCCTGTGCTTCCACAGCTATATACATATATGCATCTATGGAGGGATGGGAGTGCAGGGTCTAAAGGACCCTGTGTTCCCACAGTAAAATAAGGATACTATTATAGTATTTCAAAAAGTAAGGTAATAAGTTTCAAAAAACTTTGTTAATGCTCTAGTTAGGGTCAAAGTGACAAAAGTTGGGAAATAAGGCATTAGAGTTTCCAACCCTAACACCTCACTCTCCCAAACCAGGCAGGAGAGCAGGTGTGGGGTGTGCCTTGGGCTTCTCAAGCCCAAGGCTCACCCCATCCTCATAAGGTCTACACATCTGACCTTATTTACAGATGGAATAGCGTGAGTGTTAGGCTTAGTTTTTTGATATATATATAAATAAAATCTGATTGGTCACTCCACTGCTGTACATTCTTATGGCTGTTGGCCTCCCTGTCTTCAATACCTGACTTGACCCACTCTCTTACCACCCCTTTTTAAAGCAATCTCACCCACAGGGTTGCACATTTGCCCTCAAGTTTTTCTCCAGCTAGAAGTACGTTCCATTATTTGCTACATCTTGTGTGGTGTTTCTTTTCAGAGCCCTGCTACTCCCCTCTGTCCACAAATTCTTCCATGATAGCTATGGCTGCAAGAATACTGCCCCTGCTGACACTGAGCCTTGCTCTCCTTTTACTGGCTCTTCTCAGTGCTAGACCTTGCTCTCCTGGCAGTGCTAAACTGACCTCCACTCTATCTGACTTTACCTACTTGAACCTACTTGTGTCACAGATCAAGCAGCATGACGTGACTCCTTTATTAGTCACTAGGTATCTCTTATACTTGCCTGCTGACTTTACCTCTAAATGCCGCTGGCAGAACATGCTACTGGTACCACCTCTTTTCCCATGGAAACTATGGTATCTTGTGCTCCTAGCCTTGTTATTATCTGGGGACATAGAAACAAACCCTGGCCCCTAGTCACCCACTGCCTCTCTGAATATGGACTGGTTAAATATGAAAGGACTTTGTATAGCACACTTAAACATTAGAAGCCTTCTCTGTAACTTTACTGACCTCGAGGCATGGATATCCATATATGAACCTGACATTCTCTGTCTGACTAAAACTTGGCTAAAGCCCTCTACTCCTGACTCTTCCTGCTCTCTTCCTAACTATTCCCTATTTCGAGGAGACAGACTATCTGGAAAGAGAGGAGGTGGAGTTGCACTCTATTTCAAAAACCACCTGACTATGTCCCTAATGCAACCTTTGGTTGCCTCTAACTGTGAGTTTTTACAAACCTTGTTTCTACTTGGAACCAAAAAGATTCACTTAATATGTGCCTATAATCCTCCTAAAGCAGATCAACTAGGATGCTACAAACTACTTGAGTACTCTACCTCTGCAGCTCACCAAAATGAACTTATTATTCTTGGCGACCTCAACCGAAATTGGCTGGGGAAAAATAAAAGCACACTGGTATCTCTAGTACATGGATTTAACATGCACCAGGTAATTGAAGATCCCACCAGGCTGACCAAGTCAGCTGCTGCTGGAACACTTATAGACTGGATACTCACAAATCGACCTGATAGAATTACCACCTCAGGTGTGCTTCCTGATTCTATAAGTGACCATTCCCCTGTGTTTTTCACATGGGGAACATCGGTGATTCTAGCCCCCCCCCACCACGTTACATCACCTTCCGGGATTTTTCCACACTTGATCAAGCAAGCTATCTACATGATATCTGTTCTGTAAACTGGATCCCTATTATGCAGTCCCAAGGCACTGAATCTACTCTCAATCTCTTTCTTTCTATATTCTTATCCCTCCAGGACATACATACACCTAAATGGAATCAATGCGCTAGGGCCAAACAGACTAGGTGGCTGCACAAGGAACTTCTCGCCTCCCTCCGGGTATGTGACAAAAGTTAGAACTGCTACAAAACCTTGGGTCAGCAAAGTGAATACGACACTTACAGAAAGCAGTGCAATATGTGCAAAAACAAATCAGGCTTGCCAAAGCTCATACTGGTCTTCTCCTTTCTGCACCCTTCCAAATGGATTTTTCTTTCTGGAACCACTGCCTCTCCTGTCTACCTGATTAGGTACGTGTTTCCTATTCCTGTCCATATGGCATTTCTCATAGCATGTCCCTGGTGGAAAACTAAGGAGGTATTTGTCCACCCTCATTCTATAGGCATCACCAGTTTGTGTCAGCATGGTTGGGCCCCAGCTAGGCAAATGTTTCCAGTGGTCCTGACTCCAGCTTACAGTCCTAAAGTGTGACTCTATGGAGGAAATATGCTCAAAGATCTACTGTTACTGGTAAGTAACTTTTCTTCATCTAACGGGAGGTTGACTGTTCAGATCTTTTCTGTCCTTTTTTTTTTCCATCTATTATTGAAGTATGTAGTAGACCAAAAACAGGAGAAACAAATAAAAACTAGAAGGTAGTAAAGTTGACTATAATTGCTATATTCCAAGCATTTTATTTTAGTTGATACTTGCTCTTTCAGATTTCAGCAAGCCATATTCAGGTGGTTGTACTATTTTATTAGTTGGAGGAATACTAAGTACCTGACTTGTATGCAGATTAGATTTCTCATTATAGTAGACTCTCAAAATTATGAACCCTCGGGGCTGGAAGATGTCTTTCTTTTATGACAGTTACTCAAATGGTTGTTTTCATTAAAAAAATCTTGAAAGGGGCAGGAGGATGTGATCATCAAACTGCACATTATATGACAACAAGTCCATTAAATGCAGTAGAAAAATACACTAGTCTGCAGAGAACTTGGCTAAATTAGGAGATTGCGCAAACAGATAGCACATTTAATGTAGACAAATACCATACAGGATGAAACAAATAGTAAGCCAGGTTGCCAACTGTGACCGGGCAAGTCATACTAGCCACTTGTTTCCATGTTGTAATGCTCCTTCTGGTGAGTGTGAACTGGGAGTAGGTCTGCACATGCACAGAAGAATCAGGTTTGTAGAGCCCTATGCGCTTCCATGCGAGGAGTGCAACACTTTTTCTTCATTGACACACAGTGCAGCCCTGCTGCATAATTGCATCATCATGTGAAGCAGCCATGCTGCTGCAGGAGGAAGGCACGACTGTGGGGAACTGATTTCCACTACACTTTCCTACCCAGACAGCCTGCCCAGCTACCAGCACCTGGACTCAGTCTGCACACAGAAAGGAACCCCCAGAGTTCCTGCCCAGAAGGCTAAAGGTCAGTGTATGCAGCCAGTAAGTCTCTGGTACCAGGCCATCACATGGGGCTGCAGTAGAAGTGGAAACATTCATCAGACTGCAGCCTGCCACATCGCCATTGCACCAGAGACCTAGGGAGACAGCATACATTACTCAGTATTTCAGTTGAGTTGACTGAGGATGGAGAGCTAGCTTGTTTGTGGTCTGGGGGATCAGAGAGTCTTTCTCAGGGCTAGATCCTTCAGATTGTAGGAATTGAATTTGGAGTTTTTTTCAACATAAAAGTGGTCCCCCTGCAAAGAAACTTTACCTCTGGATTTTCATGCATTCTGGCCAAACTGCCCAGCACACCACATTTCTTGCACACCGAAAGTGATTTGTCCCATCCTGATATCTTGTATCCTCTAATAGCTAACTTCTATTGGATAACGACGGTAAAATGCTGGGCCTTAATTGGAGGGCAGCCTCTATTAAAGAACAGCTAACCATTAGGACTTTAACAAAACATATTATTTAGACACAATTCAGCTTGTATTTCATGTTAATTCTGTATTTCTTATCTTCATTATTTATTAAGTCCATTTGCATAAAAGCGGGTTCTTTTGCTCCTGAAGAGTTCATATATTCCTATTGCTTTCTCCCTAATTGAGGTTGTAGCGCCTCTGCTTGTGACATCACAGATACTCCATGGGAACAGATTGTGGTGTCACAACACAGGACTATGACATGAAGTCAGGAGTAAGCAAAGAGGCAGATGAACTCCAAGGATATAGAGCATGTTTCTGTGCAAATTTCAGTAATACATAATGGGAGAAGGAGTCTACTGAATACACATGGAATGCAAGCTGAATTGTACCCAAATATTTTATTTTTAGAAGTTTTCTTTGAGATGTCAGCAGCTCTTTAAATCATCTATTATCTGTTCAGTCACTGATCAGCTGTTTTCAGTCTGTCTGCTATATTCTGACAGTTGTCACAGCATGTTGAAGTGCAAGTCTAATGTGATGGACTTCAAAATGGTGGTAGTGCAGAGACTGAAGCAGAGGGTAACAGGTCTGTGGCTACAGCACTGAAAACTGATGAAAAGTAGATAAGCAAGTGGTCAAGAAGAACAAAATTCAAGAAATGATTGAAGTTTTGTGGTAGTGGAGGGAATGACAACAATTGTGGTGCTTAGATGGTGCTGGTGGAAGATACCGCACCCAGAGGTTAAGGGTGAACTTACAAATTAGATTTCGCTTGAAGAACAACATTTGATAGTGACAGGAAGGCAGTAGCATTAAAAGCAGATTATCTTTTCAGGACCCCCTCCTACAAGGCCAGCTAGGATAGGGGATGCAATTTTGAGAAATGTTGTTTTGAGGTGCACTTACTGCTGAGAAGGGACTGGAGAACCTAGTGAAGCAAAATCCTCACAGTCCACCTCCACACTGAAGAATCCAGCTCTGACATGGACAATAAAGGGTACCTGTGAGACATTGACAGAATGAACAGATTGAGTAGATTGTTAGCTTGAACACTAGCACGCCAGCACGCCGTATCTTTCTCTGTTTTTATATTTTAAAGGTAATCAAAGATAAAGATTTGCTTACCTAAACTAAATGAATAAAGATGCCTTGGATTCTGTAAGACTGTTCTAGGTGCGTGAACATGGTTCACTAGCTTACACTCTAGTAGTTCCACTGGAACAGTCTGATTTGCCAGACATCTTTAAGCTATGTTTCTTCCACCACTCAGGTGGTATATCCCCGACTATGCCCTTTGACATCAGATCATTGTTTCCGCGGAAGAACAGGTCACCTCTTTCGCAGTTTGTGCTTAGAATTTAGTGCACCATAGGTGAACTTTGCCTTCAAGTTTTTCAGTTATTTGCATTCTTCCTCGGTTCCTTTGACTCCTTCTTAGACTTTTGATGGAGCAACAGAAGCCAGGGTTCAAGTTCATGCTCAGTGCCAGCAGAAGATGTCCGCCACCAACCTGCAAGACTCATGTGTTTATTGCTTGGGTGGACAGCACGACGTGGCCAGGTGCAGCTTTGTCTTGTTGCATTCCCAAGTTCCCGAGGACAGAAGCTCAGACTCTTTATGCAGGGTCGGTCTTTGAACGGATATGAAGGAATGATCTGAAGGCTGCAGAAGGCTCTCTGCTGTGGCCAGGTCTGCTCAGCAGCTTGTGGCCCTTGATATGGAAGCAGCGGCTGCTGTAGTAGGCACCTTGGCCTTGGTGTTGTTCCTGGCTGGGGTCACTGTCAGAGAGTCATTCACTGGAGGCTTCTGGGATGTATTTGACCCTGCATACCCTGGGGAGAGCCCTGCCCACCATGGTTCCAAGCACAGCACCACCAGTGTCAGTCATGGGACCGAGATTGCAGTAGTCCCAATCCATTGATTCACCTGACTGCTTGATGGTGGTCAAGTGTCCCTTGGTCGAGGGTCACCCATACAGCCTGTCAGCTTGGGTTCTGGTTGAGCAGACTGCAGAAATTTTCCTTTAGCCTGTCTACCAGGTGTCGGATGAGGTCACGGAATCTATCTTGCAGGACGCTGTGATCCAGGCCTCACTCGAGGACGTGGCTTGGTCGGTGTCCCTGTCCAGTTCTTGGTGGGAGCAGACTCCACTGGTGATTGAGCCTTTCAAGGCCATGCTGCTTAATGTAGCAGGCATGTGGTATACCATGAACACCTGGCAGACTTCCTTCGCCATTGAGCATCTGGTCAACGGTCATGGTCAAGATCTCGGTCAAGGTGCTCCCAGGTAGGACCCCACCAAGAGTACTGTGGCTAGTTCTGGAGACCACATCTCCGGAAGGACATACACAGAGCTGAGGTGGTCCAGAGGAGGGAGAAGCTAAAATGGTGCAGGATCTGAATCAAAGGTCCTGTGAGGAGAGACTAAAGGATCTCTGTTTGTACACCATGGAACGGGGGATATGATAGAAACATTTAAATATCTCATGGGGGTAAATAAGGTACAGGAGGGAAGTGTTTTTCAGAAGAAAAGGTGCCATGCTATGAAGCTGGAGGAGGGTAAATTCAGGGAGATGTGAGGAAGTACTTCTTCACAGAAAGAGTAGTGGATTCCTGAACAGCGTTCCAGCAGGCGTGGAGGGGAAAAACAGTGGTGGAGTTCAAAATGCATGGGATAAGCACAAGGGAATCATAGTGGAAAGGAAAAGGGAAGGATAAAGAGCTGTAGATCGGGTATGGTGTGCAGTAATAGTGTAGGTAGGAAGAAATGGGCAGAGTGGATGGGGCCAATCGGCCTTATCTGCTGTCAAATTTTCTTTTGGTCTATCCCACTGGATTGGGAGGCATCACCATTGTTGCTCTTTGACTTTCTCCTACTTGGTGAGGAGAGGCACCAGCGCAGGCTGCACCGGTGCTATGAGGTGCTCCTCTGGCAGAAATGGACCATTGCAGAGCAGTTTAGGGCTCTACCCCTGGAACTCCAGTCATCTGGCAGCCACCATTGGTGTTTTCACCAGTCCACGTTATGCAAGTGCTCCTGCATCTGCTTCTCCACTTCTTTGGGTGGAGCCGCCACCACTGTAGCTGAAGCTGGGTGCTCTGGCCAGAGGCCCATTCGGCTCCCGGCTTGTTAGGCCAATTGCTGGTACAGATCACCCCAGGAGGATATCGGGTGGTTCATGGTGAGCAATTAAGGGCGTTTCTGAGAGTCCTTGATGACTCGGACCGAGTCCATGGCCACCTCTGGGAATCCCCTTCTAGACCAGAGATTGGTCAAGGAGCTGTCCAGCAAGCATGGCCCAGTGTCCTTCGTGTGCTTCTCTGCCTAATATTGGAGTCTGTCAATTCCATTAGAGACAGTCCAAGAAAGGCTAAGTACCCTTTCATGGACATTTTAGATGGGGACGTAATTACTGGGGTTGCCTTCCATGGCAGAAGCCATTTAGGAGTGTCCCTGGTGTTTTGGCAGCATCCAGCATCCTGACTGGCACCCTCTACTGATATAGTCCGTAAGTAAGAGGTCCGTGCTGGATCTCTTTCTGGGTTCTGGACCACCCTCTGCAGAGGGGCTGGTAACTGATTCAGTGTTCCACAAGTCCAGACACCAGAGGGACCTGGAGAAGCCTGTGACGAGGAGCCCTGTAAGACTGACTACACCGCTAAAAGGGTGTACGCAGCAGCATCCTTGAGTCTCCAGCAGGCTAGCTGTGCCATGATGATGGCTCGTTTTGGTCACTCCCTGATAGGAGTCATTGATACAAACCTCCCTCACCTCCCTGCTGCTCAGCAATTGGTGATGATCATCAGATTCCTGGGTCAGTTTCTGGCTAAACACCAGCACCAGACAGCCTTGGACATGAGACTCATGCACATGCCATGGTGGCGCCATCTCCATGCGTCAGGCCTGGCTGGGTCTGTCCACCTTCACAGGGAACATCCAGCACTAGCTGACCGATGTCCCCTTCATGGGCACTGACTTATTTGGCCCTGGGGTAGTAGGACATCTCACTCATACTGAGAATTCCATTGTCACCCTGGATTCTGTGGCACTGTCCCAGAAGGACCTGAAAAGAAGCCTAAGAAACAGGCTTTCAGTAACAGTCCTTTCAGCCACATCCTCCTTGGCAGCAACCCAGCAGGGCAGTACCAGACGGGTGCGCCAGGCCCAGTCCAGGAGCCAGGGTCCTAAGGGGAGGCAGGAGTAGTGGTGCCCGCCTAGCTGCAGCTGCTGGTTCCCCACAAAGTTGCCCAGTGATGGGTAGGAGAGTGTCATCCCTCCACCTGTCCTGTCCCTGTCTGCACTCCCTGTTCTAGGTCAGTTACATTACCTCTTGTCGCTGGTCTGCTATCACAACAGCCAAGTGGGTGTTGGACATAGTGGGCAGAGGGTTGCCTTTGGACTTGAGGCTCTCTCACTTACATGCACCTCGGGAGTGGGAGGCTAATGCAGGACGTGCTGTCCGCCCTTCAGAGAACATTGCTCAGCTCCTTGCAAAGGGGCAATAGCCCATGTCCCAGACACCCTGGCCAGTCAGGGTTATATGTCCAGGTACTTCATTTTTTTTTTTTTTGCAAATAAATAATTTATTGTTGAAAGGCAGGTACATATAAGCAAGCATCCTTAGAATTCATAAAGAGCAAATTCAGGAGTCTATAATATAATATATTTACAGCCTTATATGTAAGAAAACAATTTGACACAAAAATAGCAGTACTAGAAACATTCATTCATAATAGTATATAAACTGATTACTAATGATTCTTGTACTTATAATCATTAGTTATAAAATATTAATCTGTGGTTTGTAAAATTTCCTTTAGATCATTCTTTAACAGGCCTCTTAAGGAGGTTCTAGTACTGTTCGACTAATATGAAAAAATTATTTAAGAATGATTTAAAAAAAAAAAAAAGTTGCTTCCACTCCCATCTAGGGAAGGATTCGAATCTTCTTATACTTTCCAGTTTTTTTTCCTCTATGCAACTTTCATGGTTTTTCACTGTTTGCACCCCAGACCCAGGACCCTGGCAGACACGTGCATGCCGTGCTTGGAGGTGCCACGCCAGGTATTAGTTTGGCCCCTTCATGCCACCTCTGGCATTAGCCTGCCCCCCCCACTCACCTGTGCTTCCCACCGGGCCTCCACAGGAGGCGTAACTACAGGAGGCGGACAGCAACTTGGAGGAGAGCTGCCTGGCAGCTCAATCTTCTCCACCCCCTCCTCCCGTGCTGGCTCCCAGGCGACCTGAGGCCATTTCCCAAACCTGGAGTGGCGATTGTGGCACTGAAATAAGGTGACCAGCTCCTCAGCCCTCCATGCAATCGGGCGGCTAGCCTCTGCCACCAGGCCTGTTCCTCAGTGCCACTGGGTCAGCTCAGTTTCTTTTTAAATCAGTCTTTACCACCATATTTTTGGGTGTTATGATCAAATAGTGTTGGTTAGACGTAATGGTTTTATTATAGTTTTCTAGTATAACTTTCACTTGATCTGTGTCTAATTCACATGTACTAATTTTTTCAATCATTTTAAAAGCTCTGGACCATCAGTCTTGAGCCATGTTGCATGCCCAAACCATGTAGAAAGTCATTTGGCACCTTTCCAGTGATGACATGTATCAACTTTAAGTTTTGCTTTCTGTAATTTATATTTCGTAAATTAAACACTGTTGAATATCCTATATTGGATGGATCTGTCCCTGAGGCTATATACTGACTCATAGACCTGAGGAGATTATCCCATTGTAGTTCCATTAAATTTGTATTAATTTCCATTGACCATTTATTTCAAACTCCCTTGAGCAGTTTGCCTATTTTCTTGTAAGTTTTGTCATTTGAAGGCGAACAGCACTTTAAACTTCTTTTTGAAAAGCTTGACTGATTCTTTTTCTACTGTTTTGGTATTCTGCAGTTTGATACTGTCTCCCACCTTGTTTATTCTTTACCAAAAAGGACTTAATTTGTAAATATCTATAAAATTCAATTTGAGGGAGACTATCATTTCTACACCTTTCCCAGTTCATAAGAATACCCTTTTCGACAATGTCCTTCCACCTGAGACGCCCTTCCTCTTCCAGATATGGCAATCTACCAGCTTTCCCATTGATTTTAAAATTCAGATTTTTTTTCCAAAGCCTATTAGACAGGTGCGTGCTGGTTTGGAGTTTTGTTTCATAGGGTTTAGCTATTGTACTAATGTTTTGCATTATATTACCTTTACACGATCTATATTTGATCAATGCATACCACGTGTTTGATATTGATAGTCTTTCAGCTGTATTATTGTGGTGTAAATACAGCAGAGTATATTCTGTTGTGTAATTTTCCTGGATGTCCAGTGCCAGAGTCTGGGCATATTTAACCAGATGTGCTAAACAGCAATTCTTTGGGTCAGGGCAGGCAAAAAAACCCCTTCCTGGGCAAACATAACTTATTTCAACAGTTCTAGCTTTTTGCCATTCCATATAAAATCTCAACATAATTTTATTTTCTTTAAACTACACCTCAGGAACCTCAGTAAGAATTGCCCAAGGGTATGTGCAGTGCTTGGAATGGCAACCATCTTTCATATTTCTGCTTCCCTCATATAGATAATGGGAATCTCTGCCATCCCCAAATTTTAGTACTGATTTCAGTCAGAAGATATAAATGGTTGAATTTATAGTAATTGTTAATAACATTTTTAATATGAGTTCCCAAATATACTATATGTTTTACTGAAGCATTAAAATGGTATATTTGTAAGTTCCATTTTGAACACCAAAAGCTCCAGTTTAGTATTGATAGTGTATCCAGGTAATCTGGAAAACCCATTAATTACTTATTCTGTTCTCTTAAACTGTTAAATGGGTCCTCCAGTAACATCAGTATATCACCTGCATAAGCTTGTAATAGAATGTTTTCCGATTCCATATTTGACACCTTAAATGTTAGAGTTGTCTTGGATCGTCTGCAGATTCAGGTTGGGATCTTTTATTCACAACTCTCCACCTTAACACCTCCCATGCCTCCCATTTCCTCGGTGTCACATACTGAATATGGATTCAAATCTGGTCTCTGGACAGAAGTTCTGTGCTCAAACTCCTGTACTCCTGAACAGGCCCAGTGACGCTGAGGATTGAGTTGCTGGACACCACACCTTGCACCACGCTGGCTACTCTTGTTCGGGAGCGAGAGCCTCGGTCATTGGGGTTGGCAGGAGAGGGCAGGATTGAGTGTCTGGAGGACTGCTGTCCTGTCCTGGGAATGAGGGGTTCGATCCTGTGCTCTGGCTCTGGCAGTAGCTGGGGCACAGTAGGTCGTGATCCAGCAACCAAGGGATTGGTGCAGCAGTGATCCTGTAGGCACTCACGGGAATGTGCACGCCTGCTGAATGCATTGCATGTCCGAGCCTAAGGGAGGGATGGAAAGCTAAAACCCTGGCCTCGGATGAGGCAATGGCAGCCCAGTGGCTTGCCCACATCCCCAACATCGGACTTTCCTGGCTGGTCCCCGCAGCATCATCCTGTTCCTGGCCTGGCTGTCTGGATTTCGGATGAAGACACCCAGTAAGTAGTTAGGTGGCCCTGCCCGAGGGGTATAGATCCGGGTAGGGGCAGCTCTGGTCAGCAAGCAGTGGTTGGGTATCCAGCCTGGGGTTTCAGGTGGGGAGTTAGGAGCTGAAAGTCGAGTGGATTCGCTTGAAAGATGCCCTGAGAGCTAGGTGATAAAATAGAATTGTGTATGTATATTAAAAAAAAAAACCTCTACTTCCATCACCATTTGTGTAAGAAACGTAACCTCCAGCAAATAAATGATGTAAAAACACTATAATCCTCAAAGGAGGTGGCAGAGAAGGTTAGGGAGAAAAATATAGCATTCAGGAAGTACAAGGAATCACAGAAGGAGCAGGACAGAGAACTCTATCAGTTAAAGCAGAAGGAAGCAGGGAGGGTAGTCAGAATAGCAAAGGCCCAAACCGAGAAAGGATAGCCAACTCAGTTAGAAGGGGATAAAGCCTTTTATAGGTCATCAGGAGGCGAAGGAAGACCAAGGGAGGGATAGTGAGGCTGAATAAAGGGGAGGGGCAGGGTGGGCGTGACTATAAAAAGGCAGAGATACTAAACAAATATTTTGCTCTGTATTCACTAGTGAAGGAGGGAGGTACTTAAACCAAATGACAGAAACCCTCTGGATATTGGGGGGTTGATACCAGCCCATTCACAGAAGAGAGTACTGAAAGAACTTTAAAACTGAAGGTGGACAAAGCAATGGGGCCTGATGGGATTAATCCCAGAATTCTAAAAGAACTAAGGCAGAACTAGTGACACCACTGACGACCTCTTTAACAAATCATGGTAGGATGGGGTGGTACCTGAGGAGTGAGAGGAGGCAGATGTGATTCCGTTCTCAGAAGTGAAGCAGTGCAGGCAGGAAACTACAGGCGTGTTAGTTTGACCTCAGTGTTGGGGAAAATGATGGAATCACTTCTGAAGGAGAGAATTGTTGAGTATCTAGAGGCCAGAGGGACACAGGACCCAAGGCAGCATGGATTCAGTGAGTAGGTCATGTCAGACCGAATCTAATAGATTTCTTTGACTGGGTGACCAAAGTAGTAGATCAGGAGAGGCTGTAGACATGGCCTACCTAGACTTTAGCAAGGCATTTGACACAGTCCCACACAAAAGATTAATATACAGGTTAGCCTGCCTGGGAGTGGGTCCCAAGATGACAGCCTGGGTAAATAATTGGCTGGAGAACAGTACACAGAGGGTAATAGTAAATGGAGTCCACTCTGAAGAAAGGAGGATTACTAGTGGGTACCGCAGTGTTCAGTTCTAGGACTGGTCCTCTTCAGTGTCTTTATAAGGGACATTGCAGAGGGACTGAAGGAAAAGTATGTCTCTCTGCAGATGACAAAGATCTGCAACAGGGTTGATACACAAGGTGGGGTGGAAAGGATGAGAAGGGACTTGGCAAGGTTGGAGGAATGGTCAAATGTATAGCAGCTGAGATTCAATGCTAAGAAATGCAAAGTAATGCACCTGGGAAACAAAAACACAGGGAAGAGTACAGAGTGGGGGTTGTGATACTAACAACAAATGGAAAGGGACCTTGCGTAGTCATATCAGATGACCTAAAGATGGGCAAGCAATGTGAGGAGCAGCAAGGACTGGGGAATACTGGGATGTATAGGAAGAGGCATCACCAGTAGAAAATAGGAAGTTGTTATCCTCTGTACAGACAGCTGGTGAGACCCCATCTGGATTACTGCGTGCAGTTCTGGAGACCACATCTACGCAAGGACATAGACAGGATAGAGGCAGTCCAGAGGAGGGTACTGAAATGGCAGGGTCTGCACCAGAAGACACATGAAGAGACTTGAGGAGCTTAATATGTATACCCTCAAGGAAAGGAGAGATGGGGGACATGATTGATAGAAACTTTAAGTACCTCAAGGGAATCAACAAAGTCCAAGAGGGTAGCCTCTTTAAGAAAAGAGATGTGCAAGAACAAGGGGTACAATTTAAAGATAGGAGGACAGCTCAGAGGTAATGTGAGAAGTATTTTTCACGGAGAGGGTAGTGGATGCATGGGACGGCCTTCCTGAGGAGGTTGTGGACTCAAACAGTGGGAGAATTCAAGAATGCATGGGACAGACATGAGGCAATTCTAGGGTTGGGGAGGAGGAAGTAGGCTGTTGGTAACTAGGATCTGCAGCTTACCTATTAGGTAGGGAATGGGTAGACTGGGTGGCCAAGCGTCCTTATCTGCCATCAAATTCTGTTGCTATGTTTTTAACACCAGTTGATATTAACTGTACTTCCTCTTAAGATGTCATAAGTTTGATTTTCATCCTCTGGCAGACTCATAAAGTCCCATTTCGCTTCCACTTCAAAGAAGCAACAGGTCATAAGGCCATAAAATGAAATGTCTCAAGGAAGTTATTTACATTATAGAGATCTCCTGGTTTAATATATATCCTGTCATTTTCACTTAAACCTGGTTTTGGGGGTGTCACCCAGGAGCACAGGCTGTCTTATGTGAGAAAATCCCATACTGTATTTTTATATTACAAATATCATACAGCAATCATAACCAGCTGGCCAAGCGTCACAAGGATTCGATTAATATTATTATTCAATGATAAGGATATGGTGCTAATATTGATGATGTCACCTCCTTTAAGTACGTCAGGGTTTGCCTTGACTGGCATCTTGATTTCTCTGTGCACATTGATACAATTCACCATGAGCTGCACCCTAAGCTTGGTGCTTTGTGCAGGAATAAAGTGACTATTCTAGGCGTGGAAATGTTCTATCTACACTGTCTGGTAAGTACCTTGCCACTTTAAGATGGGCTGGAAAGTCTTCAAGGTGGCTCCTCCCACCCACCTGGGTGATGAAACTCGCTCCACCCAATGATGCCAGATTTTCCTTACCGCTTGGAAGCATCAGGTTCCTCCTTAGCACTCTCATTTTGCAGGTCCTTGCTCTAAAATCTTGGATTTTTTTCCAAACCTTACTTTAAAACTCATTCAAGTTCAGTTTTCATCCTCTTCTCTCATGGCTGTGATGGAAGACAAGACTGTCCCTGGGTTCCACCAGTGCCCTGTGGGCAGAAGGTGTCGCCGCACCGACCCCCACACCTCGTGCATTTACTGCATTGGGCACAGCCACGATCCGCAGACTTGCGAGATGTGCCTATCCTTCTCGCCTGCAGTGCTAGAGGACTGCACTGCCTGAGGTCTACTGGGATGACCGGAGACATGGTACCCGCCGGTCAAATCGAAGGAGGCCTGTTGGGTGGTGTCCACTCGTGCTGGCTCTGTGGAGCAACTGGAACAGCTCACGGCCTTTGAGGAGGTGGCGGATCAGGCTGCAGCAAGCTCCTCTTTGGCTGCGGCCTTAATTCCATGCCAACTGGGATCTTCCTATACAGCTTCCTTTCGGGAGCTGTGCCAGTCCCTCTTGACTAAGGGGAGGGCCCTTGGGCATTCATTCTTCTCGGTCCCGAAAAAGATGGTCAACATTCTTGGGAGTGGGAGAGATCTCGTCCCCAGGACGTCTACACTCTACTTTGAAGTTGCGGCCCAGGTCACTGGTTTCACGGTGTCCCCATCAGACTAGTCCGCCGAGACACCTGCTGACGCTGCCAAGACTTTTCTGGAGCCCACCGCAGGTTTCACCAAGGAGGCAGACAGCTTTGTCTCAGACACCGTGCTTCCAGTGCCTTCCGAGGACTTGCCTCAGACTGCTGAGCCAAGTCCCTCGCCCAGGACTCGTGATTGAAGGAGCAGCGGGTTTCCTCGCCCCTTCCTTGGTCCGCCGCCAGCACCGCCCGATGGTTGAGATCTCGGTCTCTGTCCACTCGCGATCGGGAAATCCTGCCGACATTGGCAGTCTTGGTCCCAGCATCACAGAAAGCGGTGTCACCGCTCTTCTTCCCTCATCCTCCTCGATGCAGGAGGGCTCTAGCGCAAGTTAGCGTTGGCACCATGAGGGATTTAATGTGGCAAAAGCTCCTTTTGGCTGGCAGCAAGCTGATGCTGGCAGTTAAGTGCCCTGTCACCCAGGCGCCGACTCCTGCGTGCAGTTCCCCAGTCGAGGACCCGGGTTCCGCACCGATGGCTCTCGATCAAACCTGGCTGCCCCGCCCATTGTGGTGGAACCACTGCCTCCAGTTGAAGAATGGGGCAATGACCAAGGATTCTCGCCAGCTCAAGGTTTGCCCCATCGATTGTCTGTCACTCTCACCTCGATCATCCTCTGCAAGTGGAGTGGCTCAGGTGGTCACCAGCTGTCATGGACTCCTTGAGTCCAAAGACTCCTCGTTGCATTCCTGTCCAGTTGACCTGGAATCCTCGAGAGGGTCTTTCTATGGACAGAGCCCTCCTCGTTCCTTGGTATTCTTCAGCTCATCTTGGAGTCCACCGGATACCGTTTGAACCCTTGCAGAAATGGGCTAGATATCCCTTACGGAGATTCTGGACAAGGGGACTTCTCCAACAAGGTCTTCCTTATAGCGAGGCCATTGTGGGCCCAGCGTTAGAACTGTGGCAGCATCCAGCCTCCTGCCCAGCGCCATCGGCCAGGATGGCCAAAGTGCGCGGTCCCCACAGGTCTCTCTCTCCAGCTTCTTGGAGCACCCTCGGCTGAGGGGTTGGTGGCAGACTCTGTCTTCAGGCATTTGGGCAACCACGAGGGGCGTGACAAGCCCCCAGATAAGGAGTCCAAGAAATTGGACTACTCAGGGGAAAAAAGGTGTCGTCTGCTGCCTCTTTAGGCCTTTCCCAGGCCAGCTCGGCCGTTATGATGGCATACTTCTCTGCGCCCTGTCGGACCACAGTCAAGCAGGTCAGGGATCAGGGAGGGTGGTGAAAAGCAGCAGCTCAGGCAGCTCTGGACATTGGAGACTTTTGTGCCCACTCTGTAGTGGCCGCAGTGGCCTTGCGCCGCAGGGCTTGATTACGAACTCTACCTTCATGGCAGACACCCAACACAAGCTCGCAGATGTTCTCTTTTGGGTACTGACCTGTTCGGCCTAGTCTTCCATGACAGGTGAGAGATGTCACACCTGTGCATTGGTTCGAATGGCTTGCTCATGAGCTTGGCCAGTACCAGTAGTAAATCCCACAGAGGTGGTGGTTCATGCACGGAGGACATATGTGATCTAGGCCCATGAAAAAGCACCAGACCACCTTCTCCTGCACCACCGACTGCTGGCTGGCCCGCGCCTGCAAGCAGAGATGGCTGCCAGGTGCACCTTGAGGGTTGTCGATTGAAGCCCCTGCAGGAAAGGGACCACAGGTAGTCCAGAATAGCTACTCATCTACCTTTTTCTGTTATTCACTTGTGGTAAAATAAAATTCCCCAATGGTCCACTTTTTAAGATTCATATTTTCTTTTTATTCAAACAGGTCTCTTGAAGGAGAGTAAATGTCTACAGCTTTGTCTTTTATATACCTCAGTATTGTGTACCACCGATTTAATTCTATTCATATTCCACATTAAAACAAGATATTTAATTCCTGTCATAGAACCCATGTTGCATGAAAGCGAGATATCTTACCTTGTACCCCTACTCTTTGGGTGCCATAGGTGGATGCCTTTTTCCTCTGCTCAACTAGTGGCCCCACCTGACCTGCATTTTAGGTGCTCTGTCATGCATGACCGTCAAGTGTCACCAACACTCCTCAAACTCCATGTCCATGGTGAGCAGAGGCATGGTCGCAAACTGCACCAGTGCTGCGAGCAGCTCCTCTAGCAACAGTGGGCCATCATAGGGTAGAACAGTGCTCTACCACCTAGACCTTCACTCCTTGACAGCTACCATTGGTGTCTACACCAGTCCACACTACGTAAATGCTTCACGCACTGCTTCTCCACCTTTTCAGGTGGAGCTGTAACCACTGCAGCCAAAGGTGGACACTCCAACCAAGGACGCCTGTTTGTAGCTGCTTATCGGACCAGCTGTTGGGTCAGGTCACCATAAGGAAATTGATGGTAGTACGTGGCAAACAGTCCATGGCTGTTTCGAGGAGTCCTTAAATGAGTCAGACCCACGAGTCCAATGCCTTGACTGGGACTCTTCTCTCCTTGACGGGGTTCAGTCGAGGAAATGTCCACTGAGTATGGCCTGGTGTCTTCGGGCAGTTCTCTGCCTAATCTTGAGTCTGTGAGTCCTGTAGAGCTTGTCCATAAAAAGGTAAGTACCTTTTACGGACATTTTGAACCAGGATTATTCCCGGGATTGAAATTTTCATGGCTGAAGCCATTTTGAGACTGGCCCTGGAGCTTTGACAGCATCTGGCATCCTGCGTGCACCCTCTTCCTGTATGGTCTGCAAGTATATGGTCCCTACTGGATTCATTTCTGGGTTCCTGGACCACCCTTCTGTAGAGGTACTGGTCATGGATTTGGTGTTTCGTAAGTCTGGTCACCAGCAGGACATGGACAAGCCTCTGGACAAGGAGTCTCTAAGACTGACCACACTGCTAAAAGGTGTACATTGTGGCGTCCTTGGGTCTCTGCTAGGCAGGTTATGCCATGATGATGACCTAAGTTTGGTCACTCCCTGATGGAAGTCTTCAATACAGTCCTCACCTCCTTGTTAATCAGTAGTTGATGGTGAAGGTCATCAGAGACCAGGGTCAATCGCTTGCTAAACACCAGCTCCAGACAGCCTTGGACATGGTGACTCATGTGCCTGTGCCATGGCAGCAGCCATCTCCATGCGTCACAGGGCCTGGCTGCATCTGTCAATATTCACAGTGGACAGTCAGCACAACGTGGCTGATGTTCCCTTCTTGAGCACGGACCTATTTGGCCCTGAGGTAGGACATCTCACATATTGAGAAATTCACTGCCACCCTGGATTCTGTGGCATCGCCCAAGAAGGACGTAAAGACCACCAAGAAACAGGCTTTCCAGTATCAGTCCTTTTATTGTATTTGTTTTGGTAACCGAGTAGGACCACTGAGACAAATGCAGTCCCATTTCAGGGTCGACCGGATTGCAGCAAGCAAACAGAACATGACGTATACATATATAAGCAGATAGAGATAATAATTGAATATGCAATGTTAGTTCATATATCAAATATACAAGGCAACAAAAAGATGAAACCATTCAGAAGATGTATAGACTTTAGCAGTAGAAAACTTGAGTTACAGGTAAATGTTCCAACTGTGACTATAGGCTGCAGAGACCAATATAGCAAGATGAAGTGGGGGAGAGAGTTGGTGGTGGAGGTAACAAAGAAAGGAAGCACGAAGGAAGGTATAGGGAGAGCTAAGAGCAGGTAGGAAGGAAGAAAAAGCATTGAAGGAAGCAGGAACAAATAGAGGCTGAGAGGGAGGTAGGAGATGGGTTTGGAACTTGGGAGAGTGCAACAGGACAGTACAGAGGGGAAGGGAGTTCCAGTAGGATTGCATGGATGGAGTTTGGGGATTCATCTGAAACAGGAGCAGGTAGCAGGTATGATACAGCAGAGTGCAGGTTCGATTGGAAGAGAGGTAAGGAGGTACAAGATGAGACTGAGGGGACAGAAAGTTCCATTCTGACACTGCAGCAAACGAGAATGATTTGTGAGTGGCAGCCAGTCTCAAATTTGGTTTTATGAGGAGTGGGAGAGAGGCAGACCTAAGAGCTCTGACTGCTTGTCTCAGGCAAAAACTTCAGACAGGCAGGGAGGAGTAATTTTGTGCATGAACTTATGTAAGAAGCTGAGAGGGGTATACCTAAGTTTAGATTCATATGGCAGACTTATTTATTTATTTGATATGTCGGTTTACAACCTTTGAGCCAGGGCTCATTTCCAAAGGTACCTCGTCACATGTAAGACAGAAAGTAATACAGACAGGGTTTAACAGTTACATAGAGCATGTGCTACAGACATTTGTCACTGACATTATTTACAGTATTTACAGTAAGTACAGGCTTTTACAATATTTGGATGATTATAATTACATCATCACAGCAGAGAGACATTATTAGCTTGAGACAGCATCTAAACAGAGTAGTCAGTCCCATTCATTGGTCTGGTAATTTTGACATAGGTTGCAATCCATAATGGACTTTGTCAGAGAATTAGCATCAGAGAGGGTGAGAGGATGAAATGTTAGTTGTAGTTACAAGAGCGGATATTGAAGAGGTGGTTGTGAAGAGTGATTTTGAAGGGCGATCTTGGTGCACTAGTGATGGTGTTTGGGAGTGAATTAAACCATGTGTGGGGGCCCTGGGTGGAAAGATCTCTGGGCAAGGGAGGTTTTACCTGGGCACAACCAGGGTGCTTTCTCTGAGTTGCGGGTGGAGATAGTGGGGTGGCTGGATGAAGAGGGCGGAGACCAGGGGAGAGAGTCCAAGCAGTATTTTCTTGGACAGTATACAGGTGGTAAGCGGAGCCTTCTCGCGAGGTTGAGAAGATTGGCAGAGGGTATAGAGGAGCTGGTGTGAGTGAGCCTCTGTGCGCCAGTTAGAGCATGCAGGCCTTGTTTAGGAGACCTGGATTTTCTGGAGTGTGGAGATCTTAGTTAGAGAGGGCTCTTGCAGTAGGTAATTACATATAGGACTGGCGTCGGCAGGCGGCAGGACCCCAGGAAAATTTCTAGCTAGCAGTCCCTGGCGAGGGACCGCCTCACGTCAGGTGACCGGCGCCAGACGACGCCGGTATAAAGAGGCGGTCCCGGATGCCCGCTCTTCCAGTTCTTTTTCCGCCATCAGCTCGCAGCGCCGTGGTAAAGTTCGTGCTCAGCCCTGTTATTTCGCCGGTTTTACCAAAAGTTATCAGTATTTTAGTACGATTTGTCAGGTGAACGCCTGTTTATATCGCCCCTTCCAAAAATAAGTGCAACTTGTGCGGCGCCCAACTGCCCTCACAAGGACAGTCACTCTCTGCCTTTTGCTTGGGCCCACCACGGGTCAGAAAGTGCCCCATTGCCTGCATTTCAACGTGCCACCCGCAGACGCACGCCAGCAGTCTTTGGAAGCCCATCTCCTAAAAGATGATGTCTGCAATGGAGAAGGAGTTGAAGAAGCTTAGGCAGGCATCGACCTCCAGAAGGACACAAGAAGCAGGATAAAGAAAGGCACAGGAGAAGGTCTCCTCATCCACGACTCGGCGGAGCCGCGGTTCAGGTAATGTCCCCGGGGATCGCCTGACGGCAGCCTCCAAGGCTTTGGAGGCGTAAGGACCGCCCGCCGGGCTCGCATTCAGGTCCTACGGGCACCCTCCTCGGCAAGGGAGGCTCTGCCCCCAGTACTGCCGCAGGCTTGTGGCCTCACGCCGGGCGCCCCATAAGCTGGGACGTTGGCTCTCAGACACCCGCTGGGAGAAGGCCGCTAAGACGCCGACCTTCGGGCGGCGCATGGCTGTGTCTCCTTGACCGGGCCGCTTCCCACCTCGGCCCGCCTCCGATGAGGGACCCTTGTCAGACGCCGCCCTCTGGCGCCCGCCGATTCAGCCTAGTCGCACGCCGGCTCCTCCGACGGCGCCGGGCGCCAGAGCCTATGACAGACCCTCCATCGCCTGTCGCCCCAGGTTCCCGCAGCCTCGCTGCCGCCCAGGCAGTCCGGACCGCCTCGCCTGACCCCGACTTTTCTCCTCCGCCCCAGGCGATGCACGGGATGCTTTTCCACCATCAGACCCTCCTCCTACTGAACCAGATCTGACGCCAGCCCCTGACGCCGCCCCGACGCCGGGCGGGAATATTCCTTCCATCGGGCCCACACCCCATGGGCCTGTCACTGTTGATCTGCCTGTGGGCTCCTTACTGCCGCTCTGTTCGCAGCTCCTTCTGGCTCTGGGTATCCGCCGTCAGACCAGACGCCGCTTTACCCGGTCCGCAGTATCCAGCACACGCAGGGCCCAACGCTGCCCGCCGATGTCGCAGTACCCAACGCCGCAATACCCGGCACCGTATTCCGCAGCTGGGTTATGGATACCGCCACGGATATAATCCAGTATAACTATCCCCTCCTCCTCCTCCCACCGCCCAGGCCACCGTGGATCTTCAGGAGACTTGGCTTCCTGGTGGGCTGAGGCCAAGGCTCAGCTCACCAAGGAAGTTGAGAGCCGCCTACGCGACGGTGCCACCTCCGCCCCTGCACGCCCAGACGGCACACTCCCTCTCCGCCTCCGGATTCCCGGCTTTTCCCTCTGTATCCAGAGAGGGCAGGACACGCCCAGGATTCCCCTATGGAACCTGTTCCTCCCTAGACGCAGTCAGGAGTCTACTCTGCTTCCACTTCTTCTTCTTCTCTCTCGGACTCCTCGGATTCCTCCGATGGATGTTCCGAGAAAGACAATGAGCCTCGCCTCCCGTCCAAGCCCCTGCCGAGGACCTCCAAAGTCTCTCTGAGGATCCTTCCTTCACAGAGTTGCTCAGGAAGATCCAGGAAGTACATCAATGGTATTCTTTAGAACCAGATCCTCAGCAGGTTAAACCGCTGAACATCTGACCTGCCCTCACGGCCCCTAATCTAGTGCCACCCTGGATCGAGCCTCACGTCCACCTTGTTTCCACTATTTGGAAACAACCATTGGCTTTAGCCCCACTTCCTCGGAAGTCCAACAGGCTATACCAGGCTCTGAGGGTGTAGATTTTTAGATTCTCACCCCTGCAGACTCTGTTGTGATTAGTGCTGCTCAGGGCCGGTCAGCACACCCTAAACATTTGAGCTCGCCTCCCGGATAGGAATCTCACCTTCTGGATCAGTATGGAAGGAAGATTTATGCTTCTTCCACACTGTGGATCAGGCCCTGAATTATGTAGCACATATGGGGATTACCAGAAGGCTATCCTTACCCAGGCGGAATCTAAGATTGACTCCTGCATGACTCCCAAGTCAAGCAGGAGTTAGCTGACCTAGTCTGTTCTGCTGCTCGCCAGTCGTCATATTCTGAGGGATGACCCAAGATGCAGTGGACACTGCAGGGCGGAGCTCTGCGTCGCCGTAAGTCTTCAGCATCATGCCTGGCTCCACGTGTCAGGTTTGGTCCCGGAGGTGCAGTCAGCAATCCAGGAAGCACCTTTCAGGGTTCAGTGCTTTTTGGCGGTGATGTCAGGACATCATCACCGACTTGCAGGAGAAGGGACGGCCCTGAAATCTCTGGATTCCATGTACCGTCCCATCCCTGCAGTGCCGCCCTTTCGCAGATGCAGCCGGCCTCAAGCAAAACCCCAAGGAAGGCGGCTACCAAACGCCGGGCCCCGCAGCTGCCAGGCCCCTGCCACCCAAAAAGCAGCCAGGTGCCCCAGCTGCGGCGCTGCCCCACACCACCTGACTCCTTTCCTCCCACCGCCCGGACTCCCCGGAGGAACCGGATAGGAGGGATTCTCCTCCACTTTCCGGGTTGGGAGAGGATAACATCGGGTTCATGGGTGCTTCAGATTATCGCGAGAGGCATTCCATAGAGTTTCTACAGAAACCTCCACGCCACCCCCTCTGAAGTCCCTCTTACTCAAGGGACCATCTTCCTTTGGTCAGGAAGAAATATCTGCCCTTCTTGCGAAGGAGGCCATAGAACCCGCTCTCCTCACCTTCACGGGATGGGTTACTATTCCCATTTCTTCCTTGTACCAAAGAAGACAGGAGATCTCAGACCCATTCTTGATCTCAGCTCCTGAACTTCTATGTAGAATACAAAAGTTCAGGATGCTCTCCTTCAAACCCTTCTGCCCTTCTTCGTCCGGGTCAATGGCTTTTGTGCGCTGGATATGCAGGATGCATATCTGCACATCCCTCATTCGTCCCTCACCGAAAAGTACCTCCGGTTTGCTTTCCAGGGGGACCATTACCAATTCGGCACTCCCATTTGGTCTTTCCTTGGCTCCCGAGTTTTACCAAATGCCTGGCGGTGAGCGGCCCACCTGCGTGTTTTGGGAGTTCAGGTGTTTCCCTACCTGGACGACTGGCTCCTGGCGGCCTTGTCCAGGGAGGAACTCCTGCATTTTCTCTCCTCACCCAGCAGGTTTTCACTTGTCTGGGTATCACCATCAACCATTCCAAGTCTATGGACCCCTCCAGAGACTTCAGTTCATCGGGCAATCCTTGATACAACAGTGTGCAAGGCCTTCCTCCTTCGGACAGGGCGGCCTCCTCCAGTCACAGATTTCCTGCTTCAGAACGCAGGAAGGTTCCGCCGAGGTCGGTGCTTCATCTTCTGGGGCTTATAACGGTCACCATCCCGACGGTTCCCGCAGGCGTGCTCCACATGAGGATCTCTCAGTGGACTCTCCGCTCTCAGTGGGATCAACTCAGATGTCCTAGATCATCTGGTGCTGATCTGCTCGCCGATGACAAGAGACTTGTAATGGTGAATGGTTCAGAGAACCTGTTTCGGGGGTCCCTTCTTGTCATCCTCCCCTCCCAGACTCTGACCATGGACGCATCAGGCGGTTGTTAGAGCCCATCTGGGTCCTCACCGAACCCAGGGTTTACGGTCCAGATTGGAGTTAGCTCTCCACATCAATGTGCTCGAGCTACGAGCAGTTCTGTATGCTCTCAAGCTCTTCACCAATACATCCTTCCCGTCACCTAGCTGTCCAAACGGACAACATGTGCGTGGTGTGTACATCAACAAGCAGGGAGGGACTTGATCCTACCTGCTGTGCAGGGAAGCAATAAGGGTTTGGGACTGGGCAACGCTCACAACCTTCAGCTCATGGCGATCCATGTTCCAGGAGTCGACAATACCCTGGCAGACAAGCTAAGTCGCCTCGGCTCTGCCACATGAGTGGGAACTGGACCAAAAGGTTCTAGACGGCATCTTCCAGCTTTGAGACTCCACAGGTAGACTTGTTCGCTTCTTCCCAAAACGCAAAACTTCCCACCATTTGCTCGCCGCCCAGAGCAAGGTGCTTCTAGAACGACGCTCTGTCTCTAAGCTAGAAGGGCAGATTCATCTATGCTTTTCCCAGTTCCTTTGGTCCCTCATGTGCTGCAGAAACTTGCAATGGAAGGAGCGAGAATGATTCTGATCGCCTCCTTTCTGGCCCAGGCAAATCTGGTTCTCTCCTACAACAATACTCAGAGGTTCCTCCTCTTCCTCTTCCTTTATCTCAGGGTTGCTGACCCAGAATCAGGGGACCCTGGTCCATCCGGGACTCAAGTCCCTTCAACTTCATGCATGGCTCCTGCAGACCTAGCCCAATCTCGATTTGACGCCTCCTAAGGTGGTCGAGATTCTGGTGGAGGCTAGAAAACCCTCCACTAGGTCCACCTACGCTATGAAATGGAAGAGATTTTCCATTTTGGCTGCCTCCAGGAATGTGGAGCCTTTCTCCCGTCCTGTGGCCATTCTGCTTGATTTATTTACGTTACCTTTTCGACCTGGGTCATTCCTCTTTGAAGGTTCACATGGCCGCTATTTCAGCCTACCATGTTCCTTTCGCTGATAAAGCCTTTGCCCAATTAGAGGTATCCAAGACTTTTCTCGCAGGAGTCCTTCATCTCAGGCCTCCTGTCCGGACTCGCTCCCTTGGGATTTGAACTTTGTTCTCAGAAACTTACCTTCCTCCCTTCGAGCCTGTGGCTTCCAGAGACTTGAAGTTTCTATCGTGGAAGATGCTCTTCTTGGTGGCTATTACTCTGCTCAAGAATTTCGAGCTCCAGGCCCTTATGTAAGGTCCCCATCTGATTTTTCACAAAGAACGAGTAGTTCTTCGCACAAACCCTAAGTTTCTTCCGAAAGTGATAGCGGAGTCTACCTTAAATCAGTCTATTGAGTTACCTGCCTTTTTCACGCAGTACTCCAGTCAGGAGAATACTTGCTCCATACCATGGATGTTCACAGGATTCTGAGATACTACACCGATAGGACAAAGGATCTCAGAAAGACTGATCAGTTGTTCGCCTCTTTGCTCACAAAAGGAAGGCAATGCTGTTTCAAGCAATGCCTGTCAAAGTGGTTGGCTCATTGCATCACTTTCTGTTATGACGAGTACAACAAGACCCTACCGGTCAAGTCAGAGGTCACTCCACTCGTGGAGTAGCAGCCTCTGTGCTTGTTTCAAGAATGTGTCTGCAGCGGACATCTGTGTTGCCGCACTTGACTTCCGTCCATACCTTTACGAAACATTACAGTTTGACATTGCCTCTTGCCGAGAGCAGGCTTCGGCTTAGCGGTCTTGCAAGGCCTCCTGTCTTGAGGTTTGCAAGGTTTTGCTACTTCTTGAGTAGTTCCTCCCGGTGCCTTTCATTGTTCCAGACTGCTTGGGATTCTGTCCTATATGTAATTACCCACGCAAGAGCCCTCTCAGTAAGATAGTACAGTTACATAAGAACTTACCATAACAGTAGATCTTAGAGAGGCTCTTGTAGTAGGTAATACGTTTTCCCGCCTCCATCCCCTAGGCTTTTTCAGTTCCTTTTCCATTGAAGGGAATATCTGCTTCCTCTCTCATCTGGGGCGTCCGGGACCGCCTTTATACTGGCGTCGCCTGACGCCGTCACTTGACATGGGGCGGTCCTCGCCAGGGACTGCTAGCTAGAAATTTTTCCGTGGGGTCCTACCGCCTGCCGACGCCAGTCCTGTATGTAATTACCTACTGCAAGAGCCTCTCGAAGATCTACTGTTACGTAAGTTCTTACGTAACTGTATCTTTATCTGCTGCCCTGTATACAGGGAGCCCATAGTCCACTAGGGACAGTATTGATGAGGTGATGGCCAGCCTAAGGGCATGGGGAAGGCAGTCCTTCTGGCGGTAAAGGAGTCCAATCCGGGAGTTTGTTAGCAGCAAGGGTGTTTATGTGGTCATGGAAAGTAAGGGCTGAGTCGAGGGTAAGTCCAAGATATTTGTAGTTGGATACCTGTTCAAGGGGTGCTGGATGCTGGGGAGGATGTGCAGAGGTGCACTTTTACTTTGTTTTGGCGGTGAGAGAAAACCATTGATTTAGTCTTTTATGTTTATGACCAGGCTACGGTCCTTAAACCCTGTTTCGCCTGGGAGAAGGCATGTTGGAGGAGTCCTGAAGGGGCGAGGGTTTATGATTCGAGCAAAGAGCACTGCATCATCTGCATATAGTAAGATTTTGTGAAGCAGGCCTTTGTTAAAGAGTTTAGGTAAAGGGAGAAAAGTGGCCCCAGGATAGAGCCCTGGGGCACCCTGGAGTGGATGGGTAGTGTGTCGGATAGGGTTCCGTTAGTTTTGACGCATTGCAACCGGCAGAAAGGTAACTGGAACACCAGGCTAGGGGGCCTGTGGAAAACCAAGTTGGTGGAGAGAGTAGAGAAAGAGAGGGTGGCAGACCATGTCAAAGGCCTTGATAGGTCTATGAACACAGCTCCTGCAATGTTACCGCGCTAGGGAGGAGTGCAGGAAGTTGGTGAATTCTAGGAGGGCTGTGGTGGTGCTGTGGGCTGAACAGAAGCCATGCTGCCCTGGGCATAGAATGTCATGCTTGGCTAGGTATTGCGTAAGTTGGGTGGCAACCACTTTTTCTAACGCTTTGGGAGGGGAGAATGGAGATTGGCCGATAGTTATTTGGGAGGCTTTGTCACCACTTTTATGGATGGGGGTAATGACAGCTGTTTTCCAGGCACTAGGGAATTGCCCCAGGCATAGGGATTTGTTGAGCAGGTCCGTTAGGGGGACTAGGACCTCGCCGAGACTAATCAAGGAGCCTGGCATCTAGAGGGTCATTTATAGGGTTTTGCTGCTTAGCGCTATTATAGGTAAGGACCAGCTTTGTGGGTGGATATTTTGCACTCGAGGAAACGAGGATGCTGCAGGGTTGGGATTGGGGCACAGGGTCAAAGAAACAACTAGGGAGAACAGTGCTGAGATCCGAGAAGGTGTGTTTAGACAGTTTGCTATGGTGAGTGTGTCTGTGGAGGTAGTGCCATTTATGATGAGCTGGGAGGAGGTGGGCAGCGTGATTTCCCATTGAGTTCTTTGATATTACTCCAGAAGGTTTTCGCAGACCCCATGGTTATGAGAGTGGTTCGGTAGTGGTCTGCTTTAGCCTTATGGATGGCTCAGTGCACCTATTGCGAGCGGCATTATAGGATTGTCTGTCTGCCATCCTGCCAGATTCTGTGGCTTTATGTCAAAGATTATCCCTGTCTCTCAACATTTGGAGCAGGGAGGGGTTATCCAAGGAGCATGTTGCCCTTTGGTGCAGAGTTTGGTGAGTGGAACATAGAGGTCACAGGCCTTGGTAAAGGCCTGTGTAAACAGATTGAGAGCAATGTCACGCTTGGGGCTATATTAATGGGGACCAATCTGTTTGGCTGAGCAGCTGTTTAAGTTTTATTAACTCTTTCTATGGAGACGCCTTCTGTAGGTTGTTTGGGTTATGGGTTTGGGTGTGGAAGAGGTCCATTGGAATAGATGGGCGAGTGGTCACTTAGGAGTCTGGAAGTACTTTTATATCCAGGATTTTGTTGGGAGTGTTAGAAATAATGATGTCTAGGGGTGTGGGTACCAGTAGATGGGTGAAGTCTAGTGGGTTGGGTAACTAATTGGACCATGTCAAGGGCTGAGAACAAGTCCTTTGTTGATGCAGCTGAGGGGCTAAGCAATTGATATTGAGGTACCCTACTAGTGTCTGCTCTGCATTGTGTGGTAGGATAGAGAGGTATTCGGTTTGACGAGCTGAGGGGCTAAGCCAATTGATATTGAGGTACCCTACTAGTGTCTGCTCCATGCTGTGTGGTAGGGTAGAGTGGTATTCGGTGAGGGATGAGATGGCAGGCTTTGGGATAAGGAGCTGAGGCCCAGAAGGAAGCCGTTTGGTCCCCTGTTCCGAGGGGTTTATAGCATCAGCCAATGTAAAGTTTCTTACAATATCCCAGGGTCATTTCTGAGAGGAGCCATTCACTTGGTGAGGAGGGTTGGAGCAGAGAATGATCCTAGCAATGAGGGTTCTCTCAGAACACAGCAACACCTCCTCCTTTCTTTCTGCCCGCCTGTCAAGACATAGCAGGGAGTAGCCAGGTACTTGGTAGGTGTTGTCAGTATGGTGTGGTTTCAGCCAGGTTTCAGTAAGTCCCACAATGTGGGGCTTGTGTAGTGCAATCCATGCCTCTAGTTCTGGGAACTTGGAGGGAAGGCTACAAATGTTGATGTTCACAAATTTAAGACCTGGGGCACTCGTGCAGATGCTTGAGGAGGAGGTGATGTGGGAATTTGATGGACCGGGGTTGCACTCAATATCACCAGCGAGGAGAAGTGATAGTAGAAGTAGATATGGGCAGGAGGGTAAGTGGGAGACCAGGAGAGGGGCGCCAGGTAGTGGCCAAGAGGCGGCATTCCTGATTGGACAGGAAGAAAAGTGTGAGGTGTCCCTGGGAGGCACCTCCCATGTGAGGATTGGGAGGAGTGTGGAAAGGGGGTGTGGGTGACAGGTAGGCAAGGCACTCTTGGTCATGGGCCAGCACATTTGCGTAGAAATCTGACAGCACCAGTGAAGATAATAAGAGGACAGCCAGCAAAGTAGGCAATAGCAGGTTCATTTTGCAGGAGAGGGGAGAAAGAGAGGAGAAAATAGGAGTTTAGAGATAGTGGAAAACTCTATCCCAAAACTGAGAGGCAGGAGTGCGTTGGGAAAAAGGTGGAGGGTGACAGAAAGAGTGAGCTCGAGGTTGCCTAAAACAACTCAGAAATCAGGGCAAGTATCACATAAAGGTTGTGTAGGAATAAACTGTAGCTTTAAGATGGAGGAGAGCTATGCAATAGCCGGAAATGGAATTGTCAAAAGGGGGAGTGGTTTAGGTGGATTTAATCAGTGGATGTGGTGGGGGGGCCGAAACATTCAGGCAGGGAGAAAGTGCAGCCTCTCTGTCAGGTCAGTTTACCTGCAGCTGGGTCCCAAGGGCGGGTGGTGGCAGGCTCTTTCTCGCCGAGGAGACAGCCGCAGAGGTGCAGCGCTAGCCCGTCGGGCTAAACTGGAAGCCTGAGGGGAGAAGGGACAGACAGGGGAATTAGAAACCTCTTGGAGCTGGGAGAGTTAGCAAAATTAGCATTCACACAAAAGGAGCTGTACACTGAAAATTGTGACCAAATCTGGGGGGGGGGAGATAGAAAACAAAACAGGGATTTCAGTGCAAGTCGCGGTGGGTAAGCTAACAAAGGCAAATACAGGTTACTCACCTGTAACAGGAGTTCTAGGAATGGTATATGTTGATCATCCACACTTACTGGCAGGTTCCTTGCCGCTTTAAATCTTGCCGGAAGGTCTTCAAGCTGGCTCCTCCCACCCACCCGGGTGATAAAACTCTCGGCTCCGCCCCATGACGCCAGATCTAGCCCACTGGAAGCCAGGTTGTGCTTCGAAGCCGGGGAGGTCGGGTGGGTTTTGTGGATGAACAACATATACCATTCCTATAACTCCTGTTACAGGTGAGTAACCTGTATTTCTAGGGACATGGATATGTTGTTCAATCCACACTTACTAACAGACTCCTAGCAGTTCTCCGGGAGGAGGGGAGGCAAGCGCACCTACTTGGGAAATAAGGACTGGAGGCCAGGGTCCCAAAACCAGCATCCGGCGTGACTCAGGTCAATGTGGTAGTGGGTAATGAAGGTGTGTGCTGACTTCAGGTAGCAGCTCTGCAGATTTCCTGGATAGGGACATCACTGGAAGCAGCCACCGACGCAGCAGTATGGCGGGTAGAATGAGCTCTTATCCCTTTGGGAGGCTCCATGCCCGCCAACCTATAGCAGAGATCTATGCAGGAGGTGACCCACCTGCCTATCGTCCGCTTGGCTGCAGGTCTGCCAGGTGAGGCTTCAGCGTAGGTGACAAACAGCTGTCAAACCTCTCCCCGAACTTCAGCCGTCCGCTCCTTAGAGTAAGAGAGCGCTCTTCTAGGGTACAAAGTATGGAGGTATGATTGGGGTATAACACCCGCAGAGTCAACACCTGGTTAAGGTGCAACTCCGACACCACCTTCGGAAGGAATTTCAGGTGGGGGCGCAGGACAACTCTTGTCCCTGTGGAAGACCAGATAAGGAGAATCGATGGAAGCCTGGAGCTCTCCCATCCTTCTGGCTGACGTGACAGCCACCAAGAAGCGGTCTTCCACGACTTGCGAAGATATCACACCTGTGCATCGGTTCGAATGGCTTGCCCATAAGCCTTAATACCAGCAGCAGATCCACGGTGGAGGTTCTCGCACGGAGGGGATATGTGATCAAGGCCTTTGAAAAAGCGCCCGACCACCTTCTCCTGCGCCACCGACTGCTTCCTGGCCCGCGCCCAGTAAGCAGAGATGGCTGCCAGGTGCACCTTAAGGGTGTTGACCAAAGCCCTAGCTGAGAAAGAGACCACAGGTAGTCCAGAATGCTGGCCAAGGAACAGGAGGAAGGTTCCAACCCCTTATCCTGACACTAAATGGAGAATCTCTTCCATTTGAAGGCGTAGTATTTTCTGGTCGACTCCTTACCGGGGTGGGGGGGGTAGAAAACAAAACAGGGATTTCAGTGCAAGTCGCGGTGGGTACGCTACCAAAGGCAATTTTTTTTTTTTTTTTTTAACCAACAGTCTCCTACGTATTTCTTCAGCAGTTCGTAAGAAACTAGACTGAAAATCCTGTGCACACAGTATACTCTGGGCTGAAACACTTACTTATTACTTTATACAAGGAAAGACATGGCAACTAGCACCTTGCGGGGCTCAGAGAAGCCAGGAGATTTCTAGGAGCCAAATTACTGTGCAAAAGAATATAGCCACTAGTGACAACCTCAGGAAGCAGTGAGAATATACAGGGATAATGGCTGCAGCTAAAACATCAATTCTGATATAGTCCCAGATTTCAGAAAAACAGTACAGTTTTCAAGTTCAGTTTTCTTAAAAATGCGGGCAAATGCAAGGCCAATCAGGGAGCTCTAGGTCTGCAAGCAGCCAATGAGAGCCAGGACCTAGGAAGGTGCCGGTTTGGGCTTGAAACATTCAGGCAGGGAGAAAGTGCAGCCTCTCTGTCCAGTGAGTTTACCTGCAGCTGGGTCCCAAGGGGCGGGTGGCAGGTTCCTTCTCCGAGGAGACAGTCAGCGGAGGTGCAGCGCTAGCCACTGCGGTTAAACTGGAAGCCTGCAGCTGGGTCCTGATGATGGTGGCGCAGGCTCCTTCTCGCAGAGGAGACAGCCATGGAGGTGTAGCGCCAGCCCATCGGGCTAAACTGGAACCTAAATATTTCATCTTAGCTGAATGTTCTGCATGGGCATTCTGATGGAATCTGTATGGTGGTATTGAATTTATTGAAAAAATTTTGGATTTTTCAAGTTAATTTTGTAACCTGATGCATGACCCAATTCATGAATAGATTTACTAGAGCTTTCAAAGATTCTTCTGGTTTTGTGATATAAGAGAAGGGCAAGCTGCATATAGGCTGATTTTCTGTACTGTGTTGAAATATTTTCTTATTTATTTTATTTAGTCTTTGGTAACGGGTAAGGCCCACTAGGCACAAGTGCCCGTTTTAAGGGGCGACCTGGGAGCACTGGGTGGTTAAGTGACTTGCTCAGAGTCGCACAGCATACAAGTGGAGGTTGTGAGAATCAAACTCAGGTCTGGTCTGCTGGATGTACCAAGCTTGTTCACACCTCGTGCCTCTAACCTCTAGGCCATACTGCCAGCCCATATGGATATGGATGACCAATATTTTTGTATTTGATCTGGTAAATACTAGAAATGGTTCTATTACCAAAGCCTTGCCTGGTTCCTCTGGACAATGAGAAGTTTTCCGAGATAATACTGTTTGTTTCGATTTTCTGCCGTGGGGGAGTTGTAAAGCAGTTAAGTCCATTTTCTATATTTCTATTATAATCCAATTTTTTTAAGTTTTGTTAATAAAATCCCATTCCACCTGATCAAATTCCTTTTTCAGCATCGACTGATAACAAAATGGCCTCCGGTTTGGTATTGTTATTACTGCTTATAGTTCTCCCGATATCTTTCCGCCCTTTGCTTAAGTAAAAGTTTGGCAGTTGACTGAGCAACGAAGCTTCCTTGTGCGAATGGCTGACGGCGGGAAAGAACTGGGAGGGAGCGGGCTGCCCACGCCTATAGGGCTGCAAGTCGGAGCCGGACGCCAGCATGGGCGCCCCCACAAGACTACTGCAGAAAAGCTTCCATGTAATCCTAGCACCTGATGGCTAAGTTCCATAGGTGTGACCCGATGATAGATCTCCCAAAGAAGATCACCAGGTTTAGATCCCATGGAGGGACAGGGGATCGAAACAGGGGTCGGCTTCCACTGACAGCTCGTAGGAATCGGCTAACCTCCTGGTTAGTCCCCAAGGACGAGCCCAAAGAGGCTCCAAGTGCCAACATCCTTTTTTTTTTATTTGTATGATTTGTTTCTACTCCCCTACCTCCAAACTCTCTCCAGCATGGGCAACTTGGTCACTGGTGTCTCCCATCCTGTCTGAGCGTGGTGAGCACTCTATTCGGTCAGAAACCCCCAATCGCCATAAGCTTACCCAAACCCCGGGTCTGAATCCTCCGAGGAAGGACCTCCATCGCCTCTAGGCGCCCTTTCTACACAATTGGTAGGGCAGCCAGAGAGATCCGAACGTGCACCCTTACAGAGGGCGTGGGTCCGCGCCACTAGCCCCACCTTCGCCTACTGGAGGAAGGATTTAACATTATTTCCCCTCAATGAGGGCAGTGCGATGCTGCCAGCCCGTCTGCAACTCCGCACCGTCCAGGAAGTGGCCGCAGCGTTGTAACCCCTATCATTGGGTCCTGTGGCTGTAGTACCCCCAGCCACTGCTGGGTGTCGCTACGTGCACGGGACATTCCCCACATCCTTCCCCAGGAGAGGAGAGCAGTCCTAGGACACTTGATCCTTCTCCTCCCCGCCGACCTCCGACGATCTGGGCTCACTCCCGAACCCGGGTCGCCGGTGTGGCGTACAGCGCCTCAATCCTCAGTGCCACCGGGCCGGCTAAGTGCCAACATCTGACCTCTCAAGTTCTCATGGCCAAACCTTTGTCTACTCCCACCTGCAAAAAAAAAAATATCCCAAACCTGCAAGACTGTGGCTTTGTTGGTCAGATATTTCTTTCTCTGGCCCAGGCTGGAAAGGTGGTCTACACACAAGCATAAGCTGCAGAGGTGGAATTCTTTCTGGAGGCCATCAGAGTATTCACTACCTTTCTGTAAAATTCCTGTTTCAAGAGTCTTCTCCTCTCAGGAGCCAGGCAGCAAGCTGCATCCTCCAGATTTGGATGCACAATGGGACCTTAGGGAAGGCCCCGAAATGGGAGACAGAACAGTGCATGTTGAGCTAGATTCACCAGGTCAGAGAACCACGGCCTTCAGGGCCATTCTGGAGCTCTCTGAAGAAACCTTCCTTTCAGTGTCTTATGTGTATGACCTTGGAAAAGCTGACAGAGAAGGAAGGTATACACACCCTGCAGAAATCCCGTCTACGACACAGTGTCTACTGCCTCTGCCTGTGGACATCAGTATCAGCTGAAGAACCGTTGTATCTGGGCATTCTGGCTGGAGAGGCGAACAGATCGATCTGTGGATGGCAAACCTTCTGCACAGAAGGTCGAACACCTCAGGCTCAGCATCCACTCCCCTGGGTGGACACTCTCGTAGCTTAACCAACTGGCCTGAACGTTCAACTCCCACGCCAAGTGAACTGCTGACAGAGAGACGAGGTTCTCCTCTGCCCACAGTAGAAGATCAACTGCCTCTCTCTGCTCTTTGTGCCTCCTTGATTGTTTATGTATGCCACTGTGACAGCATTGTTGGACCTTACTTTCACGGCTCTCGATTGTACCTGCCTGCAAAGACGAACGACAGCGAGGTGCACAGCCCTGAGATCTCCAAGACGTTGATGTACAGTTATCGTTCTACGCGGACCAAGATCCCTGAATGGAAAGACAGCCCAGAACTGCACCCCAGCCCGACAAGCTGGTATCTGTTGCCAGGATCAGCTCTGGGGGTGCTTCTAAGGGAGACCCCTTGCTTAGGTTTCTCTAGACTCACCCACCAACTCAGACTGTTGAATGAGAGGAGAATCGGAATCCTGGCCTGATAATACTCAGAGGGTGGGTCCCAGGCTTCCAGCAACACAGTCTGAAGGGGCGCATGCACAAGAGAGCCCATGAGATTAGTTCTATTGTTGCAGTTATAGGACCCAGAATCTGCAGTAGACTCTGAGCTTAAGCCACGACTGGTTCCTCAGCCACCGAACCTCTGGTATCAAGGCATCCTTCCTGGCTGCCAAGAATAAACCTTGCCCGCATGTCCTGAACACAGCTTCTAGGTGTTCCAGGTACTGAGATGTGTTATGAGGCTTTCTCCTGACTGACTTCCCAACCGTGGGACTCCAAAACTTCCAGGGTCCTGGCCACTGATATCTTTGCCCATGTGGCAGAAGGCACTTGAATAAGCAAGTTATCCAGGTAAGGGCAGACATGATGTCCCTGCTGTCTAAGTTGGCGCTATCAAAACTATGAGCACCTTCAAGAACACCCTGGGTGCTGTTGCCAGACCAATGGGAAGCACCCTGTTCTGGAAGTGTTGCCCCAGGACTGTGAATCTGTGGAACCTCTGATGAGACTGCCGAATGGGAATGCGAATCGTATTCCTCAGATCTATGTATGCTAAATAATCCCCAGTTGGACAGCCCGGATGATTGGCCAGTGAGATTTCATCTTGAAGGTTGTGTGGTAGAATAAACTTGTTTAGGTGTTTCAAGTCAGAATCGGTCTGACCCCCCAAAACAACACTTATGGAGAACCACAAAAATCAAGAAGAATCACTGGCCCTATTAGGTTTGGGGTGGGGATGCCAGACAAATCACCCCTATCTGTCTGGAGGTGATCTAATGTTTGAGACAATGCTCATCTCTTCACTTGGTCCTGTACTCAGGGGATGGTAGACAATGTCCCTTGGGGTAATGGTTGTAAACTCCACTGTACAGCCTAATGCCACAATTTCCAGGAACCACACATCTGACGTTATCCGGGACCAACTTGTGTAAAATTTCTGCAGTCTTCCACCAAGGAAAGGGGGGCACAGATGGGCCCGTGTATCCTCACTACGTTGTGCCACTTCTCCTCCTGAACCTCCATTACATTTTCAGGTAAAGGCATCTCTGCCACTACCACTCTTGAACCCAGAGTAGGAGCCTTAACACCACTGGTTCCCGAAGTTCCAAAAGGGATGAAAACCCCCTCAGTACTGCCTCCGTTGGCTACCTTCCCAGCCTTTCGAGGCAGAGTTGGCCTTTTTCTGTTCTGATACTGAAAGATGTCCCTTTTTATCCTGGATATCTTTTAAAATGTCATCCAGGCCTGATCCAAATAACAAACCTCTTTCAAGGGCTAAATTAAATAGCCTGGCCTTCAATGCCTGGTCTACGACCCAGTGCCGTAGCTATACACCTCGCATGGCGGATTCAATCTGATAGGCAGAGCAAGCTGACATTCGTAAGTTCTCCACTGTGGCATCCCCTAGAAAGGTGGACGCCACGGATATCAGTTACAAAATGCTCACCCCTCAGAATCAGGTGAACAAAGCTACCCAGCATTGTAACCCACATGTTTAATGCTCTGGTGACAATAAAGGATGCATAGGAGGTGCAAAGGTTTGCTCCGTTGGAGAAAAGGCTCTTCTGCATGTGCGTATCAGCTGAGGCCAGGAATTCCTCAATTGGGATAGTTGTAACACTTTATGAAGGTTATGTACAGCCTCATCAGTCGAGGCGGAGTTTCCCACTTGCGGGTATTTTCTTTAATAAAAAGGAAACACCGTACCCTGGGGTTTGGCAGATATTTCCTCTGGTCTGCACCTTCCCATTCTTGTTCAATAATCTGGTCACAGTGAATAAATTTCAGAAAACACTTTGGAGCAGAAGAAGACACTGACAGGATAAGGTTCACGTCTAAGGTCTCCATGGATTGCATCTCTTTCAGCTGCAATGTCCTATAAGCCTCCGTTATTAGATACAACAGAGATTTGGCATCAAACAGGTGAGGGATTGGAATCCTCCTCTTGGCTCCATCCACTTCCTTCCTCCTCCTCATCAGAGGCTCGTCCTCATCATCAAGAAACTTTTGGGGTCAGGATTTTCCCTAAGATCCCCAATATCCTCCTCCTAAGCCTCTGAATGGTCAAGGTCAGGGTCTGCCTACAGATCAAGATTAGCAGACCTGTCCTACCTGGATGTGCCTGTCCCCCCCCTGCGCCCCCAAAAGGGCCTGGCTTGGGGTCAGGTGTGATGAAAGGGATGTCCTGTGGAACATCAGCTCTCAAAAGCTCACTTAATAGCAACAACAAAAATTTACGCAACTCTAGCTTTGCCACAGCCAGCCGGTACACCAGGTGCACCACCCTCCACCAGCTCGGAGTTCCAACTGGGAGGAATTGTGAGACGCACATTAGCCTGAGTAACATAATTTGGGGGGGGCGCAATAGAAATCCAACAGAAAGGGCTGCTTTACCCATTCACAGGTCTTTCATTGTTTAAACACTAGAGGTCTCTGATAAGCCATGGTGAAAATGTCACCAGACCAACAAATGGGGTTATAGCCCAGAAAATGATGTTACAAAAAATTGGGGTTCTTTTTTTGTTTTGCTTGTTATACATATTAAAGGAAGGCTGCATTGACTCCCACACCCCTACTGCGGGGGGAAACACAATCAGAAGCATTCCTACCAGCATAGAGAACCAAAAAGGCTGTAGTAAGAATGATCATGGCCAAGATGCAAGATCCAAGCTGAGAGAAACACAGCCGCCATGTCTAGTACTTGAAAAAATGCAGATATACGCGTGCCTGATGTCCCTCCGTCAGGGGGCATGCACCCAAGCCCAGAGGTGTGAAAGTGAAGCACTAAAGCTCGGGACAACTGCTGACAGTAAACACATAGGGTGAGCCCAATGGGCAGGGCTCTGAATATGGCAAGAATACACGTGACTCAGAAAAGCAGTTAAAAACAAACGATAACACCCTGAGGACTGAACACCCCCACCCAGAAACAGCCTGATAGAAGGCTACAGGATGTTCTTTGTTCATATATTATACATTTTTTTTTACTGGCACAGTAGTGCCAGTATAGTTAGGGCTTCACAGCCACTTCTATGTTAAACCCCAAATTTTGCACTTTAATAACTTTGCCACTGTATGACGGATTTACCTGAAATTGTGCATGCGCGGTCTGGTACCATAGATCTCTGGATCTGGCAAGTTGCATTACAGTCGGATAAGCAGTTGCAGAACTGCGGAGCAGCCAAAATGCAAAAAACCAGGAGCGATGTTTCTTTTGTTCGTGGCTACAGCCGCACAATTTGTCCATTTGGTCTGAAATCTACAGGGAAGATGCAGTCTGGATCACTGATGTGCCTTTCAAAGATTTGGTGAAGAAATATTAAACTGTTCAAGCGTTATTCAAAAAAGTTTCCCATTATAGTAAATGGGAAAAAAATATATGCGTCTCTCAAAAGCTGCCGCCACTACATTTTACTGTTGCAAATGAACCTTTTACTTTCCTGCGGTGGCCTTTTTGTTTTCAGTCAGCGAGAGAGAAAAATGCCTGGCATTTAAATTTGGGACCCCCTAGGTAAACATTGACTGTTGTGTTTACTAGTGGATCTAAAGGATCATAGCCCTTTATTTTTTTTGAGAGACTCCCCACCAAATGGCACAGAAAGACTGCCCCCTTAGTGTCACAAATTGCTTGACGAAAGCAGCTGCAACACTTTTGCAAATCACAAAAGTGTTGTGCCTAATCCCCAATGAAACTATGCTAATTTGTGACAGAACTTTGCCCCAAAAAAGCAATTCTTTGCCATCTCACTGCAGCAAAACAGTTGGGGCTTTTGGCCCAAAATGTGCAGGGTGGCAAGCACTGGTCCCACAGATGTGCCTTTTGGTGGTTTGGTCCCAAAACATTCAACGGGAGCATAGTTACAGTGCTCCAAAGTTGAGAAATTTCCCATAGGTAACACTGCAGCGCCCATGGTGACTTCTGGCACCTATATCTCTGACTTGATGCAGATATGGATTTTAAGCTACTACTTGGCTTAGTGCACCTTTAGGTGCTCTAAATCTCATGAGAAATACAAGTCATAGATTACACCTCGTGGAATATTTTCCTTATTTGCTACGGTTATGGAGAATATTGCCAAAAGCGTGTTTACAAAGGTTTCTCCTTTGGAGTACTATGGGCGCCTATATGGCTCTGTACTTATAAGTGGGAGTGCAGGGCCCGGAGGGCACATGCTCCCACATTACGCATACCATTTTGCAAAAAATGGACAATGTCAAGGAAGCGCTCCCACTAACACATACCAGTTACACTACACTTTCTCAAAAGAAGAAATTCATTAAAAAAAAAAAAAAAAAAAAAAACTCTTAATGCCTCAGTCAGGGTTGATAGCACAGCGACAAAAGTATAGAAATGTGATGTTAGGATTACACCCCTACCACCCCACCCTCCACACACCAACAGGCGTCTGAGTGTGCACTGGGGTCGTCGGGCCCCAACTCTCACCCCATTCTCCTATACTGCAACACCTCAGCTTGTTTACACATGGAATGGGTTGAGAGTTAGGCCGACGACCCCAACGTACACCCCAGTGCCTGTTGGCGTGTGGAGGTAGTGAGTAGAGGCGATAGGGATGTAACCTAACATCACATTCCATACTTTTGTCGCTGTCTTCATAACAAAAACTCTGTTTAATGCATCAGTTAGGGTTGTTCCACAGCGACAAAGCGAGGAAATTGATGTTAGGGTTGAACCACCCTTACACAACCCCACCCGCCCCCAAAACTGGCATCGGGTGTGCGTTGAGGTGTGGCCCCAACTCTCACCCCATTCCATGTATAAATAAGCTGAGGTGGTGAAGAATAAGAGAATGGGGAGAGAGTCAGGACAGACGACCCCAACGCACACACTGATGCCGGTTGGGGGTGTGGGGTGTGCAAGGGGGGGTTTTTCAACCCTAATATCGAATTTCCTCGCTTTTGTTGCTGTGGAACAACCCTAACTGATGCATTAAACTAAGTTTTTTTGCCATGAATTTCCCTTCTTTTTGAGAATGAGGACTATAAATAGTGAATGGAATGTGGTGGTGGGAGCGTTGGCCTTTGGGCTCATGCTCCCACATGATTTTTGTCACATAAGTAGCAGTAAGTGCAGCATAAGCGCAAATGGTTACACACATGGTGACACAAGCGTAAATAGTAGCATAGCGGTAATATAAATGCAAGTGCAAAGTGGCATCAAGCGAACAATGGCACAAATGGAGCATAAGCACGTATGGAAGCGCAACTGATAATGCTCATGGTCATGGTACCGCAATTGGAAATCACGAATGGTAATGGTAACAGCAAGAATAACGCAAAGGAAACAAGCATAAGCATGCAAGCGTACGGAAACACAAACCATAACACGCATGTCACGGTACTGCAATTGGAGCGCAAATGGTAATGGTAACAGAAAGCATAATATAGCGCATACAGAAATGCAAACCGTAACACGCCGGATGTAGTAACGCAAGAATGACGCAAAACAAAGCAGCAAGCGGAAGGGTGGACCCAAACACAAATAGTAATGCATGGTGGCGCAAATCGGACGCAAACACAAAGAGTAGTGGAAACGCAAATGGTTATAGTATGCGAATGCAAACAAAAGCAGAAAGTGAAACGGACACGGGTGGTGTACACGGAACACTAACTAAAACAGGTATGGAAACGCAAGTCGGAACGCTAACTGTAACAGTAACAGAAGCGCACACCCTGTTTTTGCCCAAAAGCTCCAGAGAGAAACACAGTGAATATTAAGAATGTATGCATAATAATAGACCTTGGAGCAGAAAATGAGCACTTGGAACACTAAATTGCTTATATCTCAGGAACCGTACGACGTAGAAAAATAATTACAATTTCATATGATTCATGACTTTCCTGGCAAGTTTTGTACTTGGCCCCCTAGTGGCGGGGGCTAAGCATTTTTCAACGAAAGTCTGTATCGGGCACGTTTCGAGATATGGGCCCTGAAAACTGCAGCGGACGCCGAATGTTAGTCTTTGGGAAAAGCATAAACTTCAGAGCAGTGTAACTTTGCATCCGTGCAATACTTTGTCACCAAACCAGTGAAAGGCACATTTGTCGGATGTTGGCTGTATTCCCTCCAAATTTCAGCCCAAAAGACCAAACCAGTGTTTTGCAGCAGGGTGGCAAAGAATTCCTGTTATTTTCCCCATAGTGTCGAGCAGCAGTGTCGCAAATCACGACACTTTCGCAAAAATAAAAATCATAAAAGTTTCGCAGGTGCGGCACTACTTTGCGACACTACTTTTCCAAAAAAATTCAAAAACATATTTCTGGGGTGTTTACCCCCAAAATAAAGACATGCCTAGCATCCTCAGGGCTTGACTATGTAAACACAAAAAGAATTATGTCCCTAGAGGGTCCCAATTTTAAATGCCAAGCATTTCTGTGATCAGTAACTAAAAAAAAAATGTCTGTCTCACAACACTACAGGGGTCATTTGCGACACTGTCAGTCATTTTGTTAACTTTTCCCATTGACTATAATGGGAAACTTGTTTTTTGAATAACTTTTGAACTGTTTAATGTTTTCACGAAATCTTCAAAAGGCACATCGGGGACCCCGACCGCATATTCCCTGAAGTTTTGGACGGTCAGCATAAACCGTTACAACCTGTGGTAGCGAGCAAAGAATACATAAAAACGTAAATGCACTATGGAGTGTCGGCTTAATAACTCAAAACCGTATATCCGACCCGGTCTGAAACTTGGCAGATCTATGCTACTGCTCCGTGCCTACCACATTTCAGGAAAATCCATCAAACGCTGGCAAAGTTATTAAGTGCAAATTTTCACCATTTAACTTTAAATGGGGTACTAATTTAATTCATGGTGGCACCATCGCCTACCAATATATATAGATAGATATAAATATAAATATAGATATACTGTATACACACACACACACACACACACACATACATATACATACACGTATGTATTTTATATATGCTCAGCCACAACTGAGACAGTCCCCAAAGGCAGACAAAAACAATTCCTCACACCAGGCAGTGTAAGCACTCAGGGAACCTACTGCCAAACTAAAAAACACAGCCTCCCTATACTAGTCCCTTGGAGGCACCCCCTCCCCCTCCCCCGACGCCAAAAAGATGGTAGGGGCAAAACAGGGAAAGGACTAAGTACTAGACCCCTAACAATCACCCCCAAAGAACAGTATACTTACTAAAGGCACCATGACATTAGGAAATCGGGAGACCTGATAAAAGATAAACACCCTTAGAATAGTGTGACCACCAATCCAAGCACAGACAGTGGAAATGGGGAAAAAAGGCAGGTTAGCCAATTTGAAAAATGCAGCTTAGTAGGCACAATTTTTAATGTAGGAAGCCCCAACCTGCTCAGCAGAATCGCAGCCCTGAAGAGTAAACATCTAAAATAAATGTTCTTTAGAGAAATCTTCTATGCTGCTTCCCCTTCAATGGCACAGCAAAGACTGGAGAGTTGCTGCTGGCTGGAATGTCCATGTACTCAGGATTCTGTGCTGGTTGCAACCTTTGGCTGCCATCCTTAGTAGGATGTAGATTATCCATATGGACTACTCACTGACAATGTGGAGCGCCACCGAATTTTATTTATTTAAAATTTGATTACCAGGAAAGGCACACTGAGCAGAGGCTCATTTCCAGGTGCAACCCGGGGAAGAGGGAAAAACAGAACAATGCAATTTTACAATATTTGAGAAATACAAAATGATACACAGTAGCAATACCAGCAAATTAGGGGGGAAAAGACTTACTTGTGTATATTTGTTGAACAGCAGCAAGGATAACAAAAAAAAAAAAAAAACACCCAGACAGATACACATTATACAGAACCAGCAAATTAGGAATGATGTACAATTAATAATCCATGAAATAAACTATTAAAAGCAAAACAAGGCAGGGATCCTGCCAGAGAAAATAATAAGGAAGTCTTAACCTAGACTTAGCGAGGGCAGCTTAGGGTAGCTGTGGTTGTTTGTGTGCAATGTGCACATTGGGGAAGGAGAAGTCTGAAGAGTCTTCTGACTGAAGAGATAGAGGAGGATAGATGAAGGTCAGTGGGAGCTTATTCAATAGTAGGACTATCATGGGAGAAGGTGAGACTGGCCCCACAGCCGATAGTGGACGTGGAATAGTGAAAGCTGAGGGGTCTCTATGACGAACAGCGAAAGTGGGGGGTCTCTACAACGAAGGGAATATGCTGAGGTGCTTGCTTGGGAAAGACAAGAGGGGGGGGTGAAAGAGTGCCAAACCAGAACTTAGCAATAAGGGAGGCGTAGTGAATCATCCTTCTGTGGGATAGGGGAGCAAGGGAGAGGGCAGAGGACAGTGGTGATTGAGAGGAGAGCAGCATTGGCAAATTGACAGAAAGAATTGAGGTGGGTATCAAGTTTAGAAATGGGATGTGATAGGGGCTGTGCTGTAGACTACATCTGCGTAGTCAAGGACTGGCAGGAACATTTTGTTACACGCTCCTGAGGGTGGGGAGAGAAAAGACTGTCCTTGTACGGGTATAGAACTGCAAATTTTGGTCAGAGTTTAGAACAGGTGGCGTCAATGTGTGTAGAAATCTAAATAGTTGTCCAGCCAGACCCTTAGGTACTTAAATGCTGTGACAGAGTCAAGGGACGATCAACCTGAGTAGTGAAAACTGGGGCAGACTGGAGGGGAGATAGTTTCTGCCTGGTGCCGAATGTCATGGCAACAGTTTTTTTTTTTTTTTGCATTAAGTTTTAGTTGGTTCATCTGGAACCAAGACGGCACACTAGTGAAGTCTTGTTGGGGTGGGGATTGTACGCTGACAGAAGAGGGACCAGATGTGAAGATGACGGTATTGTCAGTGTACATATGCATGTGGGAGGAGGTGCAGACGCAGGGGAGGTCATAAATGAACAGGGAGAATAGGATTTATTTAAGGTTGGTGACCGGGAGAGGCACACTGAGCCGTGGCCCGTTTCCAGGTGCGACCTGGGGGCAAGGCAAAGGGAAAAGGTGTACAGATGTAAACTGACTTACAGAACCAGATTAAGCTGTTGGTGGTATTTTAGTGAAATACGGGGGATTTCTGCAGCACACCAGGAAAATTCCCCCATCTTTTTGAGAAGTGCCATGGGATCATTAACGCCCACATGAAGCACCACCAGAACATGCAGATGGGACCTCGGTTCAATGTCTCATCTGAAGCACAGTGCCTCAGAAGTGCAGCACCCCACTCTTGATGCACTGCAGTGTCAGTATTGGGATTTAACCCACGTTCCCAGTGTGGAGCTAGAACCTACCACCTTCTGATATTCCAGCCTCAGAGGCGAGTGTGCTACCTGCTGAGCCACTGACGTTGCAATGGATGGGACGAAGTTTAGAGTCGTGAGGGACCCCAGATAGAATAGGAATCTTTTTTTGGAGAGCGTTGCCAATTTTGACAAATTGTTGCCTGTCTTGTAGATAGGAGCGGAGCTAATTAACAGTTGGAGCTGCTAAACCGGCAGAGTTCAGTTTGGGAAGGAGGAGGAGGAGGTGGGAGACTGAATCGAAAGCCTTAGCCAGGTCTATGAATATAGCAGCAGTAATATGACTGATCTGTTGCTGAAAAGATATTGTCTGTCACCCGTAACAAGGAGGAGATGGTCGAGTGCTGCTTTCTGAAACTAGATTGTACGGGAGAGAGGATGTTGTTGGAGAGGTACTTAGAGAGTCTAGAGTGAATGAGAGACTCCTGCAGTATGGCAAGAAATGGTGAGAGTGAAATGGGCCTGTAGTTCCCAGGAGTGGAGAGGTATCACATTTACGAATTTCCACACTTTTGGGACGGTAGAGGCTGAGAGGGAGAGGTTTAGGATATGGGTAAGAGGGGGAGCTATGGTGGGGGCTGATATGATAAGGAGCTTGGGGTGGAGACCATCGGGGCTAGTTTTGGCTGGGTCCACAGCAATAAGGGCAGTGTGGACTTCTTGGGAGGAGATAGGGGAGAAGTAGAAGTTGGCAGGGGCAGGGGTTATCAGGGAGCGTGCAGGTGGCAAAAAATTTGCTGAAAGTCTCGGCTACCATGGCGGGGTCTGAGTCTGAGGACTGGGGAGGAAAGTTGAGTAGGAGGATCAAGGAATGAATGAATAACTTTCCAGAATGATGCAGGTGTGCATTGTTCATGCTGGAGGTGAGACTGAAAGTATTAAGATTTGGAGAGGTGGATGGCTTTGCTGTATTTATTTCTAAGTGCTTGATAGGTTTGTAGGTCAGCCTGGGAAGAGAAGGCTTTATATTGTGACCATGCTTTGTCCCTGGTTCTGCATATGGCCAAAAGATCAGATATTATAATACAGTCTTGACCGAGGCACTGGACCTGATCGCACCTTAAGACATTGGCCCCTTGACCTCCCAGCATCGCTCACAGTGGTATTGTGCAGAGCTGCACTGGTTGAAGACTAAGAGGCGTAGGTTAGAGCATTTCTGGAGGCAGCCACGCTCTGAGGAGGACAGGTTGGTGCTGCAACTCCATTATTTGGAGTATCAGCGGGCAACTGATCTTAAGACTACCAAATTTTTGTCACGATCAATTGTTGTGGCAAGAAACCGTCTGGCTGAGCTGTTCCGCACTACTGACAGCTGGCTGAATCCATCAGTCTATAGTCCGGGCCAGCATTTTCTGTAAAAAAGTGCGAGCAGTTTCTTGCTGATAAAGTGGCCTCTATCACGGCATGTATTACCTCTTCTGGTCCAGTTTTTACTGGTGGTGATCAGTTTGCTGGTGAACATGGTCTGCCAAGTTGGACTGAGTTTCGGACGGTTTTGCCGAACGAGGTTCTTCGGGTACTCACCAGCATGCATCTCACCACCTGTGCCCTGGACCCAGTTTCGACGTGGCTTGTCATCAGCTGCTTGGATTCCTGGAACCAGTGTTTGTTGAGATAGTCAATGGGCCACTAAGTGAGGGAGTTTTTCCTGCATCTCTGAATGAGGCTGAAGTGAGATCCCTCCTTAAAAAAACATCTACTGACCTTGACGTTCTTGCAAACTATAGGCCCATCTCTAATCTTCCATTTCTGGGGAAGCTTATTGAGAAGGTGGTGGTTGACCAGCTAGTTGAGCACCTGGAGACATTATCCATCTATGAACCTCTCCAGTCAGGTTTTCAGCCATGGCACAGCACTGAGACGGCTTTGGTCCGGGCGGCACATGATCCCTTCATGACGAAAGACCAAGGGCACTATACCATTATGGTGCTCTTGGACATATATATATTTCCCAATTGTTTAACCAGGAGTGGCACACTAAGCTGAAAGCTTGCTTACAGGTGCGACCTGGAAGCAAAGGGAAGTTAAGTGACTTGCTCAGAATCACACAGTATGCAAGTGGGGACTTTGGGATTCAAACCCAAGTCTCCAGATTTGCAGCTCAGAGCCTTAAACCACTGTGCTATACTGCCTCCCTCCTCAGCATCTGAGACGGTTGACCACGAGGCGCTGCTGGATCATCTGGGGACTATATGGGCGCTACTGGCATAGTTCTGCGCTGGTTTCACTCATATTTAACCGGAAGACCGCAGTGCATGGTCCTAGGAAATTTTTCCACAGGATCTTTTGCGCTGCCTTGTGATGTCCCACAGGGTGCCATCATGGTGCCCCTGTTGTTCTCCGTGTACATGCTGCCGCTGGGAGAGATCATTGGGCGGTACAATCTGAAGTTTCACTGCTATGCAGATGATAGCCAGTTGTGCCTGTTTTGTGCCCCTGATGATCTTTCTGTCCCAGATATGCAGAGTCGATGTTTAGCCGAGATAAAAGACTGGATGTCCGCTAACTGGCTGTGTCTCAACCCCAGCGAGACAGAGGTTATGGTGTTTGAGCCGGGTCATGGGGGTATCTTCACTGAGGGGAGATTGCCCACCTTTGTGGTCAATGATCATCCCCTGTCGGTGATAAAGGTAGTCAAGGAAACACAGGTTACTCACCTGTGACAGTAGTTCTAGAAGTGGTGTATGTTGTTCATCCACACTATCTGGCAGAGTCCTTTTCCTTTAAGAGATGCTGAAAAGTCTTCACGCTCGCTCCTCCCACCCACCTGGGTGGTACAACCCTCGGCTCCGCCCCATGACACCAGATCTTGCCCTCTGGAAGCAGTGGTTGTGCACCTGAGCCAGGGGAGGTCTGGTGGGTCCGTGTGGATGAACAACATATACAACTCCTAGAAAATAGCAGTTACGTAAGAACTTACTGTAACAGTAGATCTTGAGAGGGTTCCTGCAGTAGGTCTTCACATACAGGGCTGCTCCCTGGCGCCAGGTCCAAACAGCAAACTTGTAGCTAGCAATCATCAGCGGCTGCCGCCCCCCATCGTCAGGAGACGCGACATCAGCGTGACTATAAAAGGGGCGGCCCCGCACCGGCCCTCCAATTCTTTTCCACCTGAGACCTAAGTAAAGGGAGTAGAAAAGAGAAGTGACAACTCCTGGTACCCTGTGTCCTGGCAAAGCCAGAGACTTGGACAGGAAATAAGGAAAAACAACAGGAGCTGAGGGAAAGGTGGAGGGAGGGAAAGCAGATCTACTACTGGAACCTCTCTCGAAGATCTACTGTTATGGTAAGCTCTTATGTAACTGCTATATCTTACTTCAAGAGGGTTCCTGCAGTAGGTCTTCACATATAGGACTGAATACCAAGCAGTCTAACACAAAAGAAGGAGTCGGAGATGAGGTTCTGGGAGGAGGAAGATGTCTGCCAACTAAGGGTCTGTTCAAGACAGAAGACCTTGCAAAACTGCAAGGCCGAAGCCAGCGCGATGCCTAGAGGCAATGTCCAGACTGTAATGCTTAGTGAAGGTGTGGACGGAAGACCAAGTGGCCACTGCACAGCTATAGGCAGAGGACACATTCCTGAAAAAGGTGGAGGTAGTGGACACACTCCTGGTGGAGTGACCTTTGACCATCCCCGGAAGGGGTTTTTCATATTTCTAGTAAGTGTAATGAATACACTTAGCTAGCCACCTAGACAGAGTCTGTTTCGTGATCGCCTTGCCCTGACACTTGGAGGCAAAGGCAACAAAGAGCTGGTTCGACTTATAAACCTCTTTAGTCCGAGAGGTATAATACCTCAAAATGCTGTGCACATCAAGAGTGTGCAGGAGATATTCCCCCGTTGGAGTGCTCTGGAAAAAACACCAGCAATTCGACACTCTGATTTAGAGTCATCGCTGAAACCACCTTCAGAAGAAATGAAGGATTAGTCCACAGGACCACCTGGTCCCTGCGGAAAATTAAATAAGGCTCTCTACAAACCAGAGCCTGAAGCTCTGAAACCCTTCGAGTAGAAGTGATAGCAACTAAAAAGAGTGTTTTCCATGCTAAGAAACACATATCACAGCTTGCTGCTGGTTCAAAAAGGGAGATGATAAGCTTTCCAACATAAAATTGAGATCCCAGGAGGAACAGGATTCGGACTGGAAGTTTTATATGAAGGATCCCCTTCAAAACAGTCTTAGAAAACTCTAGCTGCGCTAGGGTTTTGCCATCCACCATAAGGTGGTAAGCAGACACTGCAAAGAGATGGACCTTCGGTCAAGAATAACTGGGGCCCAACTCGGACAGATGTAAGAGGTACTCTTAACACCTGGGAGACCGAGAAAGAAAATGGGTCCAAGTGTTTTGCTTTGGCCCAAATAGAAAATCTCTTCCATTTCATGGCATAGGCGGATCTTGTGGAGAGCTTCCTAGCTTCCACCAAGACCTGAGCCACCTGAGCTGAAACTCCGTAGCGAGAGATCGCCATGTCCACAGGTGCCACACATGCAGATGGGAGAGACTTGAGCTCGGATGTACCAGGGTGCCCTGCTCCTGGGACAGAAGGTCGTGGAGAGGGAGGCAGAGGGACTGGTGGTTCCAGAGCCAGTTGTTGCAACAACAGGAACCATATCTGCAGAGGCCACAGAGGGACAATGAGAATCATGTGAGCTCCCTCCGCCTGGAGCATCAGTAGAACCTTCTGAATTAGAGGAAAGGGAGGGAAAGCGTACAGAAATCTCCCTGTCCAGGATAGAGACAGTGCATCTCGCCAAAAAGCACCATGCCCGGGAACAAGCGAGCAAAAGCTGGGTAGTTTTGTGTTGGATGAGGAGGCGAATATATCTAGGTCTGGCCGATCTCACTGAAGAAACAGATCTACTACTGCCTGCTTTAGTTCCCACTTGTGAGCCCTGGTGACTGATCGGCTGAGACTGTCCGCCAGGATGTTGTGGACCCCTGGCACATGGACTGCTGTCAAGTATAGGCCGTGTTGAATCACCCAATACCACACCCTCATCGCTTCCCTGCAAAGGGGGTATGATCAGGTGCCTCCCTGTTTGTTCAGATACTAGACAGTGGCCATATTGTCTGTCTGAATGAGGAGCGTTTCCGGGAGAAGATGCGACTGGAATGCCTGGAGAGCGTACAGAACTGCTTTAGTCTCCAGGATGCTGATGTGAAGATTCTCCTCCGTAGGGGACCAGGAACCCTGTGTTCTGTGGTCCCCTAAATGAGCTCCCCAACCCATGTTCGAGGCATCTGAAGTAAGGGTTTGAGAAGGAACCGGAGGGTGGAAGGAAGCCCCCCCCCAAACAAATTGGCGGGCTCCTTCCACCAGAGGAGGTCTTTCTGAAGACTGCTGGAGATCATGACCTTCTGGCCCATGTCATCTGAGCGTTGATCCCACGGGACTCAGAGAGACCACTGAGTTACCCTCATATGCATACGTTAAGTAAAAAACTGCACTCGGACCAAATAAATAAATAGTACCAACCAAGGAATTTGATAAAGTGGATGTTTATTCCACAACCCCACCCCCCTTTTTTTTTTTAATCTTTACCGTGATCGTTTGCCAGGGATGTAGAATAAACATCCACTTAATCAAATTACTTGGTTGGTACTATTTATTTATTTGTCCGTAGTGCAGTTTTTTACTTAGCGTATAAGTTATGTGAAGGGCAGGCCTCTTTTGAACTGCACCAGTCAACAAAGCAGGGATATTCAGTCGCAGCACCATTCCTTTTACTCTCACATGCAGCCTGGCCGGGGAGGGATTATGGGTACATGAGGCCCAACAAACGAAGGACAGATCGAGCGTGGTCCACCAAGAGGACGCCATTAATGTGGCCTGAGAGACAGGCGTCCCACTTGGTTGAGGGGAGAAAGGCCTTGCTCTGGACTGTTTCCAGCACTGCTGCAATGAACTGGAGGAGCTGAGGGTACTAGCTGGGAATTCGGTAGGTTGACCGAAATACCCAGGCTGGAAAACAGGTCCAGGGTGAAGGAGAGGGACTCCTTCAGGCTGTCCAGCAAGGGGCTGAAATGAGCCAGTCGCCCAGGTATGGGAACACATAATGCCCTGCGGGCTAAGGAATGCCGCTACCACCTTTAAGCATCTGGCGAAAACCCACGTGTTGAAGACAGGCCAAAGGGCAGGCTTTTGAACTGGAAGTGGTCCTCAGGAAGAAGAACCTGAGAAGTGGCAGAGGGCGGAGGATGGGGATGTGTAGGTAGGCATCTTGCATATCCAGGAGCGTGTAAGTGTTGGAAGAAGTGAGGCAACAATCCCTGAAGAGCCGGCATGTGGAATCTCTTGAATTCCACAAAGAGATTGAGCATGCTGAGATCTAGGGTAGGTCTTAGGTCCCCCGTCTTTTTTGGAACTAGGAAGAAGTGGGAGTAAAATCCCCTTCCTGTTTGATCCGGAGGGACGGGTTCTATGGCTGCTTTCCACAGCACAGCCTGGATTTCTTGTCTGACAAGAGGGATCTGTCCCGACGGGTAGAAAGACCTTCCCGGAGGGTCTGAAGAAGGTTTCTTCAGGAATTCTATCGAGTGACCTCTTTGTACGAGTTGTAAGACCCATACATCTGCAATGACGGCCTTCCAGGTGGAGTCCGAACCTCTCCCCTATCGGTTGATCCGAGAGACGGAGGGAGCGGGTGGAGGGGGAACGAGTCAGGACCTGGAGGGGAGGGGAGCCTTTCTTCCTGAAGCGGCCTTGGCAAACTTGGCCTGAGGAGTCTGTGCTCCTGAACCGGTGGCCCGTCGCTTGTTTTGATGCTTGCCCTGGTTCTTATTCCACTTCTATTGTATGAAAGCTGCTGCTGTGTCTTATGACAGGTACAGTACATAGAGCGCCTGTCTTCTAAGGGACCTGCCCTCTCCTGCAGTCCGGTTATTCTATCGCCAAACAGAACTGACCCCTAAAGGTGCATCCAAGAGGGATGACTGCCGTCCTGTGCCAAACCTGCCAGATGCATGTGGCTCAGAGAGCAGGATGGCAGGATGATCTGTTCATCTGCACTTTCTCCAGGAGTTTAGCCTAGGGTTGTTGATCAGGGATCACAAATCCTTCTCCAGTTCTGACAGCGGGGGACTTCTGGAGGAGGCCACCATGTAGGAAACACAGTTTAACGACCTGATGGTGCAGGTGGATGAGGCATAAATTTTCTGCCTTACTGATCCAGCTACTTGGAGTCCTTGTCCGGGGAGAAGCACTCAGATGTTTTGGCTGCGCCCGATCTCTGTCATGGGCCATGGTGATGACCATGGAGTCAGCTTTAACTTGTGCGGTCAGGTGAGAAACACCTTCTGGGGGTAATAGGTCCTATCCGCTTTATGGGTAACAGCCGGATGGATGAGGCCTGTTGCCAGATGATGGACATGAGATCTTCATGTGGTCCCATCCATGGGGGAATGGGGAGGGGATCCATACTAGTAAGGTCCAGATGCTCGGCTAGTCTTTTGCGCCGGGGGTCCAGTTCCTTGGATGGCCAGCCACAAGCCTTCTGGATGGTCCTCAAAAGCACCCCAAAGGAAGGTTCCTTGGGGGGGTGATTTAGGGGACTCCTTTGGTAGAGGTTTGACCAGTGAGTGGGGTTCTGACTGGTCGATGTCTGACTCCTCATCTGATTCTGAAGACTCCGGCCTGCTAGGCAGGTAGGGGTCAGCAACAATCTCCACGTGGTGAAGAGTGCTAGAGGCTTAGCCAGAGCATGCCAGACTAAGAGGGGGCGCCCTTCAGAGGGGGATGCCCCCTACTGGCTGAGGTTGCATAAGGTCCTACAGAGTTGCATCTGAGCATCTTTCCACCATGCCGGGATGGACTCACGGTCCGGAGGTGGAGGAGGGGGCTGGTACCCCGGGTATCCTGGAAAAGAGGGGTAACTGGGTGGTTGGTGCCAGTAAGGATACTGGTACAAGCCCTGCCCTTGAAAACATGGTGCAGGGTATCCTGGTGTCAGGTAACCCGGCGATGGATAACCTGACATCGGGTAGCCTGGTGTCTGAGAGTAACCCAGTGCTGGCGGGTAACCCAGTGTTGGCGGAACATTGCCCGGCATTGGAATATTATCCGGTGGCGGGCCTCCCGGGGGCGGGTGTTGAGAGTCTGGCCTGAAGGCCACACAGGACACAAGTAGGGGGCAGGTGGGCCGCTGGGTGGATGCCGAAGGGCCACTAGGCAGCGGCAGCAGGGCAGGCGAGGGCCGAGGGGAAGGGTCCAAACCTGAGCCGCCTAGGTCTGGACGGATCCCCAGGAAAAAAGGTTCCAGCAGCGGGATGGAGCCTGGCGAAGGGGGACATTCTGGTAGGGACCCCAACGACAGGTCCGGAAAAGTATCCGATGTAAAAGACAAGTTGGGTACTAGTGGCGAACCCCTGGTAGTAGAGACCGGCAGGGATGAAGGTTCCTCCGTGAGCAGACTCGTCCCGGGGTCAGGGTCCACAAGAGAGCCCGACGGGAGAGCAGATTCGTCTGCACAGTTGACAGAGGATCCGTCGACCGACTTACTAGGTGCAGCCGGGCTAACCACAGTAGGACCGCAGTCAGACTGATCGGCCTGGACCGGGCTCCGGAGGGTGACTTATCGGTGGTGCTCTGGACAGCAGACCTAACTTGAGACCTCTAAGGAGGCGACCCCTGCCACTCACCGCGGAGGGTGGGCGTTCAGTCCGTCAGAGCGGATGACGCCCAGCAGGTGTAGTAATCATGGAAGTAGAGGGTCCACCCTGGTCATCGATGGATGGCTGGCTGGTTTTCCTGAGGAGACGCAGTCCGGCTCCCAGCATCTCTTTATCCTTCTTCCTTTTTCAGGGCCAGCAATGACAACATTTCTCTCAGCTCCTGAAGCTCCTTTTCTATGGAGGCTAGTCTCTGGGAAAGAAGGTGGGCCTCGAGGGTCTTCTATGGACGGGTGCGTGTGGCCTGGCTGAACCCTGGCAAATGGCACACTCAGCCGAAGTTGTGCTTAGGCCCCAGGCAGAGGAGGCACCGTGAGTGGCCGTCCCCATGTGAGATTTGTGCATTGCACTTGGAGCACTTCTTCTTGGAACGAGAAGACATACACCACGCAGTACTTTTTTTAAGAATACAGAGAAAAAAAGATGGAAAATCGTCGAATATTAAGCAGGCGACTGATCGCTGTTCTGCCACACCTGTCGAATGGACTGATGCAACGGCGGGAAAGAACTGGAGGGCGGGTGCGGGACCGCCACTTTTACAGTCACGCTGACGTCGCGTCACCCAACGACAGGGGGCGGTCTCTGCTGATGTTTGCTAGCTACAAGTTTGCCATTCGGACCCAACGCCAGGGAGCGCAGTCCTATATGTGAACACTTACTGCAGGAACCCTCTCGAAGTAAGATGTACAGTTACATAAAAACTTACTGTAACAGCAGATCTTCGAGGAGTGTCTCTTGCAGTAGATAATACATTTGGGTAAACAGTAGAGGCCGCTGTGGCACATGGCAGCTCTTTTAGCAGTTTTTTTTTTACCAGGGGCCGCCCACACGTGACATAATCTTCTTGTTTCCTATGTAAGTGTGGGCAGTCCCTGGTATCCTCAGTTCCCCCCCCGCTGGACTCAGCTCAGAATACGAGGACAGAGGGGAACCAGAGGTACCAAAGGTGTCCCAAGCCAAAAGTCACCAGACCAGAATTTGCTCTTCTAGAGAAGGAGGGGGGCGGAGGGTGGGATCGGATCTACTGCAAGAGTCACTCCTCAAAGATCTACTGTTACAGTAAGTTTTTATGTAACTGTGCTATCTTCCACAGAGTGGTCTCTTGCAGTAGGTAATACATTTGGGATGATTCCCAAGCAGTACACTCCAGATGGAAGGACATTATGATAGAAGATCTTGTAGGACTGCACTGGCCAAAAGCTGTCCCACGTCATAAAGCAATGTCCAGATTGTAATGCTTTGTGAATGTATGGATTGTGGACCAGGCAGCCGTATTGCAGATATCTGAAATGGAGGCTCCTTTAAAGCAAGACACAGTAGTGGCCACAGTTCTAGTGGAATGGGCTTGGACAGGTCCTGGAAAGGGTTTGTTGTATTCTGTGTAGGAAAATGTAATACAATGTGACAACCAGCTCGAAAGAGTTCTTTTAGTAACTGGGAGCCCTTCTCAACCTGAGGCAAAAGTGACAAACTATTGGGAAATTTTGAATAAATTTTGTTCAATTAGTATAGTAGCGTAATATACAATGGACATCTAAAGTATGTAGTAGATGTTCACCTTGGTTGGAGTATTCAGAATAATATACCGGTAACTTCAGGGATTGATTTAAAAAGTGTGTTCAGAGACTACTTAAGGAAGGGTTGGTATGGAGTGCCACCCTGTCCTTGTGAAAAATTAAGTAAGGTTCCCTACACGAGGGCATGAAGCTCAGAGATACGATGAGTGGAAGTGACAGCCACCAGGAATAAGGGTTTTCCATGAAAGGAAACAAAGTTCACAAGTGGCTGCTGGTTCAAGGGTTAATTTTTCTATTATAAAATTGAGATCCCACGGAGGAGTGGGTTTTCTGATAGGTGGTTTAATATGTAACATTCCTTTCAAAAACATTTTGGCTAGATGATGTTGGTACAGTAATCTGCTATCTAGAAGTTCATGGAAGGCCAAGATAGCAGCCAAGTGGACTTTGATGGAGGAATAACTTAAACCTGACTCAGACAATGAGGCCAGGTAGTCTAGAACTTCGTCAGAGGATAGAAATAGGGATCCAATGATCAAGAAGCAGACCATATGGAAAAGCATTTCCATTTGAAATTGTATGTTTCTCTGGTTGCTGGTTTATGTGAGGCCAAGAGATATTGGCTACTGGAGAGGACTCTTGCAATCTGGTTATGAAAGCATCCTCAGGAGTCCAAGCGTGAAGGTGTAGAGCCTTCAGGTTGGGATGTAGAGGCGCCCCTTGAAACCGAGTCAAAAGGTCCAGTCTTATTGGCAATGGAACGGGTTCCTGTACTGACAGTTGTTGGAGTAGGGAAACCACGCTATGAGGCCACACTGGAGCTGTAAGCATCATTGTGGCGGGTTCTAGTTGTAGAGTCCACTGCAGGAGAGGGACGCGGGGGGGAGAGAGACAGAAGAGTCCTGCCCAAGATTGGGACAGGACATCTACAGACCATCCTTTTTCCTCAGGATAATGGAAAATAGTTGGGAGAGCGGTGATTGACTGGGGAGGCAAACAGATCCAGCTGTGGTGTTCCCCATAGGTTGTGTGATTTCATACCTCCCTGCTTGTTGAGGTAGAATACTACTACAGTGTTGTCTGATTGGATCAGCAATAGTCCTGGTGTCAGACAGGGTCGGAATGCCTGAAGGCTAAGCGGACTTCTTTCATCTCCAAGAGATTGATGCGAGAGTGAGGAAGGAGTGGCCCATTTGCCTTGTGTTTGAAAAGGACCCAAGTGCACGCCTCGGCCCTCCAGGGAAGCATCTGTCGTTAACGTTTGCATGGGTGGGAGAGAGGGACCAAAAAGGCATTCCTTGGTTCAAACTGGTTCTGATTGTCCACCACGTCAGGGTCGACTTCACAGAGGGAGTAAGCCTGATCTTGTCTTCGAAACGGTCCTATTTTTTTGAGACCACTGAATCTGGATGGTCTACTGGACAGGTCTCATATGAAGACGGGCAAATGCCACCGTACGGATAGCAGCGGCCCTATGACCCAGGAGGAGTAGCATTTCTCGATTGTGACAACCTTCCGAGTCTGTATGTGTGATGACCGAGATATAAGCGTGTCCTGCCAAGCAGGTGGAAGGTAAGCTCTGGCTGAGACTGTATCTAGAACAGCTCCGATGTACTGTAGGGACTGAGTTAGAGTTGGACTGGACTTTGGTCAATTGACTGTGATCCCTAGAGCGTGTAACATCTTCACGGTAGCTTTCATATCTCGGGCACAAAGCCAATCATCCTATTTCAGAATTGGCATGATGGAATATAGAGTTATCATGTGAAAACGTCTGTACTGGATGTAAAGGTTCAGATTTCTGAGGTCCAGTATTGGTCTGAGGTCTCCAGTTCGTTTGGGTAACAGAAAGAAGTGGGAGTAGAATCCCGTTTGATGTTCTGAAGGCGGTACTGGCGAAACAGCTGGTTCGGCCAGGAGATCCCTTGATTCTTCTTGAAGAATGGGTATATGATTTGGTGGACAATGAATCTGCTGGGGAGGATGAGAGGGTGGGTTGGAGATAAACTCCAGAGTATGACCCATTGTATAATCTGCAGTACCCATTCGTCTGAAGTGATCGTTTGCCAGACCTCCAAATGGAGGGCAAAATGACCTCCCACGGCCTCAGAGGCCTGGTCGAGGAGGCAGGGAAAGTGCCCTAGAGTGTCACTGGGAGCTGGGCTGCCCAGTTCCATCAGAGGAGTGGAGGTGAAAACGCTTGGTGGTAGAGGTGTTGCCCTTGGTAGATTGAGTACGACCTCTGAAGCAACTTTTAGTATTAGCTCTGTATTTTCCACCTCTTTTGGAATAAGAGGAGTATTGAGTATGGTAGGTTGTATGAGGAGTATGGTACATGCCATGGACCGTACGTAGGGTTCTGCCTGATGCCTGTAAGTCATCTAGTAAAGTCTGAGTACCTGGCCCTAACAGCTTAGACCCGTTAAAGGGGGCATTAGCTACATCGTGTTGTATATCTGGTGCAAGGCCAGAAACGCGAAGCCAGGAATGGCGACGCAAGGAAATGCCAGTGGCTGACAATCTGGCTGAGATATCTATGGCATCGTATCCCGACCTGAGTAGGAGGTGGGAGACGGGAGTTGCTAGTTGACACTGTAAGCCAATAATTTATCCCTGTCTTGTGATGGAGGGAGTTCATTGATGAGATCAATGGCAGAGGACCCAAGGGTACACTGTTATTTAATTATATGACCAATGTAATTTAAAATTCTGATATCCATGGTGCCTGAGGAAAATACCTTTTTCCCCAGATAATCAGTTCTTTGGGATTCCTTATCAGGAGGTAAGGAGCTCATGTGTTTAGGTATTTTAATACGATCATGGGTGGCATTAATGACTACAGAATCTGCTTCTGGGATACTGGATAAAAAAGGATGATCCAGAGGAGCGTGATATAAATGATCCACCTTGCAGAGAACAGCTGTAATAGCTGAAGGCTGATGCCACGCTACAAGCATGGCATTCTGGTAGATTGGAATTAGTGAGGGGACCACGAAGTCAGGCTCCTCTGGTAATTCAAGATATCCTGCCATATATCCTTACGTCATTTGTCATGTTCTGTAGTTGAGAATCCCATGACCTTTTGTATTTGAACCATCATTTCGTTAAAGGTTGGGTCATCTGGGGGAGAGGCTGCGGAAAATCTAGGCAGGTCCTCATCCAGAGAAGAGATTTCTGAGTAGGGAGAGTCAAGATTTGGGAAATCCAGTTCTTGGAACTCTTCTTCATCAAGATCACCGGGGAAGTTAGCCGGTAATTCTTGCTCATCTCATAAATAATCCTCCATAAGAGGAGGGGGGGACCAGGGTGGTATGGTATCCCTGTCACTATGGAAACGCTTAGGGAGAGGAGTAGAAGACTGGAGAAGATCACCCTGCGCTCCTGGGTCGAAGGGCTGGGAGTGCCGTATGGCATGTAAGACATGTTGTACTACGTTGGTGATGTCCAGTTCTTGCGAAAGACAGGGGGTAGGAAGGGGGGAATGTTGAGAGAAAGGGGGTGATGGAGGGGATAGGACGCGTAGTTTGAGCAGGTCTTGCCCTTGGGGGGGGGTAAAGACCAGGGTCCTGACCTCTGTCCACCTGACCCCTGTAGGTGGCCACCTGGGAAGGTGCAGTGGCAGTAAGTAAGGCATAAGCCTCAGGTTTCCCCTGAGGAATGCAGGGTCTCGTCGATGGGCCTGCAGGGGAAAGAGAAGTATTTTCATTTAAGTTTTCAGATGCCATCGATGAGAGAGGAGCCCCCTTCGATGGAGCAGCCATGTATTGGACTGCATTTAAAGTGCTGGAAAATGCCGTTGATGAGGGTGTGAGCCTCCATCGATGATGAAATGTAGTGTGAAGTGCGTAAATAGACGGGAAGGGACACCTGAAGTGGTGGCCGTGATTAGCGTTTAGGCAGGAAGCACGAGGAGGGTGTCTCCTTTTTCTGCCTAGAACAAGAATTAGCAGTGGGGGAGCCCTTGGTATGAGCCCCGATTCTCTAAGAGAGACATTTTCTGCTCCATTACATAGAAACATAGAATTTGATGGCAGATAAGGACCGCTTGGCCCACCTAGTCTGCCCATTTTCCTACCTAACAGATAAGCTGCAGATCCTAATTAACCAACAGCTTACTTCCTCCTACCCCCCACTAGGACTGCCTTATGTCTGTCCCGTGCATTCTTAAGATTCCCCACTGTTCTTGACTCCACAACCCCTCAGGAGAGCTGTTCCATCATCCACTACCTCTCTCTGAAAAAATACTTCCTCACATTACCTCTGAGCCGCCCCCCTCTATCTTCAAATCGTGCCCCCTTGTTCTTGCACATCTCTTTTTCTGAAAGATGCCACCCTCTTGGACTTTGTTGATTCCTTTGAGGTACTTGAAAGTTTCTATCATGTCCCCTCTCTCCCTTCTTTCCTCAAGGGTATACATATTAAGCTCCTTTAGTCTTTCTTCGTATGTCCTCTGGTGCAGACCCTGCACCATTTTGGTTGCCTGCCTCTGGACAGCCTCCACTCTGTCTATGTCTTTGCAGAGATGGGGTCTCCAGAACTGCACACAGTACTCCAGATGGGGTCTCACCAACTGTCTGTACAGAGGGATAACAACTTCCTGTTTTCTACTATTGATGCCTCTCCCTATGCATCCCAGTATCCTCCCAGCCTTCCTTACTGCCTTCTCACATTGCTTGCCCACCTTTAGGTCATCTGATATAATTATCCCCAGGTCCCTTTCCATTTTTACTGTTGTCAGTATCTCACCCCCCATTGTGTACTCTTGCCCTGGGTTTTTGTTTCCCAGGTGCATTACCTTGCACTTCTTTGCACTGAATCTGAGCTTCCATACATTTGACCAATCCTCCAACCTTGCCAAGTCCCTTCTCACCTTTCCACTCCATCTCCATTAATAGATGTTGAATTTCAAGCAACCGCTGTCGACGAGCTGCCTGACTGAATTCCTGACAGAAACTGCAGGAACAAAATAATGCTTGTTTGCTTGAAGAATCTTTAGACATTTGTTTAGCAATCCACATTCTCGTTGATGACTGCTGCACAGAAGTTAAACTAGCTGCTGTGCGCGAGCTGAAGACGGTGGGGAAATAAATTGAGAACACAAGAAACTGCCCACACTTATATAGGAAGCCGGAAGATGATGTCATGTGTGGGCGGCCCCTGGTTAAAAAAACTACTAGAAGAGCTGCTGTACGCCACAGCGACCCCTACTGTTTACCCAAATGTATTACTTACTGCAAGAAACCTAGAAACATAGAAGTTGCCAGCAGATAAGGGCTGCAAGGCCCATCCAGTCTGCCCATTTCTTTTTCTACCTTACGAATGTGCCAGACTTTGCTCTGTTAATGGCCTATCTATTCATATTCATCTATATTGCTCCCTTATGCCTATCCCATGCCTGTTTGAAGCCCTGCACGGTATTCATTTCCACCACTTCCTGAGGAAGGCCGTTCCATGCATCCATCACCCTTTCTGTGAAAAAGAACTTCCTCACATTACTCCTTAATCGGCCTCCCTCTAATGTCATACGGTGTCCTCTTGTCCTGCTATTTTTCTTATACTGAAACATGTTAGACTCTTTCACCTTGTTAATGCCCTTAAGGTGTTTGAATGTTTCGATTATATCACCTCTCGCGCTCCTTTGCTCTAGGGTATACATATTGAGCTCCGTTAATCTGTCCTCATATGCTTTCTGATGCAGTCCCTGCACTATTTTGGTTGCCCTTCTTTGGACTGCCTTAATTTGGTTAATGTCCTTGTGAAGGTGTGGCCTCCAGTACCGCACGCAGTATTCCAGATGGGACCTAACCAGTGTCTTTTAAAGAGGGATTATTACCTCCCTCTTACGACTTGTGATACCCCTACTAATAGACCCCAACATCCCCCTAGCCTTACCTACTGCTTCAGAAACATAGAAACGTAGACTTTGACGGCAGATAAGGACTGCTTGGCCCATCTAGTCTGCCCATTTCCCTACCTACAGGATAGGCCGCAGATCCTAGTTAACCAACAGCCTATTTCTTCCTATCCCCCACAACAATTGCCTTATGTCTGTCCCATGCATTCTTGAATTCTCCCACAGTTTTAGACCCCACAACCTCCTCAGGAAGGCTGTTCCATGAATCCACTACCCTCTCTGTGAAATAATATTTCCTCACATTGCCCCTGAACCGCCCTCCTTCTATCTTTAAATTGTGTCCCCTTGTTCTTGCAAGTCTCTTTTTCTGAAAGATGCTACCCTCTTGGACTTTGTTGATTCCACTGAGGTACTTAAAAGTTTCTATCATGTCCCCCCCTCTCCCTTCTTTCCTCAAGTGGGCTGCCTGGATGATTTCAGGTCATCTAAGATGATGATGCCCAAGTCTCTTTCTTCCCTTGTGACTGCCAGCAACTCCCCTCCCAGCCTATAGGTGGCTTCAGTGTTTCTCCTTCTTATGTGCATGATCTTGCACTTCTTTGCGTTAAACCCCAGCTGCCACTTTTCAGACCATTTTGTCAGTTTATCCAGATCTCTTCTCATTCTGCTCACCCCATCTCGATCATCTACTCTGTTGTAGATCTTGGTGTCAACTGCAAAAAGACAAACCTTACCCTCCAGTCCATCTGCATCATCACTGATGAAGGTATTGAAGAGGACTGGCCCCAGGACTGATCCTGAGGTACCCCACTTGTGACTTGCGACTCTTCTGACTGTATAACGCTTACCAACACACACTGTTTTCTGCCCGTCAACCAGTTTGCCACCCGGTTGACCAACCTCTGACCCACCCCGAGCCTACCCAGCTCATTAATCAATCTTCAATGTAGAACAGTATCAAAAGCTTTGCTGAAGTCAAGGTAGGCGACATCAACTGCTACCCCTTGGTCCACCACTCTGGTTACCCAGCCAAAGAAATTTATGAGATTAGTTTGACAGGACCTTCCTGCTGTAAACCCATGCTGCCTTGGATCCTGTGCTCCTATGGATTTCAGGTGTTGCACTATCCTTTCCTTAAGGAATGCCTCCATATTCTTGCCCACTACTGAGGTAAGACTGACTGGTCTGTAGTTCTCTGCCTCCTCCCTGCTACCACTCTTGTGGAGCGGGATCACATGAGCCCTTCTCCAGTATTCTGGGACCTCTCCTGTGCTCAGAGACTCACTAAACAGTTCTGATAATGGCTCTGCTAGTTCCACCCTTAGCTCCTTTAGTACCCTGGGATGTATGTCATCAGGTCCCATTGCCTTGTCCACCCTGAGCTTATCAAGCTCTTGTAGAACCCTTTCTTTTGTGAAGGGACTAGTGCACACCTCCCTCCCTCATGTGTCCATGGTGCTGAGCTGTGGGCCCTGCCCTACCTTCTCTTCAGTAAATACTGAGCAGAAGCATCTATTTAGGATAGATGCTTTTATATGGTCCTCCTCACAGGCCCCCTTATCCCCTTTGATCTTAGCAATACCCCCTCTGGACTTTCTCCTTTCACTAATGTACCTATAGAAAGTCTTGTTACCTTCTTTTACTGTTCGTGCTAGTATTTCCTCGGTTTGGGCCTCTGCCTGCCGTACTGCCTTCCCTGCTTCCCTTAGGAAATTTTGTATGCCTCCCTATCTTCATCCCGCTGCGTTCCCTTATATTTTCTGAAGGCCAAGAAGCCACTCCGTGGAAGATCTACTGTTACAGGTGAGTAACCTGTGCTTCTAGGGACGTGGATATGTTGTTCTAGCCACACTATCTAGCAGACTCCTAGCAGTTCTCCGGGAGAAGGGAGGCAAGGCGCACACCCCTACTTAGGAAACAGAGATTGAGGAACTAAGGCCCCAAAACCAGCATCCTGGCATGACTCGAGGTCAAGCTCAACGTGGTAATGGGAAATTAAGCTGTGTGCAGACTCCCAGGCAGCAGCTCTGCAGATTTCCTGGATAGGGACATCCCTAGAAGCAGCCACCGTCACAGCAGTATGGCGGGTAGAATAAGCTCTTAGCCGCCCCATGAGGCTCCCTACCCGCCAACCTATAGTAGAGATCAATGCAGGATGTGATCCACCTGCCAATTGTCCACTTGGCTGCAGGACTGCTAGACGCGGCTTCAGCACAGGTGACAAATAGCTGGTGAACCTATCGCCGAACTCCAGTCGTGTGCTCTTTGTAATAAGCAAGCGCTCGTCTGAGGTCCACAGTATGGAGCCTGTGTTTGACCTTCGAGGTGTGATTCAGGAAGAACTCCGGAAGAGTCATCACCTGATTCAGGTGAAACTCCGACACAACCTTCGGAAGGAACTTCAGGTTGGGGCGCAAGACAACTTTGTTCCTGTGGAAGACTAGTAAGGAAACTCCACCAAAAGTGCATGGAGCTCACTGATCTTTCTGGCTGACGTGATAGCCACCAGAAAGGTGGTCTTCCACGACAGGTGTAACATCTCCCACCTGTGCATCAATTCAAACTGCTTGCCCATGAGCTTTGCCAAAATCAGCAACAAATCCCACAGTGGTGGTGGTTCAAGCACTGGAGTGGAAATGTGATCAAAGCCTTTGAAAGAGCACCAGACCACCCTTTCCTGTGCCACCGGCTGTTGACCAGCCCGCACCCGGTAAGCAGAGATGGCTGCCAGGTGCACCTTAAAGGTCACTGACCAAAGTCCACCTTTGGAGAGAGACCACAGGTAGTCCAAAATGCTAGCCAGCTGACAGGCCAAAGGGTCCAGTCCCTTGCCCTTACACCAAATGGAGTATCTCTTCCATTTGAAGGCATAGTATTTCCTGGTTGACTCCTTCTGAGATGCCTCCACAATGGTGAAGACAGCTTCGGAGAGACCCAACACCTGGAACTCTAGCCACTCAGGAACCAGGCCGTCAGGTGCAGGGATTGAAGGTCCAGGTGGAGTACCTTCCCCTGACTGATGGAAAGCAAGTCCAGGCATAGGGGAAGATGCCTCAGGAGCCTGCTGCTGAGGCTGAAGAGATTGGGGTACCAGAACTGGCGTGGCCAGTCCAGGGCCACCAGGATCACCTGTGCCTTGCCCCTACTGGCCTTGAGGAGCACTTTGTGGATCAAGGGAATCGGAGGGAAGGCATAGAAGAGGCCTGGGGTCCAGGGCCTCAAGAAGGTATCCCCCTGCAGCGTTCCCTGCTGAGGACGAGCACAAAAGAGCCTCAACTTTGCGTTCTCCCTGGAGGCGAACAGGTCCACCTGCGAGGTGCCCCATTGGGAGAACAGGCTGTGCACTACCTCTAGGTGGAGAAACCACTCGTGAGATGCCTCACCTAACCTGGCTGAAAGTGTCCGCCAGCTGACTGGAGGCCACTGCCACATGGATGGCTAGGAGATCCGCCTCCAGGCTGCACACGAGGGTCCACACGAGGGGAGCTTCCCAGAATAGGGACAGGAAGTGCATCCTACCCTGCTTGTTGAGGTAGTACATGCTTGTAGTGTTGTCTGTCTGGACTAGGACCACCTGAGCATGAATGTATGGAGCAAATGCAGTCAACATTGTGCCTGTTGCTGTAAGGGATGTCAGCAGCATTGCCGACGTTGTTAAGTGGTGGAAACGTGCACAAGGGTCCAGACACAGAGAGCTTCTGTGCACAGCGGAAGGGAGTGCATTCCATCCTGCTTGTTGAGGTAGTACATGGTCATGGTGTTGTCCATCTGGATCTGAACCACCTGACTCGAGAGGAGGAGCAAAACCGGTCAGCGCCAGCTGAAACGCCTTGAGCTCCAGCAGGTTGATGCGGCATCGGGACTCCTCATGGGTCCAGATCCTATGGACTCTTGTGTTCTCCCAGGTGGGCACCAAAGCCAATGAGAGGCAGCGGTCATCAGGATGACCGTCGGCTCTGGGCAGACAAACGGGATCCCTTCCTTCAGGTGTGTTGTGACCAACCACCACTACATGGCGTCCCACATCTGCTGGGTCAGAGTGACCAGATGGTGGAAGTGACCCTTGCGCTGAGACCACTGGCTGGCCAGCTCCAACTGCAGGGAGCACATTCTACAGCGAGTCATCGAGCCACACTGGTGCAGGCTGCCATGTAGTGCAGCAGGCACTGGAAGTCCCGGGCAGGGCACCACTGGCCAATTCAAAATGATCGGGCAAAGGAGGAGAGAGCCTCCGCTCTGTCTGCCAGGCTCTGGATCTGCAACAGTCGAGCTCTGCCCCGATGAAGCTGATCACCTGCGAGGGTACGAGTTCTGACTTGGCCTCACTGACCTGGAGGCCAAGTTTAATGCAGGTCTGGAGGGCCAGGACCCTGGACCGCTCCACCTACTGCCTGGAGGGACCTATCAGCCGGTCATCGAGTCAGGGATAAACCTGGACCCCTTGGCACCTCAGGTAAGCGGCCACCACTACGATGCACTTGGTGAAGACTCTGGGGGCTGAGGAGAGGATGAAGGGCTTGGCCTGGAACTCAGAGGGCTCCCATGGCTTGAAAGCAGAGGAACCTTCAGTGAGACTGACGGATCGGGACATGAAAGAACGCTAGAGATGGTATTATCTGAAACAGAGTAACGATCCCGAAGGTGCGTGACCTGAGGAACTTGTTCAGGTCGTGCAGATCAAGAATGGGGCACCAGCCCCCAATCCGCTTTGGCACCGGTAAGTACTTGGAGACAAACCCTAGATGTTTCGGACGATCCGCGACAGGAACCATGAACTCCCTGCAGAGGAGCTGGGCTATGTGGTCTCAGAGAGTCTACAGCATGTCTGCAAATATCAAGTCCTCCTGTGGGGTGCAGGCTCGGCAAGGAGGGTACTGCTTGAACTCTAGAGGCAGACCCTGACCCACCACTTCTAGAACCCACCTGTCCGTGGTGACAGTCGACCAGGCAGAAAGGAAGTGGCAGAGCCAGCCCCCCACGGGAGGACCCAGGGGAGATGTGATGGGCATGAGGGAGGCATCCCTCATCCAGTCAGTGGGCAGGCTTGGGGGAGGAGGAGGGCTCAGCTGAGGGGCCACTGGAGCTTCTCCCTTCTGGCTTATGGACAGCCCAGGCCAATGACCTGGGCCGAGCCTCAAGCCTGAGCCTGCTGGGCCAGTCAAGTTGGTTGTCGTCATCAAGAGGAGTGGGAGGGTGGACCTAAAGGGCTTCCATTTCTGATACTGCTTGGAGCCCTTGGGGTCCTTCTGGGCAGATGTCACGGAGTCCAAGGTGACACTGGACTTCCAAATACGTGACGTGACTCTCGGCCTCGGGCCCGAACAGGTCGGTGTCCAGGAAAGGGACATCTGCCAGCCTGTGCTGAGTGTCCGCCATGAAGGTCAAGATCCTCAGCCAAGCCCTAGGACGCATGGCCACTGAGGCCACCATGGAGCGGGCACAGGATTCCACAATGTCCATGGCAGTCTGGAGCTGCTGCTTGGCCACAGCCTGGCCCTGGTCTCGGACCTGTTTGACCGTGGTCTGAAGGTTCGCAGGCAGACGAGGAAGCACCCCATCTAAGGTGCCCAAGCAGGGCATGGGAGAAGTGGACCATGAGGAGGGCCAAGCGAGGAAGCAGCAAAGACATTCTTATTCACATGGTGCAAGTTCTTGGACTGCATCTAACAAAAACCAGCTCTCCTCCAAGGAATTCCGCCAAAATATCAGCTTTATTAATTGAAAATTCCAACAACGCCATGAGCAGCCAGACTGTCGTATAACCCTCTACCAGTTTCGCACTTCACATGTGCATCATCAGGAAGCTGATATTTTGGTGGAATTCCTTGGAGGAGTGCTGGTTTTTGTTAGATGCATTTTCTTTCTTTTTTTGTTTTTTTTAAACCGGGCACACTCCCATGTGGCGGAGCTGCATTTTTGCTCAGACTCAACTTCTTGGACTCCTTATCAGGCGGCTTGTCAACATCCCTGGTGTTACCAGAACACAGAGTCAGACACCAACCCCTTGGCCGAAGGGTGCTCTGTGAATCCTGAAAGGGATCCAGTGGGCACCGCATACTTGCGGGCCATCCGGGCAGAAGGTGTAGGGCAGGAAGTGGGGCGGTGCCAGAGCTCCAGGGCAGGGCCAAGAATGGCTTCTGCCTCTGGGAAAGCCTCTAGAGAGTCTCCCCGGTCGAGATCTCGGTCAATGGGTAACAAGCCAGTTTCTGGACGGGCTCCATCTTCATACCCATCGACTCAGAGATCAAACAGAGGAGGCACATGAAAGAGGATGGACCTTCGTCCATCGAGAGATCCCCCACAGAATCCACATCAACTGGATGGGAGTGCAGGGAGGAACCCTCGAACTCCAAAGAGTTGTCAAAGAGCAGTCCACCGCTGGAGTCCTCACTGACCCTCCGCAGATGGTATGGGGTGACAGTGACCGACAGCTGATGGGGAAGCTCCTTGGTCAGAGTGCTGACCGTCGGCTGTTTAGGCAGCGGTTCCACCACGATCAGCAGAGAAGCTGGAGTCGGCTGAGTCGGGACCATTTTACTTGGTTGAGTCGGCGTCGGCATTTCAGGTGACAGCCAGGTGCTAGCCGGCATAGAAACTGGGGTCAGTTTGGCACCGGTAAACACCATCTGTTGCCACATCAGGTCCTCGTAGCATCGACACAACTTGTGCCAAAGCATCTCCTCACCCAAGGAGGAAGAGGACGAAGAATAGTGGTGGCGCCGCTTCCCACAGTGCTGAGATCAGAAGCGCCAATAATGGCGGGACCAGCTCAACCCACAGAAAGAAGACTGAGACTTCGACCTCGGCTACCAGGGGGACCAGTGGCGGGGCTCAGATGGAGTCAGTGATTGCCAAGGCTCCTCCTGGTCAGGGTCAGGGACCAGAGGCGGCAGGTCAATGGACTTATCTGTCCCTCCAATGGTTTACGTCAGGACCAGGGTCCTAGACAAGGAAATATCGGCCTCTTTGGTCAACAACTGGTCAGTCGGCTCGAGAAAAATCTTGACTATAACTTCGATCAGAACTTTGGCCAACAGACCCGACGAAGTTACCATGGAGCCAGCGATCATAGCCGAGGATTTGACTGAAGTCGAAATCGGAGATAGTAAGGAATTGAGGGCCCTCGACCGAGAGGGCTCCTGATTCCATGATCAATGACAAGTCTTTTCTTTCTTAGATTCTTTTTTTAGATTTAAATTTTCTGGTGGGCCCCTGACCGAAGGTCAGCACAGACTGGCGCAATTCCTTGAAGGAGCCCGTAAAAGTAGAGTCCAGCTGAAGTGGCACAAAGGCAGAAGCCGAGGAGGACTGGGCCGCGGCCTGGGCTGCCTCCTCTTCGAAGGCTGCAAGCTGCTCACCGGACACCGCAGCCACAGAGACCATCTAACGGGCATCTTTGGACTTGACCGGTGGGTTCCACTGTGTAGGATGGCCCAGTTTCAGGTGGGAAAGACGTCCTCCAGGATGGTTGGGTGAAACGAGCGACAAAAGTCACAGGCCTGGGGATCGTGGTCATGCCCCAGGCAGTAGGCGCACGTGGCATATGGGTCAGTCCTGGACATTTTCTGCCCGCAAGGTCACCGGCGGAACACCGGAGCGGACTTGTCGTCCATCGCGGTCGCGATAGAAGACAGAGTTTAAGACAAAACTCGTAAGAGTTGGTATGGAAGTAATTCCGAAGAATTTAAGCACTAGGACCTACTCAATGCGGGGGCAGTAAAGAGGGAACCTGCTTCTTCCAGCGGAAAGGAAGATCTGGTATCATGGGGTGGAGCTGAGGGAGTTACCATCCGTGTGGGTGGGAGGAGCCAGCTTGAAGCCTTTCTGGCACATCTTAAAGGGAAAGGACACTGCCAGAAAGAGTGTACAGAACAGCATATTCACATCCCTAGAATTCAATTTTTTTCACTTTTTTGGAGGTATGGCATAAATGAAATACGCAACCCCCAACTGGAAATACTGTTGATATTTTCTGCGTGAGTTCCAGCTGACCTAATAACATCCCTTGTGGCTTTGCCTCTCATGATATTATCAGGTTAACTGGCACGCGAACAAAAAAAATATTGATATTTCCAGTAGGGGAGTTGCATATCCCCTATGCATACCACCCTTATCCATTATTTATTCTACATATAAAGCAAATATATATATATATATATATATATATATATATAGCAGATAAAAAGTAAACGATGGCTAAATTAAATAAAACTAATTGAGGGGGCAAACCAGATCATAAAACTATGAGCCGAAAGACGAGTGAGTGGCCTTATGATCTAGTTGGCTCCGTTGATGGATTTATTTCAGAATACAGTGGACTTACCCAACTTTTATTTTATATAATACATTTGGATGACTACTGTTAATTTTGATCGCACTTGTGTATACAGGAAAAGCGTATAAAGGGAAATTAGTTATTTATTTATTAAATTTTGGGGACTGGGTAGGTCCACTGAGCCCCGAAGGTCCCTTTTTCAGGGGCAACCCAGGATAACAATCAAGTTATAAGAATGAACAAGGACATAAGGAACATTTTAGGCATTGTGAGTTACATCATGAGGTGGTTACATTAAAGAAAAACAGTGGATACAGGCATGGTAAAAGAAAAGCAGTGGATACAGGCATGGCTTACAGGCACAGTAAAAGAAAAGCAGTGGATGCAGGCATGGGTACAGGCGTGGTTATCATCATGACGTAAGCAATTGGCAGTACTTTGCATATAGTTTATTCAGGGGTTACACGTGGCCTCTGGCGAGCAGTCTGTATAAGGCAGGTAGTAGGAAGATTAAGCTAGGAGATGGGAGTTGGAGAGGAGGGGAGTACCTTAGGAGCTTGAAGTGCCATGACAGTGGCATGCGCTTGAGTTGAAACACTTAATTTAGTTGTTTAACCAGGTATGGCACACTAAGCTGAAAGCTTTTTTACAGGAGCGACCTGGGAGCACAAGGAGGTTAAGTGACTTGCTCAGGATCACACAGTATGCAAGTAGAATCTGTGGGATTCAAACCCAGGTCTGGTCTGCTGGATGTCACCAAATTTGCAGCTCAGAGCCTTAGACCACTGCGCTATACTGCCTCTACAGGGCAAATTCCATCTGTTAATTTTAAATACACATATAATACATACACATACAGCAACGCAGTAATGCTGTAATGTATCACAAAATGCTGCAATATACTGCAGGGAACAGTGTAATTCAATGGCAATGAAGCCCTTTTCTCACGGAATCTTTTGTGACATATCACTTTCTGCAAGTTACTGAGTTGGACCATGGCTGGCTCCGCTATATACATTTTATATATATATATATATATATATATATATATATATACACACATATATATACACACACACACACACACATATACATATACATACACATACACACACACAAACACACAATGCTATAAAAGTGTGGTGTACAAAGAAAAAATTACAGAATGCAGGCTAATGAGTTAGTAAGCTACAAGGTTGAGGTTAGACTGGCATTATGACTTTATTAGTCCCCCACCCCCACGGTAGTATTTCACAAGTATTGTACCTTACTAATTTTTTATATAATACGTTACTGACAGCCGAGATAAAGTTTGCACTGCAGAAATATCATTTCATGAATGATGAGCCTTCATCTGTTCACTGAATGTCAAGGCGTTAACTCACTACTAGGTGCTAACTGGTTTCATTAGTTAATTTAAATGTTATTGTTTTTACTGCTGTGATATATAACTTATTGTTGTGGTATACAGATTCAATTGATGGAGTGTAAAAATGTATCATTAGGCACATACTGCAATGATAAAGGTAAGGAACAAATCTAGGGATGTACGAATGATAACTGCAAATAAGGACAGGTGGCTTCCTAGACTGGTTCAGATCAAGGGATCAACTGGTAATGCAATCATGGTATTTCTGAAATGCATTAATCCACAGGTAAAGCTTGTAAAATTGCAGAACTTACCTTCCTTGTTAGTAGACTTTTTCTTCTCATTCCGCAAGACTCTAACAGTAGTCGTCCTCTTAAAGCCAGCTCAATTAACATGCAACCACGCAAACCAGATGAGATGCAGTCATTCCAAAAGGAAGTGTATCCCTAAAAAAAAAATACAAAATAAAACACACCATACCTTTACTGTGGTCTGATGTCCACTTGTTATTAAGTTTGAACTTCAGGCAGCGCATTTCAGGGCTGACAACTCTTTTTCACTACAGCTATTAGCTTCTTTTAGGTGAAACTTAAGTAAGCAATAGCCCACAACAGGGTACGGGGTAACTGGGGATTAATCAACACCCCAGGAGCGTTGTGAGGTATGAGGCCACAGGCCAAGTGCCCTCACAGCACCCGGGGTGCTGATTAATCCCCAATAACCCCATATCCTGGAGTGGGTTATTGTGCTTATAACATGGGGAGTCAAAGAACAGTAATATAATTAATTGACAGAAACACTTTTAATACTGTTCAAATTTTTTTTGAAAAAGCCCACGATTGGGTGAAACGTAAGAAGATGATTTGTGCTGTGTCCATGCTGTTTACTAAGCTGCTACTGCTTCAGTAAAGGCAACACTTTTTGTATAAATTTATGCATTTGGTCTCTTTATTGGTGGTGTGTAGACGAGTGCCGTGACTATGTATACATATAATGCTTCTTTGTCACAGAGCACCCCATACCCTGGTGCGGCTCTTTCTGTGCTGGTCACAGCTGCACTATTAGGTTCATTTCTGCCACTTGTTCTTCATAACATGTGTGTGATCATGACTTCTGCAGTGAGTACGACTCTCCCGATTTGGACCTGCATGCTGTGTTTCTCTGTCTGCTATGCATGCTTGCACTGCTATAATATGCAGGTCGCTGTCGGGGTCTCTCTCTGCGCAGGGCGCTGCACTGCTAGCTCTTTCTCCCTCTCACCAGATGCTACCGCTGTTACTCAAACACAACACAAACCGCATCGGAGACACTGCACAGCTAAACACACAGAGAGGTGAGAGGACAGTGTAGCAATGCTGAATTCAATGTCTCGCTGTCGCTCTCTCTATCGCTCATGCTGGCAGAGGACCAGTGAGCTGCTCACTGTCCCTCTCTTTCTCTGTGACAGAGGTGCAATGTTCCGCAGGGGACGGGAGCAGAGTTCACTCTCCCTCACAGTACTGAACTTCTAAAACTGCTGTACAGCCCCCCACCCCCAGGATTCAGGACATGGTTGCCTGCTTTGCAAAACCTGTGCAATTGCATCCCTAACTGCCTGTCTGCTTCCCATAGCTGCCTCCATCTTCCTTGTCTCTTCTGTTTACATTCTGTCGGTGACCACAGGAGGGAAGCGTAGAGCGTCGGGGAAGGGCACCAAGCACTCCTTTGTACTGCATGTCACAGTCCCGCTATGTTGCGCTGTTCTCTCCCCTTCTCTCCATCTCACATGGAGACGACACAGTGCACAGGCTCTCAGTGGGGACTGACAGTGGGTCGGAGCTCTCTGCATAGTCACCTCCATATCTCCAGCCTGCTGTTAGTACGTTCTCAGACTACAGCACCAGGAGCTGGCATTTTGGGGGGGTGGCCTGCAAGCGAAGGATGCACTACAGAGTACCATCAGGTCACACAAGCGACCTGCAGGGGGAAATGTCTGTTACTGGGTATAACATGGGGCAGGATAAAAAAAAAAAAAAAAAAAGGAAGTCAAGTGGTCAATCACATCCACAGAAGGAATTAATGTTGCTCCTCTCGCTTCAGCAATGACTGCCTGTCAGTTTGGTTTTTCTCAGCTGTTTATCGAATCCCGCTCTGCTCACTGATTCTCTCTGTGAAGGCGACTCACACCAACTGTGCGTATACTGGGGTTTAATCAACAGTCAGGTGATGCTGATTGACCAGCTGACTTCCTCTTTTATCCTACCCCACGTTATAATACAAACTAAAAGTAAACTGTAAGACTGAGCTGCTTCTGGAGGGTGAACTTTTTTTTTTTGTAAACTCGAGTATTGAGAAATGCTTCCTATTTTGAACATCTCAGCAGCTGCACTTCTACTAATTTCAGAAAGCTCTCCACTAACTCTATAGTCTCAACACTGCTTTGTGGCATTTTCCTTGAGGAACAAGGTTGCTACGTAGCTGCTCTGGATCCACTGCCCATGATCTGGGAGATGAGAAGGTTCGCCATCTTTTCATACTACTCCTACACATTTCTGTCGAGTGCCTCCCCCACCATTTTTCTGATCTGCCCTGCCTACTCCCATCAGGTTGGCTGTGAGGGTCCACTCACTAATGTGTCTGTGTAGGGGACCACAAGTTTCCCCCAAAATGAAGAGAAACTCTTAATTTTCCAATTTTTGCACAATAATTTACAGCTTTACACCCCACCCAGTTTTAGTACAACTGCCATACTTTTCCTCAATTTTCTGCACAAGCTCCCCACTTGGCACCAATTTTTAGTGCAAGAACAATGTACAGTATTTTCACCATTGCGCAAAAAAAACAAAAACACCTGATGCCAATTTATTCATAAAAACAACTGTGACAAATATTTGCACATAACATGATGATTTTTACTCAGCTTGAAGAAAAAATTAAAAACTGTATTTAGAGATTTGGCCACATGGAATTTGCCATTTTTGAAATGAAATTTCAGTGGCACTATCCGAGCCATCAATACTGCACATTAGGTGACCATTCAGTGGTGCTCAAGCAGCAAGCAGATTCTCTCTCCTCACCTGGAGTGCAGTTGTGTTGCTTCCATGATACCAACACCACATGAGCTTCACTAGTATGAGGTTGGTCCGCCCAACTTTGGGTAAAAACCCCAGTTGCTTGCATGGCAATGTGCCAGCAGGTCAACCACACTGATGAACGTTTTAGGGCTGAACTGCACAACAGACCAGTTCCTACTGTGATTGATGTCAGGAAGTAGGTTGGTGCTGTGCCATTAAAATACATGGAGGACCAGGACCTGTGACACAAAACAAAACAAGTGAATGGTGTGACTTGCTAGTCGCTGCTACTACTGTTTGTTACATTTTGTTAACACTACATTAGACGTTCAGATGAGTGTACAAAATGCCACGAGTGAGAGGTAAACCTCTCAAGAACATGCGTGTCAAACCCCTTGAGATTACCCATGGCAAACTTCTCTTTTGTAGTTAGGCTTTCAAGAAGTGCTCCATATGGTTGGTCTGGTATTGTAGCAACTCCATGTGGCAAGAAGTCTGGATGCTCCTCTGTGCGGCTGAAGTCTGCTACTGACTCCTCCCCCCTGTCGCTGCCAAACTTGCCCGCCTCTGAATTAGTTATACACAAGACACCCCACTACCACCCCCACCAGGCCAATAACTTTCTATTTTCAATGGGGTGGGGTAAAAAAAAAAAAAAAAAAACAAAACACAGAATTGGTCATAATTAAGCACTTGGGAGTCAGTTTTTCATGAAAAACTATTTGCAACACTATTTTGCAAACAACCTCAATTTGCACCACCTTTTTGTGCAAAACACCCCATGTAAAGCCAAATACAGATCTGTTCTTAGTTTGGTGGAAAATGGATTATAAGATCTTGTGAAACAGAACTGGCCCTTTTTTGAGAACAGAAAATCACTGGCATCACCCCCACTGCTGCAGAACCTGCCGTCTCCCAAAAATCTCCTAGCTGGCTCCACATAAAATCCCCCTACTGCTGCTGAGCCCCCTGCCTCCTATCTGATCCCCTTACAGCTGTACACAAGATCCTCCCCCACAGTGCTCCATATCTGCCAGCTTCCCAATCGATGATCTTATCAGGAGCCACGCCATGTGGCTGAGATATGGTACTGCAGCCACACCATGTGGCCAGTCTGAAAGCCACTCCTGAAGTATGTACTGAATCTCTGCCCCGCCGCCATCTCACCCCCCCCCCCCGGCTGAACCTACCCCCTTCTCAAGCGAATCTTACTGCCAGGAGCTGCTCCTTGCCGCTGAAGTCTGGTAATGGCCCCCTATCCCCACTGCCGAATCCACCCGCTTCCCAAACGATCTCCCCACTGGCCGTACACAAGAACAGATCCTTGCAATGCTGTCCACTGAAATTGCCAACTGCAGATCTTAAATGTTGAGGTTACTGGCAAGTGCTACCAAATCTGATCCTCCTACAACCATGCTCCCACCTCTGTTCCTCCCCTGGGCTGCCAGGAAGTTCAGGAATACTGGCTGTGCAATATGTGCTGCCAACGTCCACGCATAACAGTAGCTTCTGCCAGCTGCTTATTGGTTCTGTGCAACATTTTATTATTTTACTGCTCTCAGGCACAATTTACAGTATGAATTACATTAGTGCCTTGTAGTCCTGATGTAGGGGTGTGCAAATCCCATTGCCTCCTGTCCGGGGCAAGTAAATTTCATTGAAGGGTAAGTACAAAAACAGAGTTAATTTCATTGTAATTAATAGAGGGGCAAGTGAAAATTCAGCTACAGTCATGGCTGGACAAGTAATAAAAATTTTGATTTGAACACCCCTGCCTGATGCCTGCCTCCAAGCCTGCTGTCCAAAGAGTGCCCTGTGCATTTTGGCAAATGGCCCATTATGGCCCCTCTGAGACGGACAGTAATGCTACACCTCACTTTCTCTTGGTGCGTCAGACTCCTAAGAAGTCACACACACTGAACTCAGGCAGATGATGGGCCACCAGGCAGGAGGCAGACTAAATAAGTAACAGAAGAACAAACTGTATGGTACCTACTAGTACTGCACTCATGGTTCACTGTGTGGTCTGTTTTGGGGCTGGATGGACTTGCAGTGAAAGGGCCAGGTTCATTCTGTTACACATTGCTATTTGTCTGCCACTTAATTGTCTGCTGTACTGATCTTCTGCTACCTTATCAGTGCACAGCTTGCCTAACTGTTTGGGTTGGTTGTTCAGACACTGTGGTGGTGGTTTTGGGGGGTCTTACTACAGCAGTAGGCCAGAAGCGCTCTGCGGGGTACCCAGAGCCAGCAGTAGCTCTCTCTTATCAACATCTGCATTACAATTCCACCCACAGTGGCCTGGGGCCTGCCCAAGCCTGCAGCCAATTGGAGAGAGTTGTCTCTAACTCATGTGACACTCAGACAGTCCTGAGGGAGCCATAGCACAGCACATAGGGCTCTACGCATGAATGGGGGCCGGGTACGGGTGATACACATGTACCCATCCTGCGTAGCTTCGCACCCATGGACAGGTGTGTGGTGGTCAGTATTCACATACACCAGCCACCTGTCTGCAGCCCCCCCAGCATGCAGCTGCACAGGGGGCAGAGCGAGGGACATAATCAGGCATCCAATTGGATGCCAGTCCTGGGTCTTGAAGTGGAATCCCTGCTGCATGTGGCAAGGGGATCCTGCAACAGCACGGGACCCTCTCGTTTGCAATCTATGAGCGAGTGCCCAAATGGCTGCCCACTGGTGGGCTGGGGCAGCAGGCTGGAGGGTTTTACCATCCTAACACAGCTGGTGGGTACCCTTTGGGAGGAAGTGCCTACATGTTGTGGCAGGGCCCCCCTCGGCATAAGTTGCACCCCCCCCACCCGGCACGCCACACCTTTGTGAATGGCACGGAGTGCATGCACTCTCCCAGCACTCCCCCAAGCCATCCATGAGCATAGCTGCATAAATGGCCAGGGGGATCAGGCGCCGAAGGGACGTGTCACGTGTATGCACGCAGTGGTCCACAGAACCCTAGTGTGTGGGAATGTCACGTAAGGGTGACTATGTGCCACAGATCTGTGGTGTGCAGGCAACATGCATACAGCCCACAGACAGGGCAGGGTCTATGATTTGAGCATATGTGCATGGTGGTGGGGGGACAAGTTGCAGAAAAGCAGGATCCTCCTGTAACAGAAGACTGACTGGTACCACCATCATCCTTGCAAGAGCCATGGCATGACTGCACAGCATGTTGACTTTTTCCTGCCCTTTTAAACAGGTGCAGACCAGCACAGTGCACTGGGGAATGAAGCCCAAGAATTACTGAAGATTTGTCTCAGTGCAGCTGGTAGCACTCTGTCTCCACTAAGTCAGTTTCACCATTCCATTTACCCGCTGCCTCAACACCCAACTGTCACCAGACTCCAACTCAAAAATGTAGTTACTTTTTATGTGTTTTGTTAAATTGCATTTCCTGGTGAGAATGTGAGTGCATTGTTAGTCTATGTGGTCAATGCCTGCACCCCGTCATCGTGTCTGACTGTGACACCCAGACACTGTGAAAAGTAGACTAGAGGGTGGGAGACGGCCCTTAATGGTAAATCTGCTTGACTCTGGATCTGTCTTGGTCCAAGGGAATTACTGCATTCCCCCCCCCCCATTATATTATGTGGCAATGTATTATAATGGATAATTACACTCACAATATTATGAAAGGTGTTAAAAAAAAAATAAAGCTATCCATGGTTCTGGTTATAAATATGAACTCACTCAGCCTTTGGTATGGAGGTTTATAAATGTCAATAGAACCACTCAACTGCTATACACCTCAATATGTACTGTTGGTTTTAGATTATCCCACATAATGCTTTAATTTACCCCAGGAAAAATGTAGCATTAACAGGCATTAAAAAAGAGGTTGACTACACATTTGTACAGTTAAGTGATTGCCACATTTGGAAGAGTTAATATTTGTACTAGAGTCGGTTCGTAACAAACTGGTACAGATGAAATAGCCTATTTTGTCTCACTTTGCTCAACATGCCCAGGTAAAACCAAAGTTTCAGGAGGTAAGACAACTTGGCAGCTTACAATGTAGAGCAGCGATAGCGCTCTTCATATAAAGCGCTTTTCATGTAAACAGCATCTTTTTATTTTTTTATTTTTTAAATGCTTCCTGTTTAAGACCCCACCCACCCCACCATCGCAACCTCTCTCTGGGTTACCCTAGGTGCCATGGCTTCGCTAGCACAACCCTACAACTTCCTGCCTCCATACTGCTGACCAGTCCATCCCCAGATAGCGAAGGGGATCCCCCGCTAACTCAATTTGTTGTGTCAGGCAGGAAGCTGGGGAGCGCAGGTCTGGTTTCTTTAGGTTCATCAGGGTTCGTCGTCCATCAGATGGTGGGGTATTTCTGCCATTTTTTGCATCATCCCTGCAGACAAAGGCATGCATGGAGTGTCCCAGGTGCATATGCATGCTGCTGCACCAAACTCCTGCACTGCGTCTGCTCTGACCTTGGCTGCACTGCCACCAGTGATCACCCAGATGGCAGTACTGCAGTGAGTATGGCAGCCCACCCTTCCCCGGAGAGCGTCCCTGGGATGCTCAGTCCTCCTCCCCCTGACTGGCCCCCGACCATCCAAGCTCATTCCTGAAACTTGGTTCGTTGGCGTTGCGAGTGGTAGCACTGCTGCTGCTCTAATGGGTCAGCATATAAACTGTACCTTAATACTTGTAGTACAGACACAGTATCCAGGAAAAGGTGGTACTATGCGACTGTAACATTCAACTCACAATTGGCCATCCACAGTCTGCTTTGTAATTCAGGGCTCGAAATATAGCTTATCTGTATTTCTGCAGGAAAGCATTTAGAGCCTCAGAAAATGTAAATTTTGGTGGTATTTCTCTTTTTTTTATTTAAATATTTTATTACATACACAGAAAAGGGTTACAATGGACAACACAGTGAAACATCAGTTAATCAAATGTAAATACGAGCCATTTTGTGTTTATCCATACCCATAACAGTCTATACTGGAGGTTTTGGAGTTTTCTTCTTTATATGAAAGACACAAAACCTGTCAAAACTAGGCTTTGAACAGAGAAACATGTTAAATTCGGTCAGTTCTTTATGTGGCCTCCCTGTCTATAGCTGGTAGACAATCTTAACGACAAAAGTTCCAATAGCCACCATTTTTTGCTGTGAGGGAAAAAAGGTATTCTTATGCCATCCTGGTTTGTATGAATTCGTTTCTGAAGAGATACGGCACCAGATAAGTCTATTGTGATTCTGTTGATAAAGTAACAATGAACCATAAAGAGAAGATTATGTATTAATTGGGGGAGGGGGGGAATAAACAATAAAGGAGAAGACAGAGATTGTAACTAGATAGGGGGAGAGAAAGAGAGAGAGAGAGAGAGAGAGAGACCACACCTAGAGAACAATGAGAGACCCCAGAATAAGTAAGAGGGGAATTATTCATGAGGAGTGGAGATTACCCACAGTTGCTGTAGTTCCAGACACAACTTTCAGCTAAAGTACAAAATCAGAGTGGTGCTCAAGTTGGTACATTACCCACTTACACCACCTAACCTCAAAGGACTCAATGCGATTCAACAAACTGACTGAAAGTCTCTCCAGTGCGTAAACCTTGACAGTGAGGCTGGGCCAGCTCTCTCAAGTGGGTATTTTAGTTGTGTGCCACAGTCTGGTTATGTGTGTGTCATTATTTATAGTGACACCCTCGGGTGGCGTAGCTGTAAGTATATAGGCTGGGGTGAGGAGGTCTGGACAGGCATAAACTGCTGTAGTATCTTTAAGACCATCCTGCCAGTACTGTGAGAGCAACCCACAAGACCACAAAACATGCTCGTGTTCCGCAGGTGCAAAGCCACAGCCTCGCCAGCATTTTCCGAGTATGGCTCCAGCGTATTTGTCCACAATGGCTGGGGTGCAGAAGTATCTAACTCTGCTCTTCCATACATACCCTTACCAGTATGTGGCCAATGACACCTTGTAAACCAAGAGGGCCGATATGCTCCATGCATGGGGGGTAATCTCATAGTTTAATTCCTAAGACCATTTTACCCTTACTGCTTCCGTAGAGTCTGCAGGTGTGTCCCTGACAGCCTTATATATTTGACTAATGAGGTGCTCCGAGATGTTGCCTCTAATATGAGACTGAATAAGCAACACCAGAGGTGATGTTTTTCCGCTATGAGGGCCAGTACATCCTCATGTGGCTGCAGATATGATTTCAGTTGCAGAAATCTATGGAATTCCAAGGAAGGTAAATTATAGGAGGCTTTCAATGACACAAAGGGAAGTAATCCTGTGGGCCCCACCAATTGATAGGTATGCTTAATGTTAATGCCATTTGCCAAGTGCCTTGTCTAAACTGTTTGGAGGATAAGCAGTGCAGTTGGCCAATGCTCTGAGGAAAGTACAGTTGTGTAAGAGCTTGCCATAAAAGTAGATCTTCGAGAGCATCTCTTGCAGAAGGTCATAACATACAGGAATCTTCCAGCCACAGGCACTGTTTCTGGAAGACTTCTTAGCAGTCGGACTGGGACCGCCCACTCTGGCACCACATGACTTGTGCTGTGCAGTGTAAAAGAGAGGGCGGTCCCCAGATTCCCCAGTTCTTTTCCTCATTAGCGACCGAACAGAAGTTCGAATAATCATGATGTCGCCGAGGGAACAGAGGAGAAATGTGAGAACTCACTTTTTTAAGATAACCAAAATAGATATATATATATATATATAGGAGTTGGTAAAATAAAGACAATTTCCATCCTATAGTGTAGACAGAAAAAGGGGGACGGAGGGAGGGGTAGCATGACCTGCTGCAAGATATACTCTCGAAGATGCCAGAACTAGACTCATAGTGGATTCCCTGCAGGGGGAGGGCCTCAAACAACTGGTACAGCAACCCACAAGAGACAGGGCTATCCTAGATCTAGTACTAACAAAGAAGGGATCACAGATCTCCAGGTAGAAGGTCACCTGGGGGCCAGTGACCATCACATGGTATGGTTCAATTTGGCTACTACATCTAAATCATCCCATTCCAAGGCAAAAATATGGGACTTCAGAGGAGCTGACTTTGATAAGATGGCCAACAGAGTTAAGCTAGCCCTGGCAAAAGAAACACAGGTGAGGAGGTACAGGCAAAGTGGGCAAGCATTAAGGATACAATACTTGAAGCAACATCCCATTGTGTTAGACAGAAAAGGAAGTGCAAAGAAGAAGGAAACCACTTTGGTTCTCAAATACAGCAGCAGAAAAGGTCAGAGCCAAAGGCTGGCCTTCAGGAAATATAAGGGAACACAGCGGATGAAGATAGGAGGCACCTAAACTGCCTAAGGGAAGCAGGTAAGGCAGTAAGGCAGGCAAAGTCCCAAACTGAGGAAACACTAGCACGAACAGTAAAGAGGTGACAAGACTTTCTATAGATACATTAGTGAAAGGAGAAAGTCCAGAGGATGTGCTAAGCTAATGGAGAAAAGGGAGCATGTGAGGAGGAGGACCATGTAAAGGCATCTATCCTAAATAGATACTTTTGCTCAGTATTTACTGAAGAGAAGGTAGGGCAGGGCCCACAGCTCAGCATCATGGACACAGGGGCAGTGAGGTAAGCATTACTCCCTTCACAAAGAAAAGGGTCCTACAAGAGCTTGCTAAGCTCAGGGTGGATAAGGCAATGGGACCTGATGGCATACATCCCAGGGTACTTAAGGAGCTAAAGGAGGAACTAGCAGAGCCATTAGCAGAATTGTTTAGTGAGTCTCTGAGCACAGGAGAGGTCCCAGAAGACTGGAGAAGGGCTCATGTGATCCCGCTCCACAAGAGTGGTAGCAGGGAGGAGGCGGGGAACTACAGACCAGTCAGTCTTACACCTCAGTAGTGGGCAAGATTATGGGCACTCCTTAAGGAAAGGATAGTGCAACACCTGGAATCCATAGGGGCACAGGATCCAAGACAGCATGGGTTTACAAAGGAAGGTCCTGTCAAACTAATCTCATAGATTTCTTTGACTGGGTAACCAGAGTGGTGGACCAAGGGGAGCAGTTGATGTCGCCTACCTTGACTTCAGCAAAGCTTTTGACACTGTTCCACATAGAAGATTGATAAATAAGCTAGGTAGGCTCGGGGTGGGTCAGAAGTTGGTCAACTGGGTGGCAAACTGGTTGACGGGCAGAAAACAGAGAGTGGTGGTAAATGGTATACAGTCAGAAGAGATGCAAGTCACAAGTGGGGTACCTCAGGGATCAGTCCTGGGGCCAGTCCTATTCAACATCTTCATTAGTGACCTAGCAGATGGACTAGAGGTAAGGCTTGTCTGTTTGTAGATGAACCAAGATCTGCAACAGAGTAGATGATCCAGATGGGGTGGGCAGAATGAGAAGAGATCTGGATAAACTAGCAAAATGGTCAGAAGAGTGGCAACTGGGATTTAATGCAAAGAAGTGCAAAATCATGCACATAGGGAAGAGAAACCTGAAGCCACTTATAGGCTGGGAGGAGTTGCTAGCAGTCACAAAGGAAGAAAGAGACTTGGGCATCATCATCACTGATGACCTAAAATCATCAAACAGACCTCTAAAGCAGTAGGTAAGGCTAGGGGTGTTAGGGTGTATGGTAGAGGTATCACAAGTCGTAAGAGGTAATAATCCCTCTGTACCAAGACATTGGTTAGCCCCATCTGGAGTACTAGGCTGCAGTATTGAGGCCACACCTTCACAAGGACATTAACCAAATTGAGGCAGTCCAGAGAAGGGCAACCAAAATGGTGCAGGGACTGCATCAGAAGACATATGAAGACAGATTAGCAGAGCTCAATATGTATACCCTTGAGCAAAGGAGGAGAGGGTGATATGGTCGAGACATTTAAACACCTTAAGGGCATAAACAAGGTGAAAGAGTCTAACATGTTTAAATATAAGAAAAATAGCAGGACAAGAGGACACAGCATGAGATTAGAGGAGGCCGATTAAGGGGAATGAGGAAATTCTTTTTCACAGAAAGGGTGGTAGATGCATGGAATAGTTTACCACAAGAAGTGGTGGCTATGAATACAGTGCAGGGCTTCAAACAGGCATGGGATAGGCATAAGGGAGCAATACAAATGACTATGAATAGATAGGTCACTGACAGAGCAAAGGCCGATGGCACATTTATAAGGTAGAAAAAGAAATGGGCAGACTGGATGGGCCTTTCGGTCCTTATCTGCCGTCAACTTCTATGTTTCTATGTAAGATCCACTGTTAATGGCAAGTTCTTACACAACTGTACTATCTTCACTGAGTCCATCTCTTGCAGCAGGTCAATAACGTATAGGAATGACTCCCTAGCAGCTATGGGAAAGCAGGGTGGCAGGAAAGTCTGTCTTTGTGAAAGAATACCTTGGCGGACTGTTCGTCCAAAGCTAGTCCTCATTTTGGAAGCCGAGCCCCAAACAGTAATGTTCACTGAAGGTATGGACCCTAGATCCAGCAGCTGTATCTCCAAGTTCAGCAGCTGATACCCCTGTAAAATCATGCTCCGGGGGCAGCTAGTACTCACATGGAGTGAGCCTCGATCACACCCGGGAGTTGCCTTGCATATTTTATTTTTGTGTTGTAACCAAAAAAAAAAACAATACAGGTGGCCACCCAAGTGGACAGACAATGCTTCGAAACTGGGTTGTTCTCATTACCTGGGGCGAACAAAACAAAAAGTTGCGCTGCTACCTCATTTTAACAATGTAAGGTACTGTGAACAACCAGGATGTGAAACAGAGCATCTCCAAGAGTGGTATGCACTGCATAAGACACTGGTAGTTGAATGGTTATTGATTCAAAGTAAATTTTGATACCTCCTTTGGGTAGAAAAGGAAGGTTTGGTAGTTAAGGACACCCCGTCCCTAGGAAAATTCAAATAGGGCTCTTTACACATCAGAGCCTGACACGCAGAAAAATGTTTAGCTGGCATTACTGCAACTAAAAACTGAAACTTTTCCAAGATAGGAAGCACAGTTCACATGTAGCTGCGGGCTTGAAAGGGTCTAATTGTCAGTTTTACCAGGACAAAATTAAGATCCCCCAGAGGTAAGTGGATTCTCACTGGGGTTTTGAGGTGAAGAATGTCTCTTAAGAACGTTCTCATGATCTGTAATTGAGTCAGAGACCTGTCTCCTATCAGGGACAGAGGCAGATGTTTGCTGACAAATGGACTGGAATAAAGGAGTAGGGAACCCCAGACTCCGAACGAGAAAGTTGAGTAGTCCAGTATTTACTGAGGACAAGAAAAAAGGGTCCAACTCCTTCCCTGCCGTCCACATGGAGACATGTTTCCATTTCTGCAGATATAGAAGCATAGACTTTGACGGCAGATAAGGACCGCTTGGCCCACCTAGTCTGCCCATTTCCCTACCTACAGGATAAGCTGCAGATCCTAGTTAACCAACAGCCTATTTCTTCCTACCCCTCATAAAAATTGCCTTATGTCTGTCCCATGCATTCTTGAATTCTCCCCCCGTTTTAGACCTCACAACCTCCTCAGAAAGGCTGTTCCATGCGTCCACCACCCTCTCTGTGAAAAAATACTTCCTCACACTGCCCCTGAACCACCCCCACTCTACCTTCAAATTGTGTCCCCTTGTTCTTGCACATCACTTTTTCTGAAAGATGCTACCCTCTTGGACTTTGATGATTCCACTGAGGTACTTAAACGTTTCAATCATGTCCCTCCTTTCCTCAAGGGTATACATATTAAGCTCCTTTAGTCTCTCCTCGTATGGCTTCTCTTGCAGACCCTGCATCAATTTAGTTGCCCTCCCCTCTGGACTGCCTCTATCCTGTCTATGTCCTTGCGGAGATGGGCTCTCCAGAACTGCACGCAGTACTCCAGATAGGATCTCAACAACTGTCTGTACAGAGGGATAACAACTTCCTGTTTTCTGCTGGTGATGCCTCTCCCTATACATCCCAGTATCCCCCCAGCCCTCCCTACTGCCTTCTCACATTGCTTGCTAACCTTAAGGTCATCTGATATGATTACCCCCAGGCCCCTTTCCATTTTTGTTGTTGTTACTACCCCTTCCCCCATTGTGTAATCTTCCCCTGGGTTTTTGCTCCCCAGGTGCATTATTTTGCACTTCTTTGCACTGAATCCAAGTTGCCATACTTCTGACCATTCCTCCAACCTTGCCAAGTCCCTTCTCATCCTTTCCATGCCTCCTCGTGTATCAACCCTGTTGCAGATCTTTGTCTCATCTGCAAAGAGGCATACTTTTCCTTCCAGTCCCTCTGCAATGTGATGCAATATGAGTGTATGGTAGAAGTCACCCTGGCTGGTTTAAGGACTTCTGCCATCATAGAGAAGACTTGGAACCTAGAGAGGGTTATGTCCTCATGAGCCAAGCACTGAGGAACAGGAAGCGCAGATTTGGATGAAGGAGCATTCCCAGAGCTTAAGTCAGGATGGTGGTACAAGGAGGGAGAGGTATCAGTTCCTGAACTGTTAGTTGTAATGGTGGGAACCACACCCATCCTGGCCACAGAGGTGCTTCCAGGAAAGAGATGGTGTCCCATCAGATAGCGCCCAGACCTGGCTCTAGTGAGCAGCACGGGATGACCCCAGAGACGAAGATGTCTTCGACTACATCCTGGGGAATCTCCCATTCGTGTGCTGCTGGCTTGAAATGGCTGAGGGCATCTGCTATTGTATTCTTGTTGCCCAGGACATGCACCTCTATGAGGTGTAGTCCTTTGTCCATAGCCCAAAACCATATTCCCATGTTTTTTCTGCATACAAGGTACAACTGGAAACCATCCTGCTAGGTCAGGTAAACACACTTCGGTGAAATTATTTGATTGGATCATGATACACACCTCCCGTAGAAGGCTCGCAAAAGTTTGGAGAATGTATGGAATGGTTCTCATCTCTACAATATTAATGTGCAGAAGGGCGTCACCCGGCTACCAAACACCCTGGTAAGGTTGTAGACCTCTGAAATGAGTACCCCCATCCTTGAGTCAAGGCATTTGTCGTAAGGGTGGCTACGTGCACCCAACAATGGAGAACTTTGACAGTGGGTGATGAGACCTTGACATCCTTCTCTAAGTCATTAGATATCTGATGTCACTGTATTTTCATGTTTCATTGAAAAAAAAACAAAAAAAACATCTATGATCGGGAATATGGGGCTACTGGGATGGCTGCAGCCAAGTGTCCCAAAAGTCTGTAGGTATAGCCTGGCTGAGTCATATCTGGCGTGGCAGAAAATGGGAAGACAGCTAGACAAAGCATGCTGTCTGATTTACGGGAAGGAAAGTGTTTCCCATTGAGGGATCAATGATTTCTCCAATGTACTGAAGACACTGAGTGTATGCCATTTAGGTTATAGTCACTGTTATACCCAGACACTCTAACAACTCTAAGGTTCTGGCAAGTGTTCTTGCTAGAACTTTTGATGTTGCTTTGGGAAGCCAATCAGCAGGGTATGGAAAAACATAGAGGCCTTCTCTGCGAAGAGTTGCAGAGACCATGGCCAGGCACTACTTAAAGACTCTGGGTGCAGAGTCCCGCCCAAATGGGAATTTCCTGTACCGAGAGCAAAGCAAATCTCTTTGGTTCAATAGTGGTAAGATTCTTGGGAGTGTGACCATTTTGTACTCTATGAAAGATTTACATAGAATCATAGACTTTGACGGCAGATAAGGACCGCCCGGCCCACCCAGTCTACCCATTTCCCTATCTACTGGATAAGCTGCAGATACTAGTTAACCAACAGCCTATTTCCACCTACCCCAAACTATAATTGCCTTATGTCTGTCCCATGCATTCTTGAATTCCCCCTGTTTTTTGACCCCACGACCTCCTCGGGAAGGCTGTTCCATGCGTCCACCACTCACTCTCCATGAAAAAATACTTCCTCATGTTGCCCCTTAGCCGTCCCCCCTCTATCTTCAAATTGTGCCACCTTGTTGTTACACATTTCTTTTTCTCAAAAATGCTACCCTCTTGGACGTTGCTGATTCCCTTGAGGTACTTAAAAGTTTCTATCATGTCCTCCCTGTCCCTCCTTTCCTCGAAGGTATACATATTAAGCTCCTTTAGTCTCTCTTTGTATGATTTCTGGTGCAGAACCTGCACTATTTTAGTTGCCCTCCTCTGGACTGCCTCCATCCTGTCTATGTCCTTATAGAGATGGTATCTCCAAAACTGCACTTAGTACTCCAGATGGTGTCTTACCAACTGTCTGTACAGAGGGATGACAACTTCCTGTTTTCTACTGGTGATGCCTCTCCCGATGCATCCCAGTACTCCCCCAGCCCTCCTTACTGCCTTTTCACATTGGTTGCCTACCTTTAGGTCGTCTGATATGACTACCCCCAGGTCCCTTTCGATTTTTGTTGTTGTTAGTACCTCCTCCCCCATCATGTACTCTTCCCCTGAGTTTTGAGATCTAGTATAGGATGAAGGTCTTCCATTATCACTGTCCGGAAGAAAAAGAGAGTAAAATCCCCGACCTGTTGGGAGGGGGTCACAGATACAATGGTCTTTTTTGAGCAGAAAAACCCGAACCCCTGACACCAGGATAGAGAGGTGTTCAGGGTGCTGACACTATGACTTGCCAACCCTGTAAGTACATGGAAATTCAGCTGCCACCCCCGTGGGTCGTTGGTCCTGGAACCACTGATTTGTGGGGACCATTATGCTGTGGTCGGTCCCTGGTGGGGAACCAAAGGTACAGCTCTGGTTGTCCTTGGAGTCAGAGGATTGGGAGACCAGCTGAGACAGTGTACCAGTGTTAGGGATCTATTGGTAGGTATCTGAAAGTTACTTTCATAAAAGGTTTTGCCTAATGTGTATGATACGTGGAATGCACTGAAGTAAAGTGTGACCAGATGTTGTGGTTTCTGTAGTCCAAAAAGTTTGAGACCTTTTTTAAAGGTAGCATTAAGAACAAAATTCTGAATAGCAGGAGCAAAGCCCGACACCTTCAGCTAAGAATGCCTTCCGAGACAGATTCTCACAGTAGAGGCCCTGGAATCCATAGCCTCTAACTCTCAAAGCGGCTAGTACAGTGGCATCATAGGCTTCAGCAAGAGGCGGGATGAGCATTGTAGGGAAGTCTAGTAATACCAAATAATAAGAATTTGCATCTAGGGGCGTGTTGCTCCATCTCCTGGGTCCCCAGAGGAGAAGAACAGGAAAAGAACAGGAAGATAAGCTGTGATAGTCGTCTCCCTAAAGTAGACGGAAGAGACAGAAGAAGGGGACCTGTTATCAAGTTCCGCTTTTTAATCATCCTGTTTATATTCCCAAACAAAAAGGTTCTCCTATCTCAATATCTGGAGAGGGAGTCCGGGAAGCAGGAGAGGCACACGTCATCCTGGAGACAGTGAAGCGTCTGGAGGAGACTGGGATGGGAACTAGGAGGGGGCCTCACAGATTGGGGGTGGGCGCGTCAAGTTACATGTTGTCTAGAATAGGCACATCCACCTTTGCCATACTGGCATGCACCTGTGTCCGAAGAGGTATGGTTAGACTCCACCAGAACAATGGAGTTTTTTAAATAGGTGGAGGATGTAGACTCAAGTGGCTTGTCAATGAGTTGACTTTAGGGGAGCCAGCACTGTCGATGACGAGGCTGCCTGTTTTCGAGGAGGACAATGTCAATGACTAAGCAGTGGAAGAATTAGCTGCATACCCAGTATTAGGGTAGAGGTGTGGTTAACGACCAAACTGTGCCAGGGAGTGGATTATATAGAACTCCCCTTCGTGAAGGCAGCTGGTCAGGCTGTATATGAAATCAAGCTCCGATCAGACGTTTAAGAGGCCAACGTTGTTGAGGGGCCGAAGTCAACGTCAACAGGGCTGAGGCCAGTGGAGTATGAGAGAGCCAAAACCATCGGCAACTGGGGCCATCGTGGACAAGAGGGCTGGAGCCATCGTCAATGAGAGGGGCAAGACCATCAATGTCGAGGGGACCAAAGCCCCAATGAAGGAGAGGTCCGTTGCTATTGTCGAGGAGAGGGCAGAGGCCAGCATCGACAAGACGGCTGAAGTCATCATCAATGAGAGGGCTGAAGCTATCCTCAATGAGAGAGCCATCGGCCACAAGAGGTTGAATCGGCGAGAGAGGCAGAAGCCACTGTACGTGAAAGCGAGAGCCAAAAGCCATCGTCATGGTTGGCGAGGGGGCGAAGCCATCATCATCGTCGATGACAGGGGCCAACCATCGTTGACAAGAAGGGCTGAAGCCATCGTCAATGAGAGGGCTGAGGCCATCATCAACAGGTTGAGAGATCGAAGTTTCTAGTATGAAGTCTTCGTTGTCGTTCTAGATAAAGATGTTGTTGATGACAGGAGTTAATTGAAAACAACTATAAACTACGAAAATAAAAAAGAATATAAGGTGAAGTCTTTGCCAACTGAAGCTAATCTCTGGAAGAGATGTGTGCAGATCACGGGGAGAAAAAAAAAAAAGAACTGAGCAGTCTGGGGACCACCCTCTTTTTAATACTGCAAAACACGCTTCATGTGGTGCCAGAGTGGGCGGTCCCAGTCCGACTGCTAAAATATCTTCCAGAAACAGTGCCTGCGGCTGGAAGATTTCTATATGTTATGACCTGCTGCAAGAGATTAGCTCTATGAAGATCAATTTTTCTGTAGGAGTTAAATATTTGCTTAATACTTGTAGCCAGTGGTGAAAAGGTTCTGCCGTGTATTGGGGGAATTTAGTAAGTGGCAAATACCTGGGTGGGTTTCCAAAGAGATGTGCCACAAGGTCGAATATGTCACTGAAAGTCAGCTCCATAAGCTTCCGGCCCTTATATGCAGGTGTGAGCCAACACAGAAGAGTACTTAGTTGAGAGGCTAGGGCCTACTGACACAAGTTCAGGAGGTTTGAGGCCTCCTCTGTCCTTCAAAAATTGAAGGATGGAATGTCTAACTCTTGGACGCTTTCTCTGCCAATAAATCGGGAAATTGGCTTATCCCAGGCTTGAAAAAATACTTTACTGGGCATGATAGGGAGGGTTTGGAGGAAAGAGAGAATTCGGGGTACTATATTCTGATGTATAGCTTCGACCTTACTCAGAAGTCTCAACGACAGTTGTGACCATCTGGAAAGGTCTTATGTAATTTGTTGAGTGAGGCGCTCATAGTTAAACAGGTCAACATGAATAAGGCTTTTGGTTAATTTTATTCCTAAATAATGCATTGCTGTCCTGTGCCATTTAAAGGGGAATTTATTTTTAATTCAGGGGAAGGAGTATAATTGTATAAGAGGACTTCAGTGTTCTGTTCGTTCAACTGGTGCCCCACCAGAGTTCCAAAGAGTTGTAGTTGGACCCATACTGCCAGAACAGAATCCTCCGGTGAGGTCAGTTAAGTTTTATTTTATTTATTTATTTATTTATTGAGTTCTTGGAGAACACCTGTGAGCGGATGCTCTTTTGTAGGTTCCACATTAGTGGAACAGAAAATAGCAGAGAAAAACAATTTATACATTTACAGAGATTGTACAGTAAGTTACAGAACGGTTCACACAAGTAGACACTGCTGAGGCATGTATAACCTGTGTCTGTGAGTTCGAACACCCTGGAGAAGAGACATACAGAGATGGTAACAGACAAAGGTGCCATAGTGGAGGAGTGGATGGAGAGAGGGGTGTGCCATGAGATGTGGGTGGGGGGGTAGGCAGGCCGGGGTGGGGATCAGTGAAATGCTGAGGTTGGGAGGTGCCCCCTGGGTCAAGAGGTGCATCTAAGTGCAGCAGGTGATTACTATGGGAGGGGGATAAGCAAATGCAGTCACAGGTGTCCTTGATAATGATGTGCTGACAAAGACTTCGCTTCCATACACCAAATGTTAGATGAAGCAGTCACAGTTGTCCTCGGCAATGAGGTGCTGATGAAGCTTATGCCTGAAGGCACCAAAAGTTGCTATTCCGGAGACTGCAGGTAGTAGAGCGTTGATCCAGTGGGGTGCACGGTAGGAGAATGCACTTTGTGCCAATGCAGTGCGCATCTAGTTTCACTGAAGATTTGACTGTTGGAGCTTCTGGGTCAGCGTAGCTCACGCGTGTCATGTGAGCAGGTTCTGAACTCCTGGTGGCAGCAGATTTAGTGAGTCTTTTTTGGCAAGTAGGCAGGTTTGGTATTTAATTCTGTTCTTCAGTTGGAGTCAACCTGCCCAACCATAGAGTTCAAAGGTGTGCGTGAGTCTTGCAGCACCTGTGAAGAGGCGGCAGGCCTTATGTAGTGCCAAAGAGATGTGGCGGAGGGCAGTGTCCGTTGCCAACCCATATGTGGCCAGGCCATAATCGATGACGAACACAACTGAACTATTGAAGGCCAGGTTCAGGGCTTCGTTTGTTAGGCTGTGTTTGTGACTGTAAGGTATTCAGGTTCTGGAATTCATGGCCTCTGCGGTATTGTCTATGTGCTAGGTATAGGACAGGGTGGAGTCAACTGTGATACCTGGGTACTTAAAAGTGTTGTACGAGATCCAGCGTGTCGCCACTGTCATTCTTGACAGACAGGAGGAAGGCCTTATGCTTACTAAGGGAGCTGGAGCAGATCATGGTCTTTGTTTTTTTTATAGTTGAGTACTAGTCTGTGTTCTTTAAACCAAGCATCGTCGGAGGAGAAACCAAGTTGGAGGTCCGCTTGTAGGTGCTCCGGATGAGGACCACTGGTGAAAATGACCGTGCCATCAGTGTACAGGAGCATATGATTGGGGCAGGTGCCTGGGAGTTTGTTTAGGAAAATGCTCAACATTAGGGGCCCCAGGATTGACCCTTGTGGGACCCCTGAGCGGAGTGGCCTATCATCGGAGAGGACATCCCCAATCTTGACCCGCTGTGAGCGACTGCAGAGATAGCTGTCGAACCACTGAACTGTATCTGGAGAGAGTCCGGTGTCAATTAGCTGCTCAAGGAGGAGCGCATGATACACCGTATCAAATGCTTTTGATAGGTCGATAAATGCAGCCCCCACCAGCTGGCCTTGGTTTAAAGCTTGGTGGATGAAGCCCGTAAATTCCAGCAAAGCCGTGATGGTGCTGTGCCCCGCCCAGAACCCATGCTGCTTCAGGCAAAGGAGTTGGTAAAGGCTCAGGTACTCCACAAGCTGATCTGCAACAATCCGTTCAAGCGCTTTGGAAAGTAGTGGGAGTATGGAGATCAGCCTGCAATTGCTGTACAATGCCCAGTCCCCACTTTTGTGCACTGGGGTTACAGTCACAGATTTCCATCGCTGGGGGAACTGTGAGAGATGGAGGGACAGGTTAAATTATTGAAGTCAAGGGGCTCAGGACTTCTTAGAGGGTCAGGGCAACAAATTTAAGGTCCAGGGTGTCCCCTCTGTGTCTTGATTTCCCTCGTACCTTCTCCAGGTATTTTCTGGCCTCTGTTTTGGAAACTTCTTTAAAGTAAAATAATAGAAGGTTGCTGGTTGGAGTTAGTTTGCCATTAGGATCTTTGGTGTATGGGGGCTGAAGTAGTCTACCAGGAGCATTCCACTTAGGTCTGTAAATGCATTGTTCAGCGAGTTCACAATGTGGAGAAGGGTCCAAGGAAGGTACATCTTCAACCATGAGCATAGCTGGAGCAGTTTTGGGGTCCTTACCAGTTGTCATTGAGGTTGGCCCAGAAAGACTTGCTGCTATTCCAGGAGTTGGAAAGGGCTTCTTTACAGTACAAGCTTTTGGTGAGTCGAACAGCCTTAGTACACTTGTTTCTAGCTTTTTTATACTGTTGGATGATGGCAGGTGTACCATGTGCTCGTGCCTTTTGCCACAGGTGGTCTCCTGCGCCAAGTTGAAGGAGGAGGTCCAGAGTAAGCCAGGGTTTGCTGGGTCCATTTATTTTTTTTGTTTTCATGGGGGCGTGTTTATTACAAGTGGTACTGAATTTCATAATGAAGAGGTTGAGGGCATCATCCACGTCCTTGGCTCTATAGAGGTTAGACCAATTAAGATGTTGCAGGTCTCCTTTCAGTTGAGGCAGGTGCCCTTAAAGAAGCACACGGCTGGTTATAGTTCTGGGTGGAGGTTTGCAGTAGTTGTTGTTCCAGGTGCATATAACAGGGAAATGATCGCTTAGGGAATCGGGGAGGATGGTGGTGTTGGAGATATGTGCAGGACGGTTGGAAAGAACCCAGTCCAGAAGAGTGCCGGTATCCATTTTGTAATCGACTCTTGTTGGTGTCTCGACCATTTGAGAGAAGTGGATGGCAGTCAAAGTGTCCCTGACAGTGGCAGCAGCAGGGGAGAGTCAGCCGATGCTGAAGTCCCCTATTAGCACAATTTCAGAGTTTAGGCTCAAGGTACTGATAAAGTCCATCGGGTCACCAGTTTCTGCTGCTATTGTTTTGGGTGGGATGTAGACTGTGAGTATCGTAAGTACCTTGCTGTGAGCTCCCAGCAGAAGTTTGATGGGCAGAATTTGCAGGTTGACACTGCGGCTGAGGAGGGGTAGGACATGCCCCTGGAGAGAATCCTTGATATAGACAACACTGCCACCACCTCTTTTCGATAGTCAGTCTTGCCTGAATACTGTGTATCTAGGTAGTGCTATGGCAGCATCCGGTATCTTGGGTGTTAGCCATGTTTCCACCACTGAGACGATGTCAGGGTTATGCCAAATAACCCACACTCTCAGATTGTCCAATTTGGGAAGCAGGCTACAGATGTTTAAAGCAGACATCATGAGCCGTGCTGATTTTTGTGGCAGCAATTTTGGATTACAAGGTGGGCCTGGGTTTGGGTGTTTTGTGCCCAAAAGTAGGACAAGTAGTAGCAGCAGGCAAGTAATGTGGTCCAGTAGAAGTTTATAATTTCTTGACCGTTGCCTTTTGCTGGACACAAGTGTACTTTAGTGGTGCTAAAGTGGGCAACGAATCCAGGGACAAGTGGTACCAAGGAGGGATCTTTTGGGTGACAGCACTGTGGCCAGGTCCTGGGATGCCCATGCTGGTTGTAGCTTTTGGACCCCTGGCAGGGGGAGGTGGTTGAGACACACACATTAAGGACTGTCTCCTAGTGGTTTAGATGGGAGGAATGAGGCAACCTAGTGCACGGAGGTCCCGTTGGGGATAACAGAGTGAGTATGATGATGCATAATAGGGTCTCACAGGTTCTAATCGACATTGTGATGCACAAGCCCCAGGAATGAGGTACTATCCCTTTAAAAGAGAAAGAGAGAGAGAGAGAGAGAAATCTGAGAGAAGTAGTAAGTAAGTAGTATACCGTCTGCGAAGAGTGATATTTTGTGTGAGCGGCCACCTATAGGAATTCCCTCAATGTTAGGTTGGCGCTGAGTAGATGTGGCCAGGGGTTCTAGATACAAAGCAAATAGCAAGGGGGATAGCGGACAACCCTGTTGGGTGCCTCTTGAGATGATGAACAGTTCAGATATAGATCCATCTAATTTTAAGTCGGCTTGGGGGAATGATAGATATTTCAGAGCTGTAGGGTAAATTCTACAGGAAAGCTGAAATTCCGATGGGTTTCCCAGAGAAATGGCCCGCGACAAGGCCCAGTAGGGTCACTGGGATTTTTCTTGTTACAGCACTGTCTGTTAACAGTAAAGTGTGGTGAACAGCATCATGTGCCTGCTGCCGTTTAATAAAACCAACTTGATCCGGATCTATGATGTGTGGGAGTAGCGAGTCCATTTTGCGGGCAAGGATTGATAGGAATAGTTTGTAAGAATAAATTACTTACCATAGTAATCTTGTTTCTTCCAGGGGATGCTCCAATATTCATAACTCTTATGCAGTATGCCTTTAAGCCACATCTGCCCAGAGATGGAACACCACTGGCACGTGCCACTTTTCAACCTGTCAACTGCCTACATTCTAACCCTCAGATTTCATGGATGCCTGACAAGGGCCCATGAGGAAAACAACTATTTAACACTATAATTAATAATAACTCAACACCAAAAAAACTCCAACAGGAGGGAAAAATCCACAAAAAGCACCCCCAAATGTCAGAATCACCTGAGGAGGGCAAAACCAATGAAAAACACAGTTTCAAACAGAAATGCCAGAGTGCGACACTCATACCCCTGGTAATACAGCATAGAGTGCAGAGGCCACAGGTTCTAGCAGGAGAGGCAGGGTGGGAGAGTTATGAATATTGGAGTATCCCCTGGAAGAAACAAGATTACTATGGTAAGCAATTTTTTCTTCTCACCCCAGGAATACTCCAATGTTCCTAACTCTTATGCAGACTAAGAAGCAGTACCTTTGCAGGTGGGCACAGAACCTACTTTGGAAATAGACTCTGCAGGACAGCTGTACCAAACCTGGCATCACCCCTAGGCTGTGTGTCTAGGCTATAATGCTTTAGTGAAGGTGTGCGCTGTTCTCCAGGTAGCTGCTTTACAGATGTCCACCAAAGGAACATCCCTGGAAACTGTAATAGTAGCAGCTGTAACCCTTGTGGAGTTGGCTCTCAGTTCTGCTGAGGGCTCCTTCCCAGCTGTCAAATAGCAAAACTGAATACACTGAACCATTCACCAGCGAGAAATTAACCTCTTAGATGCTGGGTTTCCTTTTCCCACATCCCTATAAGTCAGGAACAGTCATTTCTTGTTCTGTCTATGGGCCTTGGTGACTGTCATGTAGTAGCTAAGAGTTCTCTTGACATCAAGACTGTGTAGTCTACATTTCCCAGGGCTTGAATGCTCAGTAAAGAAGACAGGTAAAGTAATGGACTGGTTCAAATGGAAGTCCGAAACCACCTTTGGGAGAAATGTTCTGTTTGTTTGCAGGACCATTTTGTCCCTGTGGAACGAAATGCAGTCCTGCTCCACACAGAGAGCCTGGAGCTCACTGATTCTTCTAGCAGTAACAATTGCCACTGCGAAAACCGTTTCCCATGTGACATATTTCAAGGGAGCTGACAAACATGGGTTCAAAAGGGAGACACATGAGCTTGCCAATATATACACTTAGATCACAGGCTCGCACCGGTTCCCTGTTACTGGGGTGCAAGTGAGCTAGACCCTTAAAGAACTTTTTGAAGATAGGGTTTGATGCCATAGAGGCATTCTTCCTAACTGAAGTGTAAGCAGACACTGAAGCTAAGTGAACCTTCAAGGTAGTGGGCTGCAGGCCCAGAGAATGTAAATAAGTAAGGTAGTCCAGCACGACTGGAACCCCTGCCTCAGCTGGCACTACATCCCTGGTGGAACACCAGATAGAAAACCTTTTCCATTCAGAGGCATAGGTTTTCTTGGTGGACGGCTTCCTGCACGCCCTTAAAATATCCAGAACACTTTCAGAGAGATGCAAACCTACATACTCTAGGTCCCCAAGAGCCATGCTTTGAGTCTGAGGGATTTGAGGTTCGGGTACAGCAGCCTCCCCTGACTGGAGGTCATCAGATTGTGCCTCCAAGGAAAGTGTATTGGCTTGGCTACAGACATGGAGAGCAGCAGAGAGTACCATGGCTACCTGGCCCACTCTGGTGCTATCAAGATCATTGAAGCTGGCTGGGACCTGAGCTTGAATAGCACTCTGTACACCAGACGGAATGGTGGGAACGCATACAGGTACTTCTTTGACCAGTCCAGAATCAGAACATCCAGGGGTACTGTTCCCTGAGCTGGGGGGTCTGCAATACTACTGTGGCAGGTGGTGACTTCCGTGAGATGCAAAGAGATCCATCTCTGGGGTGCCCCACTTTCTGAAAATCACTTCCACCACCTGTCTGTTCAATGTCCATTTGTGATGGGCGTGGCTGATCTGACTCAGAGCATCTGCTACGGTACTGTCCTTGTCTGGCAGATGAATGGCCTGAAGAGAAACTCCTAGGGAGTAGGCCAGGGTTCAAACTCTCATAGCTTTTGTGCAGAGAAGATCCAACCTCGTTCCTCCCTGCTTGTTTATGTAGTACATTGTGGTGGTATGGTCTGTTCTGACCTGTACCACCCTTCCCTGAAACAGCGGTGTGAAGGCTTGGAGTGCCAGGAACACTGCTCTGAGCTCCAGCAGGTTTCTATGCTGGAGTGACTCTGCACTGGACCAAGTACCATGAGTAGTGTGATCCCCTAGATGGGCACCCACCCTAGTAGTGATGCATCTGTTGTGAGAAACACTGATGCGGACTCTTTCTGAAAAGGAACCCCTTCCCTGAGGTTGGCTTCCTCTTTCTGCCACTGAAGGGCCAGAAGTAACGTTTCCGTTACTGTATCCAGCTTCGAAACAGAATCCTTTCTCTGACACCTATGTATCCTCCAATCACCTTCTTTATCTACAGACCCCATGTTATAATAGCTTGTATTTGAGGCTTTATCGTAGTGTCTCCCTGTTGCAGGAAACTCTGCAGGGTCTGGAACACATTTAGTAGTTCTTTGATCCAGGTTTCGCTTTCCCTTTTCTTTTCTGCTGAACAGGTTATAATCTCACCTCGCATGAGTCTTACGGTTGTCCCAGAGGATTGTTGAGGGTGTATTAGATTGTTTATTTTCAGAGATAATTCTGGGTATGATATTTTTAACCAATTGTCTGAATTCGTGGTCTCGAAGATGACGTAGGTTCAGGCGCCAGCGAGATATTCGATTAAGTTTTCCCAGGGAAAATTTTGCACACACGGGTGAAATGATCTAAAAGGATAGTCACTCTATGCTGAACATCCTGGACTACATCCAAATGCTCAGCTGTTATGAAAATGTAGTCTAATCTGGAAGACACTTCCGTCCTAGGGGTATAATGTGTATACCCTCTGAATTTTGTAGCATTTCCACTTGGAAATGCAAGTACTCCCTAAGGTTTTTAGGAGTCAAGCGTGAACTGTGCTTGGAGTGGATGATCAGTGTCAACATAAAATAAAAAGCCATGTTATCAGGAAGAGGAGCTAAGAATCTGCACCTGCATAAGAGAAAGATATCGGGGAAGGCACTGACCCATTGGTTTCTCAGCACAAGGAGGAGAGGCTTCATTGCGAGGGGAGCAGATGATTGTCAGTTCGGCATGAAGGAAGGCTGGTTCATAGTGAGGAAGCAGAGTGATCGTTAAGGGAAGAGCCAAGGATCAGCAGTTCGGCACGAGGGGAGGTTGCTTCTGTTAGCTGAAGCATGGTGCCCATGAAACACTTGGAAGGAACCCGATAAGAAAAAGTGATGATTGGGGCGAGGCTGGAATGGTTGTCTGAAGAAAGGAAAAAGTAGAGACCGAGGGGTGTGGGGGAAGAGAGAAGAAAGAATGTGAACCCAAGGCTCCAGATAAGATTTTTGGGGGAAGAGTACTGTACTCCTCACTTTGAAAATGGGATGAGTAAAACCAAATTCTGATGAGTACAAATGGCTCAAGGCAATGGAGTGATGAGCACATTTTTTAAAAACATTATAGATCGAGGAAGTGCTCCTGACCAATCAGAGCGCGTCTTTCCTCTTATTCTGTGAATAGTATCTCTCTCACGGCAGATACCCTGGAAACAGACATGTTCCGGGACAGTTTTAAAAAACAAAGAATACATTATTGATCAAACTCAATCAATAACAGGGTTTTAAATAACTGATTAGCAGTTTTTTTCTTAGGACAACACTAACTGTACAGAAAGTATTTATATAGGTTTTCTAGAAGAGTTATGTTAGTTGAACACAGTGAGGCAAGTGCTATGCATTTTCACAATGTTTTAGAACTTTTATGAGCAAAACGCTAATCAATTTTTAGAGTTAAATAAAACCCTGAATAATATATTACTACGGCCACGGAGACCACTGTTACACTTCTAAGAGTGGTCTCACTTACATTCTTAGGGCATCAGACACACTCACACCTTTGGTTCATGGTTTTCATAACCTAAGAATACATGTGAGACCACTCTTACAAGTGTAAGAGTGGTCTCTGCAGCGGTATTAACATACAATATAGTTTTTTCAAGATAATATTAAAACCATACCAGTAGTAACAAGTTTAATGTATTGTCTTCATTTATGGGGTATTACAATAGTACTACTGATAGCATGTGTGGGGCAGCTGTGGGCCACGCCACCAGAATGAGGTGACCAGGGGTTCCATGCTGCTGGCTGCTGCTGCCATATCCAGTCCAGCAACTTCAACATGCATACATGCAGCATGCACAGTAACCAATAAGACACACCTGGATGTGGGTAGTTGTGTGATAAACTTATGCCCAGGTACATTGTGAGGTTCAAGGTGTTTACACCAAATGCCTTCAGCACCAGAGTGCAGTTATCACATAACTACCCACACCCTGACATGACTTACTGGTTACTACATATGCTGTATGCATGCATAGTGAATCTGCTGGACTAGGCGTTGCAGGGAATTTGGATAACAGAAGCTGGCAGCATGAAGCCCCTGTCCCACCCACTCTAAAGTCAAATACCCCAACATGCCACTCAGACCAGTTGTATTGGCAGAAACATAGTCTAATCTGCAGAAAACCTTTCTTTCAACTCAAAACAGAAAATCATCGACCTTCTTCTGCCAAAATTGCAGTCAATAAATCTCCTCCAGTGTCCAAACAAAATCTATTTTAAACCACACAGCATTAAATTATACAAAATGAGTTTACCTAATGCTGACAATCACATCCATAATCCATCCGTTCACAGCGGATAATTAGCAGCAAGTACAGTGTGTCCAGAGAACAATAAAAGTTAACTTGCACTTGCCAGCTAGAAAACAGTGAGCAGACAGTCACTCATTAGTGGCAACACCTTATCTACTACAAAGGATGGGTCTTGTGGTAAGGGGATGACCGGGCTAGTGAAAAATCATCACTGCTCTGCTGCCTAGAGCACTTACCTCAAACTGGCCTTAGTTTTTCCCCATTGTGCTGCCATGGCCGCTTGATCGAAACCACAGTCTCCTTCAACCAGATACATGCCTGCTCGCTTGCTCTCTCCCACAATGTGAGCACCACTCACACACTCTCCGTAAGCTCAACACCGACCACTGAACCACGAATCATAGCACACACATAACTGGGGATGGGGGGCACTCCTGTGTTCTAACACAGACAATGACCACAAACCACCAATCACAGTGCAAGTTACATCACTGGAGATGGGGGAAGAAGCATGGGAAAGGCACAATCACTGCATGTGTGCAGATAAAAAAAAAAATTCTGGGCTAGGCTGCCAATTAGGAGAATGGAAGCCACATAAAAACACAGAATTTGAGCCAGCCCGGTGGCGCTGAAGGTTGAGGCGCTGGATGCCACACCTCGCGCCACACCAGTGACCCGGGTTTGGGAACAGACTCGGGTTGCTAAGGGGTTGGCCGGAGCAAGGAAGACTTGAGCATCTGTCGATAGCTCTCCATCCTCAGGGGTGGGAGGGACACAGCATCGCTCTGTAAAATGACACCCAGCAGAAGCTGGGGGTGGACCCTCACACAGGGTTGTAAGACTGCCCCCGCGGAGGTGCAGGCAGTCACTCTGTCCATTGCATGTGCGTGGGTACAGGGAGAAAAATCAGGGAAAAAGACTGAGCTGGCAGGCTCCATGATGGCTGGCTGCCCCGCCCAGACCCCTCACGATGCAGAAATGTTGGCTTGCGGGCGTGGGGGAAAAGCCGGCGCCCCTCGCCACCATCCCTGTCACGGGGGGGGGGTAACACGAGGGGACAGCCGAGCAGGATGGGTGCAGGGATGCCTGGTTGGGCGCCACCCACTCCAAGGAGGAGCAAAAAGTACATAGAGAGAAAAAAAACACACACAGAATTTGATTGCAGATAAGTGACTGGCTTGGCCCATCTAGTTTGCCCATTTTCCCACCTACTGTAATACTGCAGAACCTACTTGATCTCCCATGTCCCACCCTTTCCTTACCACTAAGGTTCTCTTATGTCTATCCCATGCCTTCTTGAATCCCATAACAGTTTTTTGCCCCCACCACCTCCACTGGGAGACTGTTCCAGGCATCCACCACTGTTTCTGTGAAGAAGTACTTCCTCAAACCTCCCTTAAATCTACCCCAAACAACATAGCATGACTCCTTGTTCTGGAGCATCTTTTTCTCTGAAAAAGGCTTCCCTCCTGAACCTGGTTTATACCCGTGAGGTATTTAAAAGTCTCAATCACATCCCCCATCTCCCTCCTTTCCTTCAGGGTGTACAAAGGGCTTTTGATGCAGACCCTGCAACATTTTAGTTTGCTTCCTTTGGACCACCTCGACTCTGTTTATGTCCTTCTGGAGATGACGTAGTCTTCAGAGCTAGACACAGTACTCCAGGTGAGGTCTCACAGTGACCTATACAGTGGCATCACCACCTCCCTCTTTCTGCTAGCGATACCCTCCGTATGCTTCCTAGCATCCCACTGGCTCTCCCATCAGCCTTGTCACACTGTTTGGCAACCTTTAGGTCATCACATAGGATTACACCCAGGTCTCTTTCCTGTCTGGTGGTTGCAAGGAGCACTCCCCAATTTTGTACTCTGCCTCTAGGTTTTCTGTGCCCCAAGTGCATGATTTTGCACTTCTTCACACAAACTCAGTTGCCACACTCTTGATCACTCTCAAGCTTCCTTAGATCACTGTTCATCTTTTCCACCCTCCTGGAGTGTCTACCCTATTGCAGATTTTAGTGCCATCTGCAAAAAGGCATACCTTCCATTCTAGTCCGTCTGCAACGTCGCTAATAAAGACATTAAAGACGACTGGTCCCAGTACTGATCCCTGTGGCACCCCGCTGGTCACTTTCCTTCCATGGAGTGGACTCTGCTTACCACCACTCTCTGCCGCCTATCCCCCAACCAATAACGTACCCAGTTCCCCACCTTTGGCCCCACTCCTGGGCTTGCCAGCTTGTTAATGAGTCTCCTATGTGGAACAGAGTTGAAGGCTTTACTGAAATCTAGGTAGGCCACATCCAACACTCCACACTGATCTACTTCTCTGGTCACCCAGTCAAAGAAATATATCAGATTTGTTTGACATGACCTCCCCCAGTGAATCCATGTTGCCTTGGATCTTGCAAGCCACTGGATTCAAGATATTCCACAATCCTTTTCTTCAGTGGCGATTTCATTAATTTCCCCACCACTGAAGCCAGGCTGACTGGCCTGTAACTGCCAGCCTCCTATCTGCTACCACTTTTGTGGGACTATATCCGCCCTCCTCCAGTCCTCTGGTACCACTCGTGTCTTCACTGAGTGGACTGAACAGGATTGTGCAGCCAGCACCTCTCTGAGCTCTCTCAATATACTTGGGTGTATCCCATCTGACTCCACTGCCTTGTCCACTTTCAGATTTGCTAGTGCCTTCAGGACTCTCTCCTCTGTAAATGGACTAGTGTCCACCAACCTTCTTTCGATGCCCCTGACACTTATCTGTGATCCCTCTCCCCTCTCCTTCCCTTTCCTCCGTGAACAATTAACAAAAGTATTTGTTCAAGATGTTGGTTTTTTCATTGTCCCCTTCCACACACTCCACCCCTTCCCTCCTCAGCCTTACAATCCCTACCTTGGTCTTTCTTCTTTTACTTACATACCTGAAAAATGTCTTGTCCCCTTTTTTCACTGCCTGGGCTATTTTCTCCTCCATTTGTGCTTTTGTGCTCCTGACTGTACTCCCTGCCTCCCTCTGCTTCTCCTGATACACCATCCTACCCTCCTCCCTCTGTATCTCCTTATACCTCTTGAACGCTAACATTTTTGCCCTTACCTTCTCAGTCACCTCTTTTGAGAACCATAGTGGTCTCCTTTTCCTCTTGCTTTTGCTTACTTACATAACACATAGGTTTGCTGCCTTCCCTATTTCCGCTTTTATTTTCGCACACTGTTCCTCCTCCCCACCCAAGTCCCCCCCCAACCGCCAGGGCAACCCTGAGGTAATCCCCCATCTTTGCAAAATCAGCCCTCCTAAAGTCCAGGACCTTCGCCTTTATGTGGTTTGCTTCTGCCATGGTTTTTATATTAAACCACACCATCCGGTGATCACTGGTCCCCAGGTGACCACCCACTGGGACATCTGCAACACTGTCCCTATCGGTGAGTACAAGGTCTAATATTTCCTCCCTCATGAGTGGTCTCTTTTACCAGTTGCTTGAGGAGTGACCCCTGCAGGGAGTCTTGTATGTCCCTACTCATAGCAGAAACTGCAGCTGGGATGCTCCACTCTATTATCTGGCACACTGAAGTCCCCGACCAGCAGCACCTCCCCCCTTACTATTCATCTTTTGGATGGCTTCCACCAGAACCTTATCCATCTCCCAACCCCGTGCTGGAAATCTGTAGATCACGCCAGTATGAATAGCGGCTCCCTTCCCAGTGTCTAGGGTAACCCACAATACCTCCGCCTCTCCCTGTGTTCCCTGTAACTCCATTACTTTTATACTACCCCTCACGTAAAGAGTTACTCCTCCACTTTTCTAACCTACCCTGTCCTTACTTAAAGTATATCCTGGTATGGCAATGTCCCAGTCACAGTTCTCAATGCACCATGACAAGGTAATGGCGACAATGTCCAGGTCAGCCTCTGCTGTAAGGGCCACTAGGTCCGGGAGTTTATTTCCCAGAGCGTTTGTGCACATGGCCTTCCAAATCCAACTGCCACTCTGCTTTTTAATTCCCCCTTTTCCCTTCTCTCCTTACTTCCCTTACCTCAGTCCCATCCCAACTGCTCTACAAAGCGGAAGTCCTACTAGAAGACATTATTGGGGGAGGACAAAAACAAGGTTGAACACACAAGTCCGGTATTTTAAACAGGCATCCTTAGTATGCAAATCAAGTGAAAATGGGCTCGTAAATGCCCTTGCAGGAGGCATATTTCGCAGCTGTATACAGCTTATCAGGAGCCCTGTGTGGACCACAAATAAAGATGCGCCAGAAATAAAGATACAAAAGGGACAGAACAGAAAAGGAAGGAAAGGCACTGGGGAAGCAGCAGAAAAAGAAAGAAGCACACTGGGGAACTGTGGAAGGAGGCAGCAGTGAGACAGAAAAGGACAGAAACATGGGGTGAAAAGGTAACAGGCAACCCCCAGCCCTGCATGGAAATTGGCTGGCAACATGTCCCTGCATATGGATTTTCAGTAACTAGTCCTGTGTATGTTACTGGCTAGAAAAGTTCATTCTAATCCCAAATGTGTTGATCATGAAAATGCATAAAGGGAAACTCCTATATCGGCTGTAAGTGCAGCAGCTGCTGCAGAAACACCAGATTAGGGATTTTAGCATGAAAGTAATTTTTTAATCTACCTGTTGCCTGGCGATTTTAATTAGAAAAATCTGCTTCGAGAATAATGGACAGAAACACCGGCGAACACCTCGCGCACCCCGGGTGGCTTCCGCCGCTAAGGTTATGCTAATGAGGTCCACCAACTCTATTTGTTGGTAGCCCTCATTAGCACAATCTTAGCGACGAGTGCGCCGGACTCAACCAGTATTCATGGGTGGATCTTTCTAATTAAAATCGCCAGGCAGCAGGTAGATAAAAAATTACTTTATGCTAAAAGCCATAATCGGTGTTTTGCAGCGCCGCACTCCCCAGCTGGTATAGGAGTTTCCCCTTTAAATGTCACAGGAAATGCGACTAGGCAGGCTCACATTTCCAGAGAATATGAGCCAGCTTCATTATTTCTAGCCCTGTATACATAGATACATACATAGATACATAGACAGTGTCGGTAGATAAGGGCCTATGGCCCATCCAGTCTGCCCATTTGAGCTTGTAAGTTCAGTTTATGTTTTCCTAGAAGTCTGCTGTCCCTTACCCCTGACCTCCAGAATTCCTTTATGTCTATCCCATGCATTCTTAAATCCCGTGATTGTTTCAGCCCCCACCACTTCCTCTGGCAGGGTGTTCCACTTGTATACTCACTGCACCAGTCTTCTTAAAACAACACAAAAATACAAGCACTGAGAAACAAATGGTGCATACGAGTATGATGGATGCAGGTTGTTAATTAGGGTGAGTTACAAAAAGGAGAGCAAACACCCATATAAACCACCTGTATCCATCACACTCATATGCAGTACTGTATATTCGTTTCTAGGAGCACAGCTTTTGTGTTATTCATGTTCTGAAACTGGAAGCTGCAGCAACACCACAGAAGTGTGCCAGAGGTTTAATTTGGTTACCAGGCTTCTAAGATTGCATTCTCCTGGGCCATGCCCGAAAATAGGAATTTTACCATCTCGTGCACCTACACAACAAACAAAAAAGTAAATAAAACTGAGCAGTTTTTCACATCATGGGACAGGCCCCTAAACAACTTACAATCTGTGGGGGTCCTCATGATAAATAGGGTTTCCACAGCAACAATGGCGAAAAAGTGCCTTACTTGTCAACGATATACACCGGTGAATGAAAATTCCTGAAGGAGTAGCTATCAGAGAAGAAAAAAAAAAATCAATTCAGTCAACAAAAATATAACAGAAAAACAGCTTCCACTGGTCCGCTATTCATTCTCTCAGCGAGAGAAAAGAACCGAAGTGGCTGAGGCCTGCCCATGTTATAGAGGTGACATGGCGTGTTGACGACATGCTCATAGGAATGTTGATGAGAACGGCCCCACTGCGCAAAAAGTTTCCCATGAGGTTCTGACACAGAAGGCTTACAGTCCAAAGTATTATGGCTTTATGGACATCCCCACAAAGAAGATTACATACTTACTGGTGCACAAAACACTGCAGATTGGGTAAGCTTTTCTTTTCAAGCAGGCCCGCTGCCTTATATGGTGTAAGAAAATCTTTACAGAATTTCACAAGGGACTTATTCTTACCCCAAGAATTTTTATTTCACCAGTTTTTGGGTTTGACTTTATAAACGTTAAGTTTCAATAGTCTGTTTAAAATAATTATGTTTAGGGCCAGTTAATCTTTTAACACATATGGGACATCCACATGAAAACATTTAAGATTCTTGTCTGAATATGGCCAAAACAAGCTGTCTATTCTAAAGAAAAAAAATGGCTCTCAAAACACTTGTTGGTGCTTTAAACTACTGAACCTTATTCTTTCCATGTCATGATTGAGAAACCTGACATTAGTGCAAAGTCTTACAAAATAAACAATATATTTTCAGCTGAAATACTCACAGTGACTATAGGCGAGAAATACAGGTTACTCACCTGTAACAGGAGTTCTAGGAATGGTATATGTTGTTCATCCACACTTCTTGGCAGGTTCCTTGCCGCTTTAAATCTTGCTGGAAGGTCTTCAAGCTGGCTCCTCCCACCCACCCGGGTGGTAAAACTCTCGGCTCCGCCCCATGACGCCAGATCTGGCCCGCTGGAAGCTCAGGTTGTGCGTCAAGCCGGAGGCAGGTGGAATGGTGGATGAACAACATATACCATTCCTAGAACTCCTGTTACAGGTGAGTAACCTGTATTTCTAAGGACATGGATATGTTGTTCATCCCACTTATTGGCAGACTCTAGCAGTTCTCCGGGAGGAGGGAGGCAAGCAACACCCCTACTTAGGGAATAAAGATTGGAGAACCGAGGCCCTCAAAACCAGCATCCCGGCGTGACTCAAGGTCGATGTGGTAATGGGTAATAAGGTGTGTGCTGATTTCAGGTAGCAGCCCTGCAGATTTCCTGGATAGGGGCGTCCCTGGAAGCAGCCACCGATGCAGCAGTATGGCGGGTAGAATGAGCTCTTATCCTCTGGGAGGCTCCATGCCTCAACTTATAGCAGCAATCATGCAGGAGGTGACCCACCTGCCTATCGTCCGCTTGGCTGCAGGTCTGCCAGGTGCGGCTTCAGCGGTGACAAACAGCTGGCAACCTCTCCCAATTTCAGCCGTGCGCTCCTTATAATAAGCTGCGCCCTTCTAGGGTCCAGAGTATGGAGCCTATATTCGGCCTCCGAGGTGTGATTGGGGTAGAACACCGGCAGAGTCAGCACCTGGTTAAGGTGAAACTCCGACACCACCTTCGGAAGGAATTTCGGGTGGGGGCGCAGGACAACCTTGTCCCTGTGGAAGACCAGGTAAGGAGACTCGATGCAAAGCGCCTGGAGCTCTCCCATCCTTCTGGCTGACGTGATAGCCACCAAGAAGGCGGTCTTCCACGACAGGTGAGAGATCACACCTGTGCATTGGTTGAATATGGCTTGCCCATGGAGCTTTGCCAGTACCAGCAGTAAATCCCACGGAGGTGGAGGTTCTCGCACCTGAGGAAATGTGATCGAGCCTTTGAAAAGCGCCCGACCACCTTTTCCTGCGCCACCGACTGCTCCCCGGCCCGCGCCCGGTAAGCAGAGATGGCTGCCAGGTGCACCTTTAGGGTCGTCGACCTAAGCCCTTGACTAGAAAGGGACCATAAATAGTCCAAAATGCTTGCCACCGAACAGGAGGAAGGGTCCAAGCCCTTGCCCTGACACCAAATGGAGAATCTCTTCCATTTGAAGGCGTAGCATTTTCTGGTCGACTCCTTACGGGACGCCTCAACAACATTGAGGACCTCGTCGGAAAGACCCAAGGCCTGGAACCCTAGCCGCTCAGGAACCAGGCCGTCAGGTGCAGGGATTGAAGGTCCGGATGGAACACCTTCCCCTGATTGACTGAGAGCAGGTCCGGGCGAGCTGGAAGCTGCCTCGGGAGCCTGGAGCTGAGGCTGAGGAGATCTGGGTACCAGAACTCGAGGGCCAGTCTGGGGCTATCAGGATCACCTGCGCCTTGTCCCTCCTTGCTTTGAGAAGCACCTTGTGAATCAAGGGAAATGGGGGAAAGGCGTAGAAGAGGCCCGGGGTCCACAGCCTCAAGAAGGCATCCCCCTGCAGCGAGCCCTGCTGAGGGGGGCGGGCATGAAACAGCCTCAGCTTCGCATTCTCCCTGGAGGCAAACAGGTCCACCTGAGGTGTGCCCCAGTGGGAGAACAGATCTTGTACTACCTCCGGCAGGAGAGACCACTCGTGAGATGCAGCCCCTATCCGGCTCAGGGCATCGGCCAGGGTGTTGGAGGCTCCTGCCACATGAATGGCTAGGAGATCCGCCTCCAGACTGTGCACGAGTGACCAAATGCGGAGAGCTTCCTTGCATAGAAGCATGGAGCGCGTCCCGCCCTGGCGGTTCAGGTAGTACATGGTCGTGGTATTGTCAGTCTGGACTCGGACCACTTGACCCCGGAGAAACGGAGCAAAGGCGGTGAGAGCTAGGCAGACCGCTCAGAGCTCCAGCAGGTTGATGTGGCATCAGGACTCCCTCGGGGACCAGAGGCCGTGCACTCGGTGTTCCCCCAGATGGGCACCCCAACCCATCAGAGAGGCGTCGGTCGATAGAGAGACCGTCGGCTCGGGGCGGACAAACGGGATGCCTTCCTGCAGATGGAATGGAACGGTCCACCACCGGAGAGCGTTCCACATCTCCTGGGTCACTATCACTAGCTGGTCCAAAGGATCGCAGCGTTGTGACCACTGGCTGGCCAGTCCCCACTGAAGGGGGCGCATGTGCCAGCGCCTAGCGGACCATGCTGGTACAGGCAGCGCCATGAGACAGAAGGTGCAGGAAGTCCCGGGCAGGGCATGATTGCCCAACCAGAAATGATTGGGCAAGGAGGTGGAACCTCGGCCTGTCCGCATGAGCGTGCTCTGGCTCGAAGAGTCGGCTCTGCCCGATGAACAGGATCACCTGCTTGGCTCGAGTTCCGACTTGGCCTCGTTGATGAGAAGGCCAACTTGAGAGCAAACCTGGAGGGCCAGATCTCTGGACCGCTCCACCTCCGTCCTGGAGGAGGCTGCTATCAGCCAATCGTCCAGATAAGGGTACACCCGGACCCCTCGGCGCCGCAGGAATGCTGTCACTTCTGCCATGCATTTGGTCAAGACCCTGGGAGCTGAAGATAAGCCGAAGGGCATGGCTCGGAACTCGAAGAGGGATCCCTCCGCTCGAAAGCGGAGGAATCTCCGATGTGACGGACGGATAGGGACGTGAAAGAACGCGTCCTGTAGGTCCAGAGAGCGGAACCACACACCATGTTCCAGAGATGGTATTATTTGCGACAGAGTGACCATCCTGAAGGTTCGAGACCTCAGGAACTTGTTCAGGTCGTGTAGGTCGAGAATGGGGCGCCAGCCCCCCGTCCGTTTCGGAACCAGGAAATACCTGGACACAAACCCCGGGTCTGAAGTGGGGTCCTCCACCTCCGTGATCACCTCCTTTTGGAGGAGGAGAGCGATGTCGGCTCGGCGAGCCGCCAGTGAGGCTGCGGACCCCGAGGTGCGACGGCTCTGAAGGGCGGGGCCTGCTCGAATTCCAGAGGAAGGCCTTTTCCCACCACCTCCAGTACCCACCTGTCCATGGTAACAGCGGACCAGGCGGAAAGGAAGTGTCTGAGCCGTCCCCCCATGGGGGGAACCAGGGGTGAGGTGACAGGGATGGGGTGACACCCCTCAGCCCGTCACTGGGCAGGCTTGGAGGAGGGACCGGCCGAGGGACCTCCTGGGCCTTTACCTCCCTGCTTCCTGTTGGAGGAAGCCGGCCGGCTTGGGTTTGGGATACCAAGGTCGAGCCTGCTGGCCCTGACGTTGCTGGGCCGAGGCCGCGGCACAGAAGAAGACTAGGGGCGTTTAGGCTGTGGCCTTTGTCCTTCTAGCGGAAGAGGACCGAGTCCAAGGTAGCATTGGACTTCTCGATCCTCTGCAGGTGACCTTCCACCCCAGGGCCGAAGAGGTCAGTCCCCAAAAAGGGAACATCAGCCAACTTGTGCTGGGTATCCGAGGTAAAGGTGGATATCCTCAGCCAAGCCCGACGACGCATGGCCACTGCAGCCGCCACAGACCTGGCACATGAGTCCCCGATGTCTAACGCAGTCTGGAGCTGCTGTTTGGCCACCGCCCTGCCCTGGTCCCGCACCTGCCTGACTGTAGTCTGCAGATCTGCAGGAAGATGAGGGACAACCAGGGAGCCCAACAGAGCGTGAGAAAAATGTGCCATGAAGATGGCCGAACTGGCCTGACGAAGGCCGAGAGAGGACGCAGCATAGACTTTCCGCCCGGCATAATCCATTTCTTGGATTCCTTGTCGGAGGTTTGTCCACTATCCCTGGCGTCTCGGCACGCCCGAAAACTGTCGGTAACCAACCCTTGGCCGAGGGGTGTTCCGAAAAACTGGACAGGGAACCGGTAGGGTCCGCATACTTCCTGGCCAACCTGGCCGAAGGCGCAGGGCAGGAAGCAGGACGCTGCCAAAGTTCCAAGGCCAGACCCACTATGGCCTCGGCCACCGGAAAGGCCTCCGTAGGAGAATCCCCTCGGTCCAGAATCTCCGTGAGGGGATACCTGGCCCGTTTAGAAACGGGTTCGAGCTTCATCCCGGTGGACTCCGAGATGAGTCGAAGCAACCCTAAGAAGGACGAAGGGCTATCGTCCATTGACTGCCCTCCCGAGGACTCCAAGTCCATGCGCTTGGAGAAGAGGGAGGAACCATCATCGGACTCAGAAGAGTCCTCAAAGAGCTGCCTCGGCCTGAGCCACCCTCCACCTGCCGAGGTTTATCGGGAGTGAGGGTGACAGACAGCCTATGGGGCAAACCCAAGGCCGACCGAGAATTTTTGGTCGGAGCCCCAACTAATGGCTGTGGAGGCGGAGGTTCCACCAGAATCGGTGGGGCAGCTGGAATTGGCCGAACAACCGGCCTGAGAACAGGCTCCTCGACTACAACGAGGGGTTGTTTCGGCTGCTCCGGTGACAGCCACTTAATGGCCGGGGAAGACGACTGGGTCGGCTTATTCCCGGTCAAAAGGAGCTGTTGCCACATAAGTTCCTCGTACCTCCGACGCAACTTGCACCGAAGCCTCCCCTTGTTCGAGGAAGAGGAAGAGCGGCGCCGAGACCGCCTATGGCGGCGGGATCGGTTGGACCGCGAGGATGTCCGAGACCGAGAGTCTCGACTAGGCCGAGGAAGGCGAGGAGAAGTGTGGGAAATCGGCACTCCCCTCGGCTCGGACGATCCCACTGAAGGCTCCGGAACCGGAGGCACACACGAGCGACGGGATCCTCAACTCCACCGGGGAACCGGGGAGGGATTCTCAGCTTTTCCAGCCGACAACCCGTCTAACGGGTCGAGAAAAACGTCCGACCGCCGACGGGAGTCTCGGTCAACTGGCCTGACGGGACACACCGTGAAGCCAGTGGCCGAAGCTGAGGGTCGACCAAGTAGACTGTCGACAAGGGAGGGGATCTTTCCGCTCCAAGGCGTCAGCGGAGAGACTTACTTTGCTCTTTTGGACCTGGAAAAGGTCCGAAGAAGTTGGACCCTCACCTTTGGTCGAGAGGGTCAGACAAAGCTCCTTAAAAGAAGCCGAGTACAAGGCACGAGAGAGAGCGGGACAAATGCGCAGCTGAGGTAGAGCGGCCCGCCGCCTCCTCTTGGTGATCATCTGCTCGAGCTGATCCGCCAAGCCCGCCGCCGAGACACGCCAATCGGGCCTCTTTAGATTTCACCGGTGGAATTCTTTTCTTGGGCGCCCAGTTGTAATCGGGCAGCACACGGTCTTCAAGCGGCGAGGACGTAAAAGGAAGAGCACAAGTCGCAGGCCTGCGGGTCGTGCTCAAGGCCCAGGCAGTAGACGCACGTGGAGTGCGGATCCGTCCCTAGACATCTTCTGCCCGCAAGGGGCACCTCAAAACCGAGTCGATTGTCCGCCGTGGCTGCGAGGAGAAGAAGACCAAGTCTTTTAGCAAAAACTTTTGATTTCGACCTTTCGAAGAATTAGGAACCAGTCTTAAACGCAGCGCGTTAAGGAGGGAACCTGAGCTTCCAAGCGGTAAGGAAGATCTGGTGTCATGGGGCGGAGCCGAGAGTTTTACCACCCGGGTGGGTGGGAGGAGCCAGCTTGAAGACCTTCTGGCAAGATTTAAAGCGGCAAGGAACCTGCCAATAAGTGTGGATGAACAACATATCCATGTCCCTAGAATGCTTATAATTAAATTACAGTGTATGGCAGAACATTGTTAGGGATGGAAATCCATCCCTAGAATAGGCTTGTTGTGCTGTAGCAGTTACGTCATCCTTGTTGTGCCTCACTAGATACGTAACTACTGCAGCACAACAATGTGGAATGCATGCACACTACGCGAACCTTTACCTTTTACAAAGTGGCCACAGCAGTGAGAGCTGGACTGGTGGAGACCTACGCCGAGTGAAAAAGTAAGGATTCAGCAGTGCATCTACGCTCTAAAAAGACACGTTTTCCTTGTGTTTTTTAATTTATTTAGTTTTTGTTGACCGGGTAAGTGCACTAGACAAATCCTGCCTATTTTCAGGCACGACCTGGGGAAGGGGGATACAGATGAATGCCAACTGACCTTGAACCAGATTAAGCTGTTGGTGGTATTTTTTTTAGTGAATGAGGGAAATTTTGCCCAGGACACCAGGGAAATTCCCCTACTCTTTTCGATAAGTGCCATGGGATCTTTAACATCCACCTTAACTACCACCAATCCAGGCAGATGGGACCTCAGTTTAACGTCTCATCAGAAAGACGGCACCTCAGAAGTACAGCACCCCTCTCATGCTGCACTACAGTGTCAGTACTGGGATATTAACCCAAGTGCCAGATGTGGGAACTGAACCCACAGCCCTCTGATCTCCCAGCCTCAGAGGTAAGTGTTAGTGGACCATACACTAAAAGACGATGTATGGTCCGTGATCCACAACAAACATAAGTAGCCATCTGGAGATTGCCATGGCACCCAAAACTCTCTCGAGCATCGCTCTCGAAGGTTTAAACAGTCACCACTGACAACTTTTTGATGGCTACACACAGTTGTTATGGATAGTGGATCACACATTACCCTCTATATAGTGTATAGTGAGGGCTTGTTCTGTATGGATTTCTATGCCAGCTAAATCATTGTTGTACCACAGTTCAAATGTTATGAAATGTGGTTGTACCCTTCTATGGTACAACAGCACTCCAGTTGATTCAGAAATCCACGAGACACTTGCTTTCCTCTCCTAGAACTGCTGTGTGCACAAATAGTTCAAAGTGAACTGTTACGATGGCGGCAGCGGTTCCGGAGTATGACAGCGGCTGATGGTTTCATAATTATTTTTACACTATTACACTATATAAAATGCTAGATGTACAACCAGCCTGAGTTGCCACCTTTGGGTACAGATTCCCTCGGACCTCTTGGGCTTTACTCACCAGGTCAGAGAGAATCAGAACCCCTCTGTGGCAGCACATGCTGGTTGTGCATAGTTGCCCATCCTGTATTTTCTATATACAGTTCTGCAACTCCTCTAAAAAAATGACCTTGCTTGCTACCTTTCCCAAGTCATTTAGTATTCACATTTAAGTTTCTGTGTAACTGTATTAAATAGAGCTCTCTGCAAGTCAGCCACTGCCATACTCCAAGGGCTGTTAAAGATCTCCTAATAAGCAGTTTTTCTCAAATAACTCTATTCATAAACACACAGGAGTCCAGTTACAACATTACTTCATTCTTACATAAAAACATCTTTCTCTGTAGAACCCCAAGACGGCCTGTAATGTTTCCTGCTGCTGTTGGCTTAAGTCCCGCACCAGTCTTCTGTCTTTATATAAAAGAGTAGGTGGAAAGAAAAATCTTGTAAAGCAACAATCTTTAAAACTCTTATGATTATTTAGAAGAATAGCATTCTGCCACCGAATGTGTAAATGTGAACTACAGTCAAAAGATCTTTGTTTTCGGTGGAGATGGGTTTTAAAGAAAATGGCTCAAATACAAAAACCCTCTTCAGCCGATAGCTAACCCACACCCTGAGTAGTGCTTTAAGGCAATATAAAGAATAACACATGGGTAACAATGCACAAGGCGGTATTGCCATCAAGCGGTTCTGACAATGTTATGGGGACATCGAGAGAGACACTCAAGAGGTAACTGATGTAATCAGAACCCCAAGATGGAAACACAACTGAGCTCTGCACTGGCACCAATACATTGTTTTGTATTTTTGGGGTGGGGGGGGGTAGTAATATTGAAAACAATTAAGGAGTTCATGCTCAGGAGGAGCACACGCAATAAATGATGACGGGTGAGCATGAGCTGAGTCAGTATGGCGTTGCAGTGCTGGGTGCAGAGGCATTCATTTTGTTTTTCTTATGCAGACCCATGGGGGACAACAGCTGGAGTGAGGAAAGGACAAGCCAGCTGAGGATGTTGCTGCATGAGTGGGCTGAGTATGGAGCTGTGGTGCCAACCCAAGCTAGCAATGAAGCTTTTTTTTTTTTTTGTTACTGAAGATCTATCAAGGGACACAGGCTAGAGTGAGGTGAGGATGAGCTGGCAGACAATGTTGCAACAGTTCACGGTGAGTGGCTGCTGAGGATTCTTTTTTTTTTTTTTTTTGTTAAAGATCCTGAGAGCATGGTGGGGTGGAAGCAGCTGAGTCAGGTGGAGGCGGTGACAGGAGCAGGGCAGGCAACACTCAGAGCCAAAGGACCAGCTGCTGCTATCGTCCATAAGAGAGAAAAACAAGAAGGGGGTGGGCAAAAGAGAGAGAAAGACCAGTCAGAAGTAGCGCAAGGAAAGACAAGAGAGAGTAGTTGGGAGTAGCACAAGCAGTAACAGCCTCCTTCCTGAACCCCCCATTTGTAGTTGTGTCACCTGGTGTTTGTGTTCTCACTTCTGCAGAAAAGATCATCTATGTTGACCTTGTTAATGCCTTTACGGTATCTGCAGCCTCGGTCATATCCTCTCGCTTCTCTCCTCCAGTGAGTACATGTTCAAGTTCACCAGCCTCTGTTCATATGGGATGTCCTATTGCCCTTAATAATGTTGGTAGCCCTCTTCTACACCGACCCAATCTGTTTTTGTCTTTCTTGAGGAAGGGGCTCCAGTACTGCACACAGTACTCCAGATGCAGATGCACCATGGACCAGTATAGGGGCAAAATGATCTCCTGATGGTGAAACCCTCGATATGAACCCAGCATTCTGTCTTTCTTCCCCGCTGCCATTTTGCATTGCATTGAAGGATTCAGGCTGCTTGTAGTTGCTATCCCCAGGTCATTCTCCTCCTTCAAGACTATGACCTTAACTAGCGCCCCCCCCCCCAAAAGTCTGTACTTGGGCCTGGGGTTCTTGCTCCCACTGTGCATCACTTTGCACTTTTTACCACTGAACTCCAGTTGTCCAATTCCAGACCACCTCTCCAACCTTCATAGGTCCTCCCGCAGATCCCTTATGCCCGTCTCAGTGTCCTCCATTCCGTGGAGCTTGGTATCACCCATGAAAATACATATCTTGCCTTTGCTGCTGTCCCCAGTTTCTTTAATGAACATACTGAGAAGAAGTGGACCAAGCACTGACCCTCATAAAACCCAACTATAATATCTCTCATCTGAGAGTGCTCCACCACCACCACCACCACTCACTGCATTCTACCCCCTAGCCAGTTTGCCACCCACCTGGTTAATTCTTCCACTGTTCCTATGTATACAACAAATAATCATCATATGCAAATTATGCCCTTGGCTATCCATGGGAGAGGAAAAGTAAACAGGAAAGTCTATAGTCTGTTTTAGTGTTCTCTCAGACACAACCTTCGGAAGAAAACGAGGACTGGTGCATAATGTGACCCTATCCTTGTGAAAACTAATAAACGGAGGATCTGCAACCAGATCCTGTAACTCAGAGATGCGTCTTAAAGACATCATAGCTGAGGCTGTAATTATTTCATGTTGGTCAATGATTTCATGATTACCGTTAAATCAGTAGTCACCTGTGAAAATCTTAGTACCTTTTCCTCACTGGCATTTCGATTTAGACGTGCTCCCTCCTCCATAATCCCAGCCCACTCGTGTCAGAGTACCTCAACATCCCCGACTCAGGACACCAACTTAGGCAGGTGCTCCATATCCCAGCTCACCTCAGGCAGGGTCCCCGCTTCTCCAGCTCCCCTCTCATTTATCTCTGATACTGCCACAAGCGCTGATGAGCCCAATTGCTCCACCTCTGCCTGCCACAGCCTTGTCTGCACCCTCCGTGACCCCAGTGTTAAGATAAGAGTCCATTACTGTTGGCGCTGCTGGTCCCTCGTTGTCTCACCTCCTAAGCCATGCCACTGGCAAGTTTCGATCACAGAGGAAGAAAATCTGGGGACACACAACTGGGAACCGGTGCTCGGAGCTCATGGAAGGGCTGCCACTGGGAATGGGCTCAGCAGGGACGATCAATCAGGTAGGTAAAGTAACAGCAGGCTGGGATCCTTCAGAGTGAGCCATAGAGCTGGGGGGGTGGTTCTCACGATCAGAGTGCTGCTGAGCTTCCATTAATTGCAGTTTCAAGACCGTGCGGGTGTTGGGAGCACTTCTGAGTGCAGGGTTTTTGTTTAAATAAATAAATATTTTTGGGACCGTGAAGTGCCGTGCAATTTGTCACATTTCACCATGAAAGAATTACAGCCCTGATCATAGCCACTAGAAACAGAGTTTTCCAAGAGAGGAAGTGCATCTCACAAGTAGCCACAGGCTCAAAAGGAGGCGCAGAGAGGGTCTCTATTACCAAATTAAAGTCCCACACCGGAACCGGATCTCAGACTGGGGGATGCAAACACAGGATGTCCCATAAGAAACTACAGGAAACTTCCAGCTGGGCCACTATCTTATGCTCTGATAGGGCATGAAAGGCCGACAAAGCAGTCATGTGGACCTTTACTGAGGAATACCCTAGTCTAGAGTCCTTGCTGGACAGCAGGTAGTGCAGAACTTTAGACCTGGACATGTAAAGGGATTCAGAACTTGACCAGTACATCATACCGTAAAACGGTTCCATTTTTTCGAGTAAGTGTATCTGGCAGACGGCAGCTTTCAAGCTACAAACAGCACATCAGCCACTGTCGGGGAAACCTTGAAATGGAAGAGTCTGCATCCTTAGGAGCCATGTGTGAAGGTGTAGGGATCGAAGATCTTCTTGCACCAGAACACCCTGCTCCTGTGTCAGAAGCCTGGCTCACAAGGGAAGCGGGACAGGAAGTTCGACCGCCAATTGCTGGAGAAGTGGAAATCACATTTATCTGGGCCAGTGAAGAGCCACAAGGATCAGGGTAGCATGCACTGCCCACAGTTTCACCAGAACCCTCTGTATGAGAGGGAATGGGGGCAATGTGACTTGCCAAAAACACCAGGCCCTGAAGCAAGCAGAAAACTGGCATTTTTGCACTGTATAGAGACACAAACAGGTCTATGTTCAGATGACCTCATTTTTCAAAGAGGCAATCTACAACACAATCCATGAGTTCCCATTTGTGGCAGAGAACACTGGATCAACTGAGTGATCCCAAGTGTGTTCAGCATCCCAAGGAGGAACACCACTGACATAAATAAGCTGTGTTTCACCACCCACTGCCAGACTCTCACTGCTCCCCTGCCAAGAACACAGTATGAATGTATTTGCCTTGTCGACTGATGCAGTACCTCACCGATATACTGTCTGTGGGCATCAACAGCCGATTCCTTGGAAGGAGGGCGGTAAAGGCCTGGCAGAACATCCCTCACCTCCAAAATGTTGCTGTGAAGCACCATATCCAGAGGGCCCCACTGGCCCTGGTTTCTGGTTCCGAAGGGCACCCTAGTAAACCCCCACCCATCCCTGAGGCATCTGTGGTCATAACCAACAGGGGGCGCGGCCGAAGGAACTGCAACCCTTTCTCCAGGTCAGATCTGTCCATCCACCAGAGTAGGGAACCACAGAGAGGAGGACTGACCCATACGAGGCACTCTAATTCGTCCAAGTACTGAGCCCATAGCACCCTGAAAAACCACTGAGGTATTCTCACATGGAGGTGGGCCAGTAGCACTGTCAGGATTACAGCAGCTGCCAGGCTGATTAGTCTAAAGAGACAGTGGGCTGACACATAAGCATTGCAGGTTACCTATTGTGCCTGTGCCACTAATGCCATGGCACGGTTCGAGGGGCAGAAACACCTGACCTGGACCCGTGTCTAGAATGGCTCCAATGTATTGGAGTCATTGGCAGAGGGTAAGGACCAACTTCGACTCACTGACCAATATGCTCAGTTGGTTCAACACTTCCCTTGTCCAAAACAGTGTGTACACCATCGCATCCTGTGACAGTGCGTTTAACAACCAATTGTCTATATAACGAAAAGGCACACAGATCCACCTTGTGGAGGGCCGCTGCTACTGCTGCAAATACTTTAGTAAGGACATGCGGTGCACAGCATAAGCCAAAAGGCAAAACACAGAACTGGTAGTGTGAGCCCTTAAGTATGAATCGCAGATATTTTCCATCAGATTTCCTTGTTAAGCAACATTCATGTCCAGTGTGACCATCCAATCCTCTTTTAACAGTAGAGGCAACAGGGAACTGTAGGGACACCAATCTGAAGTTCTTGTAATCTATGTATACATTCAGGTCCCTTAGGTCTAGTGCAGGTCATAAATCCCAGGTCCACTCTGGAACCAGAAAGTACCAGAAATAAAAACCCTAATTTATTTCCACTGCCAGGACTATTTCTACGGACCTTTTGCAGAGCAGGGATTGAAAGCCCTCCAGCAGAAGGGCAAGATGTCCCACAGGGTACCAGTTTGGCAATGGGGGAGTAACTGGAGGGAGCCAAGGGAGTTCTAGGGCATGTCCATGCGAAGCCACTTCCACAATCCAAAGGCATCTGTAGTAATTTCCTTCCATTTTACTAGAAAGAGGGAGAGACGTCCTCTCACCGAAACCTCTTGAGGCAGTGAGGCCTGAGGCAAGGGAGGTTGTCAGAAGGCACCAGCACTGCCGGTAACGGTCTGACCTTCTAAGTCTGGCATGGGCATCAGGGGGCAGATCTGTGGCCTGGGAAGTAAGGAGCCGAGGCATCTGTGGTCCACAGCCAGGGCCTCTGGAGTAACCTCAGCCAGGACAGGCAGAGGGCCAATGAAATAAACCACGGCCTCTTCCTCTGGGTTTAGGAATCAACATATGCAGGGATGAGAGAGTCATTTTGAATGTCTGTACATCCCTCAGAGTACTGTATAACCATTTAAAATCATGCCCCTTATATTTAGCGCAACAGTCATATGGTCCCGTATTCGGGTCAGAGGATTTTCGCTCTCTTTTCAGTGACTGGAAGATTAAGTTCTTGCACCAGCAGTTTTTCTAATTTACTGAAAAGCAATTTTATATCACCTTCTGGTAGTGGGTCTGTATCTCTGTTTTCCCCCCGGTCTGTTCCTTATAATTTTGCTTGTTTGTTCATTCCGTTCTGTGTTGCAGTGACAGTGGTATCTCCAAACTGAAGTTGCTTTTGGCTCAGCTCATGGAAGATATTCATTGTATCTCTGTACCTCCCCTTTTACCCTTCCCTGGGGCGCCCCTGAAAAAGGGACATTCTGTCTCAGTGGGTTACCCGGTTACCAACATCAAATAAATAAATACAGTTTCCTCTGTGCTCATAACTCACCAAGTTGTTTCTGCCCTTTTTTTTTTTTAAACAGAACATGAATATAAATCAAGTTTCAAAGTTAGCCTTTTGTGTGAGTCAAGTGTGTACTTCAGCTCACCTCCTAACTAGGGGTGCAGGATCAGTGCAGACTTCTGGATACAGGTGTGGCTATACCTGCCACATTCGCAGATACTTAGGCATCAGAATATTTCGCTATCCATTTATTCCAGCCCTGTTTTAGCGGGCATGAATAGTGTGAAAAGGGCAGCAAAATATTTTAGTTATACAGTATTTTCAACATCACTACCAAATAGTAGCTTCCCCCTAAAAGAAGCATTCACTACAAATTGTTGTACATCAAAGAAAAAAAAAATAGCACTCTAAGCTAGGACTGGCGTTTTAATGCATATACCAGAAGCAGCAGCCCTGGTTGCAGCATGCATTATAGGCTGATCTGAGGAGATGGTTATGAGCTTCTTGGCCAATTAGCAATTGTTTGCTGAGCCAATATTTTGTCCTGGCTCTCAGGCAATTTTTCAGCCACAGTGGCCGTGGTCTTTTAAAGTTAATTCTGATATTTAATTATATATACCTGATAGTTGCAATTCTTAGGCTATGGGTAGCTGAGGCTAAAGTCATCTTACTTAAAGGAAAGCTGTCCTTTTTCTCGTGCTGCAAAGTAGTTTAATTTAATTATGAAAAGTCCACTACCCGGAAGTATGGCAGACGCTGGGGTGGCTCCATTAACTGTAAAGGTGCGGCGCCGCACCGTGCGCTTTAATACAAATGCACTGAAGCACGTGGCACTGCATCTTTACAGTTAATGGAGCAGCCCCAGTGTCTGACATACTTCCAGGTAGTGGACTTTTCATAATTAAATTAAACTACTTTGTGGCATGAGAAAAAAAGCCACTTTTCTGACAAAAGCTAAACTGGAAGGTAAGCTTTGCAGGGGTGGGAGCCCCTGCAAAGGACAGCTTTCCTTTAAGACATCCAACTTCCGTGAATCCTTGTAAGGAGGCAGAGAAACTCAAGTGTTTTGGTATGTTATATCTGTCATGAGCTGCCATTATTACCAGAGTCTGTTTCAGGCTTTGAAGAATAATATGGCTTAGTAGTAGGAGCAGGATATTATTAAACAGAAGGAAACAGGGGTTAGGAGTAGGCCCTTTGATGGTCAGATGGATTGAAAACTGGATAGCTGGACGCACTCAGAGAGTAGTGGTCTGTGGGGAGCTCTCGAACCCTAGAGAGGTTGGTAGTGGGGTACCACAGGGCTCGGTCCTGGGTCCAATCCTGTTTAATGCATACATATCGGACATCAGGGATGGTATAGGGTGTGAAATGAGCCTCTTCGCGGATGACTCCAAGATGGGCGCAGTAGTTGAGGGAGAAGAGGGAGGTTGGCCCTGCAAGGGACCTGACACCCTGGAAAGCTGGGCTCACACATGGAAATTAAATTTCAATATCACCAAGTGCAAGGTGTTGCATCTTGGTCGGGAAACCCAAACACAGGTACACCCTGGGAGGGGAGGCGCTGAAGCCTCAATAGGGGAAAAGACCTAGGGTCATGGTGGATACATGTATGAATAACTCTGAGCAGTGCAGGAGAGCACTAGCAAGGCAAACAGGATGTTGGGATGCATCGTAAGGGGATCACCTCTAGGAGCAAGGAAGTGATTCTGCCGCTGTACAATGGACTGGTTAGACCACACCTTGAGTACTGTGTACAGTACTGGAGACCACACTTGAAGAGGGACATACAGCTCCTGGAGAGGTACAGAGGAGGGCAACAAAGATGATATGAGGGCTAGGGGATTTGACTTATGAGGACAGACTTGAGGAGCTCTGCCTGTTTTCACTGGAGAAGAGGAGAGACAGGGGGGACATGATTGAGGTCTTCAAGTACCTCAAGGGAATAAATAGGGTAAACATGGAGGGGATCTTTAGACTAAAGCAGGAAGGCATCACCAGAGGGCATGGTTTGAAGTTGGAAGGTGGAAGGGTGAGGGGGGAAAAGAGGAGGAGGTTTTTCACTGAGAGGGTGGTGGACCCTTGGAATGCACTGCCTGGTGAGCTGGTTCAGAGATCCACAGTGGAGGGTTTTAAGAGAGGGTGGGACAGACACAGAAAGGGGATGTATCAGATGATGGCCTGTCCCGGGGAGATGGATGATAGGGGTTTCTGGAGCACAAGGGATGGGAGGGTCTCGGCACCCAACTAAGGATCTAGGTTCGAGCAGACTCGATAGACCATAAGGCCTAATCTGCTGGCAAATAGTATGTTAGTATGTTAATATTGGATTTATAAAGTTGAGTGCTTTACAATGGCATGGGCTGGATGAAAAAAAAACAGGTTACCTGTAACAGCAGTTCTAGGAATGGTATATGATGTTCATCCACACTTGTTAGCAGTGTCCTTTCCCTTTAAGATGTGCCGGAAAGTCTTAAAGTTGGCTCCTCCCACCCACCTGGGTGGTAACTCCCTCGGCTCCGCCCCATGATGCCAGATCTCACCCGCTGGAAGCAGAGTGTGTGCGCCAAAGCTGGGGAAGTTGGGTGGCTCTGTGTGGATGAACATCATATACCACTCCTATAACTACAGTTACAGGTGAGTAACCTGATTTTCTAGGGACGTGGCTATGATGTTCTATCCACACTTATTGGCAGACTCCTAGCAGTTCTCCAGGAGGAGGGAGGCAAGGCGCACACCCCTTACTTAGAGAACGGAGATTGGAGAACTGAGGCCCCAAAACCAGCATCCTGGCATGATTCTAGGTCAATGCTGTAATAGGAAATGAAAGTGTGTGCTGACCTCCAGATCACAGCCCTGCAGATTTCCTGGATAGGGATGTCCCTGGATGCAGCCACCGGTGCAGCAGTATGGTGGGTGGAATGAGCCCTTAGCCCTCCGGGAGGCTCCTACCTGCCAACCTATAGCAGAGATCAATGCAGGATGTGATACATCTGCCAATCGTCCACTTGGCTGCAGGTCTGCCAGGAACAGCTTCAGTGTGACAAACAGCTGGCGAATCTCTCCCCAAACTCCAGCCATGCGCTCTTTGTAATAAGCGAGTGCTCGCCTCAGGTCCAGAGTATGGAGCCTGTGCTCGGCCTCTGAGGTGTGATTGGTGAAGTACACTGGGAGATTAATCACCTGGTTAAGGTGAAACTCCAACATAACCTTTGGGAGGAACTTCGGGTTGGGTAGCACGACAACCTTCTCCTTGTGGAAGACCAGGTAAGGAGACTACCAAAAGCACCTGGAGCTCACTGATCCTTCTGGTTGACGTGACAGCCACCAAGAAGGTGGTCTTCCATGACAGGTGAGAGAGAGCCCACACCTGTGCATCGGTTTGAACGGCTTGCCCATGAGCTTTGCCAAAACCAGCAACAAGTCCCACAGTGGTGGTGGTTCATGCACCAGAGAGGAACTCTGGTCAAGGCCTTTGAAAAACTGCACAACCACCTTCTCCTGTGCCACTGACTGCTGACCGGCCCACGCCCGTTAAGCAGATATGGCTTCCAGGTGCACCTTAAGGGTCATCAACCAAAGGCCCAACAGACAGGGACCAAAGGTAATCAAGGATGCTATCCACTGGGCAGGACAAAGGGTCCAACCCCTCGCCTTGACACCAAATGGAGAATCTCTTCCATTTGAAGGCATAGCACTTTCTGGTCAACTCCTTCCGAGATGCCTGCACAACGGTGAAGACATCTTGAGAGAGACCCAAGGCCTGGAACTCTGGCCGCTCAGGAACCAGGCTGTCCGGTGCAGGGATTGAAGGTCCTGGTGGAGTACCTTCTCCTGATTGATGCAAAGCAGGTCTGGGTGTAGTGGAAGACGACTCGGGAGACTACTGCTGAGGCTGAGGAGATCAGGGTACCAGAACTGGAGTGGCCAGTCCGGAGCCACCAGAATCACCTGCAACTTGTCCCTCTTGGCCTTCAGAAGCACCCTGTAGATCAAGGGAAGTGGAGGGAAGGTAGAAAAGAGGCCTGGGGTCCAGAGCCTCGAGAAGGCATCCCCCTGCAGCGTTCCCTGCTGAGGGGAGCGGGAACAAAACAGCCTCAGCTTTGTGTTCTTCCTGGAGATGAACAGGTCCGCCTGAGGGAAGCCCCACTGGGAGAACAGAATGTGTACTACCTTTGGGTGGAGAGACCACTCGTGAGACGCATCACCCACCCGGCTGAAGGTGTCCACCAGCTGATTGGAGACTCCTGCCACATGGAAGGCCAGGAGATCCACCTCCTGGCTGCACACGAGGGTCCAGACACAGAGAGAGTTTCCTTGCACAAAGGCAGGAAGTATGTCCTGCCCTGCTTGTTAAGGTAGTACATGGTCGTGATGCTGTCTGTCTGGACTTGGACCACTTGACCCAGAATGTGTGGAGCGAATGCAGTCAGCGCCAGCCAAACTGCTTTCAACTCCAGCAGGTTGACGTGGCATCGGTATTCCTCAGGGGTCCAGAGTCCATGGACTCTGTGTTTCACCAGGTGAGCACCCCAGCCCATGAGAGGCATCAGTCATCAGGATCTAGGCGGACAAACAGGATCCCTTCGTGCAGTTGTCCTGGGACCAGCCACCACTGGAAAGTGTCCCACATCCGCTGGGTCACAATGACCGAGTGGTTGAAGTGCCCCTTGCGCTGAGACCACTGACTGGCCAGCTCCCACTGCAGGGAGCAATTTCTCCAGCAGACCCAAAGGACCATGTTGGTACAGGTCACCATGCAGCCCAGAAGTCCCGGGAAGGGTGCAACTGCCCAACCCGAAATGATCAGGCAAAGAAGGAGAGAGCCTCCGCCCTGTCCGCCAGGAGCCAGGCTCTGGTTCTGCAAGAGTTGAGCTCTGCTCCAATGAAGTTGAATCGCCTGCAAGGGTACAAGTTCTGACTTTGCCTCACTGACCAGGAGGCCAAGTCTGACGCAGGTCTGGCGGGCCAGGTCCCTGAACTGCTTCAACTCCTGCCTGGAGGAACCTGCTATCAGCCAGTCATCCATGTAAGGATAAACCCGGATCCCTGGGCACTTCAGGTAAGCTGCCACCACTACGATGTACTTGGTGACAACTCTGGGGGCAGACGAGAGGCCGCAGGGCATGGAACTTGTAGTGTTCCCTTGGCTGGGAAGTGGAAGAACCTTCAGTGAAACGGACGGATCGGGATGTGAAAGAACGCATCCTGAAGATCCAGGGAGCAAAATCACATATTTTGCTCAAGAGATGGTATGATCTGAGACAGAGTTACCATCCTGAAGGTGCGTGACCTGAGGAACTTGTTCAGGTTGTGCAGATCTAAAATGGGGCATCAGCCCCCCCCGCTCTGGTACCAGGAAGTACTTGGAGACAAACCCTGGGTGTCCTGGAGGATCCACGACAGGAACCATGACCTCCTTGCGGAGGAGCTGGGCTATGTTGCCTGAGAGCTGACAGCAAGTCTGAGGAAGCCAAGTCCTCCTGTGGGGCGCGGGCTCGGCAAGGAGGGTATTTCTCGAACTCTAGAGGCAGAGCCTGACTCACCACTTCTAGAACCCACCTTTCTGTGGTGACAGCGGACCAAGCAGAAAGGAAGTGGTGGAGCCGGCCCCCCATAGGAAGACCCAGGGGAGGCGTGACGAGGCATGAGGGAGGCACCGCTCATCCCATCACTGGGCAGGTTTGGAGGAGGGCCCAGCTGAGGTACCACCAAAGTCTCTCCCTCCTGGCTTACGGACAGCCGAGGCCACTGACCTAGGCAGAAGTCACCAAACCTGAGCCTGCTGGCCAGCCGGTTGCTGGGATGGCTTGGCCACAGGAGTGGAGATGGACAATGGGCTTTCATTTCCGATACTGCTTGGAGCCCTTGGGGTGAAGTTCGAGATCCTCAGCCAAGCCCTGAAGTGCATGGCTACTGAGGTGGCCAAGGAACGGGCACAGGAGTCCCCAATATCCATGGCAGTCTGGAGCTGTTTGGACACAGCCCGGCCTAGGTCTCAGACCTATTTGAATGTGGTCGGAAGGTCTTCAGGCAGAGGGTGCACCCCATCTAAGGTGCCCAGCAGGGCATGGGAGAAGTAGGCCACGAAGAGGGCCGAGCTCGCCTGGTGGAGGCCAAGCAAGGAGGAAGCATAGACATTTTTAACCGCATGGTCCAACTTTTGGACTCCTTATCAGGTGGCTTGTCAACATCTCCGGTGTTGCTGGAGCGCCGGAACACAGAATCGACCACCAACCTCTCAGCCAAAGGATGCTCTGTGAATCCCGAATCCAGTGGGTACCATATATCCTTGTGTATAAGCCACCCTCCCAAAAAAATTTTACATTGATTTCATAAAAAATGCACTGACCCGCATATAAGTCGATGTCAAATTTTAATACATTAGGCACAACAGATCAATGACAAGGACATCCAACATACTGGTGAATCAGCTAGCATGTGTGAGAAAGACTAGTCCGGGGTCTCATTCAAGAACTGAATGCAGGCATTTTCGACGGACTGGTATGCAATCTCAGCAGCGTCTAGCACCGCATGGCAGCTTGGGCATCTGTACAAGTACAACTGAATTTCTACATACAGTATCGTAACATTGTCTGTTCACTTTCAGTTTTCAGTCACAGAAGGGGAATAAACACATTCCTGAGGCAAGGGAGTGTTGCTTCAGGAAGTGTGGTGTCTCGGCTTTCTCGATTCTCTAGCTATCAAATGTCTCTCTCTCTCTCTCTTCCTCCCGCTCTCCCTCCCCCTCTCATTTTGGTCAGCCCCGTTGCTGGGGCACTCTGCACTGCCACGGTCCTCCTTGCCACCCAGCCTCCATTCCCTTTTTTCTGTTTTTAAAGACTACTCCTCTTCCTAGCTGGCTACTCTGACCCATAGCGCCCTGACCCATAATATTATTGTGCCATAATGACTGACCCACGATAAGCCAAGACCCCTAAATTGAATTGCCTATTTGGTGCACAAAATTCTGCTTATACATGCAGTATATACCGAGATTTATGGGCCATCTGCAGGAAGGTAGGGCGGAAGCAGGGCAGTACCAGAGCTCCAGGGCAGGGCCAAGTATGGCTTCTGCCACTAGGAAAGCCTCCGGAGAGACTCCCCAGTCGAGGATCTTGGTCAACGGATACCGAGGCCATTTCTGGATGGGCTCCATCTTCATACCCATGGACTCAGAGATCAAACGGAGGATGCCCATGAAAGAGGATGGACATTTGCTCATTGAGAGATCCCCCACGGACTCCACGTCAACCAGACGGGAGTGCAGGGAGGAACCCTTGGACTCCGAAGAGTCATCAAAGAGTGGTCGACCGCCAGAGTCCCCACTGACCCTCTGTGGATGGTCAGGAGTGACTGTGACCGAAGCCGATAGAGAAGCCCCTTGGCCGGACGAGACTCTTTAGTCGGAGCGCCAACCATCGGCTGTTTGGGCGGCAATTCCACCACAAATCGGCCAAGAAGCTGGAGTCGGCAGAGTCAGGACAGTTTTAATCGGTTCTATTGGCAGAATCAGCCTTTCGGGCGACAGCCACGTGACACCAGGCATAGAAACCAAGGTCAGTTTGCTGCCAGTAAACACCAACTGTTACCAAATCAAGTCCTCATAGTGTTGATGCAACTTGTGCTGAAGTCTCTCTTCACCCAAGGAGGACAAGGATGAATAACAGCGGTGATGCCGCTTCCCGTGCTGCAGAGAGCGGAAGCGCCGATGACAGTGGGACCGGCTCAACCCATGGGAAGAAGACCATGACCTCGGCCACCCGGAGGACCAGTGGCAGGACTCTGAGGGAGTCGCCAATTGCTGAGGCTCCTCCTGGTCAGGGACCAGAGGCAGCGGGTCAGCGGATGGATCTGTCCCTTCAACGGTCTGCGTCAGGACCGGGGTCCTAGACAAGGAAGTACTGGCCTCTTCGGTCGACAACTGGTCGGTCGCCTCGAGAAAAATCTCAGCTGGGGCTTTGACTAGCATCACTGTCAACAGGCCTGATGGGGTTACCTTGGAGCCAGTGGCCAAGGCCGAGGATTCGACCAAAGTCAAATCCGGAGAAGCACAGGAATCTGAGGCCCTCAACCGAGAGCGTTCCCAAGCCCATGATCAACGATAAGTCTTTTCTTTCTTAAGAATCTTTTTTAGATTCAGATTTGCTGGTGGGTCCCTGACCGAAGATCAGCAGAGACTGGCACAAGTCCTTGAAGGAGCCCGTAAAAGTCGAGCCCAGCTGAAGCAGCACGAAGGCAGAAGCCGAGGAGGAATGGGACACGGCCTGGGCCACCTCCTCTGCGAAGGTTGCGAGCTGCTCAGCAGACCCTGCAGCCACAGAGACCATACAACGGGCATCCCTGGGTTTGACCGGCAGGTACCGCTGCAAAGGACAGCCCAGTTTCAGGCAGAAGAGACGGTCCTCCAGGACTGTGAAATGAAACGAGCAAAAGTCGTAGGCCTGGTGATCGTGGTCATGCCCCAGGCAGCAGACGCACATGGCGTGTGGGTCCGTCCTGGACATCTTCTGCCCACAATGGCACTGGCGGAACCTGGGAGTGCACTTATTGTCCATCGTGGTCGCGATCGAAGATCGAGTTGAAGACAAAACTTGTGAGAGTTGGTCTGGAAGTAATTCCGAAGAATTTAAGCGCTAGAGCCTACTCAACGCAAGAGCGGTAAGGAGGGAACCTGCTTCTTCTAGCAGAAAGGAAGATCTGGCATCATGGGGCGGAGTCAGGGAGTTACCACATTTGGGGTGGTGGGGGAGGAGACAGCTTGAAGATTTTCTGGCACATCTTAAAGGAAAGCACATTGCCGATAAGTGTGGATAGAAAGAATATCATATTCATGTCCCTAGAAATCTGAAATTAAGCCCTTCCTGGATGTTTAAATCATGTTCCTTTCCCCTCCCCCGCAACCCTGTATGCAGGTAGGTGGGAGGAGGAAGTGATTTTTAACCACAAAACCCCTACTATGAAAAAAATGGATGTATGGAAACATTTTACTGATGATATGGTTGTGATGATGTGGTAGGGACAGTAGAGGAGCTGCATGATTTTAATGATTTTTTGGGGAACGTACCAATCCAAATTTACATTTCAAAATGAACTCTGATGGGGAAAGAACTGAATTTTTGGATGAGGGTTGAGGCATCTAGCCTTACCTCACATCACACCAGTGACCTGGGTTCGGGAACGACCTCAGGTCGTTGGGGAGGGGGAGCAGGATTGAGCCCCCTACAGCGGCAGCAGTCTTCCAGGAGTCTTTCTGGAGGCTGAGATGCTGCCCTATTTGCAGACAACTCTCTGCCCTGAGGGAGGAAGTTGCCTATCTTCAGGCCACACTGGAAAGTAGTAAGGGAACCTTCCCCCAGGCCACACTGGACGGTAGGAAGGGAACCTCCCCCATCCAGGGAGCACCAGAGCCACCACCACTACCTCAGAGGTTGCGAAGAAAGCACAGCAGTTCGACCACAGTGGGCTCATGGAGGGTGAGGATGGTGGAACAGAGGCACACCCAGTCAGCTGTTCCACTCCACAATCCATACACCATTCTGGGGGAGCATAGCTCCCCTATGGATGCACCCGGCAGAGGAGACTAAGGAGGCTGAGAACACCTGTCACAAGGGAGGCCCACAGGAAGGAGGCAGAGGACACCACAAGGAAAGGAAGCAGCTCCTGGTGGGGGACTCAATTATTAGGGGGATAGAACTGGGAGCAGGGAAAACTGAAGTAAGGTGCCTGCCTGGTGCCATGGCTTGGAGGGACAGGAAGCGCATCCTCAGGATCACGAGAACAGCTGCCACGGGAGTCTGAGTTGGGCTGCCATTGTCCACCTAGGGGACAAAATGACTGGCTCAGCATGAGATTAGAGCAGTGCAGAAGGACTTTGTAGAATTGGGGAGGGGCCTAGACAAGTAGCACACACAGTATCCTTCTCAGAGGTGCTGCCTGTCAATGGCATGAGTGAGGCGAGGTACTTTGCACCATGCAGTTTAATGAATGGTTGAAAAAAATGGTGTGGAGAACAGGGGTTTGGCTTCATTGGGGACTGGGGTTCCAATTGAAGGGACACCAGCCTATACTGGCAGGATGGTCTGCATCTGTCCAGGAAGGGAACAAGTCTTTTGAGCAATCGGTTTAAATGCTTCATTGGCAAGCTTTTAAACTAGTCAAGGGGGAAGGCACTGATAAGCAGCAGGAAAATCCCAGCTTCTCCCTACAAAACAGGGTACTAAATGAGAAAAAGGCCAAGGTAGAAAGGTCAGTGGGGGATGCTGCAACAGAAGGTAAAGCCATCAAAAAATGGAAAGCAATGAGTACCAATGCCCGTAGTCTGAGTAATAAGATTCCTGAATTAGTGGCCTTGATGGAGGAGGAACATCTGGATATCGTGGCAGTCACAGAAACATGGTACACACAAAACCATGACTGGGACGTAAACATACCAGGATACACTATCTACAGGAGGGACAGGGAGGGTAAAAGAGGAGGAGGAGTAGCTCTTTACATAAGGGAAGGAATCAAAGCAACAAAACAAAAGGGAAAACACGGAGGAGAAGAAGCACTGTGGGTAAATTTGGAGACCGGCAATGGCACCACAATCCGCACAGGGGTTGTATACAGACCCCCTTCTCAGGGGGAGGAAATGGACAAGGAAATGATAGAAAGTATACTTAGAATGGCAGAAAAAGGGGAGATATTGCTGATGGGTGATCTGAATATGCCAGATGTTAAATGGAGTGCAGTTGCACAACCACTTGAGAGTGGGGTTATTCTAGATGCCCTACAGGGGCATGCTGTAGACAACTAGTATTGGAGCCCCACTAGAGGGAGCAATCTTAAACCTGGTTCTCTCAAATGGAGACGAAGAGAGGATCACAGATGTAGAAGTGGGTAGCCATCTGGGAACTAGTGACCATCGAACAGTATGGTTCACAATAAACACAGCAAGAGAGTCAAGCCATACAAAGGCAAAAGTACTGGACTTTAGGAGGCTGACTTTGCCAAAATGGGTGAGTGCCTAAGGAATGGGCAGAAGGAGGCATGAAGAACAATGGGAATAATAAAACTGCCATCACAGAGGTAACAAGCCTTTGTGTGAAGCAAATAAACAAAACAAACGATGTAAGAAACCAATATGGTTCTCAAAGGAAGTGGCAGTGAAGGTTCAAGAGAAAAGAAAGCATTCAGAAAGTACAAGGAATCACAGAAGGAGCAGGACAGAGAACTGTACCAGTTAAAGCAAAAGGAAGCTGGGAAGGCAGTCAGAACAGCAAAGGCCCAAACCGAGGAAAAGATAGCCAACTCAGTTAAGAAGGGGATAAAACCTTTATAGGTACATCAGGAGCAAAGGAAGACCAAGGGAGGATAGTGAGGCTTAATAAAGGGGAGAATATTTTGCTCAGTATTTACAAAGGAAGAGGGAGAGGTACCTAAAACAAACAGTAGAAACACTCTGGATACAGAAGTTGGATACCAGCCATTTACAGAAGAAAGGGTTCTGAAAGAACTCTTAAAACTGAAGGTGGACAAAGCAATGGGGCCTGATGGGATTCATCCCAGAATTCTAAAGAACTAAGGTAGAACTAGTGACACCACTGACTACCCTCTTTAACAAATCATGGGAGGATGGGGTGGTACCCGAGGACTGTAGGAGGGCAGATGTGATCCCTTCACAAAAGTGGGAGCAAGGCAAAGCAGGAAACTACAGACCTGTTAGTTTAACCTCAGTGGTAGGGAAAATGATGGAATCACTTCTGAAGGAAAGAACTGTCGAGAATCTAGAGGCCAGAGGGGCACAGGACCCAAGGCAGCATGGATTCACAGCAGGAAGGTCATGCCAGACAAATCTGATAGATTTCTTTGACTGGGTGACCAAAGTAGTAGATCAGGGAGGGGCTGTGGACATGACCTACCTAGACTTTAGCAAGGCATTTGACACAGTCCCACACAAAAGATTAATATACAAGTTAGCCAGCCTGGGAGTGGGTCCCAAGATGACAGCCTGGGTAAAGAATTGACTAGAGAATAGGACACAGAGTAATAGTACATGGAGTCCACTCTGAAGAAAGGGTTACTAGTGGGGTACCATCGTTCAGTATTAGAATCGGTCCTCTTAATGTCTTTATGATACATTGCAGAGAGACTGAAGGAAAAGTGTGTCTCTTTGCAGATGACACAAAAATCTGCAACAGAGTTGATGCACAAGGTGGGGTGGAAAGGATGATAAGGGACTTGGCAAGGTTAGAGGAATGGTCAAATGTATGGCAGCTTAGATTCAATGCTAAGAAGTGCAAGGTAATGCACCTGGGAAACAAAACCCAGGGAAGAGTACACAATGGGGTGAGATACTACCAATAACAAAATGGAAAGGGACCTGGGGTAGTCATATCAGATGACCTAAAGGTGGGCAAGCAATGTGAGAGGGCAGCAAGGAGGGCTGGGGATACTGGGATGCATGGGAGGCATCACCAGTAGAAAACAGGAAGTTGTTATCCTCTGTACAGACAGCTGGTGAGACCCCATCTGGAGTACTGCTGCAGTTCTGGAGACCCAATCTCTGCAAAGACAGACAGGATGGAAGCTGTCCAGAGGAGGGCAACTAAAATGGTGCAGGGTCTGCACCGGAAGACATATGAAGAGAGAGACTTAAGGAGCTTAATATGTATAGCCTCGAGGAAAGGAGGGAGAGGGGGACATGATAGAAACTTTCAAGTACCTCAAGGGAATCAACAAAGTCCAAGAGGGTAGCATCTTTAAAAAAAAGAGGTGTGCAAGAACAAGGGGCACAATTTGAAGATGGGGCGGCTCAGAGGTAATTTAAGGAAGTATTTTTCACAGAGAGGTTGTGGATGCATGGAATGGCCTTCGGAGGAGGTTGTGGAGTCAAAACAGTGGTGGAATTCAAGCATGCATGGGACAGTCATAAAGGCAATTCTAGGGGTGGGGTAGGAGAAGTAGGCTGCTTGGTTAACTAGGGTCTGCAGCTTATCCATTAGGTAGGGAAATGGGCAGACTGGGTGGGCAAAGCGGTACTTATCTGCCCGTCAAATTCTATGTTTCTACGGCAGGTCTCCTCTTCTGGGGACAATGCTGTCCTCCTGTGATCCTCGTCACCACGGGTGAGGCCGGTGGTGGCGTGGAAATGAATGGTAGGGGCAAGCAGCATGGGGCAATACGCGGATGTGGTGTGCACGCAGTTCCATTCGTGCACGCCCGCCAAGGATGAGTGGGTAGAGATGGGCTAAAATAAAAAAGGGAAAAAATTTAATTTAAAATTTGGGGTGGGGGGGAAAGAAATTTGGCCACAGTGAGAAGTGTACCATCTCTCACTGAAACACGCAACAGACCTCCAAGAACCTCTTTCAGGAGACCAAGCAACTGGCCGATATTGTTACAGCTAGTCACCAAGCTCTATACCAACCTGAAAGACAGACTACATAGATACACAGAATGTGTCGGCAGATGGGGACCAGTGATCCATCTAGTCTGCCCCTGTTGTGGAGTACCACCCCCCCTCCTCCACAAGATCTCCTTTTCTTTGTTGTCACAATTCCTTTGTATCTATCCCACGCGTTCTTGAATTCCCTAACTGTCCTGGCTCCCACCATCTCCTCGGGTAACCCATTCCACAGCACCACAACTCTGTCAATGAAGAACGTGAGCTTGTTGCTCTTAAAACTCCCAACCTCAGGCCATGATCTTGTGTCTTTGTGGATGCATTCGGCTCGAAAAGCTCATTTTTCTGGACTCTGTTTAACGCTTTAAGGTACTTGAAGGTTTCTATCATATCACCCCTATCCCTCCGCTGTTCCAGAGAGTAGATGTTGAGCTCCTCCATTATGTCCTCATAGCTCTTTTCCTGGAGTCCAAGCATCATTTTTGTTGCCCTCCTCTGTACTGCCTCCACCCTGTCAATATCCTTCCTTAAGTCTCTAGAACTGGACACAGTACTCAATGTATGAGAATAGCTGGTTACCAAAACCATCAAAGGGATTCTTTCCACGTGGAAAGTACAAAATGTGTCCTACAGTCGAAAAAACATTCAAGACTGTGAACCCCAGGGATAAACATAGAAACATAGAATTTGACGGCAGATAAGGACCGCTTGGCCCACCCAGTCTGCCCATTTCCCTACCTACTGGATAAGCTGCATAGGAGAAACCTTTTGATAACAATTTTATAACTTGTGATACAGAAGAGTCATTTATTTTTCAGAATTGTGGCAGGATGAGAATGTCAACACAAAAAAAAAACATTTATTCTTTTCACTCTGTCCTATTCTCTTAAACTTTTCTGTCTATCCTTAATTTCTTGCCAGGGTGGCCAACCTGACAATTCTGTTCTATCTGTGCTATACCTTTAAATCTGTTGTCATTCTAGCCATCTAAACTGCCATATGAAGTTAAAAGCAGATCCCCTTTAAAGCCTCCTGCTATGTAAATTCTGTGGAAAATTTTGAATCCCCCAAGAAACAAGAGTGTTTCCAACACCAGAGCAGATTGCCATATAGCTCCATTTTAAAGTGAGACACTGTAAGACTAGAAGATGAGCAACCAGGCTGTTGCAAGAGAGAAAGTAAACTCTCCCTGCAGCCGCTCGCTGTAGATCTCGCTCTGCTGCCTGAAAAACAAAGAGATTACATAAAAAGTTAAAATAAGTACTGCAGCGTTAGAGCAGACTGTTCCCGTGTATAAAAACATGATTTGGGGTGTTTGACTTGTTATTGTGTTGTTTAAAGCTACCAAGAAGTGAAGTACACTGTGGGGAGTGAAATAGTGCAATGTTTGCTGACCGCTGAAATGGCAGAGCAGTCGTGGGGGGTGGAGAAATGTAAAACATAAAAAATATGTTTAAATACAGTTCTAGCACAGTCAATTTAGGATAATAATAATACTAGGCTCTTCTTGGAATGTATGCAGAGAATAAAAATGTGTTCAAATGAAGTAAAGGTATTAGCAGAAAACTAAGCCAAGTAACACATTTAAGGGATAAATAAACAGATAGAGCTACTCTGGCTTCACAGAATAAATAGAGGGGGAGCGCCCTACTCTGTTTTTATCTGGGAAGGTTAGAGTCCTCTATAAACAAGTTTGATTTTCTTGGTTTCTTTACCTGAAATGGTGGCAGGTAGCAAGAGATGGCTTCTATAGAGCTGGCAGCCCAGAAAATGGCTGCTAATATAGAAGTGGTGTGGTGATGTCATTGAAAGGGGAGGGGCTAAAAAGGTCCTTGATGATGCTTTCACCACCAATTAAGGTTCCTCTAAGTTAAAATGAGTACCTATAGAGTATTACTAATATTATGTTGAAAAAAGACGTAATACGTTTTAGATTTAGAGAATTTGAAGCCTAATCTTTGGTATAATTGATAGTCACATGTCAATGATGTCATGATTTTTGTGCTATATTAACCTCCCAACCAGGAGGCTAATTCAGGTGTGCTGGCCAGTTTCTTCTGACCAAGCAAGGGAGAGGAGGTGTGAGTGCCTACACACCGGAGTAGAGAAAAATATTGAATATACAGAGAAGAGCAGGGAGTCTGAGGAAATACTAGCCTGATTATTTTTTGTGTTTGTTGTTATTTTGGTGTGAAAGTTTAAACACCCATTTCTTTTCTGTAAATATTTTTTGACAGTTAATTTTTATCATCGTTTTTGGAAAATAAACTAATAAACGCTACACCAGCATTTTTTATGTACTTGATTTAGGGACTGGTGTCTGTTATTGAACCCACACGCTTACAAGAATGCAAATACGGGTTTTTTTTTGTTTGTTTTTTTACACTGGAAGGACAAAACGTAGATTTAAAGAAAGGTTAGGAGAGCACCTTCGAGCTATCCAGAGAGGAAACTGCAATTATGCTATGGGCATGCATTTTTGCAAAGCCAGAGATAAAACTCAGCATAATACAAGGGTAACAGGACTGAAAAAAAGTCAGGGGAGGAGATTCTGAAAATAAACTAAACAGAAGGAAACCATATTGGATTTACATGTTGTGTGCCTTACAATAACTGGGCTGAATGATACATTTGAAATTAAACCCTTCCTGAAATTAACTTAAATTACCATGGAGAAGAATATTTTATGAAAGCATGACATACAGAAGTGATGTTTGTGTACAGGATGTTTAAACCTTGTTCCTTCCCTTCCCTCCTCTTTCCCTTTTATATTTTTTCCTGTTTTCCCTCTTGTCCCCCCCCCCATCTTACGTATTTTTTCCCTTTTATTCCTCTTCAGTCCTCCCCCCACCCCCTTTTGCTGTTGGCATTTATCTCTGCCCCACCGCCTTATCTATTTCATCATGTTCTCCACTTTCATCAGCAACAAGTCCACAGTTTTAATTAATTAGATATTAAGTTAATATGCATGTTTACCTCCTACAGATAGAAGTATGCCTGAGAAACTGATTTACAAATTCTGCCTTTTAAATTCACTTATTTTTGCACTGTACCATTTTACATTTCTGTGACAGTTTGAAGTATAGCAGACTTGTTAAGCAAGACAGAACTGTGGAATGGGGCCTGCCTAGCAACAGCTTTTCACAACACAGAGGATGATGTATGGTCTTCGGTTAATAACCACACTATAAATGCTTTGAGAGGTTACCATGACATCATTGTAACCTCAAGAAGTGTTTTCAGTGTGGTTGTTAACCAAAGACCATACATTATATTTTATAGTGTATGGGCTACCAAGATTGTGTAACTGCAGGTAAGCAATAATACCCAACAGGGTGGGCGGTATTGGGCTATACCGGACCGCCAGGGGGGCGCAATGAGGCCAGACGCCACAGGCGGAGGGCCTTATAGCCCCTAGAAGGTCCGGTATAACCCATACCACCAACACTGGAGGGTATTATTGCGCTTAGAAAATGGGCACTGTATTGTATATGTTTAAACAAAATAATTTTCATTTTAAAATGTTAAAACTTACGCCTTTCATTTAATTTGTTAAACAAATACTTCTTCCGCCTATATCAGAATACTTTTTTTTCTGAGCTAGGACTTTTGATCTAGTTGAGATTCAGTAGTCTGGAGTTGGTTGTTGTAGTTACCCCCGACAATATACACACACACACACACACACACACACACACTCACACACTCGCATACAGGACTTAAGAGTTGATTAAAAAAAGCTTTAATTATACTGTGTGCATTCAAGTTTGCAGCCTTGTTTGTTTTTCCCTGGTTTTTATTTATTCAAGTTAAGTGCTTCGAAACGTACAGCTGTTACAGGAATGTCACCTCACGTATACTCAAATAGCGTGTCTCTTGGAAATATGGTATGAAGAGACCAGAAGAGATGGCAGTCCCCAAAGTTATTTTTTTGTTTCATTTTTCAGTTTTAATAGGAGGTTATGTGCTGCTTTATTTTATGCAGTTTGTGCTGTGTGTGTGAGATCGGGACATAAGCGGCGGTGCCTAGCGGGACATCAGAAGTGGATGAGCAGCACCGAGAGGTACTTCATCAGCACTGCCAGCGATGAGCTTGGAAACATATTTCCGCGGTACACTTTAAGTTGGCAGAGTGAAACAAGTTTTATGTGAGTACTACAGTCTTTTATTTTGTCAGTTCTAAGTACACTTGTTGGGAGGTGTCTCTCCCTAAGCCAGATAATAAACATGGCGGTTACAGCCTTTTCAATGTTTCAGGCTGACAACTTCCTTAGAACTGCCTGTGCAACAGCTCTGCAGCTGAAAACAGGAAGCCCTCAGTGTCTGCCATCCACCCTTCAGACTTAAGTCAGATAGACGCTGAGCACCCTATTATTACCTACGCTGCGCTGTCATACCGATAGATACCGATAGAATCCACTGCAGAGAGCCAGCACGTCTGGGCACCCTTGATTGGTGCTGCACTGCCACAGGGGATTGTGATTGTACGCCCGCCGCCTGCTTTGCTCTGATTGGGGCACCTCTCTATAGCCTGTTCAGTGTTCCTTCTTAATTCTGACTTCTCAGCTCTCGCTCTGACCTGAAATTTCTCCACCCCTACCACCCCCCTCTCCCAGGCCTCCTTTAAATACACTCATGATCCGCCTCCTATATCATATTACTGCTTCATTGGCCTAGTTTCGACTGCTGCCAACCTATGATTGGTATCTGAGTGTGGCCAATAAGACTGCCCTGTGTGAATATCTCTTGAGCCCCACCACTAACTAAACTGCTCCTGCTCTCCTTGCTCCCCTTTCTGCTGTATTTTCTCATCTAGGTTTTAAGTGAGTACCTAGGTAGGCAAATTACTTGCCTAGAAAATACTGCACTAATACAAATCACGAGACCACTCAGTCTGGGACCATGGCTCTCCTTATTGTGTTTTTATTGCTCCTAAGGTGCAGAGTTTTCAGCAATACAGTGCAATTTGAAGTACCTCAATGCAATTCAGTTCTCCAATGTACCTTATCAATACCTAATGTTATAACGGTCTACCGTGCAGACATTGTCATTCTCCTCTCCCCTTTTAGCCTATTCCCCCCGGTTGGCCTACACCCCTGGCTACTGTCCTCACCTATGTCTACTCAAGCACTTACATTGATCACGATCAACTGCCATTACAGTGGTGCCGCCTCTTAGCAGCCGTTATGGTTGTCATAAAGAAATAAATAAGCAGTCTCCATTCTTATAAGCTCCTTAAAGAAAGTTATACTTCGCTTCTTCTCTGCTCAGGAAATGTGGAGCTCAACCCTGGCTTCCCAAACAACTTACCTCGCTATCGATTTGTTGAGGCCACAGGTCTCAAAATGATGATGGTCAACATTTTAAGCCTGCCTAAAAACTTGTACAGCTGCAAGCCTGGGCTGCACACGTTAACCCTGACCTTATCATAATTACTGAGTCGTGGTTAAAAAGACTAACACTGATCAACAAATATCACTGCAGGGCTACAATTTATTTAGAGCAGATAGAGAGTCTAGAGGCGGGTGTGGTTATCTATGCCAAATCTAAGTACTTGGTCACCAATATTAGTTGCAAATCTCTAGCCAAGGAATTTGAGTTAGTTTCACTGAGCCTTCATCTCCTCCTCGGAATGTATCACTATCCTAGGTGGCTATAGACCCCCTTCTGGTGGTGATGAAGTCCTTAATCTTTTGAAATCCATGTTCGTAGATGCAAAAACTGAAACAATATTTCTAGGAGATCTAAATATGGACTGGCTGTCACCCAAATCACACGGCCTCAAATCCCTTTGTGACGAGCTAGGTCTTGGGCAATTAATCAGTGAACCCACTAGGAACAACACTCTAAATACTGCCAACAGTTCAATTCTACATGTGGTACTAACCACCCATCCACACAAAATATCTCATTCGGCAGTGTTTTACGATGACATGAGCGATCATGGAATTGTTGCTTGCATAAGATCTCAAATTAAGGCCCGGCCGCAACCCATCTTTATAACAAAAAGATCATTTCACAAATTCAGTGCAGTAAACTTCCTATCTGACCTGAGCATGATCAGATGGCAAGATCTCTACCTAGCAAAGATGTCAACAAGGCAGCTTACATCCTTAATGACAAACTCACTACAATAATAAATAAGCATGCCCTTTCATCAAAAGTAAGGGTCTGAACAATTCCAATCCCTGGTTCACCTTGGATCTCAAGGCAGCCCTTATAGCTCGAGATAAGCTCTGGGCTAAAGCTAGACATTCCAAAGAATCTTCGGATTGGCAGGCCTTTAGAACAGCCAGGAATAACTGTGTGAAAAACTTCGCCTGCTAAAGCTAACTATTATATTTCTACTCTCGAACAAGCTAAAGGTAACCCTCATAAAATATGGAAGACTATCAAAGCTATAGAAGGACGGCCCATGGCCCCCTCTGTCCCAACAAAGATAGTTGCAAGTGGCAAGACTGTGGAAAACAAGTCCCTAATCCTGGAGGAACTTAACTCCCACTTTGCCACAGCTGGATTAGCTTTTGACTCGTCACCTTATGCTGGTGCTGCGGTGAGCTAGCATACCCCTCCCCCTACATCTAGTCCTGCACCCAGCCCCTTCCAACTGCGTGAGATAACTTATAAAGAAGTAGAAGATTCTCTTCTTAACTTAGACACCAAAAAAAGCACAGGGGACGATGGCTTGGAACCCTTTTTCCTAAGGTCAGGCTATGCCCATCTCACTGCCCCATTCTCCACATCTTCAATCTTTCCATTACATCTGCTACTGTGCCATTCCTGCTGGAAATCAGTACATATCCTCCTCTATTTAAATCTGGTGACCCATGCGATGTAAACAACTATAGGCCTATCTCCATATTGCCTATCCTTTCTAAAGTTCTCGAAAAACTGATCCATATTCAGTTAAAATCTCACTTGAAACCTTCTCTCTCATTAACCCAGCTCAATCTGGCTTCCGGGCTAATCATAGCACAATCACTGCACTAGCAAAAGTAACCAATGATTGGATCTCTGCTATAGATGCTAAGAAGGTAACTGGTGCAGTCTTTTTGGACCTCAGCAAAGCTTTTGATACTGTTGACCACAAAGTGTTAGTCAATTGCCTTGCAAAGTTGGGTGCCACATACCATACCACCCAGTGGTTCTCTAGCTACCTAACTGGAAGATTCCAAAAAGTAAAGGCGGAAAGCTTTTTTTCTGCTGCCTTGCCAGTTGCAAGAGGAGTCCCCCAAGGATCTATCTTAGGCCCTATCTTGTTTTCTTTGTACATTAATGACAGATGCTAACATATCTACGTCCAATCTGCACTTTTGTGCAGATGATACTGTGTTGTATACTTCTGGCTCATCGTTATCTGAAGTTAAGGGAGTGCTTCAAGAGGACTTCGCACAACTTGAGCATAATCTAATAAAGGCAAAGCTTCTGCTCAATGCTAAGAAGACTAAAGTGATGATATTCTCCCGCAGTGCTGTCACAGGCCCCCCCCGCCAATACCCTTGCCCAAGACTTCATTGTCACCACGCTAAAAGAGCCTCTGGAAGTTGTAACCAAATTTAAATATCTGGGTCGACAATAAATTATCTTTCAATGACCACGTCGAAGATGTCTCTAGAAGGTTAAAAGCAAGGTTAGGTTTCTTCTACAGAAATAGGCTCCTTTTCCCCCTTGAAAGTCGAAACAAGCTTGTACAGGCCACTTTTCTCCCCTACTCAACTATGGCGATGTAATCTATTCCTCCACCACTTCTGCAAATCTAGTAAACTGACATCCTTTATCACCGATGCTACGGTTCATTACCAACTCCCTGACCGCTCGCACCACTGTGACTTATATGCAGCTGTTGGTTGACATCCTCACTACTAGACGCCTGCTCCATGCTGGGCTATGGACTCTCAAACTGCTCCTGCAGAAATTGCCAAGCATCTCTCTCTTCCCTTATTAGTATCTCACATAGTGCATACTGCTAAGAAAATCTGACTATTATGCTCGACATACCAAGGACGCCGACTTCCTTTGGTAAACGTGCTATTGCATATGCCCTTCCCTACATCTGGAACCAATTACAAACCATACTGAAACTAACTAGCGCAGTTTCAATAAACTTCTACAAATCGCTAAGTTCAGCCAAAATACAAGACACCTGTAACTGTCATCAAGTCTCTTCCTTCCCCATGTGTGCCATATTTATCCACTGGTAAGGTATAATTGATTTGTCATATTAACTGCTTTCCATTCCCCTTCTACTCCTGGCTTTATCTATGCTTACGCTCCACTGCTACTCTATCAAATCACCCCCATATCAGTTGTAGTCTGTTTGTTCTAGCTGCCAAAATATATGTATTGCACACACCAGTTATCATGTTTCATTTATCAGTATGCAACCTGTAAGTCGCTTCCCTGTCTCATATCAATGTTTACCACCTGTGGTCACCCTATATGGTACCCTTGTATGTATATCCAGCCTGTATCATGTAACGTGCATTTCATGTATATACTGTTATTACCTATCTGTGGTTGTACTTTAAGTGTTTATGTCACAGGACCTCCTTGTGAATGAGCTTGCTCAATGGAGTTTTCCTGCTATAAACTTGAACTTGAACTATTAGCCCACTGTTTTTTAGAACAATTTGAGGCAACTGAGACTGGGACTAGTTATTTCCCAGTCTCTGCTGCCTCATACCGGCTTGGTTGATTGGCAGTTTTAGCCAATCACAATTGAGACTTAACTCTGCCCATTTTCTAATTTGAATTACTTTACGAAATTACTTTACAGAACACTGATTGTTGCGAACATTCTGTCTTGTTAGAACACTGATTGTTGTAAGCATTCCATTTTGTTGTGTCATTGATAGGACATACATACTCAAGAAGGGTTAACAACAGAGTGATGTCATAACATAGAGGATAATGTATGGTCCTCTATCGGTAACCGGTCAGTAAACTGTCGAGAGGTTGCCAGGGCGACCGTGTAAACCTCGAGAGCGAAGCTCGAGAGGTTTACGTCGCCATGGCAACCTCAAGACGGTTAACATTGACCCGGTTGTTGAAAAGAGGACCATACATTTTTATAATGTATGGTCCCACATAAAAAGGCTGCTTACTTTTGCTAACTAGTCACCGCCTGGCGGCGTTCAGTCCTTCCTAACCGCTGCTGTTCATCCGTCGGTTCCCGGCTGAAAAAAAAAAAAAGCGCGACATGCTCAGACTAATCGCTGTTGTTAACCTATCGATGTGGCGTAGCATCGATAGGTTAACAACATGTCTACGTCACATCGATAGGTTAACAACCTTAGGAAATGATGATTTCCTAAGGTTAACAGCGTTCTACCATACATTATAAGACTGTAATCTGCTTGATTTCACTTAATAAGAGCTCCCCATACATTATATCTAGTTTTGGCTATAAAAACAGACTGACCAATGAGACAGCAAGACTGTGGATGTATAATGCGCGAAATGTCAGTCATGCCTGAGAATGCCGGTTTGGTGTCTGCTTGATTTGAATGCTGGACTGCTAAATGTTCCAGTATTTTAAATCTGCCTTTTGCACTTTTTGTACCACAAGGCACTTTAATTAAGCAATAAGGCATGACCAAGGGTTATGTTAAGTAAGGAATAAGGCATGACGAGGTGTGGTTTATGGGCTGAAAAGAGCACACCCAGGTGCGTAATGAGGCACGAGGCGCTTGCGCCGAGTGCCTTTAGCACCTGGGAAGTGCTCTTATCAGCCCATAAACCACATCTCTGAGTGCCTTATTCTGCTTATAAAATGGGTCCCCCAGTAAAAAAATATATTAAAAGATTGATAAATCGAAATAAGTAGAAAATATTGTAAAAGATGTAAAACAAATGTTAGTAGAAAAGTAGTCCTTGCTGTTGGTGTTAATGTAAGTCTGCCTCCCCTCACAGTCCTCCATACAGAGACTAGGATCCTCAAATGTATTTTTTATCGTCCCATCTCCACACACAGAAGCAAAGTTCTCAAGGCGTTTTGTTTATTTTTTTTAAATTTAGTATGCCTTTTCTCTTTGTTTCAGTTGTTTTTGGCACTCAGCATCTTTTACCCATCACCCAAGTAAGCACTTTTCTACAAGCGCTCCCCCATACAGAGACCCTAATCCTGAAGCACAGTTCAAAGGGTGTTTTTTTTTTTTTATTTAATTTTTATTTTGTATGTTTTTTCCCCTTTTTGCGGCTCTTTCTGGTAGCGAGCGTGTCCCATACCAGCCACCGTAGTAACGCTTTTCTCCGAATGCTTGTGGGACCGAAAGCTGTCAGCTTACTGGATTTTACAACATTATTTTTTTCAAACACTATTTCTGAGAGCTGGTGAAGGTGCACATGTTGGCTTCAATGTAAAAGCATTTTTTGAGAGCTGGTGAAGACGGAGATGTCGGCTTCAATATGAAAGCCGTTTCCAAAAGCTGGTGGAGCCGCATGGGTCAGCTTCTAAATGAAAGCCGTTTCTGCCCATCAGCGCTTGGTATTTCACTGACTTTTGAATATAGGAAATAATGTGCATTTGCCATGGGTAACAGTCTCTTTTTTCGATGAGTGGTAATGTTGTGTAGCTGGTTGTGCGTGTTGAGGGGGGAGTGTTACTCTTATGCAGCTCGGTCAGGCAGCTTGTCATACTTTTAAAATTCAGAGGTTGGCACAGTGATTTCTTTTGCAAAGCGTCCTGAATGGCTGAAGAGGTGCTGGCTGGCACAATATGCCATGATAAGGACACCGCCACAGGTACCTCTCAGCCAATTAGGATGCAGGATTCTCCAGACTCATTTTATAATGGTCTGTTAATCACCTTCTAGGGGAGTACTGTGGCACGAGGTGTAGCCGAGTGCCACATGCCCCTAGAGGGTGACTGACCATTAACGTAATCCCTGGGAGTGCCTTATTGCTATTACAATAAAAAAAAAAATTAAACAGTGTTAACCCTTGTTCAGCATATGGTTAAGCTCTACATGTATGTTAATAAAAGATTAACATAAGGCTGTTAGAATGTTTGCAGCCAATCAGAAAGCTCCATTTCTCAGACCCTTTTTATAACAAAGAAGAATTCACTGATGATTCCATGATAAGACACTGGTTCATTTTTGTCTTCATGATGGGGAGGCGAGTGCTGCTACTTTTAATGCAGGACATTGTTTCTCTATAAAGGGATTCCCTCCCAACGTATTCAGCATGTTCATGTCCAGTGAGTGAGTGAAACAGGTGCAAGACTGGCTTTACGGTGTCAGCAGGCATCAGCACAAGGAAGCGGAAAAGCAAGTCATCTAAGATAAGGCACCCGTTCACATCTGTTGCATTCACTGCTGGGAAGGGCATACCAGGTATAGGGGAATGGGTTTAGGTCAAAATAGCAGAACTAAAACTGCACAGAGAAAACAGAGACTGCAAAAACCGCATGCAGGAAACAGAGCTGGAAACCATCATCGTGCATTGGGGGGGTGGATTTACAATACTAACTCCACAGGGGACGCAATTCAAGGGAGGGTTACTACTGTACACAGCCTTGAGAACCATATTAAGACTCCAAGGTGATAGCATTGGTGGACTGAAGATGTTTTAATGCTGCTGCCTGAAGAAGTGCCAGACATGGGGATATGAGCCCAACAATTCCCCAGGTTCAACAAGAGTGCCCCCAGTGCAGAAACTCTAATTTGTAAGGTGGCTGGTTGCAGTCCTTTGTCCATCTGTCTTAAAGGAACTGCAGTAGTACAGGCGATTATACTGTGTCGTTCTGTATGTGTATGGAACAAAGCCAGAACCAAAATTTCCTCCGGATTCTATAATGCACTTTGGAGGAGGAGGAGGAAGAGACATAAGAGTTCCCCATCATGTCAATAACAGGAGTTGTACCGCATAGCTCCTTGAAAGTTTTTCTACTCACTTTCCCAGTCTAGAGAGAGACCAGTTGTTAAAATGGGGTGCAGAACTGGAACTTGATGGAGAATTCCCATGGCTGAACCTGAATGTTCGAGGTGGTCGCCCTGACTAATGAATGAGAAACAACTAAGTGCAGAAAAACCGTAAGGGACAGACTAGAATCATGACTGTCCTGTCCAATGCTACCTTGTGGAGGACTCTTGATAGAGGTGGTATTAGAGGCAGGCATACAGGAAACTGAACAGATCCCAGTTTATGGGGAAAAAGGTGTCCCAAGCCACCACTGGTTTGTCCTTGGTCAGAGAACAGAATTGCTTTACCTTAGAGTTCTGCCCGCAGGCGAAAAGATCTATTTGAGTATTGCCCCACTATTCTGTCTGAATGTGGGAGGCACTGTCCTTCAGCTGCAATCCCTTGGTCGACCCACTCTGCGACGGAGTCGTTCTGCTATGACATTTTCCTGTCCTGATACAAACATCGCTCAGTGGTGCTCAACCCACTGAAAAAGAAGGGATTCCTTTAGCATCTTTGAGCTTCTCTTTTCACCCTGATGGTCGGTGTATGCCAGCGTTGCCAGATTATCAGTTGAAATCAGGCTAGCCGGATTGAGGAATTGCTGTTCAGCGTGTCTCTGGGCATGGCCTACTGTACCCCCCTCAGAAACGCTTATACTGTACCTTGTGTCAAACAGCGATTCCCTGCCCGGTGCCAACAGCTGATGTAGGTGAGTCCTTCCCAGCTCCTTAGGCTGGCATTGGTCACGATTCCAACTTAGTGCAGATGGCCTAACTTGTGGCCCTTCATGACCTTTGACCTCTGGGACCGTCCCTGGAGGAAGGGCTTAATCAGTCTTAATGAGCCATGTGAAAAAATAAACAGGTAGCAGAGGAGCTTGCAAAACTCCTTAATGGGCCATTACAGATCCCAAAATCTAGGTTTTTGGAGGGGGGAGCGAGAAACCTTGAGTCATGATGCGAGTCCCCCAGGAGGATCAAGGTCTGGTTTGGAATTAGGGAGCTCTTTCTCCAGCTGATGGGAAAACCATGTGCCGTAGGGGACCTGACTACCTCCGCCACTGCCACTGCTTGTAATGCCTGGTTGAGTTGTGAGAAGACCACAATTGTAGAGTTTGAATTGGAAGTACTGCTCTTCCACTCTGAATCTGGGATAGTGCATGTGCCATTACTGCATGGGAATATGCAAATAGGCATCTTGCAGATTTATTGGTGCCGGAAAATCCTCTTTTTGCATCTCCCTGATTACTCGTGACAAGGTTTCCACCTTGAAGGGTCTGCTGCAAACAAAACTGCCAAGGCAGATTTAGTTTGTCCTCCGAGTATGCATGGGCTTGAATATTCTGACTGGATCCCTACATCCAGAGTCTGTAAGTGCTCCTGAATTGTGGTAGTTCAGTTTTCGGCTCTTCTCTGCAATCTTTTATCACCTCCTTTAAAGACTATCCATACGGGAGCTCTCCCTTGTCGGGGGCATTCGCCAAGTGAGCTTTGGCAACCTGTCCGCCTGCCATGCCTGCAGCCTTAAGTATGTCGAGGCAAGGTGAGTTAAAGCATGGCCCTTGCTGCGCAACTGGCAGCCTCCTTTGAGATATCTGCTGAAACTGCCAAGAACAGTCCCGCTCTGAGGCTGTTGCGAGGTAGGCTTATCTACATCTGGCTCGTCAGCACGCTGGAATGCCAGGATAGTGGCCCAAGGTATTGCGGTTCCTGCGGAAAAACAGGTTGGCTGGGCTTGCTTATATGTGGCTCATTAGCACGCTGGAATGCCACGTCAGTGGTGTTGAGAACAGGTTGTTCGCAGTTGCTTTAAGGGAGGAGTGGAGGAGGGCCTCTCCATTCCCATCCAATGGCCATCTCAGAGGGTAGCCTTTCTGGTAGTAAGTAGCTGGCAGGACTTTTTTATTTATATTTTATTTATTTTTTTAAATGCCACTTGAAGGGATTGGCCATAGGGCTAAATGCGAAAAGATTGGCCGTCACAGCCATGAGTGATGTTGCGGACGCCAGAACAGTCTGTATTAGAGATACCTCCACTTGCCTGACCGAGGGGTTCTGGTTTCAAAACCAGAGAGCCCATTCTGTGGTGGCCTGGCCCAGTTTCTGAATGTTTTTGTCGAACTCGCGTGAACCTGATGGTTGATGCCATCTAGATTATTAACATAGAGAGCAGCGCAGGATGGCAACTGTGGTGGGTCTAGGTAGGATGCTGCCAGGCTTATCCTAGGATACACTGGAGGTATGTCGTCCCTTGTTGCTGGCGGGCACCCCATCCCAGTCCCATAATCCACGAGATCCGGTAGTCCAAGTGCTAGGGGATAGGACCCGCATCTAGAAACTGATTTTCATTTGTGATCTAGCCCACTTGTGGACTGGTTTGCAGAACCGGAAAGGGTTTGGGAGCAGATAAACTCCGGTGTGAGGTCACCAGGACACTCCTGGCTTGCAGGCCTTAGTAACCAGTATCAAAGATGGAGGACCCTTAACTGAGGGGCCCCCCCCCCAAGGTTCTATCCTGCAGCCATCGCCGCTGAAGATGTAGGGAGTGCTTGCCATTAATTACCTGTGGAAGCCTCCCCCTTCGCTCCTGGTAGTGGTCTCAGCACACGAGCATCTGACACCAGTGCTCGTCGACAGGCTGTGCTGTTTAGTAAAGATGCAAGTTGAATGAGGCCCCCATCTATGAGCTAAGAGCCCCAGGTGCTTGTCAATGGTCTGGGCAGACTCTGAGATGTCTGAAGGCAAAGCTGCTAGCACAGGGAGGCCTCCGTCGACGAGTTGAGAGCCCAAGGTGCTCGTCAACCGCCTGAGCACACTGCCGCCAGAGAAGGGGAGCTGATGGTCTGAGTAGCGGGAATGGTCTCAGTCGACGAGCCTTAAGTCACCACGTGGGCTCATCGGCAAACTGTGCATCTGCCTGCTAGTAGCATTGCCAGCTGCTGGGAGCCCAAGGGGCTTGACGATTGCCAGGATGAGAGCACAAGGACTCTCCGCCGCGAAAGTGCTACTGTGCCATGATCTCCATTGCAGCTCCTGTGCCCTGGTATCGATCGCGGGCGGCACTCCACATGTGGCATCTCCTCTGCTGCCTGCAAGACCCTTTATTTTACCTAATAATTCCCCCATTTCATCCTCTGACCCAACTTGTGTGTCCGGGGGGGGGGGGGGCAGCGCCGTTAAGTCCGTTAGCTCGGGAGACACCTGAGCCGAAACAAAGCCCCTGCTAGTGTGGAGTGCTCCCGCTCCAGGAGTCCGGCCATGAGGATCTGCAGCGCGGCTCTTCCTGAGCCGAATGAGGAGCTGTAGCGCAGCTCTTCCTGAGCCGAACTGGAGCCCCCTGCTGCGGTGAAGCGCTACCGCTCCAGGAGGATTCTTCTTGGAAACGCTCCTGCATGTGCCCGAGGAGCTGTAGCGCAGCTCCTCCTGAGACAAAATGAAGCACTACTGCTTCTGCTTGTGCCCCTGTAGCGTGGCTCATGCAGAGCCAAAATGAAGCTCCTACTGCCACGCAGCATTCTGGCGGCTTCCCCCCGTTAGTCAACGAGCCTGCAGACCAGGGGACTCGTTGATGAAGCACAGTGTTGGTGGCCTGGGCAACAGGGCCGCCTACGAGGAGAAAACAACTCCACTCTGAAGCTCCTGTTACTGCGTGTGTTCTAGCAGCTTCCCCCTGTAATGTTCCTGCTGCCGCGTGTGTTCTAGCAGCTTCCCCCTTCCAAGAAATGACCGTTGGGGGAGAATGCGTGCCTCAAAGCACGGGAGAAAGCAGGACAGAAGGGGTCCAGTCTGTGCAGCATGCATGGCTGAGACTGGGGAACCTAGATAACCTGTGAGGCAATGCTGGAGCTCCTGTGAAGTTTCCCCCTTGAAAAATCCTCTTCTGAGAAAATAACTGTACTTACAGTTTAATGTCTTCAGCTCTGCCACCACAGTGGCAGAGCTCCTGCAGAGAACCTGCCTCATGGCAGGCAGGAAGTAAACTGAGGAGCACAGGAAGTGGAGGGCTGGATGTCCCCTGCTGCGCAGGTCTGATTCCTGCCTGTGGATCAGCATCAGGATGTACAGCCCAGGAGTAAGGAAGCCCGGAGACCAGTTTAGGAGAGAGAAGGAAAAAAAATACTGTATCAGGATCGAACTCAGGTCAGCTGCATGTACGAAGCATATTCACAGCTGCTGACTCTAACCACTACGCATATGCGTATAGCCACTGAACTTCAGGCTTTTATTTGAGCTTTGAAAGATTTATTTTGCTTCTCTTATCATTGGACAAGTACACTAAAAACAATGGCAGTGGATAATTGTATATATCAGGGGTCGATTTTAACATTGTTTTACTAGCCCAAAACCTACTGCAAATTGATCAGGGCTAGTGCAGCTAACTCTCTACTTGCCCGTTTTGACTAGTGCCGGTTGGTCATGGCTGTTAATGTAGTTTAAGTCCCTACTTTAGCAGATTCTAGTCCTCATGCTAATCTCTCTCAGGTGGCCAGGTGAACAGCTCATTAAGGGCTGCAATTATCTGGCAGTTCAAGGGGGGGATCCCACAAAAGACTCAATGCGAGTCATGATCACTCCATCGTTAGGACTTTCAGCTAGTGTCCAGAGTGTAATCAAAGGTAGAATGCTGTTAAGTCACGAGCTTCCAGTTTTCTGAATGCGTCTCTGTATGATGATTTGTCCCACATTATTAAGACCAATACCCCTAATTTCCCTACATTTTGAATGCCTGTATCCAACATTTCAGTGACAAAATGCTAAGAGGTATACAGAGGCTGTCCTGCAGGTGGTGGGTTTTATCTCAGCCTCATCATAGTTGCTCCCTCTCCCCTCCAAATTTCTCAGCTCTGTACTTTCCTGGACACCAATGGAGGCCAGACTCTGAAATAACCATCTACAGATCCATAGCTGCCATTACAGGCAGGTTGTAGGGACCTCTAGCTTTTCTAAACGGACCATGCCAGCCAATGCCATTCATACAGTCCCACCCTTATCCCACCCAGCATGTCTTTTCAACCTAAAAACAATGCTTTGTAGCATGTATGGCACAAAAATATACCTTAATAAAATATATAATTTGAAATATTAAAATAGGCTTTCCTGAGGTGCCAAGATCCACTAGAAAAAGAGGCAGCACGGCATTATACCAGAGTACTGGTTCCTGTGGGCTGATGAAAGGACAATGTTAAAAAAGTCTATTATTGTTGGGGCAGAGCATGTTAAAGTCAATACATTAAAAAATTAAAATGTCAAAGTTTTCTAGGCATTTATTTACTTTAGGGGACACACCTGGGAAGCAAGTGCGCAGAGTGAGAAATACGGCCACATGCGCATTGCAGTCAACGCTACGTCACTGGTACATCACCGGTTTTGCTATTAAAGTAATGTACTTATGTACTGCTGCGATTGTTGTTATTGTAATAATATTTACAAACAATGGCCATCACTGGTGCTGCTAGGACCCGGGGGGGTGTGGGGGGTGGAGCGCCCCCACAGAACAAAGATTGATGTTATTTCTTGGCATTTTAATGTTTGGACGTCCACTTATATTTCTGTTCACCGCTGAGGACCTGGGGTGTGTGTGTGGGGGGGTGGCGGATCGCCCCCACAGAACAAAGATTGATGTTATTTCTTTGAATTTTAATAATGTTTCCTGGACTGACTGCTGTTGTAAATGTCTTTGTATACTGTATAAGTCCATGGTTTTTATGTTATTGGCCGGTGCCTCCGTTGTTCCGGCTATCAAATAGCGGGGTGGTAAATTCATTCACGCTTTCAGTGCTAAACCAAATAAAAAAATGGTATTTGTAATGGTGTCTGAGTCTCACACTTTGTTCGGCAAAACCAGTATTTCCAGAGTTGACATGTTCTGAAGTCCAGTATCAGAATTAGTGAGGCGTTAAGCTGCATTTTTAATGGTGTTTGAGTCTCATGTTGTGGGTATTTGAATAATTTCTTAATTTTGTTCAGCGTTGTGCATTGCAATATTTCTAGCCGTATGATTTCTACAGAGTGAATATCAGAATGAGTGTGGCGCGGAACATAGTAATAAAAAAAAAAAAGTCACACCCTGTTAAACTGCATATTTTGGTTTTACTTGCTTTTTTACTGGCCATGGAGAAATTGGATTTGGCTGATTGCAAGACGTGTGTATGGCGGCGGAGAGAACCGACGTGTGAATGGGGGCGGAGCTAACTGATGTCGGTTGGAGGACATATTACCGTAATCCGCTGAATTCCAAAACAGGGGCACTATGTGTCCCCTACTCTAAATAATCACCGTTTTCTATTTTCCAAGCCCCTTAGGTTTGTGTAACCCCCTTCACAAAAAAATTCTAGATCTGCCCCTGGTTCACTTGACAATGTATGAAAACTTCTGCAGTGCAGGTCTCTGGTTGATCACAGTGTGAGTCTGAGCGCGTCTTTTTCTGCCTGACTCTCTTCATTGCGCTGTAGGTGAGGGTGAGTGTGGTGAGGGGCATGATGTTGTCAGCCATTATGTGTGCAGAGCTAGGACTGTTTGACTGAACATTAGCTATTGTCTTTTGAAGGCATATACCTCGTTCACCTGAACAGACTGACAACAATGAGCTTTGGAGAAATGGCCACAGCCATGTGTTTATTAATAATCGAATTATAATACATTCACCTCAGCGTGATGTGCGCTGCTAGGTAGCACTGGAAGAAATATTGCTCACCATGGAACAGAACGATCATTGATGGTTGACCCACCCTCCCGGGGAAGGGCCGCCTTACCATCAACCAGGACCCCGCAAGGACAACCACCTTCGGGGCATGAGGGATGGCTCCATGACCGGCTGCAGCTTAATCCTCCCCCATCAGAGGATCCGCCATGCCACAGGCAGCTGCCCGAAGAGGGTGCCATCCAGACTCCAGCCATCAGGCCCGCCCTCCTGTCAGCCTCAGGGAGATCTGGCTGGTAAAGACATGTGATCCCCTGTTACCCCTTCCAAAACAGCTTTCCAAGAATACCAAGCCACCACAAGGTAAGCGAGACCCAGCTCACCCCCCACAAGCACTTCACGCTAATGCTCTCTCCGTTGCCCGTTGCATCACGTCTTCCAGAAACAGATCTAATCCTTCCTCTGATAGATGCACTCCATCCCCTATATACAGACCTGGCATTTTTACTGTCAATTCTGGTTGCTTAGCTATAGACCCTCTCCCCCCACTGAGTTCATAACTGGTTGCATGGATGTGTTCTGCAGCCGGCGCACCTTCTCTATTGCCCTGATGTTCCGGGCATGCCACCCCTGAACAATGTCCGACCAAATTATATGCACCTGGGGCCACCACTGCTTCAACCTTGTCAGGTCCTGCCACACCCTCTCCTTTAATTTTCTCACAGGTATGACCCCAATATCATTCCCCCCAAATGGATGACTAAGACAGTGGGTTGCAACCTCTTCTGGGCTTTTGACTATAATGTTGCTAGTAACTCATCGCAGTGCATCCTGCGCTGACCCCACCAATGCACCTCTGCCCTCTCAGGTGCCAGGAACAAGTTCTGTCCTCCAGGATACTGCCTTGCCCTGATGGCCACCCAATGGATGTACGAGTGGCCAAAAATCCAGATCTGCGCTGCTCGGGCCTCAACGCCTGTCCAAGACAATGCAAGAGAGAGTTATAGCATGTGTGGTCTTACGTAACTTTCAAAAGCCTGCAACTTCCATCTACCCAATATTTATATCTTACTATCTGACAAGCCCTCTGCCCTGGTGTACGATGCCATGCCAATCCTAAAGGAGTGTGTGTTGTAATGTCCTGCCATGAAGCCCAGCAGTCGCCGGGTCTTCTGCAACATGTGCCTGAATTGGTACCCTGTTAGGGGCCCACCATCTCAATGACAGTAGAAGGCCCCACTGCCGGGTGTTTTGCTATAAAATCCTGCACCCATGCTCAGACATCCCACTGGAACCCATGGGGTGCCGATAAACTGCACCACCGCCCGTGGGCATGCTGGTCCATCTTGCTCATTCGTAGGTGGACAAAGATTCCCGACACTGCGACCTCAACGTCGCTGTCTGCCAGTGCCAATGGTCTCCCGATGGCTTTGCTGGGCTGCACGAGCTCTGCCACCCTGAATCCTCCTCAAAATGCCATCAAGTATGCTGTTCGGAAGAGTCTAGTCTCCTCTGGGTATGAGCATACGTTCGGCAACTCATCCCAGATTTGCTTGAATATGGTGGGGCTAATAGGGCGTCTGGTGTCTGTCCCCTCGGACATGCCCGCGCCCAACCTTTCAGCATCTTCCGGAGTGCAAATGCCCTCGTGGTGTCAGGGAAGCCCCAGGCTTTTTGAAACCAGCCAATGTGCTGCTCAACCGTTGCTCGGGTGCCCCCCCCCCCCATGTTTTTTGATCAGCATGTATTCCCACAGCTGTGCCACTGGGATAGGCCAAGTCCCTGCCCACCCTCGTGCGTGCTGCACTTCCAGGAAACAGTTCACCCCCCCCGGTAAGTTATTCACGTCCTAGATGATAGTGCATTCTCAATTAACTCCCAGGCTTCTGGGTTATCAATTCCCAAAGGAATAGTGCAACTTCCTTGGGCTGGAGGTCTGCCGCTGGAGCCAATTCTCGAAATCTCTGCCACTGCAAACGAGAAAGAGCTGTGCTGCGTGAACTGCACTGGTTGCCAGTACAGTGGCAGATTACCTTCAAGGTCGTGTTGCTGACCTACAAAGCCTTAAAAGAGCAGGGACCCCATTACCTGAAAGAACTTCTATGTCTTTACTGCCCCACCCATCCACTCCGATCCTCTGGCGAGGGATTGCTAGAGATTCCCAGGGTATCCCTTAAAACATCAGGGTGGAGATCTTTTGCCTTTATGGCACCTACCCTGTGGAATTCTGTACCTCACCAGATACGTTGAAGCCAGACCGTAGAAGTTTTTAAAACATTGCTGAAGACATATTTATTTAGCCAGGCATTCTCAGGAAAGTATTTTTTTTTGTTTTTGTTTTTGTTGACCGGGTAAGTGCACTAGACAAATCCTGCCTATTTTCAGGCACGACCCGGGGGAGGGGGACACAGATGAATGCCAACTGACCTTGAACCAGATGAAGCTGTTGGTGGTATTTTTAGTGAATGAGGGAAATTTGGCCAGGACATTTAATATATATGTATATTTTTTAATATATTTTAATATGTTTTATCGGTTTTATTTTAAAATTGTGTGTTTTTGCTGTAAAGGCACCCTGAGCATTGGAAGGGCGTCTTGTACAAAAAAAGTGTTGACTGACTGAGCATCAGCGATGCCATTTTCAATATCTGGTACGTGCACAGCCTTAAAGTTGATGTTCATCAAAAAGCATTTTAGGACAAACACCCGCATGAGGTTGCCCATTGGGCCCTTGCCCCCTAATTCTTTGTTTATGGCATACACCACCCCAGTGTTGTCGGACCTAAATGTGATGTGTTTGCTCCTCAGCAAGTCGTCCCAGATCACCAATGCCACTACGATGGGGAAGAATTCCATCACCATGATCTGCCTCGTAATGCCTTGTCTTACCCATTCTGGAGGCCACTGCCCTGCACCCCACTTACCTTGCAGGTAAGCCCCGAAGCCTTGGCCCCCTGAGGAGTCTGTGAAGAGTTCTAATTCCTGGCTGGACACTGGAACCGGCCACATCGACACCCTATTAAAGCAGTGCAAACATGCCTGCCAAATGCCTAGATCCTCCCACACTGACGCTGTGACGCAGATTCTGTGGTGTGGTTATGTGCAGCCCACCCCTACGCCCGCGAGGCGCCTCATGAATGTCCTGCCCATGGGCATTACCCAGCAGGCAAAGCTGAGGTGGCCCACCAATTGATGGAGCTCCCGCAATGTGACTTTGCGCGCCCTCATTACCAAATCCAGCCGGGTGCACAAGGCTGCCAACTTTTCTTGGGGGAGCCGGAACACCTGCTCACTCGTGTCAGTTTTGATCCCCAGGAAGGAAAGGCGTGTGCGTGGCCCTTCCATCTTATCCTGAGCTAGTGGTACTCCCAGTTCAGCACACACCTCGTGGAATGCCATGATGTGCGCGCACTGCCCCGAGCCGGCCTCATCTACAAACAGGAAGTCGTCCAAATAGTGTACCGTGTGACAGAGTTTGGCTTTTGGGGCCGTGGCCCAGTGTAGGAACGTGCTAAATTGCTCGAAAACTGCACATGCAACGGCGCACCCCATGGACATGCAGCTGTCCATGTAGTAGTACTCATCAAATTTGATGCCTAGTAGCTCTCTATCTGCCGGATGCATTGGCAACAAGCGAAATGGTGAGTCTATATCAGCCTTCCCCAACAGTGCACCCTGGCCCGCCTGTCGCACCACTTCCACTGCCCTGCTGAACAACACATAAAACACCTCAGTGTCTACTGGGTCAATGTAGGTATTAACTGAATCCCCCTCTGGGTACAACAGGTGGTTTATCATCTGGAAATCGCCCAGCATCTTTTTAGGAACTAACCCAATGGGGGACACCCTGAGGCGTGGGCAGGGGGAAGAGGTGAAGGAGCCAATGATCCGACCCACGGGCAGCTCCTTCTGGAGTTTGCTTAGCACAACCTCCAGTCGCTCTTTGGCAGATTGTCAGCCTTGTATGCCCTCCTTGGGTTTTGGTAAGATATACGAAACCCCTCCCTGAAACCTGACGCCAAAGAACGAGTTGCCATCCTGTCTGGATAGGTGGCCAACCACCTTTCAATATTTTCTGCCTTGATTGGCATTGGCAGCCTTTGCCTCTCCCTTCTGAATGGACCGAAAATTACTGGCCTTCCCTGCCTCTGCAGCCTTCCCGCACTGCTGAAATGGGTGTGGCTTCCCGCAGGCCATGCACTCATGCTTGTATCTGCAACCCTCGGTCTTGCATGCTCCTGATTGTAGCTGAAACAATGCCTTTCCCACCCACCTCTCCCCCCATCAGCCTTTCTTTGGTGAGGAGGCGCCTCACCAGGAAGCCACTATCTGTATGTTGCAGCCCACATCCTAAATCTATGGTTAACAGAAGTGGAGGTCCAAGACTGCCCATGACCTCGCCGTGTCCACCTGCTTTCTCCTCCGGTATTCCTCATCGTATTCTAACACCCCCCCCGGCTTACTAGCATGCATAGTCATTACCCTATTAAAGTAAACCCACAGCCCTTCAGCCTTACTCGGGCTGCCCTGGGTGAGGATACCTGCGTAAATTGCAAATCCTGCTGCCCAATTTTACCACATGTGGAGCACTGCTGCTTTGCGCTTCTGCTCCACCCCATCATCTCCGTCCTTGTCCTTATCTTTATCCGGTTCCTTAGGCCAGTTCAGTAGAGAGAAGACATCGACATATTCCCCACTGAGAATCTGTTGCCTCACCTTGTCTGGCAGGTGTGAGCCAATGGGCTCTGCCAGGGATCTGAAACTCCCTCACCCTTGCTGCCCTTTAGTTTCGGGTGAAGGCGAGGCCGCACCCGGGACTACGTGCCACGACTTCCCCCCTAAAGTAGAAGGCATCTGAACTGCTCCTGGCCAGGCGCTCTCCCTGTCAGCTAGCAAAGCTAACAGCCAGTTGAGTTTTTGTTCCACCTCAGACTGACTTGCACTGCAGAGTGACAGTTGTGGGACAAGCACCCCCACTCCCGGTGGCATTGCCCCAGCAGGACTTTCAGGAACTGCTGTGGGCTGGGCCCCCTGACCCCCCTGTGAGAGCTGTTGCAGTGACCAGTACCCCGCGCCCCAAGATGGGGTGAGCACCTGGGGTGGGACAGGCTGACTGGGCCCCTGGCCCTGCTCCAGCAATCCCAAGCTTGCCTGTGGTGGCACTGGCTGTCCCTGGCTCAGGCCCTCTGGCTGCCCAGGTTTAAGGAAGCAATTTTCTGCTGCTGCCCCACTTCTTTTTGGGAGTGCCCCCGCTCCTTAGCAATGCTCTTAATTCCTCTGCCGACAGATTGTCTAATTCATGCATACCCAATCCGTGGTCTGTAGCCACAGCTCCTTGAATCACCCTTGTCTTGCGTGGCTTCTTAGGTGGAGGTGGGAACAGTGGCTGTTCATCTGAAAGGGGCTTCAGCTTCTCCAGCATTTGCCCCAGGTTGCCCAGCCCCAACATCTGGGGCACGGGTTCGAGTGGCAGAGTCAGCAGTGCCGGGGTCTCCGGTTGCTTCTCCGGGATGGCCTACTCTGGGGCCTTGGGTTTGAGCAGGGGCACCTGCCCGGAGGGTCTGGCGCCGCCTTTTTCACCCTGATCCCTGAACAGCGCATTCCACCACGCCTTGCCCTTGCCTCTGACGAGGGGCTGCCAACTGCTGCTCTAAGTCTCCATTCATGTTTTGTATAATGTCTTGAAATCTGAAAGTAAAACACCTGCAGCCACGCCCCCCGTGCGGTGCTTGGGCGTCACCGCACCGCCTCGGGGTCACTAGACCCGGGGGGAATCTTAATACCTCTGTTGTGGGGGGGGGGGGAGACCGCCACTATCAAATGAAAGTTTGTGGAGGGGGGGTGGCACTGGCTTGCGCCCCTCAGCTGGAGGCCACTGAGCCCACTGGCACCTGGGCCGTCCCGGGTCCCATACTCTCTCAAATGCACAACCCAATGCTACACAAATATTCAGTTTCCCATGAGTTTGGGGGGTGCCCCCCTATGGAACACATCCACCCCGAGGTGAGGAAGAAAGGTCCCTTGAACTGCCTGTGCCAGGATCTGCCTCCCCCCACCTGCCGCCCGTAATCTGCTTTTATTCATTTATATATAGATATATGTATGCATACATGTACATATGTATGTACGTATATGTATATGCCACACACACACACACACACACACACACACACACACACATATATATATATATATATATATATATATTAGAAGGCAAAATACTCCGTTTAATGCATCAGTTACGGTTGTTCCACAGCGACAAAAGCGAGGAAATTCGATGTTAGGTTTGAAACCCCTTTGCACCCCTCAGCCCACCCCCAACTGCAATCAGAGTCGCGTTGGGGTCACCCTAACTCTCACCTCATCACATGTGGAAAGAAGCTGAGGAATAGGAGAATGGGGTGAGAGTTAGGAGCGATGACTAGCGATGCACCCCGATTCCAGTTGGGGGTGGGCTGAAGGGGTGCAAAGGGGGTTTCAACCCAACATCGAATTTCCTCGCTTTTGTCGCTGTGGAACAACCCTAACTGATGCATTAAATGGATTTTTTTTTTGCCTCTAATTTCCCTTCTTTTTGAGAATTTTAAGGAGAAATAGTGAATGTAATGCGGCGGCAGGAGCGCGGGGCCCTGTGATGTCTTGTCACATAGCAACATTGTGCCCACAAATGCAAATTGTAATGCGCATGGTGACGCAAAGCGAAACAGAAAGAGAAACAGTACTGTAGATAGAAATGTTAAAAACAATGCAAATGCAACCGCAAATGAAAACGCAAAGGGTAACACACATGGTGGCGTAAACGTGAACAGTAAGTGAAACCGCTATGGAACCGCAAGCGGAAACGGTAATGGTGACAGTAATGTAAGCGCACTGTCTGGTTTTCCCCAAAAGCTGTATAGAGAAAGACAGTGAGTACAAAGAATGTATGCAAAATAATGACTCTCTAACAGAAGAATGAGGACTTGGAATAATAAATTGCTTTATCTCAGGAACCGTACAACATAGAAAAAAAATTTAAAAGTAATATGAATTATCACTTTCCTGGCTAGTTTAGTGCTTGGCCCCCATTAGGGGGCTAAGCATGTTTTTGACGAAAAGTCCGTATCTCGCACTGTTTCCGAGACACGAGCCCTGAAAGGTGCGGCGAATGCCGTAATGTTATCCTATGGGAAAAAAACAGAAGTTCGGAGTGCCATAACTTTGCCTCCCTGTAATATTTTTTCACCAAACCACTGAAAGGCACAACTGTGGGATGTTGGCTGTGTTCCCTGCAAATTTCAGCCCAGAAGACCAAACCGTTATTTTGCAGCAGGGCGCCAAACGATTGCTGCAATGCATTGTACGCCGTAATTTTATCCTATGGGAAAAAGTGTCAACTTTGGAGTACCGTAACTTTACCACCGTGTAGTATTTTTTCAACAAAGCACTGAAAGGCACATCTGTGTGATGTAGGGTGCGTTCCTTCCAAATTTCAGCCCAAAACTCCAAACCATTCTTTTGCAGCGAGGTGCCAAACCATTGCTGTCATTTTCCCACAGCCTAGAAAAGTACTGTCGCAATTTGCGAAAGCTTTTGCAAAAATCTGCGACACTTTCGTGAGTGCGACACTACTTTGTGAAAGTACTTTTTTCCAGAAATCTGAAAAACATATTTCTGGGGTGTTTTACCCCAAAATAAAGACATGGCTAGCATCCTCAGGGTCCGACTAGGTGAATACAAAAAGAATTAGGTTGCTACAGGGTCCCAAATTTAAATGCCAAGCATTTTTCTGATCAACTGAAAACAAAATGGCGGATTTGCAACAGTAAAAAGGCCATCTGCGAAAGTAAAAACTGCATTTGCGACACTGTTGAACTTTTTGCTAACTTTTCCCATTGACTTATAATGGGAACTTGTTTTTTTGAATAACTTTTGAACCGTTTAATATTTTTTCACGAAATCTTCGAAAGGCACATTGGGGACCATGGCCGCATGTTCCCTGAAGATTTCAGACCGGTAAGCGCAAACCGTGCAACCTGTAGGCAACTGTAGAATTCACAAAAGCGCAACCGCAGCAGGAGATCACGCTTAATAACTCCGCAGCCGCACATGCGACTGCATTAAAACTTGGCAGATCCCATGCTTATGGGTCTGATTCTGTATTCCAAATTTCAGGCAAATCCGTTGAACGGTTGCAAAGTTATTAAGTTGCAAAATTTGGGGTTTAACATGTAAATAGCTCCTCAACCCCAATTATGGTAGCACATAATATACTGTATACATACACACACACACATTTTTATTAATTCATACTTATGGCTACCCACACATCTCTTGGTTTATTTAATGAATGAGCAGGCTTAAGCCTTTGTGAACCAAGTGATCCCCACTAGGCACAACTGCCTGTTTTCGGGGGCTACCTGGAAGCACAGGGGAGGTTAACTGACTTGCTCAAAGTCACACGGTATGCAAGCAGAGGTTGTGGGAATCAAACCCCAGGTCTGCTGAATGTACCAAGCTCATTCGCAGCTCACTACTCTTCCCTCTAGGCTATACTGTCAACCACTTGCCCCTGCATACTGACAGAACCTGCAAGCCTATACTGCTTGCCTGCAGGTGTAATTATAATTTTGTCTCCTTGTTCCAATGTGCCTGCGCACTTTCTAATTGCCCGGCGACTGCCCAGTGCCATACTTAAGATGGCATCCGCCACGCCTATGCACATGCGTGAGTCTGAATCGGCCTCACGCGTGTGCACTGGACACCTTGACATCACTTTCCTGGCTGGTGCGGGAGAGACACGTCACCACGCCAGCCTACAGAGCGAGCGAGAGAGGATCTCACCGGGGAACCACTGGTGGGGACGAGAATGCTTAATGGTTCCCCCCACATCCCCGTCCTATTCTTTTATGTGAGAGCTGCATGCGACCCCACTTGTCCTCCATGGATGCCTTGTGGGGCCCGGGACATGGCAGTGGGGAGACCACGCCACGTCCTCTGGGATATGACGCCTTCAGACATCGGGCCCGCCACCCATGGATTCCAGTGCCACTACCTCCTGGCGACAGAGCACAGGTAAGCCACTGGTGGGGCTCAACGCTAAAGTACCTTGAGCTCAAGTACACACAGCCATCTTTTAAGCACTGGGGAAATAGAGCGGCTTGCTGAGAGTCACCAGAGGAGACTGTGGGATTCCAACCGAGGATTTTATAACTGTAGCCCCAGCCTCAAACCATGTAGGCGGCAGCCTGGCAGACTGAATCGCATCACACCTGCTGCTTGGAACATGCGGTCATTGGTACACGCAGCAGGGGGACTAAACCTAGCCCAGAAACTGGCAACGTCAGCTGCTGGCCGCAGCCTCCATCCCCAAGTTCTGCAGCTCCTCACCTCAGGCGACTGCAGCCTCTCAGACTAGCCAGCAGGAGAACACCCCAGCCAAATAATCCCCTTAAAACTAAAAAAGATAATTATTTAAGGGGGACCCAGTGCTATCAGCTGAAAAGGTAGCCAGGCATTCCTTATCACAACTATAATCTTATGCCTGGTGTACCACCCAAGGCCATGCGACTCAAGGGCCATGCCCAAGCCTTACCTCCGGTCTGGTATGTCCCAATGATCCTGGCTTCCTTCTGCGACCTGGGACAAGGAGGAATAAGGAGGAATTCTTCCACTGCAGTCCCTCTTAAGGGCTTAGCTCCTCCACCCCTTCTGGGCAGTCCTTCCTGCATTCCCTTTGTCCATCCAGGTGGCCTTGGTTATGCCCCCAGACAAAGTCCCCCCCTGCTGCAATACCTTGCAAGCTCCTTCATTGTGGTATCCTCTTGTTCGGGGGGGGCAGAAAGAGGAAGAGAGGGGGGGCCATGGTACAAAACTATGGCGGACACACTATGTGTGATGGCACTGCAGTCTTTTTGGGAGGGGGCAGTAAGCAATGTGGGACCCATGTAACTGCAATAATCAAAGTATTTCTTAGCTTACATTTTTTCCCTGTATAAGTGATCAAAATTTACCATTATAATTGTGGCTAGTGCAACAATCTGTGGGCTAGTGCAAAAAAACGTTAAGGTTGACCCCAGCATATCCTTTTCTGCAACTTAACTGTGTGTCCTGCTTAATTTTATAGTGTGTGTGTTCCCTCCCTCATTTTATAATGCTTATATGTTTATAATTTTGTACTTTGAAATTGTAACTATAATTTATTTTGTGCACAGGATTGTCTTGAAAACAGGACTGTAAGATCCTAATGACATTATCCTGTATAAAAATAAAGTTTTACATAATCTACGCTAAGCTACCAGCACACCTAGGTAGCACACACACGCGACTAACACTGCTCAGCATGAATGAAAACAGCTACACTTAGAGCACCTGTAATGTCCGCGCTATCATTTCTAGGTGGCCATTTTCACCCATGCTATTTCCTCCGCACATATTTCACCACGCTCTTATTCCCATGCGCTATTGACCAAATACCTAGGGGAACACAAGTAGCAACACACACGAAAAAGTGGAACGCTAAGAACATAGTTATCACAGGTAAGGGTACATAAGTATTTTCAGGTAACACATGGAGTATAGAAACTGGGAATGCTACGTTTGGTGCAGTGCAGTTACTGTGGGGCAGGAAGCACAGAACATACAGGAAAAACTCAACAGTTCCAATATTTAAAGCTGGGGACATGGGCAAGTACAAAATCACAGTCCAGTTTCTTTGCTGGCTCCCTTGCCTAAAGTTCTTGAGCGGATAAGTCTTTGATCAGATGACTGACTGTTTACTTAAGCATGACATTTTGACTACTACTCAACATGGATTTCACCCAGATCACAGCACGTCGACGTCCTTTGTCAGGTTCACACAGGCAGTTCACCAGGCCCTAGATAGGGGCTTCTTTACTACGGCTACCTCTGTGGACCTGATCAAGGCTTTTCATTTGGTGAACCATAAGTTTAACCCACTTTATCTGCACTTCTTAAACTGGGTTTGTCTTCTGAGGCCGTTGGTTGGTTTGAGAGCTACCTCTTTGGTCATTCTCAATCGACAAAAATTAAGGGATGCATCCTCATCTGTAGTTTCACTGGGTGTCCCCAGGGTTCCATTTTGGGTCCCCTTTTAATTTAGTTTATTTCTGAACATACTATCTTCTTTTTGTTGTAAAACAAAAACATTTCTTTACGCAGATGACACGATGATCCTCACAAGCGGTCCCGATCTTTTGGATGTACATAATGACTTGGCTTGCGATTTTGTTGCAATTCAAAAATGGTTTTGCCTTAAATTGGTATTAAATACAAAAAAAAACTATTATTTTTTATAATCATAGAAAAAAAGTTGGCTGATGATCCTATTCTTTTACTACATACACTGAAGGGCCATGACACAGAACAAGTCAGGACCTTTAAATATTTAGGACTTCTACTGGACGAATCTTTAATATGTGAAAAGCTTATTAATACCATGATTAATCGAACACATCAAAGACTAGGTTCTCTCTACATAGACTTAACTCGTCATTTGTCCCTTCCACTAAGCTGTTGCTGTCTCAGGAGTTTCTTATTGCCTCTGATGGACTTTGGACTGTTTCATCATTCAGCGGGTACGGGGTTATTAAATAAAGTTAAGACCTTACTGAATCAGATTGCTAGATTTGCTTCTCAACTACTATATGCTACTCGCCATTGTAATTTGTGTAACAATTGGACTGGCTGCTGCTTGATCAGTGGTACCAGTTCCAACTTGGCACCTTAGCCAGGAAAGTAATTCTGGACAAGGTTCCAAGCTCTTTTCCAAGTAATTTTCAAAAAACACGGTACTACTGCTCTAACCAGACTATAATTGGTTCATTGTTCCTATAATGAAAACTTGCATTGGTCAAAGATCACCGTTGTATACGTTGCCTGTAGCTTTTAATGCTCTACCATCAATGATAACTTATACTAACATACTAAAAGCCAGCAGAATAGGCCAAATGGTCCGTGCTGTCTGCCTTACCACCCCCCAACCCCCGAGAGGGTCTTCTTTGGTTTCAGTTTCCCCTTGTACCTGTCCCACCCCTTCTTGAAGCCCTCCTCCACCAGCCTCCCGGGCAGCTCCACCACCCTCTCAGTGAAAAAATGCTTCCAACATTCCCTCCCCGTAATTTCCCCCCTCCAGCTTCCACTCATGTCCCCTGGTTGTTTCCCCTTCTGAAGTCTAAACAGCTCCATGGTCCCACTCCTAATTATTCCTTTTACATACTTGAAAACCTCAATCATATCTCCCCTGTCCCTCCTCTCCTCCAGTGTGTAAAGTCCAAGCTCTTCCAGTCTCTCCTCATAAGGCCTCCCTTCCATGCCCTGAATCATCCTGGTCGCTCTCCTCTGGACTCTCTCCAGCAGCGCTATGTCCTTCAGACAGGTCTCCAGAACTGTACATAGTACTTGAGATGCGGCCTGACTAAAGCATTATATAGAGGGAGGATCACCTCCCTCCTTCTGGACGTAATTCCCGTGGCTATGCAGCCTAATATCCTGTTTGCTTTGGCTGCAGTTCTTCTACAATTTTTAGATTTATTCATTTTGACATCTACCACCGCCCTTAAATCCCTTTCTCCCAATGTTTCAAGTTCAAGTTTCAAGTTTATTGCAGGAAAGACTCCGTTGAGCAAGCTCACCCACAAGGAGGTCCTGAGGCACATACATATACAGTTCGCAATTACACAGACAGGAGATATAAAATGTAGAACAAATAATCAAAAATATATCCCAGAGGTATACACAATAGAAGTCCTTATGCTATATATGCAGTACATTCCAGCTTTAACCTTGCCCTAAATTATGTGGCTTGCAGTGTGACCCCCCCAGGTGTATACATGGCCCAGGTTTTTGACCCCCAAATGAAGTACCTTACATTTCCCGGCATTAAATTTCAGTCCCCATCTCCTTGACCACCCCTCCAGGGTATCCAGATCCCCCTGGACTGTCTTCCTCGCTTCTTCACAATCCACCAGTGCTCCCAGTTTTGAATCGTCTGCAAAGAGACTCGACCTATTTCTAACCCCCCTCCCTATATCCGAGATGTAGGCACTGAATAAGAGTGGTCCCAACACTGAACCTTGAGGGACCCCACTGATTACCTTCCTGGGGGAGAAGAGTATCCCACCCACCATTACCCTCCGTAAATGCCCTGAAAGCCAATTTTCAACCCAAATGAGCTCCTGTCCTCCCACCCCCATCTCCCCCATTTTTGCTATCAGTCCATTATGGGGCAGTGAATCAAACCCCTTGCTGAAATCTAGGTATAGGACATCCACCGGCCTATGTCTATCCAAGGCCCCCCGTCACCCAGTCATAAAACTCTACGAGGTTGGACTGACATGATCTCCCCTGGACGAATCCATACTGTTGTTATCCTGGTATCCTAACCTTTCCAACTGCCTCCTAAGCCTCTCCTTGATAAAGCCTTCCATTACTTGTGTTAACTTGTGTTAGCAACTCTTTATATACATTCAGACTGGCCCTTATAAAGCATCTTTTCTCCAGTAATAGATGTATTTGTTACACTGACTAGCCTTAACATTGTTGTGTATCTTTGCTTGACTGATTATATTTTGTGTCATTTTGCTGGGCTGTAGTTTTGTGTAATTTTGTTATTCTGTAGTTTTATTTGTTCTGGTCACCCAAGTAAACGGGTCTTTGGCACATGGACTTTTCCAGATTTTATATAAAAAACAAATACAGGCACACAAAAAGAGTTTAAATAGTATGCAACAGAAAAAAAAATGCTTTATTTATAGATGCCATTGGTGCTCCCGATAATGTGAGTAATAGCCTAGTTTTCTCATCTATTGTAAAGAAGTACTTTTCAGAAAATGTTTTGAATCGGTACTGAAACTCACCCTAAGAATTGGAAATGCTCTAAACCCACTGGAACAGTAAAAAAAAAAAAAACAATCTGGGAGGCATTCAGGAAGCTGAAAAAAAAAAACCCACAAATAAAGGAATCTCAGAACTCAGGCAGTAATGACAACATGGAGTCCACAGTATTTTACCTCAACACTACGTGTCTTCTCCAAGGCATTTCATCAGGGGACGGGGTTATGATGAACAGTACTCCAAATTTATTCAGTTCCAATTAAAGACACAGTCACAAAAGTGACTTCACCATAACAGAAGGCCAAACGCCAGATAGATTGTGTTACCCCTAATAAAAGTAAAAACATATAGCACAAAATCTGGACTTAATGGGAGGTCAAAATAAATTGAAAAAAGTCAACCAACCAAAAACTGACAGGGAGGTCAAACAGTAAAGGAATTGTGCAGCAAAACCTTGTTGGGAATAAAAATGGCCATTAATACAAGATGCCTATAAAAAATCAATACAGCATTTCAAATAATACTGCAGCTGCCAATATATAAATGTATTAAAGTTCTTTCTATACGATAATATCATGTAGCTGAACAGTATTAGGATGAAAATGCAATTAAACAACAAGGGGAAAAAATAAAAAGGGGTTGGGAAAAAGACAAGATAAGGGAAAGGAAAGGGAGTGGGAGGATATGTTGGGGAATATGTAAGGGAGTGGAGGGAGAGGGGAAGGGAAAGGGGAGTGGGGGGGTGAAGGTGTATGAAGGGATGGAAAAGAAAGAAAGTATCCTACTCTGGCTATATGCCCCATATTGCACTTCAACAAATACACAGGAACCCTGTCGAGACGCTTTATACAGTACAGCCAGTACTCATCTTTTTACAAATAATTTATATGAAATGTTAATTATAATGAGAGAATTATTTTCAACAAAGTCATAAATTAAAAATTATAAATAAAGGTAATATTACGGGGGTATATGGGAGGACCTAGAATTATATACAAAAGCCCCAGATGGGACTTTACAAGAAAGGGGTAATATGCAAACAGTTAAGTCCCTGGGGTGATAAAGCTCTGAGGGTATAGATCCATCTTGACTCTTTTTGTAAGAGTTGTTCACCCTGTCTCCACCCCCTTTTGTTGGGCTCAACATGTTCTAAGCCCATAAACTCAAAGTCAGAGGGGTTGTGGTTATGATACTCATGAAAGTGTACCTTAACTGGAGTGCAGGGCTCCCATATGTGTTCTTGCATTCATTCCTTTAATGCCCTTTTCGTATGCCCCACGTATATCATGGGGCAGGAGCACATTACTACATAGACCCAGGGTTTTAAATAATTGATTAGCAGTTTTTTTCCTGGGACTATACTAACTGTACAGAAAATATTTATAAAGATTGTCTAGAAGTGCTGTGTTTGTTAAACACAGTGAGGCAAGAGCTATGCATTTTCACAAAGATTTAGCACTTTTATGAGCAAAACGCTAATCAATTTTTAGAGTTAAATAAATCCCTGAAACCACATATGTAGTTAAGCAAGATACAGATTGCTGAATCTTTACTTGTTTACGGGTGGAAGGGTGAACAAAAACCATGTCCTGTACACAGTACCGGCAAACATTACATGTGCCACAACGAAAACTACCCATAGGTTTTGGGGGCATCCAAGCTGGACGCTGCACATTAGAGGGCCCTTCATAAATGCTGTGTGTTAATAATTTCACCAGGTTTTCCCCCCTCCTATAGCTGACCCTGGGATTAACACAGACTGCTTCACTAAGGGCTGAGTCCCCTTGGAGCACAGGCCAAAACTGTCTGCTAATAGAAGAAACCTTGGTGGCTATCTGACTGTACTCTGTGACAAAGGTAACTGGTTGATGGTTGGAATTTGTTTTAGGTTTAGGGGATATAAGATCACATCTATTTTAGCTTCTAGCCCTTTGAATTGAGATTATTAACATTGTACCCAATAAAGTTCAAACCATCCATTGATTCTCCTGATACAAAATGGCCACCCAGGGTATAATGAGTTAAGTGCATCTTCCAAATAACCTCTATCAAGAAAGTGCTTTTTCATTTCATCTGCTTGTCTCAAAATCTAACAATGAGGAACAGTTGCATCTGAGATGTAAAAACTGACCATAAGGAGTGGGCTTCTTGAGATGGTGTGGGTGGGCACTAGTAGCAGGAGGGCATTGCCCGAAGTGGGCTTCCTATAAGTTTCAGACTGTACAGTATGTCCATTGACACCACTCAAGTGTAAATCCAAAAATGTAATGGAAGACAATTCCATTGTGGACGTAAACTGCAGAGCTAGGTCATTTTGGTTGATAAAATCAACAAAGGATGCAGCAGATGCTACATCCCCCTTCCAGATCAGCAGAATATCTTCCAGGTAACATCCCCAAAAGAATATGTGGGAGAGAAAGGGGTTCCTGCCAGGGTCAAACAACATGGTCCCCTCCCACCATGCAAAAAACATGCTGGCATAGGAGGGGGGCCATGGTAGTACCAATGGCAATGTCCCTGTTCTGTAAGAAATACTTCCCGTCAAAGACAAAATAATTACTACTAAGAATAATGTCTGTCGCTTCCAAATGAAAATTGTTTGATATAGAAAGAACTTTAGTACACTTATATATTGGTAGCTGCAATATTATTTGAAATGCGGTACTGATTTTCTATTGGTATCTTGTATTAATGGACATTTTTATTCCCAACAAGGTTTTGCTGCACGATTCCTTTACTGTTTGACCTCCCCGTCAGTTTTTGGTTGTTCGACCTTTTGCAATTTATTTTGACCTCTCAGTAAGTCCCGGTTCTATGCTATATGTTTTTACTTTTATTAGGGGTAACACAACCTATCTGGTGTTTGGTCTTCTGTTATGGTGAACTCACTTTTGTGACTGTGTCAAACTGGAACTGAATAAATTTGGAGTACTGTTCACCATAGTGAATGAACTATGGTTGAGTCGAGATACCACTCATGAGGATCTGTCGCTGTTCTGCTTAGATGGTCTGCCAGTTCGCTCTGCACTCCTGGCAAGCAGACAGCCTGAATTAGAGCCTTGTGCCCTAGGCAACATTCCCCCCACACTAATCACTTCCCTGCATAAAGGGTAAGAGTGTGCACTGCCCTGCTTGTTCATGTAATACATCACTGCTTTCTTGTCCATTTTGAAGGAGAATGTTCTTGTGACAGAGAATGTCCTTCAAAGCTCTGATTGCATAAAGGACAGCTCTCATTTCTAGGAAATTTATGTGAAGCTGGGACTCGTCCTGAGTCCATGTACCTTGGGTGTGGAGATCGACAGTGAGCTCCCCACCCCATCAGGGACTCATCTGTGGCAATGGAAATCTGGTGATCCAGGGGAGCAAAGGTATACCCTACCAGAAGATCGTCTTCTTGCGACCACCAGGTGAGTGACCTCTTCAGAGGTTCTGTCACCTTGATGAGAGAGGACTGAGGGTGAGTGGTTGGGGACCACTGAGTACTGAGCATCCACGGAGAGGTTCTTATGTGGAGGCGTGCTAGGGGTACAGTGAACACCGAGGATGCCATGAGACCCAGCATCCACTGCATCGCGATAGCTTGAGCTGAACTGTTCTCTCTGATGTATCAGATCATCTATAGGATATTGCTCCTTCTGTCCTCTGGAGGTGTCTAGAAGAGTTCCTATATAAAAAGGAGCTTCTGGGAGGGCTGCAACTGTGAAAAAAAGATTGTGTGTGTGGTTTTTTTTTTAGGTTTAGCAGGACTCCCACGGATGTGAGAGAACTTGCGGCCATGGCATCGAGAGCTCCTTGCCTGGAGGGGCTTGCTAGGAGCCAATCATCCAGATACAGGAACACTTGGATTCCGACCTTTCTGAGATGCATTGCAAGAATTGCACAACACTTTGTAAAAACTCATGGTGCTGAGGATAGCCCAAAGAGCAGGACTCTGAACTGATAATGCTGGCCCAGAGCTACAAACCGTAGGTATCTGTGATGCTTTTGGGTGTATAGGGATATGTTGGTAAGCATTCTGCATTTCCAGGGAAGCTAGCCAATCGTGTTGATGAAGCAAGGGTTAACAGGGTCCCGAGCGATATCATCTTGAACTTTTCCTTGAAAAGAAACTTGTTTAACTTTGAGGTGCAGAATGGGGCGCATGCCGCCGGTTTTCTTCGGGACCAGAAAGTAATGAGAGTAGAAACCTGTTTCTCGTTGAACCAACGGAACTATTTCTACTGCCTTGTTGTTCAGAAGGCCTTGTATCTCGGAGGCAAGAAGGTCTGACTGAGCTGTTGACAGCCTGGGCTGTCGTTTGGTAGGACGATCCGGAGGGGTTTCTGAAAGGTTGAGGGAGTACCCTCACGGATTATCCAGAGGACCCATTTGTCTAATGTAATGGACTTCCACTGGTTGTAGAATTGAGTCAGATGTCCTCCCACCCCTGAGGAGTCGTCCCCCTTGGGCAGAGACGGTGGAGGGGTTCAAGAGGGGGTGGGACAGGTACAGGGCAAGGGTTCTGGAAGCAAAATCCAGTGCAGCGAGAATATCCAGAACTGGGAAAGGAGAAGCCAGAGAAGGCGAGGGGAGCAGCAAGGTCAGCTCCCAGGGTGGGGGCTGACCAAATGAGCAGACACGAAAGAATGTTAGACCTATTCTGCTGGCGTTTTAGTATGTTAGTATAACCCCGTCCCCTGACGAAGTGACTTGGAGAAGACAAGAAGCACTGGGGTAAAGTGCTGCAGACTCCATGTTATCATTACTGCCTAAGTTCTGAGATTTCTTTTTTTTTTTTTTTTTCAGCTTCCTGAGTGCCTCCCAGACTGTTTTTTTGGTAATTTAAATTTCGGGTCAGGCACCCACTCGTTCCGTGGAGCATGTTTCTCCTGTGTTCTCTCCCCAATGGAACAGTACTTTGTAACACTACTGGTGCTTTAAAAAGAGCAGTTCAATCCCACACCACCAGTGCAGTGATAGGATTATGTCTCGCAATGCCAGTGACCCGGGTTCAGGAACAAGCCTGGGGCATCGGGGGCCAGCTGACCGGGGAGGAGGGCAGCACGTCCCAAAAGACACTCTCATCTCCTCTCCCAGGAAGGGAAGGCAGCATTCTCCACTACAACACCACCATCCGGGTGACCACTGGTGGCAGGAGGTGGGACAGCTGGAGAGTCTAATGGGAGGGAGACGCAGCCTGGCTCTGGGGCATGGCCACGTGATAGCATGCACATGCGTGCCATGGAACCCTAGCTGGCCAGACAGTGGGAAGAAACACGAACAGGAAAAAAAAAACAATGCACAGCAGCATGAAGCTGGCACTCTCAGGCCCCACCACTCCGGAATGCCCACTGGTCCCCCATATATAAAACAGGCCCAGGAAGGTCTCATTACTGACAAAGCTCCCAAAAGAAACAACCATGAAGAAAATACCCCACCCCAGAAGACCAGGTAAGCAACACAGAAGAGAAGGGTGGGGTTGGGAGGCAGCCTGGCAAAGGTAGATGAGTAGTTTTGTTCCAGGTTTGAAACACTTGTATGCACCCACATTTTATTTTACCCCTTTTTTTAAAAAATGGCGACTAAATCATGTAAGTAATATATGACAGCATGGGCATGCATTATGGTGATATCCTGGAGGTGGAGCTGCTCAGCAGTGCGTGGTCATCAATGCCGTCAACTGCACTTCTACAATGCCACCAACAGGAGATACCAGACAAGCGACACTGTGTCACTCACCCTCCAGTACCTGTTTTACCTCCTTTGTGACTGTACTTAGCACCAGAAAGACCGTAGGACCAATGAACAAAAGATTTGTGCTTATATAAACTCTAACATGCACTGCAGCCTATTGAATCCCCCACTGCTGCAGCCCTGCTCTGATGTCATCTGCAGGGAACTCTGGGATATGTAGTTACACAAAATGTCAGCCTGGAAGTGAACAAAATTAGTCAAATACAATCACGATTTTACTATACTATAGTAAACAGTAAGAAAAGAGGAAAATTATTTTGCACACAAATTGCAAACTGGAACCAGCCCCATACTTGCGAGTGGAGCTCTTAGTGCTGACTGTTCCTCTTTCAACAGTTTGGATTTGCCTCTGACAAGTTAAACTCCCACCCCCACACCTTTCCCTGTTTATATAAATGCCTCCCTGCATTCCTTCCCCAGTTTTTTTCTTCTTTCCCCACATTTAGAAGATGGAATGTTTACCATGGAATACAGGAGTTTAAAGGTCTGCACAATTCCACTGTCACGATGTTCATTTTCTAATAGCAGTGTCAGTGGCTCAGCAGGTAGCACACTCGCCTCTGAGGCCGGGAGATTAGAGGGCTGTGGGTTCAGTTCCCACATCTGGCACTTGCGTTAATATCCCAGTACTGACACTGTAGTGCAGCATGAGAGGGGTGCTGCACTTCTGAGGTGCTGTCTTTCGGATGAGACGTTAAACCGAGGTCCCATCTGCCTGGATTGGTGGCAGTTCAGGTGGATGTTAAAGATCCCATGGCACTTATCGAAAAGAGTAGGGGAATTTCCCCGGTGTCCTGGCCAAATGTCCCTCATTCACTAAAAATATCACCAACAGCTTAAACTGGTTCAAGGTCAGTTAGCATTCATCTGTACCCCCTCCCCCGGGTTGTGCCTGAAAATAGGCAGAATTTGTCTAGTGCACTTACCCGGTCAACAAAAAATAAATAAATGCAAACACAAAACAAATGCATTGTGTGAAGCCAAAGCCTTAATTTCATCAGTGGCTGGGTAAGCAGAAGAGATCTCCCTGGTAAGCATGTGAAGACAGAAGGTGGGTTTTTCCATGGTCAGCGAAGGAACAGAAGCAATAAAACTACTGCTTGTAATTTTCATTTACAAAATTTTTTTTTTGTTAAAAAACTTTGTTTCTCTCCTAGCTTCCACCAACCTGCCCCATTTGGACTGGTCCCCCCCCCACCCAACATTCTTGGGGTCTTAGCTTCACTCCACTGTCCTCGCCACTGGACCTGGTCTGACGTGTCCAGTCACCAGTGCAGGGCATTCTGGTAAACATGCCTTCATCCAGCCATGATCGGATTTTTTTCTCAGTTTTTCTCCCAGGGCCCACATGAATGCAATGTGCGAGCTCTGACTCGATGGAGATGCCCCCATCGTATGGATGCTTCCCCATGTGGTCTCACAGCGTTACCAGGCAGATTCCTCGAGGAGGCAGCCAATCAGCAAGACATGCTTACCCCTTCCCCTAGGGAGGAGAGTTGTCTAAGGGGGACACTCAATCCTCCCTCCAACGGGCAGTCCCCAAGTGATCCGAGTTCATTCCTGAACCTGAGTCACCGTCATAGCTGGCAGTAGCTCTACTGCTGTGCTACTGGATCGGACAGTACTTTTACTTGTTTGTTTATTTGTATAAGGAGAGGTTGATGATTAGGGAAACAACTTATTTTTTTAATCTATGAAGTTTTACTTTTAGGGCCTAGTTGAAGGTTTTCAATGCGTAAAAATGGCAGCCAAGTTTGTAATAGCAGCTTAGTTCCTGGCGTAGAAGGATATATTTGCTTACTGAGTAATGTAGCTACTATCATGTCCCAGTCCTAACTGCCCAACTAGGACTAGGCTAACCTGTTAGCCAAACAGGTGGCTTCATTTTTCTTACCCATTTTATAATAAAAATATTATCTGGAGAACTGACTACCATATACCAAAACCATGCCCTGACCAATGGTGATGGAGACTGTACACATTTTGTTTCGCATTCAGAAAAATGCATATATCTAACTTTGTAAACCGCTTGTAACCCTCTTGTTACCCGGGGTTACTAGAATCCCAGTAAGACCTAGTGGTAGACAGGGAAGGCAGCTTGTGAAATTCCAGTTAAATGGATTTCACACTGTCTCACTCTGTTCTCAGTCTCAGCTGAGACTGAGGGATGACATCACCATAGAACTGTCGCAGCTGCATGAGCCACACTGGAATCTGCAGAAGGGAGTTAGATTAGAATGTTGGGAGTTTTGAACAGTCAGTGTGTTCAGTCTGCAGTTGGAGATTGTTGTGAGAGAAGCACAGCAGTTCTGTGCACAGGCTCTTGGAGCCTCAGCTCTGAAATAGAGCTACATTTAGGGAAAGGTGTGTGTTTCCGCCTAAAGAGGGACACAGTAAGCTGTTCTTTAAAGTGGTGGAGACCGCTGATACGGGTCTCTGTGCCCCATCCCTCAGGGGATGGGGCGAGAAGGTTTGCCTGCTATTCCAGGGGCAACCCCCTGGCTACTGCTGGAGAAGAAGCTGCCTTGTTTTTCTCCAAGTGTGTGGGGTACAAGAAGATTTTAAGAGTCGCCTGTGGGGCACCTGCAACCAAAGGGTGAGTTCTGCTCTTTCTAAAGGGCCCATGTTTCATCCTGAACTGTGTTAAAGTGGGGATTGGACTGCTGAAGTAGTGGGAGGCCTAGAGTAATAGGCTTAGCCAAAAGTAAAGTATGTTCAAGTCCAGCACAAGCGGAAAGTCAAGACATGTAGAGGAGATGTGATATACGTCTACAGTAATCTACATTGCCAAGCTTTCAAAAGAGTTGTTTAGTATCCAGAGAAATGGCTGGGTATGGATTGTGGGAGCTGGAGGTGGGAGACCCCCATCTTTAGTAACCAGGTCCACCTCACGGATTTGCTCTGTGGATTTCTACCTTGCCACATGCACTTGGCCAGTGATGAGGGAAGTACCCAGACGTGGGATGGAAGGAAATTTCCCTTTAGGAGTCGAAGGCTCTAAGGTGGTTTGGGGAGCCACCAACAGGAAAACTGGTTCATTCCCATATGGACCGTGATCAAGTGGCCGGCTGGGGAGCAGGGCCATAGGAAAAACCCAAGTAGTGTACAAGTCGGGCTGTGTACCCAAAGCTGCGTGCAAGTCCGGGCTGTGTGCCTGGTGGGTTCAGAGCCTGAGGGCTGGAATAGTGAAGAAGTGTTCTGTGTCTCTAATCTGCATTACTGGGAATGTAGCCTCGTGGGGGTCTGTCTATGCTTTGTTTGTTAAGTTTGGATGTGAATAAAAGCCACACTTTAGAATCCCATTCCTGGGTTTGGACATTACAGTTATTGCTTCCTGTGTTCGGATTTACTTGGGTGCCCCTGTGCAGAGTAGCTAAACCTAGGCCCCCTGTGCCAAGTAACCTAGTCCTCCCCGAACCCAGTCCCCACCAGGTACTGCTGTCAGCTTCAACAGCATGCCACCTGTCATTCTGCAAAAAGGCAGGGATGAGGGCATTACACACTTATTTTTTAGTTAAAAATGTAACACAAGTTACTGCAACAGGCATCTTTTTCTGCCAAACTGACAAAAAAGAATATTTACTCTATTGTACACAGTGCCTTCAGAAAGTATTCACCCCCCTTGGATTTTGTCACATTTTGTGATGTTGCAAACTCAAATTAAAATAGATTTATATGGGATTTGTCAAGTATCTACACAAATTACTCTATAATGTCAAAGTGGAATGAAACATCCGGAATTTTTTATACATGTAATTTAAAATAAAAACCTGAAATGTCTTGATCTGATAAGTATTCACCCCCTTTGCTATGACACTCCAAATTGAGCTCAGGTACATCCAATTTCCTTGTGAGATCACTCTAAAACTTGAATGGAGTCCACCTGTGGTCAGTTCAAATGGTTGACATGATTTCAGAGGAAATACACCTGTCTATATAAGGTCCCACTGTTGACAGTGCATGTCAGATCAGAAACTCTACCATGAAGACCAAGGAGCTGTCTGTAAAACTCCGTGATAGAATTGTGAGGAGGCATAGATCTGGGGAGGGGTATAAAAATATTTCTAGGGTGTTGAAAGTTCCCAGGAGCACAGTCAAGTACATCATCAGGAAATGGAAAGATTACGGAACCACCCAGACTCTTCCTAGAGCAAGCCGTCCTCCCAAACTGAGCAACCGGGCAAGAAGGACCTTGGTCAGGAAGTGACCAAGAACCAATGACCACCCTGACAGAACTACAGAGTTCCATGGCTGAGATGGGAGAACCTGTCCAGAGGACAACAATCTCTGCAGCACTTCACAGATGTAGCCTCTATGGGAGAGTGGCTAGACGGAAGCCACTCCTGAGAAAAGGCCACATAATAGCATGCCTGGAGTTTGCAAGAAGGCATGTGGCAGACTCTGAGACCATGTGGCAACAGATTCTCTGGTCTGATGAAACAAAAATTGAACTCTTTGGCCTGAATGCAAAGCGCTATGCCTGGCACAAACCGAACACAGCTCATCACCTGTGTAACACCATCCCTACCATGAAGCATGGTGGTGGCAGCATCATGTTATGGGGATGCTTTTCAGCGGCAGGGATTGGGGCACTTGTCAGGATAGAGGGGAACAATGAATGGAGCCAAATACAGGCACATCCTTGAGGAGAACCTGCATTAGTCTGCAATAGACCTTGGACTGGGGCGAAGATTTACGTTCCAACAGGACAACGACCCCAAGCATACAGCCAAAGCAACACTGGATTGGCTTCAGAACAAGAAGGTGAATGTCCCTGAGTGGCCCAGCCAAAGTTCAGACTCGAATCCCATTGAGAATCTGTGGAAAGACTTAAAGATTGCGGTCCACCGACGCTCCCCATCCAACTTGACAGAGCTTGAGCAAATCTGCAAGGAAGAATGGGCGAAAATCCCCAAATCCAGATGTGCAAAGCTGATACAGACATACCCAAGAAGACTCAAAGCTGTAATTGCTGCCAAAGGCGCTTCTACAAAGTATTGACTCAGAGGGGTGAATACTTAAACAAGATATTTCAGTTTTTAATGTTTCATAAATTTTTGTTACACAATAAAAATATTTTTGCCCCTTTAAATTGTTGAGTATGCTGTGTGAATCAAGGGGAAAAAAAATAATTTCAATGCATTAAAAATTCTGGTAGTAACACAACAAAATGTGACAAAATCCAAGGGGGGGGTGAATACTTTCTGAAGGCACTGTACCTAATAACCTGAAACAGATATATGAAGCAACTAGAAAGAGGAATTATTCTCCTTCTAGTACATGCTCACACCTTAATTATTCTCTTTTTAGTACAAGCTCATATCATCAATGCCTTCCACAACTGGAAAACACAGTCCTGCTTGTTCTTTGGATCACCCTTGGGTGATCTGAAGTTGAGCAATGTAAAATAAACTGAAATAGGCCTGAAAAAGTGCTAAGAATTTGAAAGGTGGGATCTTTGCCCTTAGTTTGCTGGGAGCATGCCAAACAGTGTGCAGCTGCTGGCGAGAGAGCAGTCAAAATGCCAGGGTATATCAAAAACAGCGGCTGATCCAGCATTGCCAAAGATCCTGTGGCAGCAGGACCCTTCTTTGACATTTAAATAACATATAAGCAATCCAACGTTCTATAATTTATTTCTTTTACTTAGTTTTTTTTAACAACATTTCGGAAAACCTGTGAGCAGAAGCTCTTTGCATAGGTACCACGTCAGGGATAACACAGACAGGATAACAAAGCACAGTTACATTTCATATGTTAACAGGTACAGATACATCATGTGAGCTAGTATCAGACAGCTTTGGTTCACCAGGAGCAAGGACAGATTTTAATGGAGGCAGGGATAAAGGGTACAGAGACAACTGGGGAAACAACAACGGAGACAAAGAAAGTGCAATTCACAGAGAAGTCGGAGGCAAAGTACAATGTATGCCTGAGTCAAGACATTTTACTAGCTTGTTAAGGACAAATAAGAGTAGAGAGGGTAGGGAGAGTGAGGGGCTATCCTAAGGAAGGAAAGGTGTGGCACAAGGGCGGTAGGTGGAAAGAAGAGGGGAGGGAATGAGTAAGTGCATATAAAGAAGGCTGGGGTGTGGGAGGGGAAGTGCTTGAGGTATGTCGACCAAGATAATGCATAAGTGAGGGGAGGGGTAAGAGGCCTATTGATAGTAGTCATATTTCTTATACAAACATTAACATTATCATGGTCTACTACTCAAGAGTTATCATTTTCATTACAAGATAATAGATACAGAAGCACTCTGCCTCCTAACTGAACATCCTTATGCCTTTAACTCTGACCCCTATCATTATGGCCACAGGACCCTTTTTAACATTCTGGATCAGACACTGATCAGAAGGGTGTGTGTGTGTTGGCGGGGGGTGTCAGCAGGGCAGGTGAAGAAACTCTGCAACTTAATAAAGCAATGGTCAGGCCCCACGTGAAGAAATGCATGACATTCTGGGCTCCTCAACACACAGATGACACTGAGGTAGTCCAGAGAGTGCAATGCTGGCATACCAAAATGATCATAGGTATAGAGAACAAGAGCTAGGAGGAGACTGGTGTCCTTTAACATGTTCACATGGAGAAAAGAAGGCTGAAAGGTGAGAATCTCACTTTTCCTCATACTCATTGGTACAGGCAAATCTTTGATCTGGTGTCTTACAACAGGATGTAAGGAGTGGATATGACTTGAAGCTCAGAGGTGGTAACCTAAGATATACTGTTCAATCGCTTGCTCAGAAATCGGTGATGTTTTCCTGATTTCTTTGTCTTAAGAAATCATATCAGCTCATGAAACCATTACAATATGTGGCTTAGAAGCATAAGTATCTTTGTTAAGGAGACCTATACCCATCACTTATGTGACATTATGTTTCAAATCCCTACACTTCAGAGGCAGAGAAAATCTGAGGCAAAATCAGTCTCATCTCTGAGAAATCAGTGACAGTTGAGAGATATACGATGTAAGGAGGCACCTCCTTTTCCAGAGGGAGCTAAATGTATGATATAGCCTACCAGTGGAGACAAATGTGAAGACAGCAGAGGCCTTAAAGAACTGCACTGAACCAGCAAGTCAATTTGCCCTTGAGAAAATGATTTTGACATACTGGTTCCAGTTCTGTTACTGTCCCATCTTTACAAGTTAGTTATCCTAGTTGGTGTTTCTGATTTACAAACTAGTAGTACCATTTTAGAAATGTGTGATGTAGTTTCTGCCCCTTGCTCACTACTTTCACTGTTGGTAGAATGCATTCCTGTCCTACTACACAACTATGTGGATGAGTAAGCAATAAGACACGACAGGGTGTGTGTTGAACAGGTATTACCGCACCAGGGGCGTAGTAAGGCACGAGGCCCTGCCGAGTGCCTTCAGCCCCTGGAAGTGCGGTAATATCTGTTCAACACACATACCCTGGACTGTTTTATTGCTCTTATAAAATGTTTTTTTTTTTAAATATTTGTGACCTTCAAAAATATTACTAAACTGAAGAAAAACTGAAATCAATGTGTTAATTTGAGATAAAATAGTCCTTCTGCCTACTAGGTGATGACATCATTGTCTTCCATTCATGCTAGTGCCCTTCCCCCCCCCACCATCCCGATTGAGAGAACAAGTGTGGTTAGGAGAGGTTTGTGTCCTTTTAAAAGAACAATTGAAGAACAAGAAGTTTATCTATGTACATACTTTTTTGTTTGAATGTCAAGTAGCTCCTCCACTCTCATGACAGCCCGAGCACCAGATTGGAACAAGCAGAAGTAACAGGTTCCCTCCGACAGTTTGCACCATTTTCGCAATAAAAAAAAAAAAACGAATAACGGATGAAGATTTTTTTCTGTTTTTTTTAGTTAACTGTAGTGGGATGGAAGCGTAGTTTGCTGTGAGATGGTGGAGTCGGGATGGTGCGGGATCACGAGTGGTGACTACGGCTCAACCTAGTTCCGTTACAGTTCTTTATAAAAATGGGCATAGCATAATACAACAGTTGAATAGCAGTTTTGTCGGTAAGCGGTGGAGACAAGTGGGGGGGGGTAGCTCGTGACCACAGCTCAACACTGTTTACTGTTTGGTATGTGCTTTACACGGAGGCTGAAAACAAGATGGCTAACTGCATTTTTCTCAACATCTCATGCCTAGCTCTGAACATTCCATTCATGGGCATTGATTTAGTTACCTGTTCTTTTTATTCTGTATGTGTAATACGTATTTGACACCTCATTTCTGGCCAATCGCAATGCTTCTTTTTACATGCCCATTTTATAAGAGGGACATAAACTACATCATACAGTTGTGGCCACTTAACACTGGAGTGTAAATTAGAAACATCCACACATGTTACCAACAGGCCCCTATGTAAGTAAAACTAACAGAATCTGAACTGGTACTTAGGGAAAAAAAAAAGCTTCTACTGGAGATAACTGGCTGTCACTGTCAGGTCCAGCGCAGTTCTCCTTTCAAGGTAAGCTTGGATAAACTATTGCTTACCAAGGGAAAACGCACTTTACCCAGTGCACTCGGGAACATACAACATATATTTATTTATTGAAATCTAGGATTAAAAACCTTTGAGTTAGAAACTCTTTTACAAAGGTTCCACGTCAGTGGGAGGGTAGACAATGCTTACAAAGGTTGTACAAGTAGCAAGACAGTAAAAATACTGGCAATTATATTTACAATACATTAAGTTTGAGTACACAGTAAGCAAATCAATGAGAGCGACTTGAGCATGGCAGGCAACACAAATAGGAGGAAAACAGGCAGATGAGAGTTAGAAAGGGGCAATGGGAGTAAGTGGGTCATGTTGAGGACGTGAGTGATGTGGAGAGAAAAGGGAAGCAGTCAGTGACATTGTCAGAGTGAGGGGTGGGGGGAGTGGGGATGAGGCAGCCAGAGGCCTTGTCAGTGCAGGGAGCCGCTGGGGAGACTGTCTGCAGGGAGGGACTAGGTGTTGCACTCACAGGTGCTGGTTGAAGACAGTTGTTGACGTAGCAGTCTTTTAAAAGGGCCCAGAGTAGGTAGGCTGGATATGTCCCAGCTGAGCTCATTAAACCAGAGGGGTACTCTGTAGGCAAAGGAGCGCTGGCCCTGTGTTGATCGAAAACGAGGAACATGGAAGAAGTGGGTGCTAGAGCTTCACGAGTGTTGCGAGCTGCTGTGCAGTAAAAGTAGGTTTTCTGTGTCAGGGGAAGGAGACCGAGAAGAGCTTTTTTGGCAAGCAGACAAGTTTGGTAGTGGATCCTCCACTGAGTTGAAGCCAGCCCATTTGGGCATAGAGGTCACAAGTATGGGAGACACGTGCGGCCCCTGTGAGCAGTCCACATGCCTTGTTCAGGGCCAATGATATCCTGTGGAGTGCTGAGTGGCAAGCGGCATTAAACCAAAACAAACACTGTAACAGTGCCACCATCACCAATCAAACTGCAGCACAAACTAATCAGAAAAACGCTGCACTGAACTTACTCTTATAAGTTAGGATAGAATCAATTACAATGCATGTGTTGCTAATATATTTGTACCTGTTCCAGAGTGTGCTGGTTTCCATAACTAGGTGACAATTTGGGGAATGGCAGAAATTCATTTCATGCTTTATGTGGGTAGGGAAAGAAAAAAAAAAGAAAAAAAAACAAAACAGTAAAACTTAAAATTGCTATGGAAGTAAAAGGTGTGTGTGGGGTTGGGGGCTGACTACTACCAAACCTAGAGCTGTATTGCCCGACTGTGCATTTAAGAATAATGCTTTTGTGGTTCGTATCTTCCCATCACTTCAGGTAGAAGGAGACAAAACTGCTAGAAAAGAACACAGCCCCAATTAGGAGCAAGAGCATTTGACATGAGCTACAGGAGGTCTCCCCCGATTTCTTGTCCCTCAGCTCTGGTGGCCACCCACAACATGGGACACAGAGCAGAGGAGATATTTAAATTACATCCCTACCTGTGGTCTTTCAAATGGCTTGTGTGGGATCAAGCCTTCCCCACGATCAGAGCTAAAGGATGCTTCAATCATTTAGAGATTAGTGGGGGCTAGACTGCCCCAACAGCTAATTTTATGAGGGAAGGGGTAATATTCATTTGCACTAGTAAAACAACAATCTGATTTAATTAGTTCCAACTGTTTTCCTACAGATTAGGGACCATGTTCAAGGTAAACAGACCAGTCCAGGACAAGAGATCACAATTCTTGGCTCTATAAGGCACTTAGGAAATTGAGCCCAAGGCAAGTAGAGAGAGAATAATAAGGGCTTGGGAAGACTAAAGGAGAATTTAACAGTTAGATCATAACTGAGAGGAAGTTTTTAATAATGCTCATATGACAACATATTCTACAACGAGGCACAAATTCTGTTCAAACATCAGAATTAGTTTCTTTTATACTCTCAATGACCGAGCAACACTCTGGAAGAATGGAAGGAAAAACAAGAGCCCCACACTCTCATGTGATCTGGTCCTGCAACAAACTAGGGTCTGTGCCAGTGGTGCTTACCAATGTTACCGTTACAAATTAGGTGCGTTTAGACTGACTTGATTGTTGTGCTTCAGTCATCTGCACCTCTATTGGCACTGACGCCTCACTTTTACACAGCGGCGGTCTGCACCATTGAAGCAGCTGTTCCTCTGTTTTTGCTGCACTTCCATTCTTGGCCCAGAGGGAAGGGGGAAGGTCGTCTGCATGAAACGGCTACACCACTACGCATTCCCAAGAAAAGAGGGATCGTGGACATGCAATGTACGTATCCAGTGCAATGCGGGTTACATTTACGTGCAGTTAAGAGGAGACGGTGCAACTGCTCTGCACCACTCAGAACGGTGCACATACTTTCATGTAAACAACCCTACTGAGTGCAGGGAGGATGGGATTCCTCAAATTAATACTGGACTATAATTCCTGTGTATGTATTCTGCTCACTAGAAGAGGCGAACTATCTCGGTCATGCATTACAGAGGTGTAAACAGTCAGCCAATGGTTAACAACCGTACATCGTTTGTATTGTTATGCAATAAAACGAAATAAAAAAAGGATGTCACATTCGCGGGATGTGCTTAGGAATAATTTATTGATGCTGTATACACTAAATAAACCACATTGTAAAATCATAGCAGATACTCAAGCCAACTCCCCTCATTGGTGCAAAGCTCTGTATCCCTCGAAGGAAGTCACGTGGGACAGGAGACATTGCAGCAAAAATGCTAGCATTGAGCTCCCAGGGGCCATAAAGCCAGCAGGCAAATTTAAGAAAAATCTCCTAAAAGAAATTAAGGAATGGACACACCAGGACTACACATACAAATCACAACACTTGCTGAACATCATCTGCTTGTAAGTTTTGATTGTAGTTCTCCATTAACACCGATTTATTTATGTTCAATGTCTGAAGTCTCTTCTGCACTCTTTTCTCCATTATGACCTCTTGCTGACACCTCATAGTGATACCACCCTGGCTGCCATGCTGCAGTCTGGTAGAGGGTCCTTGTCCACCACCTTAACTACTGGGCAGAAAAAAAAAAAAAACAGGTTACTCACCTGTAACAGTAGTTCTAGGAATATGATGTGCACCCACACTTCTGGCAGTGTTCTTTTCCCTTTAAGCCTTGCCGGAAAGTTTTCAGGCTGGTTCTTCCCACCCATTCAGATGGTAACTCCCTCGGCACCGCCCTGTGGCATCAGATCTTACTCTCTGGAAGCAAGAATCTCTGTGCCACTTGCCAGGGCAGGTCGGGTGGGTCAGTGTGAATGTACACCATATACCACTCTTAGAACGACTGTTACAGGCGAGTAAATACAGGTTACTCACCTGTAACAGAAGTTCTAGGAATGGTATATGTTGTTCATCCACACTTACTGGCAGGTTCCTTGCCGCTTTACATCTTGCCGGAAGGTCTTCAAGCTGGCTCCTCCCACCCACCTGGGTGGTAAAATTCTCGGCTCCGCCCCATGATGCCAGATCTAGCCCGCTGGAAGTCAGGTTGCGCGTCAAAGCCGGGGAGTTCGGTTGGGTCATGTGGATGAACAACATATACCATTCCTAGAACTCCTGTCACAGGTGAGTAAACTGTATTTCTAGGGACATGGATATGTTGCTCAATCTACACTTACTGGCAGACGGCTCGATAGGGTGGGGCCTGCTCGAATTCCAGAGGCAGACCCTTCCCTACCACTTCCAACACCCAGCGGTCCGCGGTGATAGCGGATCAGGCAGAAAGGAAGTGGCGGAGCCGTCCCCCCACGGGGAGAACCCACGGGGGAGTGACGAGGCTGGGGGCAACACCCCCTCAACCCGTCACTGGGCAGGCTTGGTGGAAGGACCGGCCGAGGGACTTCCTGGGCCTTTTCCTCCCAGCTTCCTGCTGGAGGAAGCTGCAGGCTTGGCTTTGGGGTGCCAAGCGCAAGCCTGCTGGCCCTGATGCTGGTGTTGCTGGGCCGGACGTGCCGAAGGGGCAGAAGGCCGAAAGGGCTTACGCTGCTGCTGGCAGCCTATATCCTTCTGGGCAGACGTGACCAAGTCCAAGATGGCATTGGACTTCTCGATCCTCTGCAAACGATCCTCCACCCCAGGACCGAACAAATCGGTACCCAGGAAGGGAACGTCTGCCAGCTTGTGCTGGGTATCTGCCTTGAAGGTGGAGAGCTGCAGCCAAGCTCTGTGGCGCATGGCCACTGTGGCCACTACTGACGGGGCACAAGAGTCTCCAATGTCAAGAGCAGTTTGGAGCTGTTGCTTTGCCACCGCCCTTCCTTGATCCTGCACCTGCTTGACCGTAGTCTGGAGGTCAGCCGGGAGATGAGGAATCACCTCATCCAGGGAGTCCAAAAGGGCGTGGGAAAAGTGTGTTATCAGTATGGCCAAACTGGCCTGATGAAGGCCTAAGGAGGACGCAGCGTAAACTTTACGCCTGGAGTAGTCCAGTTTCTTGGACTCTATCGGGTGGCTTGTCCACGTCCCGAGCGTTTCCGGAGAGCCGGAAAACACTGTCAGTCACCAACCCCTCCGAAGAGGGGTGCTCCGAGAATCCGGAGAGTGAGCCAGTGGGAACGGCATACTTCCTGGCCAAAGGAGCTGGACAAGAAGCCGGCCGCTGCCACAGCTTCAGGGTCAGAATAACACTGGCTTCGGCCACAGGAAAGGCCTCCGTAGGAGAATGCCCTCGGTCCAATACCTCCATGAAGGGATACTTGGCCCGCTCTGACACAGGTTCGAGCTTCATCCCAGTAGATTCTGAGATGAGCCGAAGCAATCCCATGAACAAGGATGGGCTCTCGTCCACCGACTGTCCCCCAGAGGACTCCAGGTCGAGAGGCCTGAAGAACAGGGAAGAGTCATCGTCAGACTCCGAGGAGTCTGCAAACAGCTGCCAAGGGCCTGAGCCACCCTCCACCTGCCGAGGACGATCGGGAGTGAGGGTGACCAACAACCGATGGGGCAACCCATGACCCGACCGAGAATCGTTGGTCGGAGCCCCAGTTTTTGGTTGTGGAAGCAGGGGTTCCACCACAATGGGTAATGCAGCTGGTTCTGGCCGAACAACCGGCGCCAGCTTCGGCTCCTTGATGACCATGAGGGGTTGTTTCGGCTGCTCAGATGACAGCCACTTAATGGCCGGGAAAGGCGATGGAGTCGGCTTGCTCCCGGTCAAAAGGAGCTGCTGCCACATCAGATCTTCGCAGCGCCGACACAATTTGCGCCGGAGCCTATCCTTCGAGGAGGACGATGATGAGGATGAGCGGCGCCGCCGCTTCCCTCGGTGCTGAGACCGCCGATGTCGGCGGGATCGGCTGGACCGGGAAGAGGTCCGAGACCGAGACAGAGCCCCAGCAGAGAACCTGCCTCATGGCAGGCAGGAAGTAAACTGAGGAGAACACGAAGTGGAGGGATGGATGTCCCCTCCTGCAGAGATCTGATTCCTGCCTGTGGATCAGCATCAGGAGGTACAGCCCAGGCGTAAGGAAGCCCAGAGACCAGCTTAGGAGAGAGAACCACACATTCCATTCTGCTCCAGAGATGGTATGATCTGAGACAGAGTGACCATCCTGAAAGTGCGTGGCTAAAGGAATTTGTTCAGGTCGTGCAGATCTAAGATGGGGCGCCAGCCCCTCTTCCGTTTGGGCACAAGGAAGTACCTGGAGACCAATCCTGGTTGTACTGGAGGGTCTGAGACAGTAGCCACTACCTCCTTCTGGAGGAGCTGGGTGATGTCTTCCCGAAGGGCTAATAGCACGTCGGCGGCCACCATGTCCTCCCGGGGGGGGGGGGCATGGGGTTGGCAAGGAGGGTAAGCCTCGAACTCTAGAGGCAGACCCTTACCGACCACCTCGAAGACCCACCTGTCCACGGTAACAACAGACCAGGCAGAAAAGAAAGTGGTGGAGCTGGCCCCCCATGGAAGAACCCAGGGGAATCAGGACAGACATGGGGAGGCACCCCCCATCATGTCACCGGGCAGGCTTGGAGGCGGAGGAGGGACTGGCTGAGGAAGCAGTGGAACCTCAACATCCTGATTTCCGGGTGACCAAAGCAACCAACTTTGGCTGGGAACACCAAGCCTGGGCCTGCTGCCCAGATGGGGGCTGGGACGGCTTGGCCGCAGGAGCAGAGAGGGGCAGAAAGGGCTTCTTCTTTTGAGCCTTAGAGCCCTTGGGATCCCTCTGGGTGGCAGTAACAGAGTCCAGGGTGGCACTGGACTTCTCAATGTGAGTAAGGTGTCCTTCCACCCCTGACCCGAACAAGTCTGTGCCCAGGAAGGGTACATCCACCAACTTGTGCTGGTGTCGGAAAAACTGTGATCCTCAGCCAAGCCCTGTGGCGCATGGCCACTGCAGCAACCACAGACCAGGTGCAGGAGTCGCCAATGTCCATGGCCATTTGGAGCTGCTGCTTAGCCAACACTTGGCCACGATTCCGGACCTGCAAGTCAGTCAGGAGTTGGAGAAGCACCTCATCAAGGGTGCCCAAAAGGGCATAAGCAAAGTGGGCCATTAAAAAGGGCGAACTCGCTTGCCGAAGGATGAGGGAAGAGGCTGCATAGACTTCTTGTCCACGTGATCCAATTTCTTGGATTCTTGTCGGGACGTTTAGCCACGTCCCCGATACGGCATGTACGCCGAAAGACCGAGCTGGCCACCAGAACCTCAGCTGAGGGATGTTCATCGAAACTCAACAGGGAACTGGTAGGGACCGCATACTTGCAGGCCATCTGAGCAGACAGCACAGGGCAAGAGGTAGGGTGCTGCCAAAGCCCCAGAGTGGGGCCAAGAATTACCTGGGCGACCGGTAAGGCCTCCGCAGTCACCATGGTCAAGAATCTTGGTCAGGGCTGGGGTATTTAGCCCATTTCTGGATGGGCTCCATTTGGAGACCCAAATATTCTGAGATTAAACAGGGCAGGCCCATGAAAGAAAAGAGACCATGCTCCATTGACAGATTCTCTCCATACTTAACATCCAATGGGCTAGAGTGTAGGATGGAGCCCTCAGACTGAGGATTCACTGAATAAAGATCGACCGCCAAAGTCCCCACTGACCCTATAGGGTCTGTCGGGAGCCATGGTGACCAACAGCCAATGAGGAAGCTTTGGAGCAGCATGGGCATCCTTAGGAGGGGGGCCCTCCTTCGGCTGTTGAGGCGGCGGCTCCACCTGAATAGGTAGGCGTCAGAATCGGCCGAGCCAGCGTAGGCTGAGGTCTTGGTGGCGGGAGCCACGTGATAGCCGGGGGGCTGGAATTGGCTTACCCAGTGAATATGAGCTGATGCCACATAAGCTCCCCGTAACGCCAACACATTTTGCGGCGGAGCCTCTCCTCATCTGAGAAGTAACTGTGAAGCCGCTTGCCAGACTGCCAAAAGCGGGAACGCAGATGACGGCATGGGCTGCTCGACCGAGGGCTTCGGGATCAGGACCATGATCTCAACTGTTGGGGCTGCTGATAGCTGAGGATCTTCCAGGATCACCAGATCCTGAGGGGTACAGTTCAGATCAACAGGCTGGTCCTACCCACAGTGGGAAGAGAGGATGACATCAGCCTTATCAGGTGATAACGGGTCAAAAGGTTCGAGAAAAATCTTAACAGGCTGGTTGACGGGCGTCTCGACCAACTGGCCTGACGGGGGAGCCATGGAGTCAGCGGCCAGGGCCGAAGGATCAACCATAGTCAAAACCTTCAGAGAAGTGTGAAAATCTGAGACCCAAGAGTGCTCACAATCCCACGATCGACAGTGAGAGACTTCTTTTTCATCTTTTTTTTTCAAGGATTTAGATTTGGTGCCCATAGAGAGGCCTTGCCCAAAGGTGGGAAGGGACTGGCACAAATCACGAAATGCCCCCGAAAAGGTGGCACCTACTGGCATAAAGGCTGAAGCTCAAGAGGCATGTTCTGCCACCTGAGCTGCAGCCTCTTCAAAAGCCACAAGCTGTGCAGAGGACACCACAACCGTGGAAACTGCCCGACAGGTATCTTTTGATTTAACGGGAGGATTCCGTTCATCAGGGCACCCTAGAAGAAGCCGAGCATGCCGGACTTCCAAAGTTGAATGATGCAAGGTGCAACAAAGGCCATACACCTGGGGATCATGTTCGCTGCCTAGGCAGTACACAGTAGACACGTCGTGTGTGGGTCCATCTGGGACATCTGCTGCCTGCCTACACACATACCGCTTGAATTCCGGTGCCACCTTTGAGTCGTCCATCACGGAGAGATGAAGAAATCGCCTGAAGATGATGAATTTCACAAATCGCTTAAGTTCGAAAGCAAAGGGCCTACTCAGCATGGAGAGCGGTAAGGAGGGAACCTTCTTCGAGGGAAAAGGAAGATCTTATGTCACGGGGCAGTGCTAAGGGAGTTACCGCCCGAGTGGGTAGGAGGAGTCAGTTTGAAGAGTTTCTGGCATGCCTTAAAGGGAAAGGAACACTGGCAGAAGTGTGGATAGTAAATCATATCCCCGTCCCTAGAATAATCACCTTACCCTTCTCATCTACTACCAGAGGTTGAAAATGGCACTTGCCCACTAGCCAAATACTGGTAGATTTTATATACATCATCTGTGGGGCTAGTCGGTTTTCCCCATCACTAGCCCTACTGGTTAGTAGCTGCAAAACTTAATTTCAACCCAACTACCCACTCCTCCCACGTCGACCGTCCTTAAAAATAAAAAAAATAAAAACACACACTCCTGGTTGGGTGTTGCTGTAAGAGCACTGAACACATTATACACTGCTCACCTTATACCTAAGAAAGTGAATTTACTGGACTGACAGAAAAATACTGCTGTGCTTAGGCTCAGTGCCTCTGTCAGGCCCCCAGTTTGTCCAAGAAATACACTTGCTTATGTATGGAGTGACTGTGCAATGTATTTTCTTTTCTTATATCTCCCCTTTCTTTAGCTACATCACATCTTCCTTTCTGATCAGTTCTGGTATATAGTGAAAACACACACCTCGTCTCCCTCCCAAACCCCTACTGCTAATGTTAGTTCTGCGTCCACCTCTGCCTTATTGTCCAGATTGACAATTTTGTTACTAGTATTCTCCCATAAGACTACTTTTAATGCCTTCCTTTTTTCCCTTACTGCCTCTGCAACACTCTTTGAGGTACATAGCGGTTTCTTTCTGCTCCTTCTCTTCCCCATCAATTTTGCACAAAGATCCATACTGTTCCACATAACATTGGCATTCAAGAGTAATGTACTCATCATTTTTGACATTAGGAGAGTAAAATATAATTTTGATGAGAAACTGCTTTACGCTTAAAAAAACAGCTCCTTTTAAAGTATCTATGCTGCATTTCCAAGGTATGGGAGGAGTACTTGTACTCATCCAAAAAAAAAAAAAAAGTGTATTTCATGCAAATTGGTGAATAAAATAGGCAAGTACTCACCTTATCTGGAGCACTGTGGAGATTTGTTGCCTCTAGTACTTGTCTTTTAATCAGCTTCCATTTTCTGGCTATTCCTACTGCCTCCTCCACTTTCTGCAGTTCATCCCCAACATCTCCCTCATCCTCCCATAAATTGCCCTTGTAAGTCCAGTAACTTAATTCTGGACTGCACCCTTTTGGTTTGATCTCACTCATATAGTACTGTGATCACCTGAATACAGGGGTTACCTCACCGTTACCACCCATATGCTGTCCCAGTTTGTTAGGGCTAGATTTAATATGGCCCCTTCCCTAGTGGAATTCATGACCCTCTGTATCAGGAATGCATGCTGCATCTTTCCCACCAAGAACTGGCTTCTTCACTTACTCCTATTCAGGTGCTCCAGTCTGCATGATATGACATACTGAAATCCCCCAATATTCACACCTCCTCAAGTTATGCATTCTTGTTCAATTCTCATCTCCCAACTTGTTGCTGGTCTTTTCCCTCTATGTTGCTGGCTTGTACACCACTCCGATCCCTAACTACTGCACCAACCCTCCTCTGCAATCGCCTGTACCCATACTGTCTCAAGTCTCTTTAGCCCTGCCTGCTTCCTGGGATTTGAATTTGAAGATAGAGGGGGGACGGCTCAGGGGCAATGTGAGGAAGTATTTTTTCACAGAGAGGGTGGTGGACGCATGGAACAGCCTTCCTGAGGAGGTTGTGGGGTCTAAAATTGTGGGAGAATTTAAGAATGCATGGGACAGACATAAGGCAATTTTTGTGGGGGGGTAGGAAGAAATAGGCTGTTGGTTAAATAGGGTCTGCAGCTTATCCTCTAGGCAGGGAAATGGGCAGACTAGGTGGGCCAAAGCGGTCCTTATCTGCCATCAAAGTTTACGTTTCTGTGTTTCTGAGGTGAGGATACTCCTTTACATAATGCCATTCCTCCTCCTCCTCTCCTTCCCCCATCTCTCCTAAATGATGTGTAATCTGGTACCCGCAGTTCCCACTTACTGTGCTGAGCTGCCCATGTCTCACTTACAGCCACCATATCCAAATCATTATAAACAAGTTACCATGGCCCCAGTCATAGTACTATACACTTACGCTAAACCCTTTAATGGATCAGAGCAGCAATTAAAAACATGGACAACACAGAAGTGCAAACACTGTTTAATTGTAAAAAGAGTACTTAATTTAAAAAGATATGAAAAAATAGCATGTCTAGGGGTAATTACAAAGCTCATTCAAAAATTCTCTTTTGTAATTAATAGCAAACATCAGAAGAAATAAAGAAAATAGAAAATTAAACAAATCAATCACTGCAAAGGTTTCCATACTGTAGGCCCCCCCTACAGAAGAAGCAGTTCAAAATCATCTTGAGGGACATAAAAATATCAGAGAGGCAGAAAAAAATAGTGCTAGTGTGAACTTCAACTAAAATGGACAGAGAAGGATCAGTAAATGATTTGGTAAGACATATTAAACATGACCGGTATAGGTTGCTACAATTTAAGGGTCTCCAAAATCTATACCATATCCCGAGTAAACTATATAAAATTAAGAAATTAGACTCTGCACTATGTACCAGGTGTGGCAAGGAGGAAGGCACTCCATTTCACATATTATTGTCATGCGATAAATTCAAACTCGTTTTAGAGAACACCTGGATCCTCTATTGAGTCTACAGGAGGCTTTCATGCTTGACACATGTATTTTCGGCAGATATCAAGAGACAGTAATAGGTCCCCGTAAAGGGTATACTGCCCTGGTGGCGATGAAAGGCAAGCTTGTCATACTTCAGACACTGGATGGACTATGAAATACCCACCCGAGCGGAATGGGACAAAGAAATTCTATACACACTAAATCCAGAGAAACTTGTAGCCAGTGTCAACCATAGATACAAGACATAATATACTAGGCTGGAAACACTGCATACTCTTATTAATCATGTAAATTGGAACATATTGCTAGTAGTAAAGGAAACAACTGTGTTTGACTGGAATGGGTTTAAAGGAGATAGGAACTGATTTCCTATCATTACCAGCTACATACATCATAAACATCAAAGGATGGCTCACCTGTGGGTTTTTTTTTTATGAAGTAATTGGGTACAATGCTCACCTGTATGTTATTTTCAATTTTTGAAAGCAGAAGTGGCTTGACAGTCTTGTTTTGAATTGGGAGTCAGCAAGTGGCAAGATTTGAAATGCTCACGTCACAGACTCCCAATTCAGCCTGAAGTGAATGGCTGGCTGCTGCACACACTGCTGATGCCACCCTCTCATTAACAGTTAGTAAATACTCCGGTGTGAAAGAATCACCTGTAATTTGTACTCCCGGCTGAGGACCCTCCCCCCTGTACTCTGCTGCAGGTTGCTGTATAGTCAAAGCACAGATCCCTATGTATACCGTATCACAACAAAGTCGTTTATAAAAAATAAAGCAGTATTTAGTTTATCTCATTAGTGGGTCCCAAATCCCTACTATACTTGCTCGCTCCCCGGCTTGTCAAAATAGGCAATAATGATAGGAAATTATTTCCTATCTCCTTTAAGAGGGCTGGGACAGTATCCCTAACAGCTATCTAACCGATGTGCTGAAGCGAAGCTGATGTCATACTACAGGCTGTGTTATGCACCAGGATACCATTTCCCATTTGGGGGGGGGGCGCATTGGTGTCCTTATTTGTACTGTACTCTACTGTACATGTGATGACTGTGTAATGTTTTAAAAACGTTGCACAAGTACACTGAATTTAAAAAAAAAAAAAATACATTGCTGATCCACTGGGTCCATAATCAACTGGCTGAAGCATTTTATACATAAAAAATGCCAAGAAGCCTAATACCCATTAGGGACAAGCCATTACTAAAAACAAAGCCAAATCTAAAACCTCACTGAGACCAACCAGTGTCAAAGACCCCGAGACATTTATCCAATTTGCCTCAAGTAACATGCAAGGCAACCTTTTACTGCCTCTTTCCTTTGGGCAAACATGTCCAGTTCCCTGCAAAATTAAAAAAAATTGGGGACTACCACAATGATGTTCCTAAAATGGGCCCCCTAGGGCATTTTCTTTCTGCCCTTGTCTAACCCACATATGTGCTATCGAGAGTCTGATTTTAAAGGTGCCTTGTGGTCCCGTCGATATAAACCTTAGGACAGGAACACCAGGCAAATGCACCACAAAGTCTGAAAAACAGCTCAAGAATGGTTTAAAATCAACTGCCACTATCTTGTTTTATGTACCATTGCATTTCTGAAAATGTTGCACCCAAAGAAGCCCTTGGTTTTTTTGCCCACCATTCCTCTGATGGTTCTGGTGTATACAGGCGATTTGGCATGTGCCCCTAGTGTTTCTACACCTACCGAAAGTAAGGTAACTTTTGGATTTTTTCAGACAATGTTAACTAAACTTCAGTCACCTGAAATTATATTTCACTGTTTTCAAACAATCTTTGCAGGAGAAGGAGCTTTTTGGTCATGCTTTGTCTCCAAAGTTATAAGAATTTTATTCACATCTCTGCCTCGTGATACTAATGAAACTCTCTCGTCAAATTTCCGGCTTTCTTTAATGCCCTTATTTTTTTCTTAGAATAAGCACTTTGTACTGAAAAGACAAACATGAAAAAAAAAAAAAAATCCTTTCACATAATCTTACACTACAATCTACAGCCTGGTTCTCAAAGCTGATATCATCTAAACAGTTTCTCCCATTCTGTAAAAACTGACCCAAAAGGATACCCGAGATTCAGTTAAAGGGGTAGGCACCATCAGCCCACAGTAATGTATTACCAGCTGTTGGATTCCTTTACATCTCAGTTTTCAGTGTGCCGTCATCCCTCAAAGTAATGCGTAAATCCAAGAAATTCTTCTTTTTTTAGTATAGCTGTGATGTAAAAGACAAATTACACTAATTGTTAAATTTAAATTCTTCGGCTGAGACTGATCTGTACACCACCATATACTACACAGAAAAAGTTGTCAATAGATCAGTGCCACCTGACACCCCCATGTGCCAACTGAAAGTTCCATTAAACACATGCGTCTTCTCCAAGCAGCTCAGGAATAAAGAAGCATAAAAGTGGACCACAGCAGCCCCCATCACTGTACCCCTGCGCTGGAGGTAGGAGGACATACTCAGTATAAAATAATTTCTTGTGAGTATACATTTTAGCACCTGGAAGAAGAGATGTAATGGCAATGACTGAAACCCTGTCTGCTTTCTCAAAAAAACAGATGCACTCCCCACTCCACTCAGTCTAGACATTTGTATGCATCTCAATTTTGTTTTACTCCACTCCCTTTTTTAAAATGAGGAGTACAATACTCATCCCAAAAAATCTAATCTGGAGCTCTGTATACAACACAAGTGGTAATACTATTTCCCTGATAAATATGGGATACACAATGGCCAGTCTCAGAATATGCCTCTTATTATCGTAAGTGATGGGGCAGGACTATACATCACAAGTGGCTGAGCCACAAGTGAGTTATGAAAGTACTGCCCCCTCATAAATGATGATAAATGTCATATCCTGAGTGAGGCCATGTGTTTCCAATTTATACAATGTATTTTAAATTGTAAAGCTTTCTGATTAGTTCTTTTAATGAAGAACAACCCGTTTCTTTTTGATTTCACTGCTCTGTTTTGAGTGCAGCAGAGGTCACTGTGATGTCATCAGGCATTGTTGAAGCTGCTCTCCCACTGGTTAAGAGTTTCTTTGTGACCAACCTCAAGTGATAAGTAGGCAATAAGACATGGCTGGGTGTTGGTAGTATGGAGATACCCACACACTCAGAGGTGGCCTCGTGCTTCAGCCTCTGGGTGTTCGGGTATCTCAGTACTACCAACACCTAGCCATGTCTTATTGCTTATATAAAAGGGGCCCATAGGCAACTTAAAAAAAAAATTTTCTAAAAGTTTTCAAAGCCACAAAAATATACTAAAATGTTGCTAAATAATGTAAAAATAGTCCCTCCACAGATGTTTTTCACCGGTCAGCCATCTGTCTTTCTTCACACTCAATACATTGTGTGATTGTTTACCATGGAATAGAAGAATTCAAAGCTCTGCATTATTTCAATAGCAAAATGCATCCCCCCCACACACACACAGAGAATGGAAACATGGAATACACAATTTCAAAATTCTTCAGCGTTCTACTGGCATGCACACAAAGACACACACATAGGCCTCAACTGGAGCCAGAACTTTAATTTGCAGGGAGTTCTCTGGCAAAGTGGTAAGGATAGGAGGATGATGTTTTCATGGTCATCAAAGAAACACCAACAATGGAAACTCTGAACAGAACTTGATTTTAAAAATGTGTGTAAGGGGGGCTCATGAGTGTAAATAACATTTATTTACTTACTTTATTTAATGGACTTTTATTTTTAGGGTCTAGCTGAGTTTTTTTTTTTATATAGGAGTAAAGGTTGCAGCCATGTTTGTGATGGAAATTAGGAATTAAGTGGCTTATGAATTCTGTGAGTTACCCTGATTGGCAGGGACTTGTTTTAAGCCATTGGTGGCACTCTCTTACTATAGGGTTACAAGATTTTGGGACATCAAAAAGAGGACACAGTCCCTCACCCAATGAGCCCTTGTGCTGGCCCTAAGACATAGGTTTAAAGCCTCCTGCCTTCCAAGTTGATGAGAAAGCCCCCAAAAATTAAAAAAAAAAATCCTCAAACAGAAGTGAAATCCCACAAGGAATATCTTCAAGACAGGCTGATTATATTTTCCCTGGAAAAAAGGTTATAGGAAGTTATGATTTAGTTTTTAAAATCTTATAGGAATTACAGAGGGTGGATCAGGGGAAAGCTTGTGCAGGGCAGCAGAACTACAGCAGTAGTGAATGTACAGTCACTGTAAAGAGTGGGGCATAGAATAACGGTCAATGTAAGGAAACACTGTTTTACCCAGAAAGCAGTAAAGGTTTGAAGCAAAATCCCGAACAAGTGGTGCAAGTGAGAAGTACTGAATCTTTGTAACTCTAACTGGATCAGTTGTCTTGTAGTGAATTGCTGCTTGCATCACTAGATACACTTGCCACTGGGGACACTACTGCCCTTAATTGAATGAGTGAGTGACTGGATACCATTACTGCCAGTAGGTCTCACAACCAAAACTTTGCATTATGCAATGCACGAGTCTTTGGATGCACTGTAATTTCTCAACATCGCAATAACATACCTTGTAAACATGTTTGGAAGCCGATGCTTGCATTCCCATTATCTCAACAGTTCATCACCGAATGCATTACAAGATGAGAAATGGCCAAAATGAAATTCTAAAATAAACACTAGACTAGATCAATCCGTCCTTAACAGCCCCAAGCACAGATGTACATTTGTGGCAGTGCGCAAGCAAGCATGGATCGATTCTGATGAATCATTTAACTTGTTACTTACCAAATAAATTGGAACTCGTTCCATGCCTCTGCTCAGCTTTCAAACTCCACAGGCTGCATAGTTGGAGTCCAGTCGTTGGGTTCCAATGCTGCAGCTGCTGTCAGTCTATCACAGGCTTGGGGATCGAGACTGTATTTGCTGGAGGCTGGGTGGTCTGGCCCTCCGGGAGTCTCAGGAATGGGACGGGTTTAGTAGCCGGCTGGAAATTCTACCAGCCGTGTCTTTGCACAGGTTACGCAGCCTTCCTTCAGTTGCAGCAGCTTGGTTGCAGGCCTGCAGCAATCACTAGCTGGAACTACTACTGACTTGGGTCACTAGTTGATTGCTACAGTCACAATGCAGTGGCTGGCCAGCGGCGGCTTCCTTCCGAGCTTCTGACCAATAGTCCAATCGCTCTGCAGCCAATAATATCCTCTCCTCCGGTCCGAAGTCTGGACCAACACCTGAGCACCCACCAGTAGTCTCTCTCAGTCTGCGGGTTGTCGGGCTGGGCAGCACAGCACAGTAGTGAGCACACGTTGACAGGTCACAGGTGAAGTGAATGAGGGTCACCTCCCTCCAGATCCTGGCTGGGCAGTGAAGGCAGAGTAGCTGAGGACGGTCACAGGTCACTGAGGTCGGAGGGTGCCACTTACTCAGTTTGACTCAGGACAGAGTCAAGACAGTCGATTGGTACTCACTCCAGCTGCTGGTGCTCACACTGGGGATCAGCTCAGTTTGCCCAGGAGTCGGGATGGGTCCTCCAGTCCTGGCGGGCAGGCGGGGGTCTGCTCACTCCTTTGCTTGGGTTGGGATTGGATTCGGATGGGTTGGGCAAGAAATGACAGCAAATAAAAAAAAAAGTATTCCACTAGGGGTCTGCACTCCACACAAACCGGGTTCTGCATAGGCTGTCGTCAAATCAAATACTGTGCATGGGTGAAACCTGAGAGAGACTATCATGTGCAGAAAGCAAGAGGGTGCATAGCATGACAGATTGACTGAAATTGATCAGAAGAGAATTCAGTTTTTTTTTTTTGGACCTGCGTGGACTTCTGACCTCCTGCAGTTCACCCCAGTTGCTATGGCAACAAAGAACAGACTGTCAATGACGTGACAGAAGCAGAGTCATGGAGTCAGAAGCCCAAAAACCCGGACAAAAGAGCACTGCAGAGAAAATCTGCCTGGACCGAAAATTCTCAGCTGTAGAAGAGGACATGTCCGGGTAGAAAAGGACGCCTGGTAACCCTATCTTACTACCATGGCTGGAACCAAGTCTCAGCCAATCAGGACACAGGTATTTCCTTGCTCATTTTATATATGGTGATGGCCCACCTTTAGTGACGATAAACGATTTATCATCACTCCAGTTCCTACTGCCATGTAAATATTTCATTTATCTGTAAATTTTTTCCCTTCCCCATCATGTAAATGAGTGTCACACTATATAAGCTTCAGATAAAGATATCAAGAGGAAGGTATATAACAATCACTTTCCTTGAACTCTGCACAGAATACAGCCAGAGAGCAGCCATCACAATGCTGATGACATCATAACAGGCCTGGGCAGCACTGAAGCCAGTAGTTCAAGTAACAGAAACACAGTAGACTCTTGCATTGAAAGCTAATTTATAAAGTCATACCAGTTAAACTGATGTTGTAAAGATCGAACACACAATTTATCTCCACTTGGGAGGGGAAAAGACTTTCATAATTTACTTGTGGCTTTGCTACTCACAAATTATGGTCTTGCACCTCGCACTTATTTTTAATTATATTTTTTTGCTTTACTAAGAAAACAAGATACAATAAAACTCATGCCAGGCATATAGAGGATAATGGCTGAGGATCGGGTGATAACCATGCTGTAATCACCTCGAGTGGTTGCTAGGGCAACATGGTAAACCTCAAGAGCGCAGCTAGAGAGAGGGTTTACTGTAGCCCTGTAACCACGAAAGCATTTCAGCGTGGTTGTCACCTGACCCCCAGCCATCATCTTTTATAGTGTATGGTCAAAAAAACACTGTTTGCATTCTATGTGTGAGAATTGTGGAACTCTGGTGCATTCTATTTTATTTGGAAGTTCCAAAGTGTGGTTAACTTTTAAAATTCTAAACAGTGCATAACAAAGCTGTGTGACTGCTGATTATGGTGGTTAATAGGCACTTACCATACATTATACATTAATTATTACAAGGAGCCATCACATGGATAAAAGTTAAAGGTTACTCTTAATGCAGCAGTACTAGTTAGCCAGCAAAAAATGCCATCCTACCTTTTTTAATAGTAATGTATTCCTGATAATCTTAGGATTGTTCACTGGGATACTTCAAATTTAATCAGCTATTTTGAAGACCATGTTTAACTACAAATTTTGTGATTTTTGTCTGCAATAAAGATGGCAACCTCCAGCATCATTCAAACATCTTCTCCCCAGAAACAATTCACTAACTGCAACCCACTGAATTTATAATGCAGATATGTCACGGTGTTGCCAGCACGTTTCTGATGACAAACAGCACAGCACCAGTCTGATATGCTTACATCCATGATGGCTGACCTGGCAATAACTTTTTAAAAACCTTCAAAAACCTCTAGCCTCGGGAATGAAGTAGTGCAAAAAGAAAATCAGGTATATTGATGCTTTGGTTTGTCCTGCCAACTAAATTATTTAATTTTGTCTTAATTAGTCCTGCTGTTTTAACTCATAAATAATTAGGAGAGAGGTTAAGAAGCACTTCTTCACAGAGACACGGCTCTCGGGGACGTGGATACCCGTGTCCTTTACGCACATTTTGTGTGTCGGGACACTCTGGATTTTTTTTTATAAAGTCCCCGAGATGCTCATTCTGGGAGCCCTGGGAGTCCATAGATGGAGCCACGCGCCCGTGTCCGCATGGCTTGTAGCATGTAAGAATCTTGTGAGCGCGCTGGGGGCATGCTCCATTGGTTTCTATGGGGCGGTTTTTAATTAGAATTTTTAATGTTTTGGGGATTCAAACAAATTACAGCCACCACTCATTGCCTTGTTTGGTGGCCGGTGGCGTAATTTGTTTGAATTAATCTCATCATAAAATTCTAAACACCCACCCTGTGTGCTACTGATTCTTACATCACAAGACCTGCTAGCACAGTGGCGCAGCTTGCATACATTTACATGGGGACCACTGGAAATTTGCCAGGGATTCCAACCTTTGGGCTGTGGACCCCTCCCTTTTTTTTTTTTTTTAAAAGCAAGCCCTGGACCCCTAACCGAAAAATCCTACCGAGAGCGAGAGCCCTGAGAGAGGGCGGTGGACACTTGGGAGTGCACTGCCAGAAGAGGTGGTCTCGCTGAAGACAGTGGGCAGCTTCAAGAAAGGCTGGGATAGGCATATGGGAAAGGTAAGGATCATGGGTAGGAAGGATTGGGGGCAGGGACAGTGACACTAGCTCAAGCTGCGGACCCTGCAATGCAAGCAGACTAGATAGACCAAATGTCCTTCTTCATATGTATGACAGCAGAAAAAGATCATTGGTCCATCCAGTCTGCCCATAAACCCTAACAATCCCAGGATCCATTGTCCATACAGGGTTCTAACCCACACTATCCACCTCCATGCTCTCTGCCCTACCACTATCACCCTGAGCAGCCACCAAGCCCTTCATCACTCTATCCCAGTCATGTGTGAAACCACTGATAGTTTTGGCACCCACCACATCAGCTGCCAGACTGTTCCATGGCTCCACCACCCTTTCTGTAAAATAAACCTCTCTCTCACTTCCCTCTTGAATCCCCCTCCCTGTCAGTTTCCACTCATGTCAGTGTTCTTGATCTGCTACTTATGCTAAATAGTTCCTCGCAGTTTATCTTGTTAATTCCTTTCAATAACCTGAAGGTCTCAATTATATCTCCCATCAGGCCCCCAGAGAGTACTTATTCAGTGCTTGAACCAGTCCTCGTAAGGTGTACCCTGCAGGCCCTGAATCATCTGGTCACCCTACACTGCACTGTCTCCAGCCTGTCCTCATCTTTCCTTAGGTGAGGACTCCAGAACTGAACACAGTACTCCAGGTGGGGCCTCACCAGTGATCTATATAGAGAGGTAGTAATACCTCCTCCTCCTGCTGTCAATGCACCTTCCTATACATCCCAGCATCCCGTATGCCTTATTACACTGGTTTGATTCTTTTAAGGAGTCACCGATGATGACCCTTAGATGTCTTTCCTCAGAAATCATGCACAGCTTTAACAGCGCACTCCCCCCCCCCCAAATACAGTACTCTGTCCTGGGGTTCTTGTTCCCCATGTGCATCACCTTGCAGTTCTTGGCACTGAATTTCAATTGCCAAACCTCTGACCACCTCTCTAGATTTTACAAATCTCTCTGCAACTCCCTAACCCCCTCTTCGCTGTCTAACCTGCCACACAGCTTAGTGCTGCCCGCAAAGAGATGGATGTTACCCTGGATTCCTTCTCCCAAGTCACTAATGAACATACTGAAAGGGACTGGACTAAGGACCAATCCTTGTGGCACCCACTGGTGACCTCCCTCTCTTCTGATTTGACTCTTAACCACAATCCTCTGCTGTCTCTCTTCCAACCAGTTTCTCACCCATCTGTGTCCTTCGCTGTACCCAGATCCACTAACTTCTTCAGCAGCCTTCTATGAGGCATTAAATTGAAAACCTTGCTGAAATCACAGTAGAGTAAATACACAGCATGGCTCTTATCCATTACCCTTGTTACCCAGTCAGAGAATACTGTCAGGTTGGGCTGACAAGAACCTTCCTGCCATCGACATGTGCTGTTCACTATCTTGGAGTCCACTGCTTTCCAAACAGTTTAAGAGGTCCTCTTTGACCTGTGTCTCCATCAGTTTACCCACAACAGAGGTAAGACTGACAGGTCTGTAGTTAAATGGTTACTCTTTGCCTCCACTCCACCCCCAAAATATGGAGCAGGACTACATCTGCTACTGTCCAGTCTTTTGGAACCATCCCTGTCTGAACTGAGCTACAGAACAGCCCCACCAGAGGTTCAGTTAGTTCTGCTGCCAATTTCTTCAGCACACTCAGACACATCCCATCTGCCCATGGAGCCTTATCTGTCTTGTTTTGCTGTTTTTGTTGAATTTTGTTGACCCGGTAAGTCCACTAGGCCTAGAAGAAAAAATTACTCACCTTAATAATGTTGTTTCTTCTAATGGAGTCTTGCTATATTATGACAATTGCAGTTTGTCCCACCATTAGAACTGCTCCGGAGGTGAAAGAGTTAACTCCCATTCTAAGAATGGAACTTGGAGCGCGAGCTCGGTTAGAGAAGCTCTGTCTGGGTTATTTCAAACCCAAACTGTCAGATCTTTACGAGCAAAACTCACTAAGGTCTGTGTGGAAGCTGTAACCTACACTAGCCAACTAACCTGACTATTAACACATATTCCTGGTCCCAACACAAAGACTCAAGTCAGGGGACCAGAAGTAATAATATAATATAAGCAATAATATAAGATAAAATAAAAACACCACACCCCAAAACCCCAAGAAGGGGTGGAAAACATATAATGGGCATAACTAGCGCCCACACTAGGCTGCCCACCCCATACCCAAGTAGAAGTTCTGAGAGGGGCAGGCTGGGGGGGAGGTCATAATATAGCAAGACTCCATTAAAAGAACATTACTAAGGTGAGTAATTTTTTCTTCAAACAACATGAAGTCTTGCTATATTATGACAATTGCAGACTACACAGCAGTACCTCCATGGAGGAGGGACAGAACCTACTTAGGGAATAGGCTCTGAAGCACAGCTGTGCCAAACTGAGCATCTCTCCTGGCCTGGACATCCAGGGAGTAATGCTTGGTGAAAGTGTGTACCGTTTTCCAGGTAGCTGTTGACATATCTCTAAGATAGGGATGTCTCTGGCAGCAGCTAGAGCAGCAGCTGTACCTCTGGTAGAATGAGCCCTCAGGCCAGAGGGGGGAACTTTCCCCAGTTTCTGATAACAAAATTGGATACAAGAGACAATCCACCTGGCAATTGATCTCTTAGTGGCAGGTCTCCCTTTCCCGACCTCACCATAAGTGAGAAAAAGTTGGAGGGATTCGAACCTGTGACCCTTGGTACGTTCTATATAGTAACTTAAGGCCCGCTTAACATCTAAACTGTGCAATCTCCTCTCGCCAGAGGAAGAATGTTCAGTGAAAAACACTGGAAGGGAGACAGATTGATTAAGATGGAAATCTGAAACCACCTTAGGCAAAAACTTCCTGTTAGTCCTGAGGACTACCTTATCCCTGTGGAAAGAAATAAAGTCAGTTTCTACTGACAAGGCTTGCAACTCACTTGTCGCCTGGCAAGTGATAGCCACTAGGAAAACAGTTTTCAAGTTAAGTACTTAAGCTCTGCAGAAGACAGAGGTTCAAAAAGGTTGCATTAACTGGGCAATGCAAACATTAAGGTCCCAGGCAGGGGCCGGATCCCTAAAAGGTGGATTAGTATGAAGTAATCCTTTAAAAAACTTGGAAAATACAGGGTGAGCGGAAAGAGAGGAGGGCTTTCCTGCTGACACAAAAGCAGAGACAGCTGCCAAATGTACTTTCAGGGTAGCTGGTCTCAGGCCCAAAGAATTAAGATGGACCATATAGTCCAAAACAATGGGCAAATCAGCAGATTCCGGGGAAATATGTTTCCCAGAACACCAAATGGAAAACCTTTTCCACTTAGAATTATAAGTAGCCCTAGTGGAAGGCTTCCTAGAAGCCTTTAGGATTTCAAGAACACCCTGAGAAAGGTGTAGGTCAGCAAATTCTAACTCCTCAAGAGCCAGGCCTTGAGGTTGAGGGATTTGAGGTTCGGATACCCAAACTCTCCCCTGGGCACAGGTTAACAGGTTGTGATTCCTGGGGAGACACAGGGGAAGATGGACTGCTAGGGACAGAAGGAGTGGGTACCAGGGCTGCCTGGCCCAATCTGGGGCAATCAGAATCACCCTGCAAGTCTGGGATCTGATTTTGACTAGCACCTTGAATAGGAGAGGGAAGGGGGGAAAGGCATAAAGAAACTTCCCTTCCCAATCTAGGAGAAAGGAATCCAGGGGGACTGAGCCCAACACTGGGGGCCTGCAACAGAACAGTGGAAGTTGGTGATTGGGGCTGCAAAAAGATCTATCTGAGGGGTGCCCCATCTGGCAAAAACTATCCCCAGTACTTGAGGATCCAGAGACCATTCGTGATGGCCCTGGGAAATCCTGCTGAGAGCATCTGCTAGGACATTGTCCTTTCCTGGAAGGTGAACTGCTATGAGGGAAGTGTCCAGGGAATAGGCCAGAGACCACAACTTCATTGCCTCGGTGCACAAGGCCGAAGACCGAGTGCCCCCCCTGCTTGTTGATGTACCACATTGTTGTGGTGTTGTCTGTTCTGACTTGTACCACTTTGTTCTGAACAGATGCAGAAAACACTTGAAGTGCTAAAAAGACAGCTCTGAGTTCCAACAAACTGATGTGGAGCAGAGATTCCTGAGGGGACCACACTCCCTGAGTGGAGAGGTCGCCCATGTGGGCTCCCCACCCCAGGAGGGAAGCATCCGTAGTGAGGGTCAAGGAGTGAGACAGAGGAATGAAGGGGACCCCCAGTCTTAAATTGCTCTGATCCTGCCACCACTGGAGGGCCTAGATCAGGGTTCGGGTCACTAGGACCAACTTGGAAAGGGGGTCTCTTCTCTGAGACCAAAAGGCTCTCAAGTGAAACTGAATGTCCCTAATCTGAAATCTTGCTCCTTGCACTACAGCTGTGGACGCAGCCATGTGCCCCAGGAGCTGCAAAACGTGTCTTGCTGGTCGAGAGACCTGCAGAGTGAAGGAGGAGGCCAGAGACACCAAGTTCCTTACCCTCTCTAAGGGTAGGAAGGCTCTGGCCTGCTTTGTGTCCAATTCTGCACCTATGAAGGTGAGCACCTGAACTGGTTCAGAACTGACTTTGGAAGATTGAGCAAGAAGCCCAGGGAGGTGAGCAGCTGCTGGGTAACTTGCAGGTGAGATTTTACCTGTTCTGGGGACTGGCCTACAATGAGCCAGTCGTCCAGATAGGAAAGACAGCAATCCTTTGCCTTTTAAATGAGCAACTGCTACTGCCAGACATTTTGTGAATACCCTTGGGGCAGAGGTGAGGCCGAAGGGCATTGCTCTGAACTGGTAGTGACCTGAGGGCAGCTCGAATCTGAGGTACTTTCGGTGGGAGCTTCTGATTAGGACGTGAAAATAGGCATCCTTGAGGTCCAGGGAGGCTAGCCAGTCCCCTGGCCTTAGAGAGGGTAAAATCATTGCCAGAGTTACCATTCTGAACTTTGGTTTCAACAGGTGTTTGTTCAGATATCTCAGGTCTAAAATGGGCCGCCATTCTCCTGTCTTTTTTGGGGTAAGGAAATATCTGGAGTACAGACCCTTGCCCTGGTGTAGGGGAGAAACCCTTTCTACAGCTCTGAGAGCCAGGAGGTTGAGACTTCTGTTTCTAAAGTAAAGGTCTCTAAAGAGTTTGCAGGTGGGAAGATCTGATTCTCATCTTTGGGAACTTTTGAAGCTGAGAACAGACCCTGGCTTACTACTTCCAGGACCCACTTGTCTGAAGTTAAAGACACCCAGTTCTGAACGAAGTAAGCCAACCTGCCCCCTACAGGTAAAGGAGAATCGGCCCTGGGCACCCCATCAGGGTAGGCTGAGGGGTGGGAGCAGGCCTGCCCACACCCCGTCTGCCTCTCCCTCTGAAGAACCCCCTCTGAGCATAAGCAGAGGAGGCCTGGATTTGGTAAAAAGGTCTGTGAAAAGGCCTACCTCTACCCCTGGGGGTCTGCCTCTGAGGAGTGACTTGCCGCTCCTTAGCCTGAGCACTCTTATAGGTAGTCCTATATTCATCCATTTTCTTCATATAATTCTCTGTCTGCTCCCCAAACAGAGAATTTCCAACCACAGGAAAATCCATAGCCTTAGTTTGGGTATCCTGTGACAAGCTAAGTACACCTGAGCCAGGCCAACCTACGAAAAGCTACAGAGCGTAGCCATGACTCTAGAGGATACATCATTAAAATCCACAGCAGCATGAAACTGCACCCTTAGATGCCTCAATGCCATCAGCAGCCACCTGTTCCAGCTCATTAGCAAGCTGGCCAGAGGCCTGTTTGGCCAAAGCCATGACAGTGTCCCATCTAGATTTTGATACCTTGCTACATAAGCCATGTAATTTGCTTGCCTGAGTCCCAAGGGCGCTACCATGTATTGTTTTTAGCCATGGCATCAATCTTCCTGGAATCCTTGTCAGGAGGATGTGAAGCCAAGGGAATATTAGCTTTATCACAGGCTGCAGCCTGAACCACACCAACGTGACTGCATTGCTGTGAAAGGAATTCTGTATCAGGACCTGACAGAGTGTACCTCCTGTCCATCATTTTGTCCACAGGAGGCACAGAATTAGGAGTTTTAAAATTTTTATTGTTTGTTTCCTAAATGATTTATGCAAGGGAATAGACAACCTCCTAGACTCTGGAATATCCATCATTTCTACAAAATCAGGTTCCTCTTGCTCATCCACAGCTTCCTCCAATGGGAGCTGGAGGGTTTCAGCAACTTTTTTGTAAAACATAAAGTGAGAGGGGGACTCAGAAAGCGAAGGGGGAGATTCAAAGGTCTGTCTGGGGAGATGTCGGTTCAATGGGCACACCAGACCCTCAAGAATCACATTCATACTGTTCATAATCATCCTCCCACTCCTCTGGTTCATAAAACTCTTCAACATCATATTCCTGAACCGGTGGAACCGACCGAACCGACCTTTTACCAGACAGTGGCGGTTCGGACGGAACCGGAGAAAGTGACTGGACAATCTGAATAGCTCTTGCTATCTCTGCAGCAGTTGGAGAAGGAATTTTGGGCTCCACACCTGCTGATTTTCTTGCTTTCTTTACTGCAACTGGCCCTTCCGAGCCAGCTTTACGTTTGCCCAAGGAAGTCTCGCCCTGGTCAGAGGGCACTCCCTCCGGTTCAGTTGGCACCAAACCGGGCTGGCCATCCGGGTCAGCGGACTTTTTGGCCTCTCGTTCCCTGAGCCTGCCAACTCTCTTATCCAGGGTGGCTGCAGAGAAATTTTTACAAATCTGGCAGTCTGAATTGAGGTGGTCAAACCCCAGACAATATACACATGTGGTGTGTGGGTCAGCCTTGGCAAAGACTTCCCCACAGACATCACAGTGTTGAAACCCAGTGGGCCCGGTTTTTCTTTTGGGTTTCTCAGACATAATGCCAGCCTAACCAAAAACTTGCCCTTTTAAACGGCAGTGCCAGGCAAGACACCCTTATCGGTTCCTAACCGTGTCACGGGTCTTGGAAAAAACCGTAATGAAATCCGTTTTTTTTAGAACCGATAAGAACCGGGAACCGCACTCTAAAACCTTCAAATTCAAGTTTTAAAACAAGCTGATCGGTTCAAAACCAAACCGATAACATTTACAAGTTCCACACAGAAAATAAACTGTAATTACTTACGATACCACAGACAGAGCTTGAACCGATCGGTTTTGCGGTTAAAATAATAATATTCTCGGTTGATGTGAACCGAGAAAACACTGTTTAAACCGAGAAATGAACCGAGCAGTAGGAGAAATCTCCAGAGCGACTGTTCAGTGAGGCGGAGTAAAGAATCTGACAGTTTGGGTTTGAAATAACCCAGACAGAGCTTCTCTAACCGAGCTCGTGCTCCAAGTTCCAGTCTTAGAATGGGAGTTAACTCTTTCACCTCCGGAGCAGTTCTAATGGTGGGACAAACTGCAATTGTCATAATATAGCAAGACTTCATGTTGTTTGAAGTCCCTTTTTCAGGGGGGAGGGGGAGACAGATGGTAAGCAACTGAAACTGAACCAGATTAAGCCATTGGTGGTATTTTTCGTGAATGAGGGAAATGTGGCCAGGACACCGTGGAAATTTCCCTACTCTTTTCGACAAGTGCCATGGGATCTTTAACATCCACCTGAACTACCACCAATCCAGGCAGATGAGACCTCAGTTTAACGTCTCATCTGAAAGACAGCACCTCAGAAGTACAGCACCCCTCTCATGCTGCACTACAGTGTCAGTACTGGGATATTAACCCAAGTGCCAGATGTGGGAACTGAACCCACAACCCTCTGATCTCCCGGCCTCAGAGGAGAGTGTGCTATCTACTGAGCCACTGACACTGTTAGGGGCAGCTAGTCCACTCCAAACCCTTTCACTGGTAAATACTTGCTGCCTTATCGCCACTCTCTGACAGAGGCCCTCTGTCTTCCCTTATGAATACAAAGCAAAAGTAGTCATTAAGAACTGCATTCTGTCCATACCCCTCAATTACCCTACCTCCCTCTATTAGCCTAACAAATCCTCTCCCTTCCCCTTCCCTTCTTTCCCCCAATATATCTAAAGAACTGTTTTTCCCCCACCCTCGAATCCCTCAACAATATACAGTTATGTGTCTGCCTTTGCTTCTCTGACCACCCTTTTGGTGTCCCTTGTTCTCATTTGGTACTCTCCCAATTTTTCCTTCCCCTGTTTTTCCTTATAACTGATGAAGGCCTTCTTTTTGGCTCTCACTGCTTCCCTGACCTTTCCAGAGAACCACATTAGTTTCTTGTACTTTTTCTTTTGATTACTGTTCTCATGCAAGATGCTGCTGCCTCAAGAATGGCCCCATTGGCTGCCACTCTTCTCCCCCCCACCCAATCTTTCATCCACATCCCTGGTTCTGTTCAATTTAACTTGTCCTGGACCACCTCCCTCATCCAGCTGAAGTCTGCTCTTCTGAAATCTAGGACGTCAGTCTTTGGTAAAGGCTTACTTGTCCCAAAGGGCCAGGTCAACCCATACAGAGTTATGGTTGCTAGACCTTAGTGGCGCCCCTACCCTCACTCCTCCTACCACTTCCAAGTTGGTGAGCACTACACAGAGAATGGCTGCCTGCCCAGTGGGTTCCTTAACTAACTTAACAATCTTGTTTAAGGATATATTACATAGATATTTCTACAGGTTTATGAAACTCGACATAGAAGCAAGAGATTAGCTGTACCCTACCAGAGTGAGGGATTCAGTCTAAACTTATATAATCCATACATAAACTCAAGCATTTCCCTGTGATGTGATCCCTACCCAAACACATATAATCCGATAATGTTAAGCATTTGTCATTTGAACTGCAACTTTAGAACTGGACAGTAGATATCAACCACAACATGGTACTTAAATTTGCCGTACAACAACAACTTTTAACTGTGAAATATTAAGAGTATTGGTCCCCAAACCTCCTGCAAAACCCCCCAGTTACCCCACTGAAAAGTCATGCTGCCAGCTGCAAAACAGTAACAGCCACTCAAAATAGTCTACATTCCCCAGCTATGTCCTGCCCGCAGACAGCCTGGACAGAGAGATCATGCAGTTGCCTCACTGTGGCTACCATTACCAAGAGTCCCAAACTGTCCATAATCAAACAAGTGGAAGTCCAACCCATCTTTCAGGTCCTGCAAATGGTCTCCATCGGTGCAGAAAGATATATTTAACTGAAGGGTTAAGAGAGTCCAGGGCCCAAGTACCAACAAAGTCACAACAGGCAAATACTTATTTGAACCGTGCCACTCATGACTCCTCTCCAGAGTCATGCTCCTCCCACTGCCCCGCCACTTCAAGCTCCCTCACAATGGCTTCTGCTCTTTTTCCTACATCCACAAACTGATTAGCATATCTGCCATACTAAATGCACAGTCTAGCGGGCATCAGCAATGGCTGCACTGTCTAGCGGGCATCAGCAATGGCTGCATGACACCAAGACTAAGTTTGGCACTGACAATGTCAAATTTCTTTTGACAAGCCCTGGAGGCAAACAAAAGGTCAGGAAAAATACGTAGAGCTGAACCTCCATTATTGAGTCTTTGTGAGAATAGGCTTTTAGCAGGGCATCTCTACTGACTGCTCCAGCAGCCATCAGTTTGAGGCGACTCTTTGCTGTTCTGCTGACCGCAGAGAAATCCGATTATGTCCAAATGAGATACTTGTGCCATACCTCTATTCCGCCTAGGATTTTGAAAATGTTAGCCACCGTGGTTAAAGGGTCCTCAAAACTTTTAGCCACCATGAGAAAATATGAGCCACACCAAGAATCAATGCCTGAGCACAATCAGGAAATGGTCTGAACATTTCCAGCTCTCTGACTGGGTGACAACCATGTCGGGGGGGTACATTAAGTACCAGTAGATGCTAGAAAAGACAAGTCCCAGTCCAGCATGCCTCACTGTATGCCTACAGTCGTGGCCAAAAATATTGGTGCCGTTGCACTTTTTTTAAATAACTCACAATTTCCTCTAAACATAAGTTGAAATTAACAACAGTATTTGGTCTCCACAATTCTTTATTTCTCTGTTAATATTATAAAACCTTTGGTTTTTGATTCAGAATTTAATATATCCTTTTAAATCAGAAAATGAAAAGAAATGGCATTGACAAAATTATTGACACCCTAGACTTAATATTTGGTAGCACAGCCTTTGGTCAAAATAACTGCAGTCAACTGCTTCCTATAGCCATGGATGAGCTTCCTGCACCTCTCTACTGGCAGTTTACATACTAACATACTAAAATGCCAGCAGAATAGGCCTAACGGTCTTTCGTGTCTGCTCGTTTGGTCAGCCCCCATCTGGAACAACTAAGCTAGCCACATCATCTCTTCCCCCCCTTACCCTGTTAAGCAACTTCTTATACCCTTACCGAGGTCACACCTGAAACATGCATTGGCTCAGAATGCCTTTTCTAGACATCTATTTACATATAAATAAATACTTACTGTAGAAACAAGCCTCAACTCAGTGTGCCTTTCCCAGTCACTAATTTGCATATAAACACCTACTGTAGAAACAAGCCTTGACTCAGTGTGCCTTGTTAGTCACCAATGTACATGTAAATACACACCTACAGTATAACAAGCTTTGGCTCAGGGCCTTTCCTGGTCACCAGTCTATGCATAAGTAAAGAAATTCACCTGCCATCATCCATATTTAGTTTGCTTGTTCCCTTCACACAAAGCATTCAAAACTTAAAATTTAAGTACTGTACATTCTCAGACTTCACTGGGCCTCCCCTGGAACAGTATGGGGCCTCCCCTTGGGAGGCTGGCCTCACCGTTTGAGAACCACTGCTCTAGAGAACCCAGTGATAAGTTTGTTTTATTTCTTGCCTTTTTACTTGGAAATGGGGAATTTAAGAAATAGTCCTTTCATTATTGCACTGTTTGTCTCAACTCCTACTAAATGTTCTGCCCTTAGGGTCCCTAGGATCATTTTTGCAGCCAGTCTATAAAGGTATACAAACTGCCTTCCCCAGACGAGAATCAGCATTTTGCAACTTCTGCAAATTTAATTTTTAAAATGTTACCCGAGTGCCACACAAGTCTGTCTCAGTCGTCTCCTTACTGTTAATCATTCTCCATCCTTCACGCCAAGCAACAGTCATGTTACTTAAAAACAAAACAAAAAAAAAACGCCTGCACATTTTCAATCTCCTGGCCATGTCCTAATGGCCAGTGTTGATGCTGCGCTGCAGAGCGCATGCAGACTGAGATCTCGCATGCTCAAAGATGGAGCACTTAAAATGACACTGGTAGTTTTTTCTTACTACACTACTAACCATAGTCTAGCGTACAACGTGCTAAAATTTACCATGGCTACAGACTCGTCACCATGGCACCAGACAGGTAAAAAAAAAAAAAAACATCAGCCTCACACAAAAATGAATTGCAGGTGGCAACGTGGCTAGCGGGAAAGCAGGTATCATACTATCCCAGAAAACCTGAACGGCCATTGGCAGCAAGACATTCAGAAACTTCAGCAAGTCTTCTTGGGCACTGTCTTCAGGTACCTGACCAGCATTACACTGGATCAGATGCCCTACTGGCATTTTCGAGAGCCTACTACCAGAGACAGCGCTAGATAGGGCAAAAAGGGAAAAAGTTGCAGCTTGCCCAGAAATGACCCACTTTCCACAGGACAGTGGGTCCAAAGTGGTGCATCTGTCTCTAACAATAGCTGAAAGATGGAAAACTAAACAATAGAAAAGTATTTTCACTCGACAAATTTAAGCTTCTGTACTAGTGAAATTTCTACTTACGATTAGATTTGGACCCAGTTGTTTCTCATTTTGACCCACATTTTTTACACCTATGGGTCTAATTTGACCCATGTTTTAAAACCCCTAGCGCTGTCACTGCCTACTACTGATATTTCAGCTGTGTGTTTCTTGCAGGATTTTACTTTTCAATGGTGAACAAGTGTGCCATATCTGAAAATGCTATAGGTAGCCAGTCATCTGCCAAAATGGACTTCTCTGAAGAGATATACTTAAGCCAGACCTAGTGGAGAATGAAGCAGTATGGCATGACAGGGTGTTCACTGTGATGAAACAAAGGGACAGCCACCTTTATTTATTCATTTGGTAACCAGGCTGGTGCACTGATCAAAAGACCTTTTTCAGGCACGGCCCAGGCTTGAAACTGGCATAAACAGAGTAAAATAGAGTGAGAGAACAGCGTGGATCATACAGAGAACATAATATCTCACTCCTGAAATTCTACTTCAAAGTGCTCCCAATGCACTTAGCCCGTACTTATATTTGCAAAGCCATCCACAATTCAGGGTACAGCAGTGACTCCCTAGACCTGAAGCTGATTGCACTATTCCTAGATTAAATAAATCCTTGAACCCCTGACAAAGATCTTCAAACTCCCACAACTATCTACCATCCTTGATGAAAATCTGGAATATGTGGACAAATTCAAATATCTTGGAGTCTGGATTGACAATAAACTTGACTATACTAGCCACATTGAAGAGCTCCTGAAAAAGCTTAGACAAAGACTTGGCCTATCTTATAGGATCAAACACTACCTGACCAGAGATTCCAAACAAAGGCTAATCCTGGCATCATTCCTATCCCTCATTGACTACGCTGACTTCCTTTATGGTCACTGTTCCTCTCCCATTTAAATAAATTAGACACCTTGTATCATAGAGCTATTAGATTCATTACAGATCTTCCCTCCAGCACCCATCATTGCTCTCTCTACAATGCAGTCAGTTGGACATCCCTACAACATAGAAGAAACAAAAATGCTGCTGTCTGGATCTATAAAGCTCTGACAAACAAACTCCTTCCTACATCTCAGATTGTTTCAACGGATCACATCCAGGCCTTACACCCTCAGGATCAATAAACTCATCATGCTGAAGATTCCTATCACCTGCACCGTATGGAAGGGCTGCAATCAGCTACTCCTAGCACTTATCTGGAATTCTCTTCAAAGACCTTGAAATTGGATACCCTCATTCCTTTAACATCCTTCAAAAAACTGTACACTAGTCTATTCCCAGAATCATGCAATTGCTTCCATAAGGCCTAGTCCTCTCACACCCCCTCCTTCCCCTACCCCTTTTTATACTACCCCCTATTTCTTTATTGTTCTTCTAGCTTGTTCTCCAACCTACTTCGTACAAAAATGCCCCCCCAAATCCCATTACCCTAGCTTTATCCCTACAATACTGTTTGTTTCTTTCCTTTTAGTATGATCTAGGTCCAATGTCATTTTGCCTTGTATATATGTAAATATTTGTATACCTGTCTCATTCATAAATCTTTGTATTTGTGTTCATTCTGTACCATGTTTTTGTGTAAAATTTGTAACCTTATATTGTTATGACCACTCAGGTCCATCTTGTAAATGAGCTATGCTCAATGATGTTCGCCTGAATAAATAAAGAAATAAAGATTTTGAAACTCTAAGGTTGGCCCAATTCCCATCTCTCTGAAAACAGACAACCATCACACCTGCACACAAAAGCGGTGATACGTCACTGCATACCAACTACAGACCCATCTCCCCCCCCAATCTAAAACCCTGGAACTAATTGTATCAGACCAGCTAGTCAAGTATCTGGAAAAATATGACATCCGGTGCCCTTAACAACATGGATTTAGAAAAGGGCATAGCACTACCACTGCACTACTGGAATTTATGGGATTCATCCACACCACCCTCGACCAAGGAAACTGTGTGGGTGCAGTGTTCATTGACCTTATGAAGGCCTTTGATACAGTCAGTCAATCATCCACTCCTACTCAGGCAACTGTCAACTATTGGTCTCTCCAAGGATGCCAAGCTCTGGATAACGAGCTACCTCTAGGGAAGGGTCCAGTGAGTTAGGATTGCTGATGTCACCTCTGAGAAGAAACCAATCCTCTCTGGAGTACCGCAGGGGTCCACTCTTTAGTCTCTTCCTGAATAGCCTCCCTAGCATCTGCCATCAAAAAATACTCTTCTATGCGGATGATGCAGTCCTGTTTTCTAGCCATCACGATACCAAGCATCTAGAAGGGCAACTACAGCATGACTTCAAACACGCGAAGGAATGGTTCAGCTCTCACAAACTTGTCATGAACCACAACAAGACAAAAGTTATGACTTTCTGCAATGCAAGGAGCAAACATAACTCTCTACTCTTCATCATGAAAAACAATTCAGAGGTTACACTGGAGCAGGTTCCTCAGTTCAAATACCTCGGCGTTACTCTGGACTGTTCCCTCTCCTATGCTCTTCACATCGACAATGTTGCAAAGGCTGCTAACATACGGATTGGACTGCTCCACAAGCACAAGCACTGTATGACCACAGAGGCCGTTAAGATTGGCTATTTACAGCTCTGTCACCTCCATCATAGACTATGGGCTTGTCATCCATGGCTCCGCTTCTCCCACAGCCCTCCACAGGATATCTGTGGCACTTGAAGCATGCAGACTTCTTACGGGTGCTGCCCCCCTAACACATACTTGTGACTTATACGCCCAGTCTGGGTGGCTCCCTCATCAGCAGGATCCAATACCAGACCTGCCTCTTAACCAAAAAGGTTCTCCTTGGGATCATGCCACCTGGGGTTGAAAAGCTTCTGACTGCCCACTGCAGCACCTAAAACACCCGAAGTACTCTCAAGTCAAACCTTCCAGGTCCCCAGATGCCAGACCACTATGGGCCAGAGGTCATTCGCCTACAGGGCCCCCCAGTGGTTTAATTCACTCAACAAGCAATCTCTTTCAACTACTACGCTTGTCCCCTTTAAAAAGCAACTCCGACTTCACTTCTCTACAACCAGCCAATGTGACTGCTTCTCCTAATTGGTCCACCTCTACACTCACGCCTGGCATTATTTGGTCCTAAACTCCCTCTGGCCAATTATCCTTGTCCTCCACTTTCCTCCCTCTCACCTTACCCCCCATTCCTCCCCTAGTTCACCCACACCCTCCCATCTTTTAGCATTTGGACTTCTGTCCCTCTACCTTGCACTTCTCATACCAACCCCCCACCCAGACAATGGTCCTTCAGCCTGCCCACTCCTTCCTGACTACCACCCACCCTCCCCACCCCTACTGTTTGCTCATCTGGCTTTACCATCCCTTTGCTGTCTCTCCACTTGAAATACTGTATTTTGTTTTTTGAGACTCTGTATTATTGTTTACCATTGTTTGTATGTTAACCTTCCATCCTTCGACGTGGAACCTTTGTAAACAAGCAGTTCCTGCTCAAAGGTATTAGTAATCCTAGAGTTTAATAAGTAAAAAATAAAACAAACAGGGAATCCAGTGTAGGTCAAGCTAACAGAGAAAATATAAGGTAAACAGTACCAGGTAGATCAACAATTGAGCATATCAAGGTATATAACATTTAGATAAACAGGGTAAGGTTGCTCCATCATTCAATAACATAAATAACAATAGTATTCAGGGCAGGAGGGGGTAAGGGTGGCTGTAAGGGAGGTGCAGCCATAGGTCGTGGAGGACAGAAAGTGCATTCTTAATAGGGAATTTAGAGGGAGTCCGGGGAACGCAGGGAGGAGGGAAGGTCATTCCATAGTGAGGGCCCAGCTGCAGGGAAGGCTCTTAGGTCCATCCTCAGTTATGTTAGGGCATTCTAGTTGGAGGTGGGAAGACTGATGTAAATTGCAGCAGTAGGTCCTGGGTCAGAAAGGAAGGGATAGTGGAGAATAGGAGGGATTGTGTGAGGCATTAGCAATGGTCCGGGCCAGCAGGTAGGAGCACCACACTTGTGGAGGGAGCCAGTTAAGGGACTAGTAAAGAGAGCAGTGTTGAGTGAGGAGAGGGGTGCAAAGGGCAAGGCAGCATATACAACTGTAGGTAGCATCTAGGTGGTTCAGGTTGGTAATGGAGGTGAGGGGGCCATAGTCAAGGAGGGGGAGGAGGTTGCCATGGGCAATAGCAAGGCAGGCTTCTGGCGAGAGGTGGTTGATCAGGCGACAGCAAAGCCCCATCTTCCAGCTGATGCACCTGATCAGTGCAGCAATGTGGTCAGTGTAGGTTAGGAATGGGTCCAGGATTACCCCCAGATACTTGAAGGCAGGAACAATGTCATGGGGAGCTTCATCTGGGGATTTGACAGTGAGAAGGCCGCCACTGTGGGCCATGATCCCTCCACAGTGCACATCCTGGTGTGTCTTACTGCGATTAACATAGAAGTTGACAACAGAAAAGGATCGCAAGGCCCATCTAGTCTGCACATTTCTTTTTCTACCTTATAAATGGGCCATTGGCCTTTGCTCTGTTAGTGGCCTATCTATTCATACTCATCTGTATTGCTCCCTTATGCCTATGCCATGCCTGTTTGAAGCCCTGCACTGTATTCATAGCCACCACTTCCTGAGGTAGACTGTTCCATGCATCCACCACCCTGTCTGTGAAAAAAGATTTCCTCACATTCCCCCTTAATCGGCCTCCCTCTAATCTCATGCTGTGTCCTCTTGTCCTGCTATTTTTCTTATATTTAAACATGTTAGACTCTTTCACCATGTTAATGCCCTTAAGGTGTTTGAATGTCTCGATCATGGAATCGAGCATGTTGCTCAGTATGCTTTCCTGGTAAAACTCGTAAATAAATAAACAAACAAATAAATATCACCTCTCTCCCTCCTTTGCTCAAGGGTATACATATTGAGCTCTGTTAATCTGTCCTCACATGTCTTCTGATACAGTCCTTGCACTATTTTGGTTGCCCTTCTCTGGACTGCCTCAATTTGGTTAAAGTCCTTGTGAAGGTGTGGCCTCCAGTACTGCATGCAGCACTCCAGATGGGGCCTAACCAGTGCCTTGTAAGAAAAAATTACTCACCTTAGTAATGTTGTTTTTTCTAATGGAGTCTTGCTATATTATGACATATGCAATGAGTCCCAACCTTTGAACTGCTCCAGAGATGAAAGAGTTAACTTTCCATGCCAGGCATGGAACGCTGAGCTCGAGCTCGGTTGAAACTCTGTCTGCTGTTCTTCAAACTCAAACCGTCAGATCTTTACGAGCTAAATTCACTGAGGCCCTGTGTGGAAGCTGTAAACCTACACTAGCCAAATGGCTACTAAACATAAGAACACATTTTTTGGTCCCAAAACAAAGACTTAAGTCAGGAGACCCAAAAAATGAAAACACAACACCAAGTCACCCCAAAAAAGGGAGGGGTGAAAACAACAAGGTGGGCATCTACTAAGTGCCAACACTGCACTGCCCACCCACATCCCAAAAACAGAGGTTCTGAGAGGGGCAGGTGGGGGTCATAATATAGCAAGACTCCATTAGAAGAAACAACATTACTAAGGTGAGTAATTTTTTCTTTAAACAACATGAAGTCTTGCTATATTATGACATATGCAGACTACACAGCAGTACCTTCATGGAGAAGGGACAGAACCTACTTAGGAAAAAGGCTCTGAAGCACAGCTGTGCCAAACCGAGCATCATTCCTAGCCTGGATGTTCAGGGAGTAATGCTTGGTAAAAGTGTGCACTGTTTTCCAGGGAGCTGCTTGACATATCTCTAGGATAGGGATGTCCCTGGCAGCAGCCAGGGAAGCAGCTGTACCTCTGGCAGAGTGAGCCCTCAGGCCTGAGGGAGGAACCTTACCCAGCTTTTCATAACAGAATTGGATACAAGAGACAATCCACCTGGCAATGGATCTTTTAGTGGCAGGTTTCCCTCTACCAACCTCACCATAAATGAGGAACAGTTGGAGGGAGTCAAACCTGTGACCCTTGGTACGCTCTATGTAGTAACTAAGGACTCTCTTCACATCTAAGCTGTGCAGCCTCCTCTCGCCAGAGGAGGAATGGTCAGTGAAGTACACTGGAAGAGATATAGATTGATTAAGGTGGAAATCTGAAGCCACCTTAGGCAAGAACTTCCTGTTAGTCCTGAGGACCACCTTATTTCTATGAAAGGAGATAAAATCAGGCTCCACTGACAAAGCTTGTAATTCACTTATGCGTCTGGCAGAAGTGATGGCTACCAGAAACACAGTTTTCCAAGTCAAGTACTTAAGCTCTGCTGAAGACAAAGGCTCAAAGGGGGGTTGCATAAGCTGAGCAATGCAAACATTAAGATCCCAGGCAGAGGCAGGGTCCCTGAATGGAGGGTTGGTGTGAAGCAATCTCTTGAAAAACTTAGAGAATACAGGATGAGCTGAGAGAGAAGAGGGCTTACCTGCTGAAATAAAAGCAGACACAGCTGCCAGATGCACTTTTAGGGTAGCTGGTCTCAGCCCCAAGGTATTTAAGTGGACCATATAATCAGGACTGTGGATAAATCAGCAGATTCTGGGGAAATATGCTTTCCAGAGCACCATATGGAAAACCTCTTCCATTTGGAATTATAAGTAGCCCTGGTGGAAGGTTTCCTAGAAGCCTTCAGGATATCCATTACACCTTGGGAGAGGTGTAAATCAGCAAACTCTAACTCTTCAAGAGCAAGGCCTTGAGATTGAGAGTTTTGAGGTTAGGGTACCAAACCCTCCCCTGAGCACAGGTTAACAGGTTGTGATTCCTGGGAAGACACAGGGGAAGATGGACTGCTAGGGACAGTAGGAGTGGATACCAGGGTTGTCTGGCCCAATCTGGGGCAATCAGGATCATCTTGCAGGGTTGAGACCTGATTTTGACTAGCACTTTGAACAGGAGAGTAAAGGGGGGAAAAGCATAGAGAAACTTCCCTTCCCAATTGAGAACTAAGGCATCCAGAGGGACTGAGCCCAACACTGGGGGCCTGCAGCAAAAAAGGGGAAGTTGGTGATGGTCTGAGGCTGCAAAAAGGTCTATCTGCGGGGTGCCCCATCTGGCAAATATCACCTCCAAGACCAGGGTGTACAGTGACCATTCGTGATGGCCCTGGGAAATCCTGCTGAGAGCATCTGCCAGGACATTGTCCTTGCCTGGGAGGTGAACTGCCGTAAGGGAGGTGTTCAGGGAGTAAGCCAGAGACCACAACTTCATTACCTCGGTGCACAAGGCCATAGACCGAGTGCCCCCTTGCTTGTTGATGTACCACATTGGGGTGGTGTTGTCTGTTCTGACCTGTACAACTTGGTTCTGAACAGACTTGGAAAAAACCTGAAGTGCTAGAAAAGCTGCTCTGAGTTCCAACAAACTGATGTGGAGCAGAGATTCCTGAGGGGACCACAATCCCTGGGTACTGAGGTCACCCATGTGAGCTCCCCACCCCAAGAGGGATGCATCTGTAGTAAGGATTAAGGAGTGAGACCGAGTGACAAAAGGGAACCCCTTGTCTCAGATTGCTCTGATCCTGCCACCACTGAAGGGCCTGGATCACGGTTCGAGTCACTGGGATCAATTTGGTTAGAGGGTCTTTCCTTTGAGACCAAAAGGCTCTCAAATGGAACTGGATGTCCCTCATCCGAAATCTTGCTCCCTGCATTACTGCTGTAGAAGCAGCCATGTGCCCCAGGAGCTGTAGAAAATGCCTTGCTGGTCAAGAGACCTGCAGAGTGAATGAGGAGGCCAGAGAGACCAGGGTCCTTGCCCTGTCCAAAGGAAGGAAGGCTCTGGCTTTCTCTGTGTTCAGCTCTGCGCCTATGAAGGTGAGGAGCTGGACAGGCTCTAGAACTGACTTTGAAAGATTCAGAAGGAAACCTAGAGAGGTGAGCAGTTGCTGAGTTATCTGTAGATGTAACTTGACTTGGTCTGGAGACTAGCCTACTATGAGCCAGTCGTCCAGGTAAGGGAAGGTGGCAATTTTTTGCCTTCTTAGGGAAGCAACTGCTACTGCCAGGCATTTTGTGAATACCCTTGGAGCAGAGGTGAGGCCAAAGGGCATTGCTCTGAACTGGTAGTGGCCTGAGGGCAGCTCAAACCTGAGGTACTTTCGATGGGAGCTTCTGATGAGAATATGGAAGTAGGCATCCTTGAGGCCCAGGGACGCTAGCCAGTCCCCTGGCCTTAGAGAGGGTAGAATAATTCCCAGAGTCACCATTTTGAATTTTGGTTTAAAAGGTGCTTGTTTAAATATCTGAGATCCAGGATGGGCGCCATTCTCCTGTCTTTTTGGGGTAAGGAAGTACCTGGAGTACAACCTTTGCCCTGGTGAGGGTGGAACCCTTTCCACAGCTCTGAGAGCCAGGAGGAAGAGACCTCTGCCTCTAGGGCAAGTGCCTCTGGTGGATTTGCAGGTGGAAAGGATCTGGTTCTCATCTTTGGAAATTTTTGAAGCTGAGAACCAGTCCCTGGCTTACTACTTCCAGGACCCACTTGTCTGATGTCAGAGACTTCCAGTCCTGGACAAAGTAAGCCAGCCTGCCCCCTACAGGTAGCTGAGAATCGGCCCTGGCGACCCCATCAGGGTGCCTGCTTGGCAGGGGCTTTGGGCTGAGGGGTGGAAGCAGGCCTGCTTGTACCCTGGCCTGCCTCTCCTCTAAAGAACCCCTCTGGGCATAAGCAGAAGAGGAGGCCTGGGCTTGGTAAAAGGCCTATGAAAAGGCCTGCCCCTGCCGCAAGCTGCCTTTGAGGGTGGCCTGCCTTTCCTTGGCCTGTGCACTCTATAGGTGGTCCTATATTCATCCATTTTCTTCATGTAATTCTCTGTCTGCTCCCCAAACAGAGAATTACTCACAACAGGAAAATCCATGGCTTTAGTCTGGGTATCCTGTGACAGGCTAGTACATCTGAGCAAGCCATTCTGCAAGTGCCACAGATGTAGCCATGACTCTTGATGACACATCATTAGAGTCCACTGCAGCATGGAATTGCACCTTGGATGCCTCAATAGCATCAGCAGCCACCTGTTCCAGCTCCTTGGCAAGCTGGCCAGGGACCTGTTTTGCTAGAGCCATAACAGTATCCCATCTGGATTTCTGATATCTAGCAACATAAGCCATATAATTTGCCTGTCTGAGTCCCAAGGATGCTGCCATGTACTGTTTCTTTGCCACAGCATCAATCCTCCTGGAGTCCTTGTCCAGGGGATGTGAAGCCAAGGGAATATTTGCCTTGTTACAGGCTGCAGCCTGCACTACCCCAACATGGCTGCATTGTTGTGCAAGGAACTCCGTATCAGAGCCTGACAATGTGTACCTCTTGTCCATTCTCTTATCAACAGGAGGTATAGTGTGAGAAGCTTTTAAGATTTGAAAAGTCTGTTTCCCAAAAGATTTATGCAAGGGAATAGACAGTCTCCTAGACTCTGGGATATCCATCATTTCCACATAGTCAGGCTCCTCTTGATCATCCACAGCTTCCTCCATAGGAAGCTGGAGGGTTTGAGCCACTTTTTTATAAAATATAAAATGAGAAGGGGACTCAGAAAGCCTAGGAGGAGACACTCCTGAAGGTCTGTCTGGGGAGATGTCCGGGTCAATGGGCACATCCAGACTTTCAAATCCACATTCACTCTCCTCATACTCCTCTTCCCCCTCCTCCGGTTCATAATACTCCTCTAAATCATACTCTTGAACCGGTGGAACTGGCCGAACTGGGCGCTTACTCGACCAGCCGTCTGGTCGTGGAACCGGGGAAAGCGACTGGACAATTTTTATCGCTTTGGCTATTTCTTCAGCGGTTGGAGAGGAAAGTTTTGGCTCCACACCAGCTGACCTAGTCCTTTTTGCTGGACCCGACTCCTCAGAGTCGGATCTCCTTTTGCCCGAGGAAGTCTTGCCCTGGTCAGAGGGCACTCCCTCCAGTTCGGTTGAAACTGAACCGGGCTGGCCATCCGGTTCAGCGGACTTTTAGGCCTCCTTTCCTGAGCCTACCAACTCTCTTTTTCAGGGTAGCTGCAGGAAAACTTTTACAAATCTGGCAGTCTGCACTGAGGTGGTCAAACCCCAGACAATAAACACAGGTGGTGTGGGGGCAGCCTTGGCAAAGATTTCCTCACACACACTGCAGTGTTGAAACCCAGTGGGCCCGGTTTTTCTTTTGGGTTTCTCAGACATAGTGCCAGTCCTAACCAAACGTACCCGTTTAGGCAATCCGCCAGGTAAGACCCTCTTATCGGTTCCCAACCATGTCACGGGTCGTGGAAAAAAAACGTAATTAAACTGCTTTTAGAACCGATAAGAACCGCTAACCACACTCTAAAAGACAGATTAAGATATTTTAAACAACCTGATCGGTTCAAACCGAACCAATAAACCATTTACAAGCTCCACACAGAATAGAAATTAATGTAAAAACTATCTAGTACTCATAAATACCACAGACAAAGTCTGAACCGACCAGTTACGGTTTAAATTCGGTCGAAAACCGAGAAAAACAATACTTTAACTGACAAAATGAACCGAGCAGAAGGAGAAATCTCCGGAGCGACTGTTCAGTGAGGTGGAGTAAAGAATCTGACAGTTTGAGTTTGAAGAACAACAGACAGAGTTTCAACCGAGCTCTAACTCAGCGTTCCATGCCTGGCATGGAAAGTTAACTCTTTCACCTCTGGAGCAGTTCGAAGGTTGGGAATCACTGCACACGTCGTAATATAGCATGACTTCATGTTGTTTGAAAGAGGGATTATTACCTCCCTCTTACGACTTGTGATAACCCTACTAACACACCCTAACATCCCCCTAGCCTTACCTACTGCTTTAAAGGTCTGCTTGGATGATTTTAGGTCATCGGTGATGATGATGCCCAAGTCTCTTTCTTCCTTTGTGACTGCCAGCAACTCCCCTCCCAGCCTATAGGTGGCTTCAGGGTTTCTCTTCTCTATGTGCATGACCTTGCACTTCTTTGCTTTAACCCTAGTTGCCACGCTTCAGAACATTTTGCCAGTTTTTCCAGATCTCTTCTCATTCTGCCCACCCCATATGGATCATCTACTCTGTTGCAGATCTTGGTATCATCTGCAAACAGACAAGCCTTACCCCCTAGTCCATCTGCAATGTCATTAATGAAGATATTGAAGAGGACTGGCCCCAGGACTGATCCCCGAGGTACCCCACTTGTGACTTGCATCTCTTCTGACTGTATACCATTTACCACCACTCTGTTTTCTGCCCATCAACCAGTTTGCCACCCAGTTGACCAACTTCTGACCCACCCTGAACCTACCCAGCTTATTTATCAATCTTCTATGTGGAACAGTGTCAAAGGCTTTGCTGAAGTCAAGGTAGGCGACATCAACTGCTCTCACTTGGTCCACCACTCTGGTTACCCAGTCAAAGAAATCTATGAGATTCGTTTGACAGGACCTTCCTTTTGTAAACCCATGCTGTCTTGGATCCTGTGCCCCTATGGATTCCAAGTGTTGCACTATCCTTTCCTTATGGAGTGCCTCCATAATCTTGCCCACTACTGAGGTAAGACTGACTGGTCTGTAGTTCCCTGCCTCCTCCCTGCTACCACTCTTGTGGAGCGGGATTACATGAGCCCTCCTCCAGTCTTCTGGGACCTCTCCTGTGCTCAAGAGACTCACTAAACAGTTCTGCTAATGGCTCTGCAAGTTCCACCCTTAGCTCCTTAAGTACCCTGGGATGTATGCCATCAGGTCCCACTGCCTTGTCCACCCTGAGCTTAGCGAGCTCTTGTAGGACCCTTTCTTTTGTGAAGGGAGTAGTGCTCACCTCCCTCCCCCCTGCGTCCATGGTGCTGAGCTGTTGGCCCTGCCCTACCTTCACTTCAGTAAATACTGAGCAAAAGTATCTATTTAGGATAGATGCTTTTACAGGGTCCTCCTCCTCCTCTTCACATGCCCCCTTTTCCCCTTTGAGCTTAGCAATCCCCCTCTGGACTTTCTCCTTTCACTAATGTTATCTACAGAAAGTCTTGTCCCCTTCTTTTACTGTTCATGCTAGTGTTTCCTCAGTTTGGGACTTTGCCTGCCTTACTGCCTTCCCTGCTTCCCTTAAGGCAGTTTGGTATGCCTCCCTATCTTCATCCCGCTGCATTCCCTTATATTTCCTGAAGGCCAGCCAAGTTGAAACCCCCCCAGCAACTGCCATTATAGGGCTCACCGTGATTTTCTTTAGTTTGCGGTCGGCTTATTAAGAGTACAGACGTATTCCAGGTCCACAGAAGATCACAGCACTGGACCTCCAGAGGCAAGTATGGGGTGAGCGGGGTGCGGGCAGGTGGGGTGTGCAGAGGAGGGGCGGAGGAGCGGCAGCAAGGACAAAGAGGGACTGTTTTATTTTTCTTTAGGTAAAAAAAATAAATAAATACCTTGAGGGACAGTTTTCTTTTTTTACAGGTGAAATCATATGAAAAATAAATTTTGGAGCACTGGGTTGGGCTCCCAATGTGCCAGACTAGTGGTGGGGAGATTAATGCTGACCCGGATTGGGGACCCCGAGGTTGGCTGGAAAAGGGGGGGGCATCCGAACCAGGATGGGCATCCCGCGCCGGAAATATATTAGTTTGGCACACTGGGGTGGGCTCCCAGTGTGCCACATTAATGGGGATACATGCCAACACGGAGATTGGGAACCCGATGTCAGCTTTGGGGTGAGTGTGTGGTGGGCGGCAGGAGCCACCAATTATGCAAAGCCAAGTGGATCACTTATTTATTAATGTGTTTCACCGAAAGACACATTGAGCAAACTAGCTGGTGCTCCAGTCCAGTATACGCGACATTTGCACTGTGACGCGCATATTGGAATGTGCCTGGATGCCAGGAAAGGTGGGGAGGGGAAAGACATCTGCCGCTGAAATAACCAAACTGTCCCTGCTTGGAGCGGCAGATTTTCTTCAAGTGCAATGCTCACTCTGAAACTGCCATCGTTGGCAGTGTCCCTGTTGATTGGTAGCTGAAGGACACGCCCCTGAAAGCATTCGCTGGACTGGCCACAATACTGCCACACCTCTGCAATGCTCTACTATCTCAATATGTTTCTTGTGCGCGGCGTGCACGAGCAAACATAAAAACACATGATTACTTACATTCTATAAAGTTTGCTTATGTAGCCAGTTGTTTAAAGTGAAAACTGCCTGCCAACCATGCTGGTGTTACCAATGGGAGACACACACGCTTGTTCACATTTCTTGATCAATTTGCACTGTATCTTTCCTGGACTTGGGAACACCCCACACAGTCCAACCACTCATGATGCGGTGGGGCGAGGATGCCAAGCAATATACCACAAGAGGGTGTGGGTGATGGCAGGATTACCATGCCTGGTGTGGTTCGGTCACAAGACCATCAGCAGAGTGAGAGGACCACACCAAAAGTGGGTAAATCTGGCCGTCACCCACACCCTCGAATGGGATACTGCGATTATACAATGTCCTGTAAAAAAAAAAATATATATATATTTTTTTTTTTTAATGTTTCGTTAGCTTACTGGTTTTAACTTCTGTATTTTTTCTGTAATATTCTTCCTCTGTATTAAATAGTACATTGTTGCAAGACAGATTATGGTTAGTGTGGGTGCTCTCAACCCCTCTCCTCCCAACTCAGACAGCAAGAGACAATGTGTGTGGTATGTTTTTTAATTTTTATATATAGACTGATAGTGGGTACACTGAGTTGCTCAGTTCGTGTTATGTGCTCTGCTCGTGGTGCTAGCACTAATGGGCTGCCATGGAGACGCTGTGCTTCTGGGATTCTGTTTTTAGCAAGGACAACACAGCGCTGTGACTAAGGAGAATTTCTTTGGCTTTGTTTGCTTTTTCTTCTTTAATGTTTTCAGACAGTGATATTTTTACTGGAAGCTATAGGGGCATTTGCTGCTGACTGGTGGTATCAAGAACTGTAGAGGTGGCAGCCAGTAGCCAACCACGGAAACCAAGAGAACTGCATGTAGAAAACAAAAAAGAGAGGTGAGGCCACTGCAAGGAATGCCAGGATGCAAGGAAGTAAAAAAAAAAAAAAATAGTTGTTGTGCTGTTGGAAGTGGGTTTGGGGGTTGTTCATGTACTATTCAGATTTCTAATTTTTTTTTTTTTTTTTTTAAATGAAAATTGCAGCCAGAGTTCCATGCCGCTGTTACAGAAAATTTAACATGGCAGCTTAATGTTGGTATTTTCAGGGTCTGATCTATCTTGTGGCACATACGGCTAGCTGGCACTTTTACCGTGGGGTGATAGAATGATTTACATGTTGTAATTCGTGCCAGCCAGCCAATCAGGATGCAGTATTCTAAGACCCATTGTATAATATAGTATCATGAGTAACTGCACTATTTGGGGGTGCTCACGATGTTTAGAAAGTAAAGAGCTGATAAAGGACTTGAAACAAACAAGTTTGGGTATAATTATACCATTACCATGCATTTCAGTTTTATTAAGAAAGGAAGCAGATAAAACAACCAGCAGCATCAATGAATTTTAGAGAAGGTAAAGTGTAGGTTTTCAAGTAGAAATAACATGATGCAAAAAGGGCCAACAGTGTCCCTTTAAATTATTCCCTCCCATTTCTGGTTTATCTTTCCTATATTCAATAGACAGAATGCTTTCTATGGCTGGAAATCAAGAATTCAAATCTCTGCTTAGTTCTACTGGCAGAATGTTCACTACCCCCACATACAAAAGAAGTCCTTATATGGAGCCACTGCTTCTGTCTTATCTGCAGCAGCAACAATGTCATAAGTAAGCAGGTATGGATTACAGGCTGATGTTTCCAGGTCAGGAAACAAAAAAATAAAACAGCAATTAAAAATTGTAAATGCTGTTGTACTTATTTTTTAATTTGAGACTGTTTACACAACACAGAAACAGAGACTCTGACGGCCCACTTAAGGACCGCTTGGCCCACCTAGTCTGCCCATTTCCCTACCTATTGGATAAGCTGCAGATCCTAGTTAACCAACAGCCTACAAGGAGTATTTGGAGGGCAAATATCAAGCCAGCCTGATGGCTCTGAGGGCCAAGGTGCTGGTCACCTTACTTCGTGCCACGCCGGCAACCAGAGTTCGGGAACGAGCTCGGGCGCCGGGGGTAGGCAGGCGAGAGAGAGGATCGAGCATCTGGAGGACTGCTCTCCTCTCCTCTCTCTCTGAGGAGGGATTCAGGGCCCACTCAGCACAGTAACAGCCCCTGGTGGTAGCTGGAGGCACTACTTATGCTTAGAGCTGAAGTAGCTGGGAAGAGTGTGGTGGACATCCACAGCGTTGCCGCGCTGACGTCACTGCACTGCCACACTCCTGGGAATAAACAAATGGAAAATCCCCCGCCACAGCACCGCAGAGATGAAGAGGGCTCCAGGGACAGGCCCACATCCCACTGCCAGCCAATCACTGCTAAGACTCCACAGTTGACCCGGTGCCCAGGTAAGACCTCTCTAATTCCAGATAGGCCACCAAGGGAGGGCGGACCCACTCCGGGGGGTGATGGGGGGGTAGGCCTGCCTAGGTGGTCAGGGGAAGTCCTGCAGATGAGGAGTTCAGGCAGGGAGTAGAAGATCTAGTCGAGCGAGCACCCTGGAAGGATGCCTGGGCTGTGGAGGGAGGAAAAAAAAAAGGGCAGTTTTATTATAGGGCCAGGTGGAAACCAGGGATGTGTGGTTAGTTGCTGTTGTACAGAAATAATAGCCTAAGTAAAGATGACCCCTGCCCATCAAGTTTGTGAATTTTGAAACCCATTTCATAACAAGACCCCCCGCACTGAGAAGGTGCTTTCATGCACTGTAAATGCTCAAAGCAGATGAGATTCATATTAACCTAAGATTCTCAATCAACATTCAAATAATCTGAAAGAGCAAATCCACAGTGTTCTGAGCTTTAGTCTTCCATTAGAGGTATCCCACATTTTGAGGGACTATGAGCTCTCTATTCAAGAAAACTGGCAAAGGCATAAAGCGAGCCACTTGTGCCTGCACAGCTGAACCTAGGGCTGTGTGGGCCACATAGGAAGCCCTGAGAAGCAATGCAGTATATGCTTCCCCCTCACTTTTCAGGTGTAACTGGTTCCTCCCTATGTCAAGAAGCAGATCCAGCCAGGTAGTCACTAATTTAGGTAAGTAGCGCACACACACACACACACACACACACACACACACACACACACAGATCAATCTCAGCGATAGCAAAACCCATCTCCAGGTTCAGTCAAAAAGTCATATTCCCTACTGCTCAAAGATCGTGTGATGGGCCACTGAATTGGCAGCACACAGCACTGTCTCCTGTCCTTTTCCAGGACAGCCTAACCCCAGCCCAATCCTCACTCACACAGAGACATACTCCCCAATCCCAAGTCCCGCATACTACATACACATTCTCTCCACCCCCCCACCCCGGCTCTGCCACAACTTCTCTCCCAGGGACTCAGACAATCCCTCCTACTGTCAACCTGTGCCACCACACATACATGCTCACACAGTCTGAGTTCATTAGCCCAGCCTCCCTGGTGTCTATCGGGAAGAACAAATGGCAAAAGTTATGTCCTGTGTACACATCACAGCCAACAGTATGCATTATGCCTGCCAAAGCGTCAGGCCATACCAATGTGTAACGAATGCAAATAAAGATATCCCATCCACAGCAGTGCAATAGCCACATGTTTGCAGCATTATTATTGTGCCCGGGCTGTCAGAAAAGGCATTTCTAATGTTATCCAACATGACATTAGCAAGTGATAAGAGTCTGTGCCTGCTAAACATAGTGCGAAGGCCTATTTAGCAGGCAGAAATCACTACCTCTTCAAATATGGGACCCAGTATCCCACAGTCGGGTATGTGAGAGTACAGTAAATATACTGAAAGGCCTTTTGGTTTTATTTATTTATTGAAAAGTTGTAATAATAAAAGGGACAATGAGTCAAAGCTTGTTTCCAGCTGTAACCCAGGGGGAGCGGTAGAGGGAGACAAATATATTCAGAGAAAAAGTGTAAAACCATGTGCTGGAAAAATGAATGACAAAAAGTAAAAAAAAAAAAAAGGCAGTAAGCTGGTACAAAGTAAAAAAAAAGACCACGAAAAATGAGTCGTTCATGATAATATAAACATTTCGAGATTAACAGATAATGATTGTAGTGAGGCTGTATTGGCAATAAAAATATACACAATTGTGGTGCCATCACGAAAGAGTACAGGAATTTAGGAATTATCTGAACCAGGGTAGGCTTTCAAATCTCAACTATAAATTAGGTGAAGGTAGACAGAGGTCACAACCCAAGAGAAGGGAGAGGACATGGGACAGGCTAACCAGGGCAAGAGGAAGCGAACAGGAGTTACAGTGGATACTTGAATGAATTATAGGAGAAGGACAGACAAAGTGTAGGGGAGAGTTTTTTCCCCAGATGAAGAGAAACACAGAAATATAGACAACGATGGCAGAAAAAGCCCCATGGTCCATCCAGTCTGCCCTAGTTCCCCATTTAGTCCTGGGACCTACTATTCCTCCAGGGTCCTAGACCTCCCTAGTCTTCCCATTCTCCTCCCAAATTCTGCCACCCCAAGCAAACATTACACCCTTCGTTCTGTCCCAACCATGTTTGAAACCTCCAATGGTGTTTGCACCTACCAATCTGGCTGGCAGACTGTTCCACGATTCCACCACTCCTTCTGTAAACTAATACTTCCACATGTCCCTCCTGTATCACCCTCCTGTTAGTTTCCACTCACGTCCATGTGACCATGAGCTAGTATTCAAGCTAAACAGATCCCCACAGTTCTCTTAGTTAATTCCTTTCCCTCCCTTGTGGTCTCCAGTGAGTACCTGTTCAGTGTCTTGAGGCACTCCTCATAGGACCAACCCTGTTGGCCCTCAATCATTTTCGTCACCCTGCGCTGTACGGTCTCCAGCCTATCCCCATCTTTCCTGAGGTGGGGAGTGCTGTACTCCAGGTGTGCTCACTAAGGATCAATATGGGGCAAGTATTACCTCTTCCCTTCCGTTATAAATACTCCTCCCGATACAACCCAGTATCCTATTCGCTTTGTTATATGCTTTTTTGCGGTGGCTCGATGGTTTGAGGGAGTCACTGATGATAACTCCAAGCTCCCGTTCCTCAGCCATAGTGCTAAGTCTCACCTTGCCCATCCAGCACGCTGTCCATGGATTCTTGTTCCCTAGGTACATTACCTTGTACTTTTTGGTTGTTTTGGTACTGAATTACAACTGCCAAACCTTAGACCCCCCAGTTTTTGTAAATCCTATGCATTTCCTTGATCCACAAAGAGAGACAACCTGCCCCAGAAACATAGACTATGACAGCAGATAAAGGCTGCTGGGATCACCCAGTCTGCCTTTTTTTTTTTGTGAACCTTTATTGGCTGCAGACCCAACTTGATCTATGACACCATCTCTTCCTCCCATCTTTTCCTACCCCGATTCCCTTGTGCCCGTCCCAGGAATTTCTGAACCCCACCATTGTTTGTCTCCACTACCTTTGCTGGAAGGCTGTTTCAGGCATCTACTACCCTTTATGTGAAGAACTTCCTCACATCCCTCCTGAATTTACCACACTCCAGTTTCACAGTGCACCCCCTCTTATTCTGGAGCACCTTTTTCTCTGAAAACTGCTACCCTCCTGTAGATTATTTACCCCTGTGAAGTATTTAAAGGTCTCTTTCATATCCCCCTTCTCTCGGGTGTACATATCTAGTTCCTTAGGCTTCTCCTTGTAGGGCTTCTGATGCAGACCCTATACCATTTTGGTAGCCCTCCTCTGGACTGCATGCACTTTGTCTATGTCCTTCCTGAGATGAGGTCTCCAGAATTGGACACAGTATTCAGAGGGGAGGCCTTACCAGTGATCTATACAGGAGGAGCACATCCTCCCTTTTCCTGCTTGCTACACCACTTCCTATGCATCCCAGCATCCCACTAGCCCTTCTGACTGCTGTGTTACACTGCCTAGCTACTTTTAGGTCATCCGATATGATTATCCGTAGGTCTCTTTCCTGCTTGATCTTTGTCAGTACCACTCCACCCATTTATACTCCACTCCTGGGCTTCTATGGCCAAAGTGCATTAGTTTGCACTTTTCTGCATTAAAATCCAGCTGCCACACCCTTGACCACTCCTCCAGTTTTTTCAGATCCCTACCCATCCTCCCCCCCCCCAAAGGGTCTATTCTGTTGCAGATCTTGGAGTCATCCGCAAAGAGGCAGACCTTTCCTTCCAGTTCTCTGCCATGTCACTTATAAAGACAATGAAGAGGACCGGTCCCAGCACTGATTCCTGAGGTACCCTGCTGGTCGCCCTCCCTTCCTCTCAGCAAACTCCGTTTACTACTTACCTCTGTGTCCTATCCACTAACTCGTTTCTTACCCAGGCTACCACCTTATTTCCCTTCCTAAGTTACCCAACTTGCTTACCAGTCTCCTACATGGAACGATATTGGACGCCTTCCTGAAATCCAGGTAAGCCACGTCCACTGCTCCTCCCTGATCCAACTCTTTGGTCACCCAGTCAAAGAAATCAGATTTGTTTGGCATAACCTTCCCCCTGTGAAACCATGCTGCCTTGGATCCTGTAATCCACTTGATACAAGATAATCTACAATCCTTTCCTTTAGTTGCGATTCCATTAATTTACCCACCACTGATGTCAGGCTGACAGGCCTATAATTAACAAACCGCACTTCTCGCTGGGAGAAACGAAGTTCTCATACTTGGGGACCTCAACATAAACTGGCTGGGCAACTCCCAAGCCACATCCCTGTCCAGAATACAAAGCTTTAACCTGCATCAGCTGATTGAGGAACCCACTAGAACTGCCCCACACTCTAATTCAAGCACAATGCTGGATTGGATAATGACCAACCATCCAGAACAGACAGTCAACTCAGGCGTTCTAGAAGATGCCATCACTGACATCTTCCCAACTTACTGTGCCTGGGGCAAAATGAGGTCTGCTCTGACTTAGCCTTGTTTCATAACTTTTCACAACTACGCAAATTTCAACTCTCAGGCCTTCCTACTAGACGTTGCCTGCATTGACTGGTCCTCTCTCTACAAATCTAATGATGCACAGTCCTCTCTGAATATCTTCTTAACCAACTTCCAAGCACTGCAGGACAAACACTGTCCTCTTGTAACATGCAGAGTAAAGAATAGGCAAACCTGATGGCTTAAATCTGACCTATTCAGTAAGCTTCATCACAGAGACAAAAGTTGTACCCATTTCAAGAGCTCTGGTCTAACATCTGACCTTGACACTTATAGGGCATTGCGAAGCTCTTGTAAAAAATATATCAAACAGGCAAAAAGCACCTACTGTAAAGACCTCTTACTAAACTCCTATAGAGACTCCCAAAAAATTCTGGTCCCATATCAAGTGCTTCCTGGTCTGAAACTCGTTCACCACCCCTAACGATACGTCACTAAATGGTGTCCACTGCAACAATCCCCAAACTACTGCCAATTTTTTTTCAACGAAAAATTCTCTGATCTAACTAATTACACATCCTCCTTCTCCATCAGCACAACCTCAGTCGAGCCGACTAATGTACATGGGCCAAAATTATTCTTTAAATCAGTCTCCAGGCAGGAAGTACTACGACTGCTTAACAACACTTCTGAGCATGTGGCAGCTGGCTCTGACAACCTAGAACCCAAGCTCCTAAAACTTGTTGCTTAGCACATTGCTGCTCCCCTAGCCAAGATATTTACTCACTCTCTGTGCCAGAGTCACATCCCTGATATCTGGAAGATGGTTCGAATTACTCCCGTCTTTAAAAAAAAAAAAGTGACACCATAGACCCATCAAATTACAGACCCATAGCCATCCTGTCTGTGCTCAGCAAAATTTTAGAAAACTTGTAGCCACTCAATCAATCAACTGTCTCCAGAAATATGATCTTCTATCCTCTGCCCAGCATGGTTTCTGCAAGGGTCACAGCATCACCACTGCTCTCCTCAAATTCACATCCGATGCACTGATGGCCATCGACTTTGCAGCTCTCACTGGGGCAATGTTTATTAATATGACCAAGGCATTTGACCTAGTAGACCACTCCCTCCTAACTGACTCACTCCGCTCACTTGGCTGTTCTCCCAATGCCGTAAATTAGTATCTACCTATCTGACAGAACACAAATAGTAAAATATAACTCTACCCTCTCCGACAAGGCCACCTCCAACACTGCAGTACCTCAGGGGTCTATAATGGGCCCTCTGCTATTCACTATTTTCGTAAACTACATCACATCAACCCACCTGAAAACAAACTCCCTGTTGTACGCGGATGACATCGTTCTGTACACTAGTGCCAAAAGTATTTAGGACATAAATCAGCGGCTCTCCCATGACTCAAGCAATCCAGCATTGGCTGAATAGTCACAAACTAATCCTAAATGAATCTAAAACCCAAGCCATGCTTTTTGGATCAAAATCAAAACTCAGTCAATCACTCCCAACACTGTTTAATATCTCCACCTTAAGTGGCGCATCCATTGGGGTGGCAAACTCCTTTAAATACCTGGGAGTCGCACTGGACCCAGCAATAAATTTTGATCTCCACATTCAAAGGATGTGCAAGTCAGTAAACATGAAACTTGGTGTTGCCTATCGAACCAGTTATGCCCTCACCTCCTCGGCAAGACTTGCCATAGCTCAGGGGATACTCCTTCCCTCACTTACCTATGGGGTTGCTACCTACACATCTGCAAGTAAATCAAGTCTTCACAAGTGGGATGTCACCTACAACAATATCTGCCATAAGCATCCTCCTCCCATTGAATGAAACACCACTGCCTCCTCTACTCCGACCTTGGATGTTCCCCCCCCATGTGGCCAGGCCCTATGCCTTTGGCTTTGTCAAACAACATTATCAGATCCCAAACACCTAAGTCCCTAGCAGGACTCTTTCAAAATCAGGCATCTTGCTATGACCTTCGCTCATCTGACAATGTCTTGGTATGCATCCCTAGACATACTACCTCTAAAGGCGCAAGCTCCTTCCCCGGTCATTCTCCCCAATACTGGAACTCCCTCCCAATAACTATTCGACAGGCCTCTACCCACGCCTCCTTCAAGAAATTACTCCGAGCCCATCTCGTCGCCTCCAGTCAATGCTCCTGTTTCAAACCACCCTAGTCCCTTATCCAACCCCACTCTCCATGGCCTTTTCAGTCCTGCCCTTCCCAAGTCAGCTCAGCACTTGCAATCTGAATGTCTATCTCGGCTACTCTCTACCTTTTGTATCCCATACTTCACTGCCCACCATCCTACTTCTACCTACCCTATTCCTACCTTTCTTTCCTATATTTCCTTAGAATTACTATAGTATTACTGCTCATGGTGGTTTTACCCTACTCTGACCAACATGTGCCCTAATTTTGATATGTATTTGTTTCTATCAGGTATACATTTCTGACGTTTATCATATAATTATCACTGTTTCTTTGTTACTTGTCTGTATCAATTTTTCCTTTTTTCTTGTCAAAATTATTAACCTGTAGGCCTGGTGGCGCTCAGGGCTGAGGCGCTGGACACCTTACCTCGCGGCACGCTGGCAACCTGGGTTTGGGAACGAGCTCGGGTCAGCGGTCGACAGCGGGGCGGAGCTGGACTGAGCTGCCGGCAGGCAGGCTCTCCCTCTCTGGGAAGGGATGCGGCACCCCTTGGCTGATGGTGACCCCTAGTGGAGGCTACGAGTGGCACAGGCTTAGAGGGGGCCGGGTGTTAGGCCATGGGGTGGGAGAAAGAAGCCGTAACGGGGCCATAGGGCACATGTGCACCTCCATGCACATGTGCTCCTACTCCTGGGTGAAAACTGTAGGCAGAAACACCGGCGGCAGCAGGATGTTGACCGACTCCCCGCAGGCTCCGCTCCCAGGCCGGGTATAAGGTAGGCACCGGGGCTGGTTGGTCGGAATGGGGCAGCCAACCGAGAAGCAGAAATAGAAATATATTAAAAAAAAAAGGAGCAACCTGTAAAGTCATTGTTACTGTGTTGCTGTTTCTGTACTTCTCCCGGGTCGTGCCTGAAAATAGTCATTTCATGGCTAGTGCACCTACCTGGTAATCAAAAACTAAATAGATAAAAAATAATTGCCTGCCTCTTCCCTGCTACCACTTTTGTGAAGTGGGACTACCGCAGGCCTTCTCCAGTCCCCCGGAACCAAGCCAATCTCCAATGATCTGTTAAACAGGTCTGTCAGAGATGCAATCAGTACCTCCCCGAGCTCCCTCAGCACCCCTGGAAGTACTCTGTTTGGCTCCATAGCTTTGTTCACCTTCAAGTTTGCGAGTGCTTTCCAGACTTTCTCCTCAGAAAACAGACTAGTGTCCACTGGTTACCCACCTTCCTCTGAGTGAAGTCTGTTTACCACTACCCTCTGTGTCCTATCCATTAAACAGTTTCTTATTCAGGTTACCACCTTATTTCAAACCTCCAAGTCCCTCAACTTGCTTATCAGTCTCCTATGTGGAATGACATCACTCCTCCCATCACTCCTCCCATTTTGTACTCTGCTACTTATTTGGCAATTCCCTCACCAATGTTGCTGAGGAACATGTTGAAGAGGACCAGACCCAGGACAGCGAAGGAAGTAGGACAGGAGAAAGAAGAGGTAAAGAGGGAGAGATGAGAACCAGTATTTAAAAAGGAGGGGGGAAAAAAAAAAAACGCAGTGAATGAGGTAGGAGGCAAGGAGTGGAATCAAGAATTTAGTGTCAAGGTCAGCAATCCGTCTCCTACAGAGCTCCCCATTGGTTCAGTTCCTTGCATTTTGATGGATCTTCTTCACCTAAACTTGGCCAATTCAAGCGCCTCGTAAAACAGTACCTGGTATCTAACAGTTCCTGTGACTGCTTCCTCCAGTGATTCTCCTTATCATGCATGTCATTGCTTCCATTGTCAAAATCATACCCTTTGTCAAATGCCTCCCCTAGACTCAACTTCCTCACCTCCTCCGTTTTCTCTCCTGCCTGAACTGCTCTTCCTCTGGTTCCTCCACCTCCACCCTAACTCCCCTCCCCTTCCCAACTTTTTCCTGTGCCCCATTTCAGCTCCCTTTGGTCTACCTTTCCCACTCCCTCCTTTTGCCTATTGCTTAGCTTGTTTGACAAGGCCCAGGGCTACTTCCAATCGCTTTCTTCACCTCACCTCTAACTGCTGGTATAATTACTGTTTACACTTATTATTTTCCTTGATCTGAGTTACTATGTCATTCAGTTCTCCTGGATTTTAACTGCTCGTTTGTCATTTTAGATTACCTTTGTTTAGTATTCCTTTGTCTGTTACCCTCACCTACTGACGTAGAACCTTTGTAAAAGAACACCTTGCGCTCAAAGGTATTATAATCTTAGATGGAAATAAATAAATAAGTATAAAGGGAACAGCGAAGGGTACCAGAAGCAGCATTATAAGTGAAACAACAGAAGACATTGCAGAGAGTATTCAGTCTGGTGAGAGAGGAGATAGAAGGTGCCACAGACTTCATCCACATAATCAAACACTGTTAAGTACTATCTTGGTGACAATTTTCTTGCAGAGTGGGACTATAAGGCAGTCCTTGTTGTGGTAAACAGCACAGAGTTCGGGTGCAGCTTTTTATGGATAACACTAATGTAACGGCAGCTCCCCCCCTTTTTTACTGGCAGTTGTCAGTAAGGCAACTTCCACCACAACAGCAGGTATCACCACTGGCATTAGGGCAACCCCTAACTCGGACATCTAGGAGGCGTGAGAGTGGTACAAAACAACATTTCTATTTACACCTAGGTCCAGGAGAGAGGTGCCAGGGATATGGTGCGTCTCCTATCTGTGGGGGCCCCAAAAACTCACACAGGTCACTCAGAAATGGAATGTCCACAACCAGAAAATGAGGGTCGTGCTGTATGGTTTTTATTCCTGACAGAATGGTAACAGAAAAACGGTGGTACCCCCAGGGCTTGGTAGCTGTATGAACAGATGGCACGCTTGTAGCAGGCAAAAACATTTCACAACTCTTCCTTGCAGTACTGAGACTCCTCACAAGAACACTTCCCATGGACGTCTATCCCTATATTTAGGGATCTCGGAACTTTACCAGTGCATTTATAGTGGCTGTTGCCACAACACTAAATTCAAGCACCACTAGGTGAAGTAAGTTAACACCTCTGACCCTTCCTTGTAATCAGTCAGGTCCCTTGAACAATGGAGTTACTGGTCAGCTCCGCTCTGGCAAAAGCTAGACTCTGCCATTACATTTTAGGAAAACTGGATTCTTCAGCCACATAGGGGCCACAGGAGACATCCTTACTACACATTCTTTGTGCAAGGGTTCTAATAGCCTGCATCTTAACCTTGTTGGGCTCCTAGCAAGGCATCAGCCAACCCACAGCTGAACAACAAATGAATCTTGTAGTCACAGCATGCTGCCCCAAGACATTTGTTAAAACACTTGAATTCCAAAGTTCTCATCCAAAATCCATAGCTTTTTGTTTGCAAAACACAGTCTACATTCTGGGTGGTTCTATTAGTTCTCAGTCTTTTGGGGATTGCCCCAAACTACTCACTGAACCTTCATTCCCATTTATTCCTGCTGAGAAATCTTCACCCCTTTGGGGCAGCAATGGATCCGGTAGCCACCACATCCCACAAAACCGGCCGCTGGTTAATGTATTAGGGTGGAAAATAAACTGAGGGTCCTGCCTTCTGACAAGTGGCCTTGCCAGAACACCACTTGTTTGTAGAACTCAAGTCCACACTCCAACTCCAGACAGACTCACAGAAAAAAAAAATGCAGCAGCAGAGCACTGAGGCTTATGCTGTTGCGAGAGTTCTAAAATCCATTACATCATCCCCTGCCTCAGCAGAGCTAAGCAGGTGATAATGTAATGTATTTCAGAGTTTTACACCCTTTGGAACTGCCCAGGCTCCCTGCCTGATCTAAACTGATGGGATCCTAGTAACCCAGCAACTGGCTGGTTACACTAATACATGTGGAGAAGTCAAACCTTCCATCCAGCCACACACCTAGGTGCTTGAATTTGGGAAAATTCAAGTGTGGTGTCCTCCAAAGTAGAAAATACATCGGATGGGGAGCCTTGCAAGCTTATGGCTTGTGCCAAAGGTCATTTCAAATTCAATTTCAATTTCAACTTTATTTTTAAAAGGCGCTTTTCTTAAATCAAAGCGCCTGTACAAATAAATATAACAATAAATATAGTAAATCAAGTCAACAGAAATCCTTAAAAGCTATATTAAAAAGGTGGGTCTTCAACTCTCTTTTAAAACTAAGGATCTGTCGGGCACCTCGTGACCTGACGAGGTAGTAGAGAGTTCCACAGGGTAGGTGCCATAAAACTAAACGATCTAGCACCAGATGTTTTCAGACTACTCCTGGGAATCTCTAGCAATCCCTAGTCAGTGGATCGGAGGGGCTAGAGGGACTATAGGGGCACAGGAGCTCTTTCAGGTAGGCAGGTCCCAGATCATGTAGGGCTTTATAGGTCAGTAAACCGACCCTGAAGGTAATTCGCCAAAACACTGGCAGCCAGTGCAGTCCGTGGAGCACAGGCATTATGTGACTGGATCTAGAGACTCCAGTCAACAGCCTGGCTGCCGCATTCTGCACCAGCTGCAGACGGCGGTTTCAACCCCCGAAAGCCCTAGGTATAGGGAGTTACAGTAGTCAAGCCGGAGGTAACAAAGCGTGGATTAATGTTGGAAAGTCCTCTGAGGAACCAAGTGCTTCACCCTGGCAATATTCCTCAGATGAAAAAGGAAGTCTTTTTATAACCGCTGACACCTGGGATTTGAGTGTCAACGGTCATCAAGTACTACGCCAAGATTTCGCGACTCTGGTCTGGAGGTCGCCAGCTGGACACCTCCAAGCCATAAGCCTGAGGGTGATCCTCTGGCAGACCTCACCACAGCGACCTAAATCCACAACCAACACCTCAGTTTTCTCCGGATTTAACCTCAGCCAACTCCCATTCATCCATTCTTGGATTTCTTCAAGGCAGTTATTAAATACCGACAAGGCAAGCGTCGGACCGGGCACAAAGACATATACAGCTGGGTATCATCTGCATAGAGTGAAACCCAAACTGTACAGGCTAATAATCGCCTCAATGGTAGCATATACACCAAAACAGCATGGTGCTAAAATGGAGCCCTGCAGTACCCTCATAGAGCAGGAGAATGATGTTGAGGAAAAATTCCTACACCACTCTCTGAGTCCTACCTCAAGGTAAGATTGAAACCATCTGAGGACCGGCATCAGACAGTCCACAGACTCAATCAAGAGGCGCCCAATAGCACACCATGGTCAACGGTGTCAAACGCTGCCGAGAGATCAAGTAGTACCAAGATGGATCGGGTCCTATGATCTCTTGCCATTAGAGGTCATTTAGTACCCATACTGAGCACTGTCTCGGTACTATGCCTTTCCTAAATCCAGACTGAACTAATCGTAGATATTGTTGTTGGTCAGATGATCCTCCAACTGCACTGTGACCACTTTCTCAATAACTTTTCCACAAAGGGTAAGTTAGAGACTGGCCTGTAATTTGCTAGACAGTATGGGTCTAAGGAGGGTTTCTTTAAAAGGGGCTTAATTATAGCCTCTTTGAGGTGATCTGGAAAAATCCCCCTCTCCAGAGACTTCCATACGATCAAAGCTAGGACTAGGCCAATCTTATCCACGCAACCCACTAAGAAGCGCGTGGGACCAGGGTCCAAATCACAGCAGGTCGGTCGCAGTGCTCGAATGATCATCACAACATCCTCGATTATGGGAAGGCTGAAGTCAGACTATTCCAACTGGGTGTTTGACATCTCCTGATGACCACCGCTGCTCCCATTAGGAGGGGAACAGCGAATGTCCGATCTGATTTTGGCAACCTTATCTGCAAAGAAGAGGCAGGCTCCTCACCATTCTTGAGATAAGGCTCTTCTGAGCTGAAGACAAACTGGATTGCACAGTCTGTTCACAGTCCGAAAAGAGCTGAGGCCACGGTCTATTCTGCAGCCGCTCTCTGGACAGGAATTCTGCCTTCTTCACGAGAGATTGCGGATTGATGGACCAAATAATGGTCCATCAAACTAAGCTTGTCATCATCACGACCGGACTTTCGCCAACGCCTCTCCAGCCTCGCCAACTCTCCTCAATTCCCTCATGGTCTCATCAAACCAAGGAGACCTGGCAGGAGTAAGAGAACGAACACGTAAGAGTAATAGAATCCAGGGCTCTGTTACTGCCTCATTATAGGCATGTAGCAGAACACCTGGATCCATGCAATCTATCGGTAGGCTCGATAGGTCCAACACCGCCATCAGGTCCTCTGGGGATACACCCCTCAAAGGGCGTGCATCGAACCATCTCCGTGAGGGGCAGACCTAACAGGGGTGGCCTCAAAACTGAATCTAATGGAGTGATGGTCTGACCATCCAACCGGTTCCACCACCAAGTCAGATATCCCATCCCAGGAGGAACACCAGGTCCAATGAGTGTCCACCCACATGGGTCGAGGAGGAAACCACCTGTGTGAAGCCCAGTGATATCATCAACTGGAGGAAATCTTGACAAACCGAGAGAATTCATCGTCGACCAGGCATTGAAGTCCCCAGTACCAACCATCTGGGGACCCCAATGTTAGGTCGACAATGAAGTCTGCGATTTCCTGCAGAAAACATTCTCGCCACCTGGTGGACGTGTATACGATAGCATCCTGCACCCCACACCTCACCCACACTGTACTCAAAGGATCTGGTGACCTCCGCTGGCACCTCCACCAGACCAGTTCTGACAAAACACATAGCAACACCCTTCTGATCCTGCCTCGGGGGTGTCGCAGTACCCAGCGGGTGCTGCGGCTAATACAGGCCCAGCATTTTCATCCAGCCAGGTCTCGGTGATGCATGCCAGGTCAGATGACTCACAAGATCAGCTATAATAGCCGCCTTGTTTTAATAGACCTGGCATTGCATAACACGCTCGAGTAGGACAAACCTCCGATAGTGACCGGCCTACCTGCTGGTCCGATCCAGAACCCTTGGGTATGGGCACAAGACAGGAAGGCCCTTTCTCCTGCGCTTATTCACTCTGTATGCCTCCTTGACCCTACAATCCTAATCCGCCCACTCTTTCCATTCCCTCTAGCATGGGACCTCGCCTTCTCATAATCCCCAAGCCCTACACTCCTATAAACTTCAGCTGACAACGGGGACAGGAGAAAGGAGGAGGTCCCTAAGCATAGAGGGGAATACACCACCGCCTTACAATCACTCCAGCACATCCTCTGCACTACACTAAAATAAAACACTCACAATGAAACACAAGATCTAACAAATTCCAGTGCTGTAAAATCATCTATTCAAATTCTAGTGCTGTAAAATCATCTATTATAATTCTAGTTCTACCCCACAGTACTCTCACCACTGCAGGAAGAGGAGCACCCCACCTAAAGCTACTAAAAAAGTATTATTGAATGGCTTTAATATTAAAAAGGCCTCCTTATCCAATAGCCAACACCACAGTTTCCTTTGAAAGTTCAAGAGAGAGTTCCCAGGTCTTTTAATGTCCTCAGCCGTGTGCTCTCACCACTTTAAACTGTGAAATTTTAAAAGTATGCCAGCCTCCTCTCACAAGGCGGCAACAACCCCATAGAACCCAGTTCTGATCTTTACAAAAGATATAACGGCTGGCCCAAAACAAAAATTCAGAGTACTTCACAAACAGATGGTCCAGGAAGTCCCACTTTTCTTCCCCGCTTGTGGTTTTCTTCCCTAAGAGTCCTTAGCGATGGCAGATAGGCAGGCAGGCAGCATATAAATTTCACCTTCAGTTAGCTCAACCCGATCCTTCACCACGTGGGCAAGCAAGATCACCCTTCGGTGGTCCCCTACTCCCTAAGGAACTGGATTAGCACCAACACCCTCCAGTGTCAGTGATCACCGTCCCTCCATCCGGACCGAGGAGCCCAACCTTTCCTTTTTTCCAAAACTTGCAGAAATCCTTGCTGCACACCATGCGCACCCCCTCTCAGGGCTTCCACTTCCTCCAGCCAGTCCTCTCTCACAGGCACCCGGCCACGTCCTCCACGCACAGTCCGGCTGTATCCCGTCCCGTATGGACCAACCATAAAATTCCCTCGACGAATCGAGCCAGCAATTAAACAACCAGCAGAAACGACCTCCCACGGCTCCGACACGCCAATCTCCGCAGGCACCAATTTTCCAAAAAGCGTAATAAACAACGATCGACTTAAACTCCAGACCGCAACAGTACATAAAAGCAAAACGATAAAATAGAGTAGGCGAATTCTACTGAGTTTTCTGCAAACAGCTAGGGAGCTTACAGACGACAGCCCAGCGTGGCCGCCATCTTGCCTCGTAAGTGGCAAACAGACCACTGAATGTGCAAACCCAATTGCAGTTGCAGTCATGGACACAGTCTTCTTAGTACTGACCCAAAGCTGGTGAGATTGGAACCAATGTCGGACATATTGAAATCATGCTGAAACAATGTTTCCAAGGCAGAGACCGAGGCACTTGAGGCAAAAAATTACAGCATCATCTGTACACATATGAATATGCGAGCCGACACAAACTGAATGGAGGTTGTTCAGGAAAAACAAGCTGGACCCCAGAATGCAGCCCTGTAGATTTCTTCCCACATTTCAAAGCAACACCACCTTTACCTACAGCATGCCAAACAGCTAATTTCAGAGCAGTGATTGTCCTCATCTTTCAACATTCTTTAGTAAGCGCCTCACTATCTCGCATCTAATTGTCTTTGGTACTACATAAGAACATGAGAAGTAACCAGTACAAAACGACCACCTGATCTATCTTGTCTGCCCGATTTCTGTTGGAGTTTTGTACTTTATCCCTATACCAGTGTCTGTGCCCCCTCTCCCCTCCCTTTTCCTTGGTCCCAAGTGCTGCATGACTACCAACTGTCTGGGGAGAGCAAGTCCTGGAGGTTAATCGAAGCCGGGGCAGGCTTCACAATCGCGGCCAGCTGCGAGGAGTTTCCTTGCTTTTTCCAGGGGCAGAGATGTGCAATGATGTCCAGCGTCCTGCCCTCAGATGTAGGCGATGGTAGCTGCGTGAACCCCCGCTTCTAGGAGTCCGTCAAGCTACTGTGGCGTGACCTGCACTTCCGGGAGAAGGAGGGCAGTCTGTGGGATGCTCGATCCTACCCTCTGGCCGGCCCTCCAGCGACCTGGGTCTGTTCCCAAACCTAGGTCACCGGCGTCTCAACAGGAAATCAAACCACTGGGCCGGCTCCGTTCCAGGCTCTTTTGAATGATCCCACTGACTTGGTTGCCACAACCTCTTCCAGCAGCTCATTCCATGGTGACACCACCCTTGGGAGTTCTGGACTACAGGAAATTATTTGAACCCAGACTTCACAGAAGAACTAGATTTTTGAAAACTGGTCAAAATAAGATAGCAAACCTCTATTGTGGTTCACAAACAGCAGTACAGTAGTACATTTAATGAATTATATGGCAACTAACACATGAATAGCAGAAAAAACTGGCTCTGAACAGCTAAAACTACACACAAGACAAACAAAATTATACAGGATTTTTTAACATGATTGCACCTAGGCCTTAGACAGTGTTGATAACCAATGTAAATAGCGTCCTTCACACTCATGAAATGTGGCATCAAAGTGGTTGACACAAAAAAAAAAAACTGGTACCACTCTGCTGATCATACCAGTTTGACAGGTGTTTTTCCCAACCAGTGGTCGAGACTTCTAACCCCTTGACTACTCTGACGTGTCCATAAAAGCGTCTATAGTACAGAATTTTAAGGTAGTCATAATATCACATTCTTCAACTGAAAAAATAATATATTAAATAATAAATCTAGGATTCAGTTTAGAAATACAGGAATCACACAAGACGGAATCGGACCCAACAGTCCATCTAATCCATCTCTAATCCTCATCGTGACAATCTGATCCCAATGTTAGTTGATGCGTTTCAGTTGAATACAATTTATTTATTTTTTTACTACTCTCGATAATGGGTCCTGGCTCTGAGGACAGGAAAAATACTTTAACAATCACCCATCTTTTCTTTACAGTCATACAATTTCATTAAACCAATGTAGTCTATAAGACTGCCTGCACTTACAATGTAATGCTTACAAGCCTCTCATATGGACACTCTATTCCAATCATGTTTGCTGCCTAATTGCCTTAACGTTGTAATAGGTATATTATTCTGACCTTTTTTTACTGCATATCCAACATTGTTTATTCTCTTCTGACTTTGTGTATGATTATGACATAATCTTTCTTTTGTTTTATCCTTCGTCAGTTCTATTGTGTAGTACTAAACCATAAGATGTATCTAATTGTTAATGGGTATTGGTCCCTCTTGCTTTCCCTCTCCCTTCCCCCTCAGTCCTACCTGGTCTCAGTTCCAAAACCCCTTTTGCGCTTTTCCCGCCAACCCGTGTCTAGCCGCACTTTACCGTATACGTCTCTATGCCCAGCCGAGTTCCAGTTCCATAGCCCCGGTCTTTAGCCTTCTTCCGAAAAGTCGTGAATTCAGCGACTTTTGGCCGCGACGAGTCCCTGAGCCCAGCCGAGTTTTAGTTCCACAGCCCCGGGTCTTCTTAGTGCCTTTTCCCGCTAAAGCCGCTCCTTGCCGTATGTGCCTTCAGCCTAGCCACCTCTCCTGATCCAGCTCCGTTGCTATTGGATCCCTTTGTGCCTTCCCATTAAATGCTGCACCTTGAAATTGTGTCCCTCAGCTCCTCCTTGCCCCTTACCCTCTGGCGTCATCCTCTTGCTTTCTGCAACACTCTTCCCCCCACCTGACGTTATCTGGCCGTACTTTGCTGTATCGCCTCTGTGCCCAGCCGAGTTCTAGCTCCATAGCCCGGGTCCTCTTACCGCCTTTTCCCACGAAAAGCCTGCAGCCTAGATTACACATGAGTCCCTGAGCCCAGCCGGGTTTTAGTTCCACAGCCCTGGGTCTTCCTAGTGCCTTTCCCGCTAAAGCCGTAATTCGCCGCCTTGCCGACGTGTTTCAGCCTAGCCGCCTCGCCTGATCCGGCCCGCTGTATTGGATCCCTTGTGCTCCTACCACGCTGCACTTTGAAACTGTGTCCCTCGACTCCTCCTTGCCCCTTACCCTCTGGTTTCATCCTCTTGCTTTCTGCAACACTCTTCGCTCCTACTTGCCATTCATCCTCTTCCCCCTGCTCTGCCATCCCTTGGTTCCGTTAGCCCGGCTGTGTATCCCTGCCCAGCACCGCAAGGCCGTTAGCTGCTATCTTCTGTCCTTTCGTTCATTACCCTCCACCTCTCATCAGTTTCACACCCTCCCTTGTCCTAAAATCCCCCTTACCTTCCCTTTCCTCTCTCCCCCCAAATGTGATCTCCCGCCAGTACCCTCTGCCTATTTGAAACCGTATGCCTGCCTTTGAAAATCGTATGTCTGTACTTGTACCACTGTACCTTTGCCTGTATTATGTTAACTAAACTGACCTATTTTGTACTGTAATTGTGTCTCCCGGGTCGTGCCTGAAAATAGTCACCTGTTGGCTAGTGCACCTACCCGGTTAACAAAAATTAAATAAAAATAAAATAAATACTTCAGATCTCATATCCTCGGATCCTACCACGTTTCTATCAAAACTTAGGTTTGCTGTAAAAGTCTCTGTGTCACATTCCTCTACAGTGTACTTCGCTAACTTGTTCCATACTCCTGCAGTAAAAAAAATGTTCTCGCTTCTTAAGCTGGTCTCATCGCTTCTGGGAGGTCCTTCCTGGAACCACGTGATAGGCAGGAGATATACAGACTTCTGCAGGAAGGGGGTATCCTCCCACTCATTTCCTCCAGATGTCAGTTTACTTTCTGCCTTTCTAGTGGCAGGAGCTCTGCAGGACCTCTGTCACAGGAGTGACAGACCCGGAGATCAGTGAGTTTCTCTCTTTTTTGCTTATACCAGAACTAGTGATTAGTGCTCCGGAGTGCTACTGCAGGGACCCCAGCCTCAGCCTTGCAAGCTGTACAGATTGGTTCCCTGCTCTCCCTCACCAAGCACAACATCTACCTGTGCTTGAGACCCAACCCCTGGAGCATCATGGATGCAGTTGCGGCGCGCCTCAGACCACAGAGCAGAATTGGTCCCCATGCGTCGCCTGAAGCAGCAGCCACGTCAACGAGCAAAATAAGGATTCGGCTAATCAATGGGTGCCTGGAGCTTCTCTCGTCGACGGCCTCAGGACACTCAAGCTGGCGACGCGCCTGCCGGTCGGAGAGCCACATTATCTCATTAGGCTCTCCGACGCAGGAAAATTAGCATGGGAACAGTGTCGCTACAGCGGCAGGCCGTTTAGAGGGGCAAAGGAGAGAAGACAATTCTTTTACTCGTCAGTGAGCATCATGGCTCAACTCGTTGACAGATCTTGAATTTTGTTGGGCACCAAGGCTCAAAAACAGCACAACAAGCACCAAGGCCTTAAAGGGGACTACACCAAGCACAGTTCCTCCAGCAATATCCAAAGCCTTAAAGGGGCAGGATAGCATGAAGCTCAGTTTGCCATGCAATTTAAACTTGTTCCTTCAAATTCTTTATATCAAAGCGTCATGGCCTCCACCAAGGACGGACCCCCCCCCCCGGGGTAGTAAGTGCCACAAGTGCAGAACACCCAAGCTGGCCACATTCCCAGGGTCTCTGTGTGTGAAATGTGACAGTGCAACCTCGCTAGCTGTGGACGAGGCATCTGCCTCAGAATCTCAGGATCCATTCCATGAGACCAGCTCAGGGGCCAGGGACAATCCCCCCCCTTAGAAGGACGTTGCCACTTGGCTGGGGCCCTAGCCCCAGATCTGATAGAGAAACTCAATAGAGCATTCGCCATCAACCCCTCATGTTTCAGTGTCCTTCAGCAGTCTCGGGAGCCCAGGACCCATAGGAAAGCCACAAGCAAGCGCACCCCCTCCCCATCCTCAGATGAGGACGCCCCCCACGCCTCACGGCACGATAGGAGGAGGAAGAGACCCAGATCCAGGAGTGCTTCCAGACCCAGGGACGCAGCCCATGGAAAGCACAGGTGAGATAGGTCCCCCACAGGGTCCGGCTATACATCTTTAGAAGAGGGAAAAGTCTCAAACTTGGATTCCGACTCGGACTCCTCACCAGCCAGAAACTTCTATTTGGAAGATCTAGATTTTTTCATTAAAAAAGGTGTCAGAGGAGATCCACTTGAGCTCTCCATCTCCTCCAGAGCCCAAGCGAGCGAAGCCAACATTCTGGCTAGTGTCAGCTTTGAAGCCAGTGACGGCTTTTCCCTTCCCTCTGGTCATAGAGGACCTCTTGAAGGAAGAATGGCAGGAACCCGAGCATTCGTTCCCCATCCCTCGCTGCCTAAACTCCTGAAATTAGACAAGAAGCCTTCGGGTTCGACTGCCCTAGGATAGACCCTCTTATCTCAAACCTCACGAAAAAGACAGTGATCCCAGCAGAAGGCGGAGCCTCCCTCCGGGACCCAGTGGATAGGAAAGTGGACACTTCTCTAAAGAAAGCCTTTCAGTCCACCGCAACCTCCTTCAAGGCAGCTACAGCCAACCTCTACTTGGCTAGAGCTGTGCTACCTGGGCCACTGAACTGGCATTCCAGCTTGCTGATGAGCCAGAGAAGAACCAGCCCATGTTACAGCATTTACAGCTCATGGGACTAGCTTCGGCCTATTCAGCTGACGTATCGGAGGAGGCAGTCAGGTGTGCAGCAAGGACTATTTTTTACCAGACCTCGGTTCAACGCAACTTATGGCTGTGAGCTTGGTAGGCAGATGCCTCCTCGAAAATGCATTTGATCAATGCCCCTTACGAAGGAGGCCTTCTCTTCGGCTCAGCGCTAAAGGAGGCAGTCAAATAATCTGGAGAAATGACAAAAGTGCGAATGCTGTAAGCCCGGGGAAGGAACAAACCCTGGGCCTTAGGCTCCAGACAGAACTTTCATGCCCAAAATTATTCCTGGGGGCAGAACAAGGCGGCCCCAAGCAGATGCTCCTGGTTCAACTCGTACAACCAATGCATCTTCATAGGTGGCAGGGGAGGCGCCCGAGATGCCGAGGTCGACTCCAGAAAAATCACAATGAGGACTCACGGACCCATCCTCGGGTAGGGGGGCTTTCCAGCTTTTTCGAGGAATGGGTCCACACCACCACGGACAAGTGGGTATTACACGTAATCCGCAAGGGTTACTTCATTGAGTTCGATTCCTGGCCCCCCCTGCCCCACATAGTGCCCTCGCCAGTCTCAAGCAAGCCAGTAAAACTAGCGGCGACCCTGCAAGCGATTACAGATCTCATACAGGCAGCAGCGATCGAACAAGTCCCCACTCCAGAAAGGAACAGAGGGTGTACTCCCTATTCTTCATAGTGCCAAAATGCTCAGGGGGCTTCCGGCCAGTATTAGATCTCAAGTTTCTAAACGGCTTTGTTTGTCACAGAACATTCAAGATGGAGATCCTGTCCTCCATCATCCGAGAAATCCATCAGGGGACTTTTGGCCTCAGTAGATTTACAAGATGCCTATCTGCACACTCCCATCCAGAAAGCACACCATCAATTTCTAAGATTCAAAGTGGAAGGTCACCATTTTCAGTTCACGACACTGCCCCTCAGCCTGTCCACAGCCCCAAGAGTCTTCTCCAAAGTCCTAGTAACAGTGGTCACTCGCCTCCGAATGCAAGGGATCCAGCTCTTCCCATACCTGGCCGACATTCTCATCAAAGCCCCAGGGTAGGATCAAGCAGTTCGGGCAGTGACAGAGGTTACCCAGTGCCTCTCCTCTCTGCAGTTCATAATCAACCTGAAGAAGAGCTCTCTGTGACCGTCTCAGTCTCTGAGCCATCTGGGGGTGAACATCAACACGATCCAAAACAAAGTTTTCCCACAGAGTCGAAATTCAAAGAACTGAGGGCCCTCATCTTCAAAATCCAGGCAGCCCAATCTCTGCTGGCCCGCTCCATCATGCAACTCATAGGGACAATGGTCTCCTTGGCAGACTCAGTCCCCTGGGCACTAGTCCACATGCAACCTCTCCAGTCAGGTCTCCTCCAGCAATGGTACCAATTGAGGGGCACAATGGAGCAGAGGATTCAAGTATCCCACCAGGTGAAGGAATCCCTGATATGGTGGACTCAGCAGAACAACATCATGAAGGGTCCCAGTCTGGGACACCCTCACCAGATCAATGTCACCGATGCCAGTCTCCGGGGCGCATTCGGAACAGCTCTTGACACAGGGCAAGCGGTCTCCGGTGGAGTCCCTCTACAGCATCAATGTACTGGAGATGCGGGCAGTCCGCCTGGAACTGCAGCAGTTCAGGACGCAGCTTTTCCACCAGGGCATCCTCATACTCAAGGATAATCGGATGACAATGGCATACATCAACCACCAAGGTGGCACAAAGAGTTCTCGGATGCTGCAAGAGGCTCTTCTCTTCCAGTGGGTGGAATACAACCTGGGAGGTCTAAGGGCGGCATACATCCCAGGCCAGGAAAATGTCACAGCAGATTGGCCAAGTCGAAAGGACGTCCTACCAGGGGAGTGGGAGCTCAAGAACAGTGCCTTCCAGCTCACCAAGGAGCAGTGGGGCCACCCGCAGATAGATCTTTTCGCCTGCTGGAAAAATTGCAAAGTTCCAAGATTCTGCCCTCTCAGCAAGGACAAGAAGGCCATAGCACAGGACGCCTTCTCCAATTGGGGTCAGTTCAATCTCCTGTATGCCTTTCCTCCAATTCCGATCTTATCATGGGTACTGCGCAGGACTGCCCAAGATCAAGCAGAGGTGTTTCTGGTTTGCCCATGCTGGCCCCGCAGACCATGGTTTCCAAGATTAGTCCAAATGTCTCTTCAGTCTCTCATAGTGTTCCAAGTAAGCCCAGACCTACTACATCAGGGACTGGTGCTGCAACTAAGTCCTCACAATCTGTCCCTCTCGGTATGGAGATTGAGCAGGAAACTCTCAGGGAGTTAGGTTTCTCTGCACCTGTCATAGAAACGATGATTCAATCCAGGCAGGCCTCCTCCTCCAGAGTTTTTTAATAGGATTTGGAGAAAATTCCTGTCCTGGTTACGAGACACCTCTTGACCAGATGACTGTCTCTCTGCCTACCATACTTCAGTTCCTTCAGGAAGGTTTCGACAAGGGCCTCCAACCGGCTACCTTAAGAGTCCAGGTGTCTGCTTTAGGGGTGTTCCTGTCAGCAGACTCAGGCGAATCCTTAGGAGCTCTTCCTCATGTTAAAGATTTCTGAGAGTAGCAACCTTGAAGCGTCCTCCAATAAAACCTGAAGTACCTCCTTGGAAGCTCAACCTAGTACTCAAAGCACTCACCAAACCACCTTTCAAGCCCTTAAAGGAGGCATCCTTACTTCATCTCACTTTTCTCATTGCAATCACCTCAGCCAAACGCATCAGTGAGATAGGAGCCCCGTCATCCAAAGAACCTTACACCATATTTCATCAAGACTCTGTAGTAATGCGGACAGATCCGGCCTTTTTACTTAAGGTGATGTCTCATTTTCACTGCAACCAAGTCTTGAACATTCCCTCATTCTGTCCTCACCCAAAGAATGAGAAAGAGAATTTCACATTCTTGATCCACAGAGAACACTTAAAATTTACATCAAGAGATCTGACTCAGTCCATAAGACTTCAAGCCTATTCATCCTTACCTCAGGCCCAAACATGGGTAAGAAGACATCAAAGGACTCTATTGCCAGGTGGATTCATTCCACCATCTCCATGGCCTACCAGAAGGCCGGGACTGACCTGCCAGGACCAGGGCAAGCACACTCAACCTGAGCGATAGCTACATCCTGGGCAGACTTCAGAGAAGCTTCCCCGGCAGATTTATGTAGAGCGGCCACATGGTCATCCATCCATACTTTCACAAAATTCTACAAGTTGGATGTCACCACCTCGGCAGAGGCGTCCTTTGGCCGCAGGGTCCTCTAGGCAATGATGGACCCATAAGGGACTATGAACTTTCTTCCCACCCAGAAAGTGGAGGGATGTACTGCCTTAGTATATCCCAGAAGTGATGAGCCCAGAGACCAGCTTTAGGAGAGAGAAATAGAAATTTAAATACCTGTAATTGTTCTTTCTCCGACTGCTGGTCTCTGGGCTCAGTCTATCCCAGAATGCTGGAAGTCGGCCTCCAGCCGCAAGTTACACTAACCTTTCTTTTGCTTGTTCCAAGTTGTGCATTTCCTCAAACGATAAAGGCTACAGAAGTACTGATGTCTGGAGGAAATAAGTGGGAGGATACCCCCTTCCTGCAGAAGTCTCTATACCACCTGCCTGTCACGTGGTTCCAGGAAGGACCTCCCAAAAGTGATGAGCTCGGAGACCAGCAGCCGGAGAAAGAAAATTTACAGGTATTTAAATTTATATTTTTTATACACTGCCTCTATTCCTTCCCACCCCCTGCATCTACAATTATGACCCTGGTTTTACTATAACTAGTTACCTCTGCATGTAACTAGCAAGGAAGCCTATGTAGCTTCAAAGACTTGTACAAGTTTCTGTTGGTCAAACAAAATGTATTGCAACGGTTTTTCTTTTTCCACTAATTAAGACTACTCTTTTCTCAACTGAACAGTCCCAGGTGCCATCAGATCTTTAAATCGCCGATTAGCCTGGTTGTGCTCTGCTGCAGTGACTTTTCTATCTTCGTTAATATTACAGGGTTTGCATTTGAATGGTTTTATGAAACCCAAGACTCAAACTGCGAGTCTCGTTTGGTGTGCTTGTGGGGGGTCTATAATTAACAGTTTTGTTAAAAGAGAACAGACAGCCCTAGAAGTCCCACACCCAAGAGAGGGGCTAGTCTCAATTTGCATTTTGTGTGAATTATTTTATTTTTTATTTTTTTACTCAGAGTCTACTATATACTGCAGTAAACAGTATCCGGCTGATCCTACCGACTCCAAAGCTGACATTCTGCTGTAACCAGAAATCCCAGAATCCCCCACGGACAATGTCAGAGCTGAGCCGCAATTGTGGCTGATTCAAGTTCAAGTTCAAGTTTATTGCAGGAAAACTCCATTGAGCAAGCTCATTCACAAGGAGGTCCTGTGACATAAACACTTAAAAGTACAAACACAGATAGATAATAACAGTATATACATGAAATACACGTTACATGATGCAGGCTGGATATACATACAAGGGTACCACACAGAGTGACCGCAGGTGGTAAACATTGATATGAGACAGGGAAGCGACTTATAGGTCGCATACTGATAAAAATAGACCTGCAGCGCATATTAAAGCTTTTATAAGCTCCAGTCTGATGTTTGCCAGTCCCGCTGTTCTCCCAGGGTTAATACATTCCTCTGCGATTATAATTAGCACCAGGAGGACAGTGGGACTGGAAACAAAAGATCAGAGTGTATAAAAACTCTAACATACACTTCAAGCTGTTGAATCTTCCAAGGCTGTAGCCCAGTACTAATATAAGCTGCAGGGGATTCTGGTATTTCTGGTTACAGCAAATGTCAGGGTGGGAATCAGTAAGATCAGACAGATGCAATCTAATATACTGCAGTATATACATTTTTTTTTTTGGGGGGGTGCGCATAAACTGCAATTTGGGTGCGGGATCCTTAGTGGTTAATGATGACTTTTCCCCTTTAAATATGCCTTCATTCTTAAGAGGGAGTGAAACAGTTTTCCCAGCTGACAAGAGCTGTTCAGTATTGGCAAGTGGTAGGCTGGTTTATGAACCCACCTGCATCACAGGATGCTGAATCAGAACAAATGCTCAGTCTGTAGCACAGTTACTCACTATGAGCACCGAAAAAAGTCGTAAGTGTTTTAATTTTAAAGTTAGCCATCCTGGACTTCTGCATCCTCCCAGCCTCTCACAGGATCTACAGAATTATCTTGTTTTATTGCTTAAGCTGTGGGGCATTTGGGGGTAGTGATGGAACTTAGGCTGGCAGCTTTTACAGGTCAGTGAAAATAACTCACAACCTCTCAATGTTGAAGTCTTCCTGTGAAGAGTTTACCTCCTCATTTACAATATTATTTTATTGTGGTGCCAATCAGATACCTAGTCATTTATAACTAAGGAACAAACGTGATGCACTATTAATCATCAAGGCTAATTCAAAAGGTAATTAACGTATACATACTTTCTGGACTGTCTTTCGGTCAAATCACATATGTAACAACTGACAACTATTCGGAGACATTTCAACGCTTCAGCAGAAACATGAGCATGGATTACAGTAACAACGGAATAATTGTTTTTCATTCAAATTCACTTTTCAAATCCCATCAAATCACTGCCTTGTGTGAAACATTTCGTGCATCTGAAATCTTACACACACTGCTAATTCAGAAAAAAACCTATAGGACAAGAAAAACAAATGAATAAAACCCAGACCTCTCTGTCCTTTAAACCTAGTAGCAGCACCTCTTCCATCAGAGTCAGCCTCGTTTCCTTGGAGTCTCCCTTCTCGTCCTCCTCCTGCTCCTCCTTCCTGCTCGTGTCCTCCTCGCCCAGGATCTTCTCCTTATCAGCAGCCGCGGCTCCGCGAGAGGCCTCGGTTCGCCTCTGCACCAGGCCCGAATTCCGCTGTGTCAGGGAAGTCATGGTTTGTGCTTTGCGCTACGGACAAGGACTTGACAAGTTACGAGTGTCCGGGTAGCGCTGGGGGATACATAAAGCTGCGGGAGTGTGTTCCCTTATAACAGGAGGAGACCGAGTCCCCCTCCCCGACAAGCAGCGGATCCCTTAGCCTAGGTCTTCTCCAATATGGCGGCGCGCGGTGACGTCACCGGAGGATGTGGCACTCCGAATCAAGAGGCGAAAGCAGGAAGGGACCGGAACCGGAGAGCCGGAGCTGGAGAAGGAAGCGGAGAGACTGGAGGCGCAGCCTGCCAGGTATGTTGCGACCACGTGTCGTTTGTGTACTGGAAAGGCGTGCGTGGCGAAGCAGAACTGTCGGAAGTGGACGGTGCTGTGTTTAGGAATGGAAGGTAGAACAGAGTGGAGCCTTTTCAGCAATATCTGGAGAAGCAGTTTATTCACAATTTTTCAAAATAATTTTATTTTGTTTAGCTTTTTCTTATTAGCTTTTATGCCGCGGACACAGTTGGGGAAACTTTGAAAAATGTATAGTTTAGACATTTGATATACTGTCTGTAATTTTTTTGCCATGTATCTTTATTTCTGATCATCAATCAATCAAAATCTTTATTTAATCAGGCGAACATCATTGAGCGTAGCTCATTTACAAGATGGACCTGAGTGGTCAAGAAGTGCAAGTATTATTACATAGACAAGAATAACATAAACAGTAGTACAATGACATAAAGTGCTAATATATAACAATTTACATATATACAAGGCACATTAAAACCATTTAACCTGTAAGAAAAGGAGGCAATGGGTATAGCAGGCATAATATATAAATTATAGGTCCTAATTGGCTTTTATGAGAGTATATCAGGTGACTGGAAAAAGAAGTAGAACTAGCATAATGGAACACGGAAAAGGGGGGTGGTCATAGTTGCATGAAAACAGGCTCATTGTGCCCTAGACTTCTATCTGCTCTGGCTGCTTGCCTACACCTGACATCGGAATCCCCCATTTATGGCATCGTATTTATTTATTGAAAAGTTTCACCTGAAAAAGCACACTGGGCAACAAGTTGCTCGACTCCTAGTGCGTCCTGTGGGAGGCAGTAGTGGAGTACACAAAACATGCAAGACTTGCAAGTACATTCTACAATGGCACAATACAGTATATACAATAGATAATAATGGCGTCCACATGTACAGAAAAGTTGAAGTGTTGGTCGAGTTCTAATTGTATCCCTGTATTGTATTGATGTATCTTGTGTTTGCTATCCTGGTGGCCCGGGTTGCGACTGAAAACAGTCCTCTGGGTCAGTTTGCTCACCATCCTATCAAAGATATAAGTGAATATACAATGAGTAAAAATCGGAAGAAGTGCTTAAACTTGAAGTACGTATGAATAAATACTAAGGGCAGGATATTCAAACTGCGCGCCCAGAAAGGGCCCAAGTGGCTGCTCCGCACAACTGAGATGCACCTGCGCACAAAAGGGTTAGATTCAGACTGAATATATCAAGATATGTGTGCGGCGCAAATGGGTCTGATGATAATGTGACCGCGCATCTCTCTGCCAGGACTGAATACCTGGAATGGGAATGCAGATGCGCCGAGCGCTCATGCCAAATATTCAGCCCGAGACATGCAAATGGTGCCATTAGCCGTGCAAGGCGCAAATGGGTCCATTTGCATGTCATTATGGCCTAATTTGCATGTCTGGAGCATGGTTGCGCCCGGCAGAATGCGCTGGGCGCCCTGCAATGTCTGTGGTGCACATCCGCATCCCACGGCATACCCTGGATGTCTGGTGCCCCTCCCCCGATCATAAAATAAAACATATCCTCCATCCCTTGTAGTCTGGTGTCCCCCCTCCCTTCCACGACCCATGCCTGAAAAATAGTTCCCAAAACACCCTGGTGGTCCAGTGGTACCCCCATCCTGTACCCGAACCATGTCCCAATTATAATAATTCTACGTAACACCCTGGTAGTCTAGTGGCCCCCCCCATCCCGATCGTTAAGTGGCATCCTGTCCCCAGACATCCCTGGTGGTCTAGTGGCCCCCACCCACTGAGGAACCCCGCTTCCCCCATCCCAGCATGTGCGAATGGTCGGGCAGCACAACCCACCCACACACTGCCATGGCTGCCCAACGACTGAGCCATCCTTGAATGACAGCATACAGTACCCCTGTAAGGCTATTGGTAGATACTGTCCACCAATGGGCTTGCAGTGTGTACTGTACGCTGTCATTCAAGAATGAAAGTGTACAGTACACACTGCAAGACCATTGTAAAGTAGGAGTTAAATTCCATAGTGACGGTGTGATGGTCCGATGTTAATGAGTTGTTTATTTTGATGAGAGGTGGAGGATGAGATGGGGGAGAATAGGGAGTGAACAACCTTCCAGAATTTAGAAGGGTTACTTATAGTTTGTCTGAAAGGTATTTTGTGTAGTCTCTTAGCAACTTGAAAGATGTGTGAGCCTTCCAAGCTTGGTTGCGTGCACGTTGACAAGCCAACAGTTCGGGGGTGACCTATGGGAGGTGGTTACCACAGACTCTGACTCACTTTAAATGGCATATTTGCTCCAGATATTAAGGAAATTAACTTTAAAGTAGTCCAGAGCTTCGTCAGCTGATTTTGCAGAAGCTATGGGTGTCCAATCCGTATGAGTTAGGTCATGGAGCAGGGGGCAAGGTCCAGAGATTTGTAGGAACGGATTTGCAGTACTTTGTGGAGTGCCTTTAGTCTGTGTATTTTGCAAACCAGGTAAGTCATGTGGCGATCGCTTAGAGCACTGGGAAGTAATCCAGCTTGAATAACCCTATGAGGATGCGAGATGAGGGCCCAGTCAATTAGGAAGTGATTTTAGGTTTTGGTGTTCACATGAGTTGGTTCATGGATTAGCTGCATTAGGTTTAGAGCAGATATGTCACTATGTAACTTGTTTAGGGATAACCAGTTTTGATTGAGATCACCCAGAATATATAATTCACCTGCAGTTGCAAGTGACACTATGGTGGCAGTAAGCTCCGAGGCAGTGGAGGAGGGGTGGCCAGGACGGCAATAGACTCTTGCAGTGAAGATGGGGACAGAGAAGGGTAGGGATAGCTTTAAAACTAGTGCCTCGTAGTAGTAGTAGTAGTAATGATTTTATTCATTATAATGAACAAGGTAAAACAATCCCATTGAGTACACAAGTACACTCATTTTCAAGGGACACCTTCTAAAGTGCATAACCTGGTTACAGTATAAGGAGAAAATTTTACAGACATACAAAAATTATAAAAAATACAAATATACATATACTCAATAAATACAATTCCACATGTTTAAATCACATCCCAATAGACACCAACTAACCATCTATTGAACATTTATCCGTTTTCCAATGCCATACAGCATTCCTGAGGTTCCTCGCTTTGCTTATGATACCAACGTCTAATCTTAGTCCAATTTATTTTAACACCATAAGATCTTAAGTCAAAAGGCAGATTATTCCAGATTTTTGGACCCAAATAAAACAATGTTGCACACCCACATTTGTCCTATACTTTGGCACTTCAAACTCTATATACTGGGCTGATCTCAAACCCTTTATTGGGTGTTTAATTTTTAAATCTTTAGAAATATATTCAGGTAATTTATTTTCAATAAACCTACATATAAGTTTAGTTATATGTTGATTTCTGCTAATATACAGATGCTCCCATTCTATATTTCTATACAACTCACAGTGATGTGTAAGTCTATGTAACCCTGTAATATACCTGGCCATTTTATTATATAGACTATCTACTTTTTTCAAATCAGCTTTATTTGCCCCCCCCATAAATTATATCCGCATAATCAATCACTGGCACTAACATTGTATTAATCACATGGAGCCTTGTATTCCTTGAAAAATTACTTCTTATTCTATAAAGCATCCCCAGTTGTTGCCCTAATCTCCTAACCAAATTATTTATATGAACGGACCACTTACAGTTTATGTCCATCCATAACCCTAGGTTGCTGCTGGAATGGCAATAGACAAGATAGTGGTGGTATGAATCGAGGAGGAGGTGTAGATCGCCACACCTCCTCCCCTACCAACGTGATCTAGACGGGAGATGGTGTAGCCAGGGATAGCAATAGTGGAGTCAGGAATTTTATTATTTAGCCATGTTTCTGAGAGGATGAGGATATCTGGGGGTAGTGATGTTCTGAGTAATTGTATTAGGTCAGATTTCGGTAGTAAGCTGCGTATATTAATGTGGATGATTTTTAGACCACGGAGAGGATTATTGAGGCAGGGGAGGAGGGGCCAGGGTAGGTGTTTGTTAGGTCAGAAGCAATGATGGGTGTGGGACCAGGGTTGCGATTAATATCCCTAGCAGATAGGAGTAAAAGTGTAATGATAATGAAATGAAATTTGGAGTTCTTGTACCAGGGAGCTGGTGAGATTGGGAGCATTTGTGGGGGAAGGGGGGGGGTTAAGGGCCAGAATTTTAGTAGCTGAAGTTGAACATCGGAGATAGACACTGATGGGAGTGAGGCCCAAGGTAGAAATGGAAAATGAGATCCAGTTAATGAACATGGGTGCTTGTAGGATAAGAGAGTAACAAGAGGGAGGAGAAGTAGGGGTAAGGGCAGGGAGGGATGTAAAGGTGAGGAGGGATAGCATATTGATGAGTGTGAGGAGTAAACATACAGAAGCTGGTTTTATGGTGAGCAATATGGGCTTCTTGTGCAGCTGGATTAGTGCTTAACTTATAGTACAGTATATGATTAAGAGAGAGGTGAGAATAAGATGTGAGGCTTTGAGCCCTCTAGTGGGAGAACCGTGTAACGTGCTAATAGGGAAGTCCACACTTAGTTTGTCATATGACTACCCTAGCCTAACTAAGTAATTGCCCGCCTACGGCAGGGGGGTGATGAGCAGGCCCGAAGTGCCAGTGGGATTCCTAGATGTGGGCAGGGAGCAGCAGTATGGCAGCCTGCGGCTGTAGTAGTCCAGCCATGCTGCAGCTTCAGCAGGAACACCCGATCAGGGGCTTAATCTGGAAGGAGGGAAAGGGAGAATGAGGATCAGATTTAATGGCTGCTAAATCATAATTATCCCCTCAGCGATAGACTGTGATGCCATACACAGAATTGTGATGTCAAGTGTAGACAAGAAACCAAAGCAAACAGGGCAGAGATCCTGTTTTCATGCACAAATCCTTAATAATAAAGGATAAGGGGGAGAATTTGAGAAAAAAATGGAACTGTATAAGTTGAATTTTGTCTAAATATTACATTTTCTTCAAGGTTATCCCAACAGGGTGAGGGGCTCTTTAATGGACCCTATGCGTGCATTTTACATGTAACCCGCCCTTTGGGTGGTTTATTAATTTTTCCCGTTCTGGCCCTTTTCCATTTTTAATATGTAAGCCCTCCACTCATTGGTGGGGCTTCCGTGGGTAAGAGGCTGCTGCTGGGGCACTGGCTGTATATACATAGGGGCGTTTGGTATGTTTGAGGGGCGGGTCACGCAGGAGCAGGGGTGATTGCCTGCTCCTGCCCATTTCCTTCTGTTGGTGGTGGCATTGGAGAGTGGTGGCGGTAGCACGTGGTGGTGGCCACTTGCAGAATATGTTCCTGGTAGTTGGATGCGACCCTTCAGCCCGCAGTCAGTATGGAGGAAGTGGAGGGAGCCTTTTCTGCTGATATTGAGCACTGGATAGTTTTCACTTCCATTTTGCTACTAGAATTAGGACATGTTTTAATTTTGGTGTGCTGCCCTTTACCTGCGCAGAAATACGGTCACTGGGCAGCTTCTGCTGCTTAGTGATGACGTGGTCTCACGTCCAGTGGCATTCGCTGGTGCTTTTCCACATGGGTATAAGAGGTCTTTGCTTGAGACAGCCTCTTGCTGCCACAGTATAATGAGATTGTGATGCTGGAGACACTACGCACCTGTTAGGCTCTATTTGGCTTTATTTAGTGAAACAGTTAAGTGCTTTTTTATTTATATGACATGTTCCAACAGCTGAATATTCTCTTTTTATGTTTCAGAGCCGTGAGCTGATTAGGACATGCTCGTGCCTTACAGGTATGCCATATGTATTTTTCTTGGTGTGGCTAACAGCTAACATGATGTATTTGTAAGTTTGGTATACACGAAAAATCCTTAGATTTTGTGGTTTCGATTATTTATTTGTTCTTATTCAGTGAAACGACCAAGCTCTGCTTACTTACGAGCCGTGCTGACAGCTGGATATTTATTTTTATTATTATTTCCATCTCAGAGTCAGGAGCTCACCAGGACAGGCTTGTGTTTTACAAGTATGCTATATACATTACTTTTTGTTTGGTTAACAATAAATTAGACACATCCAGGGTTTTATTTAACTCTAAAAATTGATTAGCATTTTGCTTATAAAAGTGCTAAAACATTATGAAAAAGCATAGCACTTGCCTCACTGTGTTTAACAAACATAACACTTCTAGAAAACCTATATAAATACTCTCTGAACAGTTAGTATTGTCCCAAGAAAAAACTGCTAATCAGTTATTTAAAACCCTGCACATCTGCAAACTTTATTTGTAGGAGGAATTTTTTTGATTTGCACAATATGATTTGATGTTGGTTAAACTCGTTTTTTTATTTACGTATGAGAGGTTTCTTTAATTAAAGAACATTTTTTTTCTTTCCCTTAAGCGATTGAAAAAAATCTGCATGCTTAAAGCGACAGAGTTCTTTAAAGGTCATATACACAGATAGTTGACGTTATATATTTTTACTAAATATTTTACCAGATATTATTTCTGTAGTTGTAGCAACAATTTGTTGTAAGAGTTTTATTTTTATGTACTTTAGACATTTTGGAAGACTATCGTAGCAGTGTAGAGACATATCTCAAGCAGTAAAAACCAGGTAGCCTTACGGGCACTTATTTATTCATGTTGGGAAAATGACACCAGAATTTTTTATATACGTCTAACTTTCACAATATTATGTATATTAGAGATGCTGTGTCCGATTACTACATTCAGTCCTATAAATTATATGCATACCTCTTTTTGCTATGGAGAAATTACTAAAAAAGATTCACTGCTTTAATATGGGTGTACTTAAAAATGTTTATGTATTTTTAACAGCTCCCCAGAAGAAGCCACTGCGTGTCGAAACGTTGGGATTGGGCTGAAGGAAGAAGTAAAACACTTTTGAAATATTTTTTATATGGATGTCGTGTTCATTTTGTTACTAGAGCGATTGCATCTTATATTGGTTATAGGATGGAACAGAATGAAGAGCGAGAGACTACTATGACGGCCCCAGCTGTGAATTGTGGATCCCCTGCTTCTTCAGCTGGTGTGCCTAGCCATTTTAGGGTAACAGCTACCACGGTGAAGAGCTGTGCAAGGCTGGGTTATGATCTGCATCAGAGACTGCTTGGGGGGGCATCTGCCCCGAGAGGTTTTTGGAGAGAGTCGTTTTGGGGAGAGTAGAGAGCCAGAGAAATTACCTGCTGCCATTAGTTAAATGGGGTCACCCAGCCCCGAGTGCTGCTTCCCAAAACCCAGTTGTGGCCACCTGGCCAAGGGATTCATTTTGAAGGGGTGGAGGGTCTTCACGACCATGTAGGAACCATTGTTATGCACTGCTGAACTCTATATGGGCTCCTGGGCCTGGAGTAACTCAATTTTGTAAATAAGTTTTGGAGGCTGGTCAAGCGTTTGATTAAATGGGATCCTCTGTTCCAGTAGATTTTTGGTGTGGACATTCTGTTATTTAAAAAAGTGATGCTGTCTCATGCCTTTTAAGTCATGTACAGCCTAGCACCTGAAGAGGCACCCCTATGACACAGAAGAACCCAGCAACGCACCCAGTTGCTAAGATCAGCTTTATATCTAGGACTGTGACTTATTGCTGTTGTGACCCCCCCCATACCATCAGGCATACCCCTAGACATGGGATGGGGGGGCCGTCTGGGATCTGTTTTTTGGGTGCCGTGATGTTTGATTGGGTGCTATGCGCGAAGGTTGTAATGTGATCATTTGAGCCCTTCACAGATTAAACACAGGATTTTGTGGTACAGAGTAAGAGTTTTGCACCTTTTTCAGCACTGCAGCGCCATGGAGTCTGTAAGGCACGGAATCTGCTGGCGGGTACATGTGAACATATGTAAACTGAAGTCAAGGAGTGCTCACTCATTGGACTTTGGGCTGGCAGTGTGCACATTGCATCAGTGTGGAGGTGTGAGCTGTCAAGGACTGGGACAGTGTAAGAAGATACTTGAAGTTAGTGCTGAGCTTATCTGCCTAGAGAGCTATTGTTTCTTCTGTGGCTGTGGAAGAAAGCAAGAATGGCTACTGCTCCGGATCCCTCAGAGGTTGTGCTACCATCAGCCAGTTAAAATGGCTCTGGAGGATGGTGGAAAATCCTTTGATCACCATGTGTGCTCTGTGTAGGGCAGAGGGGCCGAGGGTGACATTTCTGCTGATATGTGCTAGCTGCCAACAAAGGGGCCCCGGTGCAGTTGATCCAAAGTTTTCCCCCTGGCTAAGTCAGCTAGGAGGATCCATTACCTCTACCGAATCTGCAGTGGCGAGTTGGGACAAGCTGGGAACTGTAACTGCATCTGTGGTTGGCTCGGAAGCTTGTCCTTCATCAGCCATGAAGACTGAGCCGGAGTAGCAAGTGAGTGAACCTGAGAGGCCTGGTGGTGTTGCTGTGCCCAAAGCTGATGCACCTGGGATGAAACCCCCACCCCCCGGCCAGTGACATGGCCATGGCCGCGGTGTGCATGAGACTGCTAACCTACAAGGATTTTGAAGAGCCAGCCCAGCCTTTGTCTTCTGAGCCCACTGGCCAAGCAGTTGTGACCGAGGAGTAGTTAGCTGGGGAACCAGAGGAACCGATTTCACCCTCTTCTACCTCCGAGAAGCCAGAGATGGTGGCAGTTGAAGCGCCACTGTTTGAGGGAGAGAGTCATGTCAGTGACGGTGATTTAGAAAGGGACATTCCTTCACACCACAAATCCTTGTATGTCATAGCTTGGAAGGATCGACGTAGTTTAGCCAACAAGTGCAGACATCGAAGGGAACTGTATGAGGGCCAAACTACCGGGAGATCCCAACGTGTGGAGGTACAGGGAGGGAGTGTGGCTGCTGGATGGGCAGGCCCTTCATTCCAGCATAAGACAATTGCCTGAGTGGAGCCAAGCAGAACGCATCATCCAAAAGAAGATCCGGTGTGACTATTTCTAATATGTCTATTCCTACCTCCCGGAGAGACTGTGGGATATTATAGAAGAGCACCGTCAGGATTGGGTGTATTGGGATACTCATGATAAATGATATAAGAAGCATCGCCTGGGCCTCGATAGCATCAACTGTGCCCTTCAGTGTATTCAAAACATCGTGAAGAGTAAATGTACCAACTATGCCTGGGAAGGTCTCACTTTGTTTAAAATATACGCCCTCATCCAGGATCTGATGGGAAAGAGATGCAAGGCCTATGTGAAAGCTGTGGACTATTTCGGTCATGCTACCTCCAAACCCCCGCCCACCTATTGCTTCTCATGTAGCTAAAGATTCCTGTGGCCTGCAGTGTATCTATCTTCCCCCTGAAAATGCAGCTTTTATTGAGCTCTGAATTAAGACGCTGACTGCAACAAATGGGTGAGACTCACCCTTTTTTCTGTCTACCTCATTGAGTTAAATTGGTGCTGAGGCTGGCTACGATAGATAAATAGCTGGTCGAGTTATGTAAATAGTTACTTTTATATTACACTACTGCCTATTGCAAAGGACACAATGGGACTCTGCACCCTGGTGCTGTTATTGGGGAGGAGGGACATAGTGGAGACTATCTGGTGCCTCGACTGTTGCAACTTCTGTTGAGACTCTGAGACTATTTTTTATTGCTGCAAACATCTTATATTGGGACTTAGCACCACAGTGCTACTCATAGACAAAAAGGGAATAATAAAAATGCGATAGATATTGTGGGAGTGTTGCTTGTTTGGGGTCAAAATCTAAACTGTTTAAATGAGCATGTTTAAAAGTGATAGCATGTTTCTGAAAATATTGATTGTGTTATTTAAAATGGAAGTGTGCTGATGGGCACAGCAGCTTTTGGCAGCATGGGAGCGGTTCTGTTTAGTTAGGTTGGTAGTGTTAGTGTTAGGACTGGGATGCTGCCTCTGTGGTGCCAAGTAGACAGTCCTGGGCATTACAGTGGGTGGATCGCCAGAGTTTGGGGTTTGGGACTCCCGAGTTAGGTCCCTGCCAGTTTTGGTGGTAAGGACACCTGGAAATAGGTCCTAATTTGTTGTGTGGGTGGGGGCACTCTGTTTTAGGTCCTGCAGAGTTTTAGTTTTGGAACCCACTGTTCTGGCAATGTCCCAGTGGGCCGTGTGTCCAGTGCCCCGTGGGGAAGTGTGCATACCTTGCGGTGGTATGGGGCCATGGTAGCTGGTTGTGTGGTGCTCACCGGGTCAGTGAGCATTTAAAGGGGGGGATGATGTAACCCACCCTTTGGTTGGGTGTATTCATTTTCCCGTTCTGGCCCTCTTGGTCCTTTTCCATTTTTAATATGTATGACCTCTGCCCATTGGTGGGGCTTCCACGGGTCGGAGGTTGCTGCTGGGGCTCTGGCCATATATAGGTGCCCTTTGGCACCTTTGAGGGGAAGGTTCCTGCACTGTGAGGAGTCAGCAGTGATCCTGCTGGTGCAATTGCCTGCTCCTGACCAGTTCCTTCGGTTGGTTGTGGCATTGGAGAGTGGCGGCAGCCACTTGCGGAAGGTGCTTCTGGTGGTTGGATTTGACCCTTCGGCCCGCAGTCAGTATGGAGGATGTGGAGGGAGCCTGTATGCCTAATTATAGGCTGGAACCAAAGGAAGAGCCAGAGACTTTTATGATGACCCCGGCTATGGATTGTGGACCCCCTGATCCTGCTTCTTCAGCCGGTGTGCCTAGCCATTTCAGGATAACAGCTTCCACGGCAAGGAGCTGTGCAAGGCTGGATTATGATCTGCATCAGAGACTGTTAGTGGGGACATCTGCCCAAAGAGGTCTCTGAGGAGAGTCATTTTTGGGAGAGTCGAGAGCCAGAGAAATGACCTGCTGCCATTAGTTAAAGAGGGTCATCCAGCTCCAAGTGGTGCTGCTGCTGCCCAAAACCCAGTTGTGGCTGCCCAGCCCAGGGATTAATTGTGAAGGGGTGGAGGGTCTTCATGACCACGTAGAAACCACCATTATACACTGCTGAACTCTGTGTGTGCTCCTGGGCCTGGAATAACTACATTTTGTAAATATGTTTTGGAGGCTGGCCATGCATTTGATTAAATGGGATCCCCTATTCCTGAAGAGATTTGGTGTGGACATTCCGTTATTTAAAAAGGTGATGCTGTCTAACACTAATTAATTCCCTTACAGCCCAGCACCCGAAGAGGCACCCCAGTGGTGCATAAGAACCCAGCAACGCAGCCAGCTGGTAAGATCTGCTTTATATCTAGGACTGTGACTTACTGCTGTTGTGGTCCTTCTCCCTCTCAGGTACCATCAAGCATACCCCTAGGTATGAGGATGGGGGGCTTGCATACAGACCCTGCCCTGGTGCAGGGTCACCATTCCTTTTCTTATAGTGGGAGGTACGTTATCATAAGTGGATACATCCCTACATTTCTTTGCACTTGACTGTATCTCTTGAATGTTGGTCATCTACATTGCCTGCTCTTATGCTCTGACCTAACATTATGTGTACTTATACACTAAGTTAATAACACTGGATTTTTTTTTTTATACGTTTGAGTCAGTGTGGGTGGTGTACTAACCAAGATATCTCGGTAGTGTGCTTTGTTTGTGGTACTTTTTTCTTCCAAGTGCATTTCCAGTCTCTGTTGGACATTGTTGACGTATGTCTGGGCTTAGCCAGCCCTGGGAGGTGCAAGTACCTATCCTGTTTTGTGCCAACAACCCTTTTTGGAAATCTATATTCCTGGAATGATGGCAGTGGGAGAGGAATAAATACATTTAAAAAAGAGGGAAAAAATTTAACCATCAACTGATTATACAGTGAACATTTGGAACTGCAATAACCGTCTTGCAGTGACACTAAAAAAATGCAGTCTGTGATGTCTTCAAAAGTCCACATGCCACAGTAGGACTCCCCAGTCCTAATTGGTCAGCCTAACCCAAAGTTAAGCCTGGGTCCAAGGCACTTAAAGTGCTTTTTGAAAGTTTTGTATTTAATGCTAATAATTACGTAGCCTGGTAAGATATGTTGGTGAAAGTCTCTAAGCACATACTTCAGCATTTTTTGTAAAGCCTGTACAGGGTGGGATGGGATCATAGTTTGTCCCTGGCAATGAGGTTAGCTGATCCCTTCCACTTCTCTATGCCTTGGCTCCACGCTCAGGCACAGTGAGATTAATCAAGACCCATCTTAGTCCAGCGGTGACCTTGATTAATCTTACTGTAGCCATTGGCATAAAAAAGCAGTGAAATATCACCCCATTCAGTTTAGTGGGGTGACTCCCATGCTCCTCATGGGGACACTCACTTCATGCCTGAGTGTGTGTGTGTGTTTGGGGGGGCATTAGGGAAGTGGAAGGTAATGGCTGGCCACCTCTTTGGGGCCAAGCTGTGAGGAGGCAGTATAGCGCAGTGGTGTAAGGCTCTGGGCTGCAAACCTAAAGATCTGGGGTTGAATCTCACAGCCTCCACTTGCATACAGTGTGACCCTGAGCAAGTCACTTAACTTCCTTGTGCTCCTAGGTCACACCTGTAAACAAGCTTTCAACTTAGTCTCTCTCTCTCCTGGTTAAAAAAAAAAGATCCCTCCCCATCCTGTGAAAGCTTTACAAAACATTTTGAAATATGTGCATAGAAACTTTTGCCGACCTATGTTTCCAGACTATATAATTAAGTTCAACATAGATCTTGAGAAATTCCTTTAAAGTTTGTAGCATCAACACAAAGATGTCTACTCAGTTACAGTTTATGTAGCACAAACACTATTAGTCCTGCAGATGCTGGGGAACTTCCCCGCATCGCAAACACTAGTGTCCCAGCACATACTGGCAGAGTTGTGTTACTGCAGCAACTATTGTTCCAGCAGATTCACATCTGCTAGAAGACTTTCTCTTGTATCACACACTACTGTGCCAGCTCCTAGCACATGCTGGGACACTTTCCTTCACCATAAAAGCATTAGTGTCCCAGAAAATCCTGATTCTGGAACACTTCCCTTCAATGCAGTCACTACTGTCCCAACAAATTCTGTTATAGTTGATGTAGTACACACACTGCTCACCCAGCACATGCTGGGACACTTGCCTTCACTGCAGGCACTACTGTTCCAGCAGCAGATACTGAGACACTTGCCTTTACCACAGGCACTAGTGCCCCAGCAGGTTCTGTCAGTATTTATGTAGCACTATCAGAGACACTACTGTCTCAGCAGCAGATACTGAGACACTTGCCTTTACCACAGGCACTAGTGCCCCACCAGATTCTGTCAGAGTTTATGTAGCAATATCACAGACACTACTGTCTCAGCAGCAGATACTGAGACACTTGCCTTTACCACAGGCACTAGTGCCCCACCAGATCCTGTCAGAGTTTATGTAGCAATATCACAGACACTGCTATCCCAGCAGCAGATACTGAGACACTTGCCTTTACCACAGGCACTAGTGCCCCAGCAGGTTCTCGCAGTGTTTATGTAGCACTATCACAGACACTAAGGTCCCAGCAGCAGATACTAAGACACTTGCCTTTACCACAGGCACTAGTGGCCCCAGTAGGCTCTGTTAGTGTTTATGTAACACTATCACAGACACTACTGTCCCAGCTGCAGATACTGAGACACTTGCCTTTACCACAGGCACTAGTGCCCCACCAGATTCTGTTAGTGTTTATGTAGCACTGTCGCAGACACTACGATCCCAGCAGCAGATACTGAGACACTTGCCTTTACCACAGGCACTAGTGCCCCACCAGATTCTGTTAGTGTTTATGTAGCACTGTCACAGACACTACAATCCCAGCACCCAGCAGCAGATACTGAGACACTTGCCTTTACCACAGGCACTAATGCCCCGCCAGATTCTGTTAGTGTTTTTTGTAGCACTATCAAAGACACTACTGGCCCAGCAGCAGATACTGAGACACTTGCCTTACCACAGACACTAGTGCCCCACCAGATTCTGTTAGTGTTTTTTGTAGCACTATCACAGACACTGCTGGCCCAATAGCAGATACTGAGACACTTGCCTTTACCACAGGCACTAGTGCCCCACCAGATTCTGTTAGTGTTTATGTAGCACTGTCGCAGACACTATGATCCCAGCAGCAGATACTGAGACACTTGCCTTTACCACAGGCACTAGTGCCGCTGCAGATTCTGTCAGTGTTTATGTAGCAATATCACAGACACTGCTGTCCCAGCAGCAGATACTGAGACACTTGCCTTTACCACAGGCACTAGTGCCCCACCAGATTCTGTTAGTGTTTATGTAACACTATCACAGACACTACTGTCCCAGCTGCAGATACTGAGACACTTGCCTTTACCACAGGCACTAGTGCCCCACCAGATTCTGTTAGTGTTTTTTGTAGCACTATCACAGACACTACTGGCCCAATAGCAGATACTGAGACACTTGCCTTTACCACGGGCACTAGTGCCCCAGCAGATACTGGCAGAGCTGTATTACCATAGTCACTACTTGCTGTGACACTTCCCTAGTAAAATAAAGTAGGAAAAATAATTATTTGTTAAGCGCCTTTCAGGTTATCAAGGCACTGTACAATAAAATACAGTATAAACAAATTTAATAATAAAAATGTAACAATGTGCAGAAAAAGCTTGACAAAACAAACAGGTTTTAAATTCTGATTTAAAATTCCTCTGACACTTCTGGCCCAGCAAATGCTGGGAGGCTTTCCCTCACCACAGGTTCTAGTGTTCCAGCAGTTGCTGACAGAGAGGTGTTACCACAAGCACTACTGTCCTAGCAGACCCTGTCTCCTAGAATTAGAGCTGGGCGAAATGTGGAATACCACTAAATTAATTTGCTTCTGATGTACTTTTAGTAATTTGTTTTTTAATTCCACAAAATTCTGAAAAGAATTTCTGTGTAAACTGCAGAATAGTATTGCCAAATCCATGGATTATGCAAACTGCTGAATACTATTGAATTATCTGCAGTTTTTTTTCCCCCCATCTCTCTAACCTGGCCCTTATCGGCTCGCCCGTGCTCCCAGCCCAGTCACCTATCGTCCTGGGACTTTCCTCTTCCCTGGCTGTTCCTCCCTGGCTTACCCCCCAGGCCTTTGGAGACCGCCCCTTACCTCCATTGGTTCTCACGCTCGGTTGACCATGGGAGCGTCACGGTCGATGGTGCAGGGCATGTGCAGCATGGTGGGTGGCATCCTGCAGCAGACCATCTTTTTCCTTATTGTTCTTCCCAGATGGGGCATGGCGTGCAATGACACAGGAGTCACGTGTGCTGTACATCTGGCATGCCTTCCAACAAGAGCCAGCCCCGGCAGTACTACACTGGTTGCCCCCCCCCCCCCAAAGGAGAGCAGTCCCTGAGATGCTTGATTCTCCTCCCCTCCGGACGGCCTTCAAACTCCCGAGACTGTTTCCAGTCCTGGGTCATCGGCGTCTCAAGCGGTAACGCTACCACTGCGCCAGCAGGCTGGTCAGATTATCTGCAGTTTTAAAAAAGAGCATTACGCATTCAGAATTCCACTTCTGATGGAATTCCACTGAATTAATTTGATAGTTCTCATACCTCTAGCTGGGACACTACCCTTCAAAAGGACAAACTGTAAACCTGTACAGAAATAACCGCCTCTGCCAGTGGCGTCCAGAGTACAGTGCACTCCACTTATGACGGACACTGTTATAATGGATAGTCGGTTACACTGGACAAAAACTGATTTTCTAAGTGCAGTGTATCAAATCCAGTGCATTTCTATCTGGTTATAAGGGACAAAAACATTGCTGATAACGGACACTATTAAGCTTTAGGGGCATTTGCAGAGTTTTTGTGGGGGCGGGGTGAATGCAGAGCTGGTGAGGAGATTTATCAAATATAGAATTAAGATGGAGGAGCTACAGAGATTAAATATTTTACAAAAATTATTCTCCACAAGCTACAGAAACTTTAATTAGTTGACTAATTACAGTAAAATGAAATTATTTTATATTGCAGTAAAACCCTTTCAGTACAATTTATTTTGTTCTTACTGCCCTGGAACCCCAACATCCTGCCACTAGAGTTACTATCTTCTTGTTACCATATGCAATAAATTTCCTTAAAATTCTCATGTTCTCTGACAGTTAAATAACTTTAAATAAACACACAGAATATGGAAACCTATATGCTAGGCAGAATTCTGAATAATCTATGAAGTTTTATAATATGTTCTCATTCACTCTGCAGTGCTGCACATATACTATACATAGGCACTAGGGCTGTGCAAGGGCCCAATATTATTTTCCGAATACCATGAATAAAGGGCTATCCGAATATTCGGAAGCCCTTTCCGAATAGGGGATTATTGCGTATGCAGCACAGCCCTACTGCACAGCACTAATAAAAAAAAAAAAAAAAACGGATCTCTTCCCCTGCCACCAAGAACAAGTACAGTCTTCCCCCCTCCCCGCCCTCTAGCAGTCACCAAATACTACGCACCCAGCACCCGCAATTTGATAATACAGTATGTCTTCCGAAAATAAACTTTTAATAGGGACCGGCAAAACCCACCCATCTCCACGGCCGGACCACATTTTATTAACTAAGTGATAGGTCAGTCATCAGGCAGCATGAAGAACTGCAAGAATAATCACCCCCCCGGCAACTCAATGTCAGCACTTGGCTTAGCAGCACCAGCCCGTGACACTGCTCTTCCCCGTCCCCGCAAGAACTCAATTCTCTGTATTTCAACAAAGATCACCGCTGCCGGTCCAGCACAACCCTTCCTCCTCTACTACCGAGAGTCTTCTTATGAACGAAAGAAAGCGCACCACTTATTGCTATAGTAAAATGAGCAGATCACATGATCAACTCATTTTACTATAGCAACAAGGGGCATGCTTTTTTATTCATAAGAAGACACTCGGCAGTGGAAGCCAGCATTTGTGCCGGACTGGCGGTGGTGATCTTTGTTCAAATACAAAGAATTGTGTGCTGGGGGGGGATAGAGCAGGGTCACAGGGCGGTGTTGCTGAGCTAAGAGCTGACATTGAGTTGCCGGGGGGGGAGGGATTTTTCTTTCAACTCTTCGTACTACCTGATGACTGACCTATCATTTAGTTAATAAAATGAGGGCTGGCTGTGGAGGTGGGTGGGTTGTGCCGGGCCCCATTAAAAGTTTATTTTCTGAAGACATATTACCAAATTGTGGGTGCTGGGTGGGTAGGAGGGTGGGATTAGGTAGCTGCTAGAGCGTGGGGGAAGACAATACTGTTTTTAAGGGGGCTGGGGCTAAAGTTTTAATTTTTATTTAAGGCTGTGCCGAATATGACTATTCAGTCGAATAATGAATATTTGGCAGCCGTACACCGAATATTCGAAATAAGGTATTCACACAGCCCTAGTACGCACACCAAACACATAGGCTCAACCTCCTCTAGATATAATGGACAAACATTGTGTGCACAGATGCATCCATTATAACAGTCTTGCACTGTAATGCATCAGCCCTATAACAATATTTGAAGGAGGAGAAAGGGAAATGTAAACATTGTTTCTCACAGTTTGTACCTACTCTGCTGAGAAATTAGAACTTGAGATTTGCTTCTGAACCAGAAGGTTCCTGCCATGACCCCACATTTTGTACATTAGTGTGTCTGATTCGAACCAGCTCTGTATATGTACAGTTCCTGTGTCTCTTATGGTTATAAGAGTCAATTTTCGAGTGCTGTGAGAAAACTGCACACCGAAGCTGAGCAGTTCTGGCACACAAAGGATTTGTGAAGAAACTCTTATTACCATAAGAGACACAATAACTGCACATATAAACAGAAAAATCATGTAAAGATCTTTGAAAAAAAACTGGAATATTAATTTAAAGGGACACTGTCAGTTCGAAATTGCCTGTTTTTTTATTTTGAGTGGTGTCTGGCAGTTTTCTGCCATTTATTCCATATAGGATAGTGTATGGTTACCCATACACTACAAGGCTATTCTTCCACCGAGCGGATACAATGCCGACTGATGACCTCGAGAGGTCTCCAAGTTGGCATTGTATCTGTGAGGTGAAAGAATAGCCTTGTAGTGTATGGGTAACCATAAACTGTTCTTTATAGCGTATGGTGCCCGAAAAAAAGACAAAAAGAGACTCACTTTTCCATATTTTCACTCGGTTCTGCCGAGGCCGTCGATTCACAACTGCTGCTGCCCAGCACACTCGCGCGCCCGGCTCCGCACAGCAAGGGACGAATCAGGACGTCTGCTGTAGCCCCTTGTATTATGATGTCCTCACTAACGCAAAACGAAAAGTCGTTCTGCGTTAGTGAGGATGTCACTACTGCAGCAGAACAACTTTTTGCTGTGTATGGATTTCCATACACAACCACATTCCACCATACACTATATGGCTCCATTTCTCTCTCTCCTTTTTTTTTTTTTTTTTTTTAATGGTAGTGACCCCAGATCGTTATTTCATCGATTTTTGATTTTTTGTGTGTTTCTGTTAGGGTTGCCAAAAACATGGCTCAGCCAAGTTGCGTGGTCGTCTACACTGATACAGTGACACTTTCTTCAGCATGGGATGAGCAAGCGCGCACTGACACGTGTGAGCTGTTTCCTGTCTCTGAGCAGTCTGTGTGACGTGCGTTTTCTGTGAATTTATTGACAGTTCATGGGTTAGCAGTAATGGCATTTAATAGCTTTGTTTCTCAGGTGAGACTAACAAAAACTGCTTGGTTTTGTTTGTTTTTCTTTCACTATGACATGAATGAATAAATGGTGCCATTTTTATCAGCTGCAGTTAGTGAAGATGGACCTTTCTGAACTGACGGGGATACAATTACAGAGGCTTGCGCTTTTGTGTGTGTGATTTGAAAGTGAAGATGGGACAATGTTATTTTTCAATTGCACAAACTTAGATTTGTGTTTACATAGTGCCACTCGGACACTTATTAGGTTTCTTTTATGACTTCATACTTTGTGGGTACTTGTGAAAAAACAATTGAAAAAGTTATTCTTTCACCAGTTACTCTAGACTGGCAGCTGTGGCTGTGAAGTAATACACCAGCCTGTGCAGCTGCCATTTGTGTTATTTTTAATTTTTTTTTGTCTACTGTTTTGTATGTATTACACCTTCAAGAAATTTTCTTTCCCAAAATCATACTTTCTCTGTATTAGTTAGGCATATTCTTATGACGTTCCAGTAATATGGCAATGTGGCAGTCATTGATGGAAGCTGCAAATAAACGGTACACATATTCTCAAGGTACTGAAACATGGTCATATAGAAATATGGAATGTGAAGGCAGATGAGGGTCGCTAGGTCCACAACGTCTGATCATTGTGTAGATACTTTTATTATTTTGCTGCAGACTGGCACATAGAAGTACACCCCAACCCCCATTCATTACCCATATAACTCCTTGTGTATGTCAGAAGCTTTTTTTTTTTTTTTAATTCATTAGATGTGGGGCTAGATTTTCATGGCCTCACTAGGACGCACACTACCTGTGCCAATCAGTAGTGATGCAAGGGGCACCCTGTGCGACATTGTGTGCCATTTAATATTTTCAGGATATCAACACCCTTTCTTCCAGTTCCCTGCCCCATGTCATATTTAATTTTTCATGGTGGCCAGTGATATCACATGCCCGCTGATGCTTGGCCCTCTTCAAAGTAAGTATTACCCGTTGGCCATTGAACAGCCCCCCCCCCACCTCCACCCAGTGTTTTAGAAAATAATCCCTTGTGCCCAGTGGCATAACACTGCCCTCCTGTCCCCAGTTTCCAGTTGTTAAATTAGCCCTCCTTCGATCCCTGGCTCCCTTATGATATTAAATATTCCCTGTAGTCTAGTGGCACCACCTAACCTTCAGTTACTGTCACCGTAACAGTTTAATATATTATGGCATTCTCTGCCACTCCCCACTCACCTATCTCTGTCTCCACACAAGCAGAAGTGGTGACAGGTGTCTAGCAGCTCCTCGCCCCCAGTACTGAGCAACCTGCCATGCCACCATGCAGTTAGCGGTTTCGCTGCTGGCGTGGATGCAGTACAGTGACTGTCACACCCTTTCTGTCACCACCTCAGCCAGGTGTCTTGTGGATTGATATGGTGTGAATGACCTCTGTATTGTAAAGAGAGTGCACATATACTTATAGACACCAGCGAAACATGTAATGGTGGATGCAGGGTGGGTCACTTGTTGCCAACAGTGTAGGGTTGACTACACGTCTGTTAGCATATCCAATTGTGCATGATCAGAGTTTAGTGGGAGTGCAGTGTGCTAATAAATAATAGAGAATATTTACTGTACTACAGGAATGGCAACTGAAAGGTAGGATGGGTGATTTATTGTGTGTTAACACCAGTTAGTATTTACTGTTGTACATTTGCCCCTGTCTGTTCCCAGATAAGCTACACATGTTTTGTATGTAGTCCTTATAGAAACATAGAAGTCAACAGATGATAAGGACCGCTAGGCCCACCCAATCTGCCCATTTTCTCTACCTGCCTCAAAAACAATAAATCCTACTTGATCTCTGGCTTTGTTCTCTTTCCTATCACTAGAGTTCCCCTATGCATATCCAGTGCATTTTTTAATTCTCCTACCAAAGCGTTCCTAAACTGTGTAACGTACCTTTTTGTCCCAGTGGTATTGATTTACATATTCATTCATTGCCATGTAATCACAGTTGCTATATTTCAGTTATGTACAGTGACACCTCACGTTGTCTTATTCACAGAAACATTGAATTTGACAGCAGATAAGGATGGCTTGGCCCACGTAGTCTACCCATTTTTCCCTACCTAATGTACTATCGCAGACCCTACTTGATCTCTGACTCCACTCCCCCTTCCCACTAAGGTTCCCTTATGTCTGTCTTATGCATTTTTTAACCCTGCTATAGTTTTTGCCCACACCACCGCTGCTGGGAGGATTTTCCAGGCATTCACTGTCACACTTGGACAGCTGGTTCTGATCCCTGTATCATTTTTTTGTAAATATAAAAAATGTGTGATGGACTGTCTGGCAGGAGGAAATGCTGGCTTGCTGAAATTGACGTATCAAACCCCATCAGGGATGAGTTCAAAGGACAGGCGGTAGCTTAAACTGCAGATATCTGAGGTGCAATTATCTTGTTAGTTTGCTTTGAAGGCAGGAACCAAGATATCCATTTTATAATGCCCTCAGGGAAATCCTTTGATGTGCCCTGGGTGTCATGAGAAAATGGACACAGTCCAGTGTTATGGGTATTCTCCTAGGAAGCCAGCTCATTTCATCAAAGAGACCTTTGATGTCTGGGTATACCAGGTCCCAGACTAAATTAAGTAGTCCAGTATACATTTGCTTGGAATCTCCAGTGAAAGACATAAAAGAGACTTTTGATGTCTGGGGAAAAGCAGAGCACCGACTGGTTTGGACCAGTCACATAAAGAGAGGCGATTCCTTATGTCATCTATTATTTTTTGAAATATCTTAGTAGGCCATCATGTGTTATAAAATAAAGGAATAATGTGTGACAGGGTGTGTGTCATGCTGGGATAATGCCATGCCTGGGGGGGTTGGGCACGAGGCTGCAGGCCGAGTGCGTCCAATGCCCCAGGCGTGGCGCTATCCCAAACGACATACACCCTGGAATGCATTATTCCTATTATACAATGGCTCATTGTTATATATAAAATAAAAAAATAATTTTAAAGAATGTTTTTATTAGTGTGGAAAAATATTTTTGTTTCTTAAGAGGAGATGCAAAAAAAAAAATGCTGGTCCATATCCATATCATCATCCATATTGGTTCACAGTGCTGAGACTAGACCTGTGGCGTCGTGCTGGGATAACGCCATGGGTCCAGCCCCAAACTGACCAATCACAGTCCAAGATTCTTTCTTGCCATTGTATAATATAAATTTTAATACACCAAGGTGGAGTTAGGTGACCTCAGAGAGAACGCCAGCTCAAGACTGTTTTTAAACATACTGAGCAGACCTTAGAGACACATTCATATTTCTGACTAAGAGAGAAGGAACATCAAAGCACTGAAAGATTAAGAAGTAAGGAGACGTTAGATAAAACCAGTCTGAGTGTTATTACTTGTAGGAATTTGCACTTTTAAACCTGTTTGTTTTAAGGCTGTATGTGTTAAGATATCTTGTTCTGTATTTTACTGTTTTCCTATTTTATCTATTTTAAAGTAAAGATACATATTTTAAAAATGGTAACTGCCTGGTGTGCCTTGAAATTTCTTTTTATAGAAGTGAAGCTTTGAAGGTTATAGTTGACACTTTGTTTGAGCTTATTGTGATACCAAACTGGGAAACTGATAGAGTTCTCTAAGGTCTTGCATAGAGCTCTAAGGGTTCATTTTGCAATACCTGGTTAGGTGCCCGTAGGCAAAGATATCTGGCCCCCTGAAGACAGAATTATCTGAGCCTAATAATTGGATACGCTAACAAGAGGTTATCAGTTTGAATCTCACCAGAACTTGAGACGAAGGTGACTCGAACCCTCAAAACAGACAAGAGGGTTACCTTGTACTGTTCACAATTCTACGCTCAGAAGTCGGCACTTTGAGAATAGAGGGCTGACCAAATCCGTGACATTCACCACTCTTTCTGTTAAGAAGTACTTCTCACAGCCCCTCCTAAGTCTCACCCCCTTCAGCTTCATAGAATGAGCACTTGTTCTTGTGCATTCCCCTCCCCCCCAAAGAAAATGCTTTCCCTCTTGTATCTTGTTTATACTTGTGAGATATTTGAAAGTCTCTGTCATATCCCCTCTCTTGCTCCTTTCCTCCCGGGTGCACATATTGAGGTCCTTCAGTCTCTCATCATAGGGCTTATTATGCAGAACCTGCACCATTTTAGTTGTCCTCCTCTGGACCACCTCTAATCTTTCTCCACTCTGCATCCCTCCAGTTATACCTCTCCACAATTCATATGTTGTTTCGGTGAAGAGTGGTTCCTCTACGGAGGCACCTGCAGTGGAGACCAAAGAGGATGCTGGGAATGCCACAAAAGAGACCCACAGGAGGGTGGTACGAGACCCCACAGGGGAAGAAAACAACTCCTGGTGGGGGACTCAGTCATTATGGGGGTAGAAATGGGAGAGGAAGGGGAAAGGGAGGTAAGGTGCCTGCCTGGTGCCACGGCTCAGAGGGACATGAAGTGAATCCTCAGGATCGCAGGAGCAGCTGCACGAGGGAGGGAGCAGGATGTCATTGTCCACCTAGGGACAAATCACCTGGCTGAGAATGGGATCAGAGCATTGCAAGGGGAGTTTGTAGATTTGGGAAGGGGCCTTAGACAAGTAGCTAGTATGGTAACCTTCTCGGAGATGCTACTTGTCTATGGCAATGATGATGCTAGGGTACTCCGCACCATGGGATTCAATGAATGGTTGAAAATCTGGTGTGGAGCTCAGGATTTTGGCTTCATTGGGGACTGGGGAGCCACCTGGAGGGATGCAGGCCTATACTGACGCGATGGTCTGCATCTGTCCAAGGGGGGAACCAGGATGCTAAATGATAAGTTTAAATGCTTCATTGACAAGCATTTACTAACTAGCCAAGGGCGGAGGCACTGAAAAGGAGCAGGGGAAATCCCAGCCTCCGCCCCACGAAACACATTAGTTAGTGAGGTAAGCACCAAGGTAGAGAAGTCAGTAGGGAGCAGGACAGGGGTAAATGCAGAAAAAGGCAGTAAGGACAGGATGGGGCTAAAAGGGGTAAGGCAGCCATAAAAAAATGGAGCATGATGAGTGCCAGTGCCCGCAGTCTGTGTAACAAGCTCCCCTGAACTAGTGGCCTTGATGGAAGAGGGATGCATGGATATTGTGGCAGTCACTAAAACATGGTACACAGAGAACCATGACCAGGATGTCAGCATACCAGGATACACAATCTACGGGAGGGACAGGGTGGGTAAAAGAGGAGGAGAAGGAGTAGCTTTATATAGGGAAGGGATTAAAGCAACAGAACTAAAGAGTAAACAGGAAGTTGATGAGTCACTATGGGTCACCCTGGAGACAGGACATGGCACACAGTCCGCATGAGTTGATACAGACCCCATCTCAGGGGAGGAATGGACACAGAAATGATAGAAGGCATCCTTAAAATGGCAGAAAAGGGGAGATATTGTTGATGGGGACCTGAATATGCCAGATGTTAACTGAGTACCTTTGCTGCAGGCACATCCAAAACAGGGTCATTCTTGATGCCCTACAGGGCATACCTCAAACAGTAGTATTGGAACCCACTTGGGAGGGGCAATCTTAGACCTGGTACTCTCAAATGGGGACGGAGAAAGGATCTCAGGTTTAGAAGTGGGTAGCCATCTGGGAACAAGTGACCACCAAACAGTGTGGTTCACAATTAATACAGCCATAGAGTCAAGCCATACAAAAACAAGAGTATTGGACTTTAGTAGGGCTGACTTTGGGGAAAATGAGAGAGTGCCTCAGAAAAGCACTAGCAAATAGGCAAGAATGAGGGGGTGGAGGAACAAAGGGGAATAATCAAAACAGTCATCACAGAGGCAACAAGCCTTTGTGTGAAGCAAATCAACAAAACAAAACGAAGGAAAAAACCACAGTGGTTCTCAAAAGAGGTAGAAGGGAAGGTTAAGGAGAAAAGGATAGCATTCAGGAAATATAAGGAAACACAGAAGGAGCAAGACAGGGAACTTTATCAGTTAAAGCAGAAGGAGGTAGGGAAGGCAGTGAGAATAGCAAAGGCACAAACTGAGGAAAAGATAGCCAACTCTGTTAAGAAGGGGGATAAAACCTTTTATAGGTACAGTAGGGAGTGAAGAAAGACCAAGGGAGGGATACAGAGACTTAATAAATGGGAAGGAATGTGGGCAGAGGGTGACAGTGAAAAAGCAGGGATACTGAATGAATATTTCTCCTCAGTGTTCACAAAGGAAGAGGAGGGGGAGGTACCTAAACCAAAAAGAGAAACACTCTGAATAAGGGGGTCGATATCAGTCCATTCACAGAAGAAAGGGTTTTGAAAGAACTCTTGAAACTGAGGTTGGACTAAGCAGTGGGGCCTGATGGGATTCACCCCAGAATTCTAAAAGAACTAAGGGTAGAACTAGTAACGCCACTGACTACTCTCTTTAACAAATCATGGGAGGATGGGGTGGTACCTGAGGACTGGAGGTGGACAGATGTGATTCCTCTTCACAAAAGTGGGAGTAGGGCAGAGGCAGGAAACTAAAGACCAGTTAGTTTGACCTCAGTGGTAGGGAAAATTATGGAATCACTTCTGAAGGAAAGAACTGTTGAGTACCTAGAGGCCAGTGGGGCACAGGACCCAAGGCAGCATGGTTTCACAGCATGAAGGTCATGGTTATGTCAGACAAACCTAATAGATTTCTTTGACTGGGTGACCAAAGTAATAGACCAGGAAGGGGCCGTGGATATTGCCTACCTAGATTTTAGCAAGGCATTTGGCACAGTCTCACACAAAAGATTAATACACAAGTTAGCCAGTCTTGGAGTGGGTCCCAAGGTGGTAGCCTGGATAAAAATCTGGCTGGACAACGGGACGCAAAGGGTAATGGTAAACGGAGTCCATAGTGAAGAAAGGAGGGTAACTATCGGGGTACCGCAGGGTTCGGTACTGGGACCAGTCTTCTTTAATGTCTTTATAAGTGACATTGGAGAGCACCTGGAAGAAAAAGTATGTCTCTTTGCAGACAATACAAAGATCTGCAACAGGGTTGATACACAAGGTGGGGTGGAAAGGATGAAAAGGGACTTGGCAATGTTGGAGGAATGAGTAGGCAGGCGGCAGGGCGGTAGGTGGGTGGGGTGCTGCTGCCCTCCGCTGACGGGGGGAGCAGGGCGGTGGGGCTCAGTGGGCAGGTGGGGAGGGGGGGTTCGCTGGACCACCAGGGATATTGGATTTAATTTATCAACACTTAAGCCTGTGATCGGGCTGACAGCGGTCCACTGGACCACCAGGGATATTGGATTCATTTTTCTTTTACAAATGCCCACGATCGGGCTGACAGTGGTCTACTGGACCACCAGGGAGTTTGGAGGGTCATTTTTGTATGTATGCCCGCAATCAGGCACGGGGGGGCGCCGGTAGGTGCAGCCGGAGCTCGGGTGGCCACCCAGAGGTGGCAGCTGCCATGTTGCACCCTGCAGTATGGCAGCTCACCTGTCGGTGGCCAGCCATTTTTCCTTTTTTTTTTTTTGATCAACTTTGTGTGGCGCAAGTAGGGGTTGCACATGCATAGACTCAGCACATCCCGGCCTGAATATTGGGATGTGCAGAGTATGCATGAGCACGCCCCCTCTACCTGTGCCGCATACATTACTGAAAAGTTCCGACGCATCGGGATTTGTGCCAGGCACAATTCCTGTTTGAATATCATGCCGGGGTGCATCAGTGGGTTGCGCATGGTGCAATACTGTTGTGCCATGCGCAACCCTTTTGAATATCTGGGCCCTTATTTTAAAAGCTTATTGTAGTAAAGAGAAAAATGTAGAAAAGTAGCATTTGAAGAAAATTTTTTAAAAACAATTCCAATCACTTATGTCGTTACAGACTAATTCTGTCATCCCAAAGGAAGCAGCCTGATCGGAAAATCAGGGTACACTGCTAACTCTGTTAAAGGGGGCACAAGTCATTTTTGGCTGTAGTAAAATACATTGCATGAAAAATGTGACTTTAACTCAAGAGAACCATAACATGAGGTTCATTTTTGTTTACAGAGAACAAAAGTTTATGAATGTAATTAAGCGAAGGCTTCTGATGAGAGGACATTTTGGAAAGAGAGGTCAGAAGTACATGCACAGCAGCGGTATGTTGTATCTGACTAAGAAAACAGATTGTAGAAAATATTGAACTACGTACAATTTTGTAGCATTACAAAATGTATCAACAAATAAAAAGAACATTAATTATACCCTGGGAACAAGCTCTATGTTAGAGCGAAATGTAGGGGATCAGAAAATAAAAGAAGCAAGAATGAAATGATCACTAAACATTGTTGAAGTGTGATGATTTAAAGGGTCCCCTGACCCTACATTTTGCATTTCTCACTGTGTCCTCCCCTAAGTACTACCCATGACAGGGGGTCAGGAAATACCCTCCTTGTGTCCTTTTAGTGTGCTCACTGATTTCATAGCTGAACACTTGCCATGAGGGCCCAGGGTTTCCTCTCACTCTCTGGGTAAGGGTAAAATGTAGTCAAGTCTGTAGCCAGGTAAGAACCCTCCTTGGTTGCTGCAGGGGGACCCAGGTGTTACAAGATCTTCGGGGCTGCCCTCATAACCATGATTGTAGCTGCTCCCACAGGTGGTGCAAGAACCTGATTCAAACCCCAAGGATCCCCTCCAGAGACCTCGTAAACTTTTACCCTACTTTAGGGCCCCAGATTCCCTTCCAGGATCCTAGTCTTGGTAACATGTGGCACCTTAGCACTGAACAGGCATGTCACAGATTGACTAAACCCTTCCAAAATCTTCACACACAACAAATCACTCCCAGGTAGTAGTATTTTAAAATAAAAGCAAGAGCTTTAAGTGATTACTTAAATAATTACCATACAAACATACAGACAAATGATTTAGATATTTGGTTACAGAATAACTACAAAAAAAAGCTGGAAAATACATAAAAAATGGACTAGTGAATTAACAGGATAATTTTACCTTTTCTGCAGAGAATCAGAGTCCAGAAAATAAGCGAGTTTTGCAAAGTCTCTCTTTCTCTCTGCTGTGTCTCAGAGTCCCAGTTTTTCTTGCAGTGGTCTTCAGTGTGTTTGGCAGGATTCACAGTGTCAGGAAGTTTGGCTTCTGCCCAGAGTCTCTGTTTTAGAGGGCTTAAATAGCCCATTTCTGCAGTCTGCAAAACAGGCTTGTGATTGGCTAGTGGCCTTAATATTTCCAGGCCCAGTTGTTCATCTCTAGGCGAGCAGAGGTCTCTCTTGCTCTTTTTCCAAAATTTTAAGTGAACCAAAATTAACCGTATTTTGCTTTCCCACAGCCCCACCTCTCTGGCTGGCTTTTGATCTACACTACTTTCCTGACACTATTAAATAGAAATGGACTGTGGCAGTTGGTAGAGAGTTTAACAATAGCTTCCTAGACTGGGTGTCTGCAAGACCCTGCTCTCACGCTATTTCTTGTTGAAATTCAAAGGGTTATAAACAGAGGAGATGGCCCTTCCATCTCTTTTCATTTATGGAATCTTCCCCGTTGATCAGCTACCAGGAAATTCCAAACTCCTATTGGAATTTAACTCTTGTTTAATAATAATAATAATAACTGTATTTAGCATAAGTGCCTTTCGAATCAAGGCACTTTACAACAAGATAAAATGAAATAAGATAAGAGAACAATGATAAAATCAATAACCAACAATGTAAAAACAGTCTAAGGATCATATTAATTAGTGTCTGTAAATGCTTGACATCATAAATAGGTTTTCAGGCCATGTTTAAACCCTCCTACAGTTGTGCACTCCCGAAGCTGATGGGGTAGAGAATTCCAAAGGGAAGGAGCCTCGTGCATGGGCCCCTGAAGATTTCAGAAACACCCTTGGAATCTCCAGCAAGCCCTTGTCAGCCGAATGGATAGATAGGTCACTGACAGAGCAAAGGCCGATGGCACATTTATAAGGTAGAAAAAGAAATGGGCAGACTGGATGGGCCTTGCGGTCCTTATCTGCCGTCAACTTCTATGTTTCTATGTTTCTAATGGAGCTGTCGCATAGGGTGATAGGACACAAGAAGCTCTTTCAAGTAGTTAGGGCCAAGTCCATGTATGGCTTTATAAGTCAGTAAGCCAACTTTAAAGGTGATCCTCCACCTAATTGGTAGCCACTGCAGATTGTGCAGCACAGAAGTAATATGGGAGGCTCGAAAAGCCCACATCAGCAATCGTGCTGCCGCGTTCTGCACAAGCTGCAGGTGGCAGATATCAACCCCAGGAAACCCTAAGTAAGACCTTGTCCCAGGCAAAAGGGGATGTCAGACACTGGAATACACATCAATTCTTCCCATGTATCCTTGCAGAAAAGTGGGAATCTTTTCTGACAGACCTTATGTCCTGGCCTTTTTGAAATAAAAAATAAAAAAAAAAATACAGAAAAATATGACTACAGTGGCCAAATTGCCACATCCCTCCCTCCTAAGACTGAATCTCTGGGAACACGCCCCCTTGTATGGCAGGGTTTCCACAGTTTGGTTACTGTTCCAACTGGCAAGATATGCCATCTGCGTTCTCGGTGACAAATCCTGCCCTGTGCATAATGGTCATGTCATAGGCCTGTAGGGTAATTCTCCATCTGATAAGCCGTCTATTTGTTTTGCCCATCTGATTTAACCACACCAGAGGGTTGTGGTCAGTCTGGACCTCAAAGTGCCTCTCATAGAGTTATGGCTATAATTTCTTCAGGGCCCATACCAGCACAAGACATTCCTTTTCTACTGTGGAGCATGCCTGCCCCCGGGAAAGTAGCTTCTTGCTAAGGTACACTATCGGGTGGTCTCTTCCCTGATTGGATGTCTGGCTGAGGACTGCTCCAATCCCCACATCCGATGCATCTGTCCATACCACAAACTGCCTAGTGTAATCTGGACTGGCCAGCACAGGGTCACTACACAGCGCTGCTTTTAGCCGTGCAAAGGCCCTTTCATAGGCTGGATCTCTGTCTACCTTTTTGGGCTGTTCTTTTTTTTTTTTTTTAAGCCAGATAGGGGAGCCACCAGGGTACTGTAATTGTGCACAAACGTTTGGTAGCACCCCGCGGTTCCTAGGAAGCTTCTAACTTGCCTTTGGGTTTCAGGCGTGGGCCACACTTCTGTTGCCTCAGTGCTTACTTGGTTGGGATGGAGCTGCCCCGTCCCACTATGTGGACTAGGTATGCCACCTCTGCCGTAGCCACCTGGCACTTTCCATCCTTTACAGTGCGCACAGCCGCCTGTATCCTGCCCAACACTTCCTTCAGATGAGACAGGTGTTCCTTCCAACTGGTACTGAAGATGGTAGTATCATCCAGATAAGCCACTGTGTACTCTTCAGTACCTTGTAACACCAGGTTGACCAGCCTTTGGAATGTGGCTGGGGCATTCTTCCTTCCGAAGTGCATTACCCGGAATACAAATAATCCTGTTGGAGTGATGAAGGCTGACCATTCTCTAGCTCTGGCAGATAACTCCACCTGCCAGTACCCTTTTGTTAAGTCAGTTGTGGTAAGGTATGTCGCTTCTCCTTGTCTAGTAGCTTGTCCATCCGTGGCATTGGGTGGGTGTCAGACTTCGTGACTGCATTGAGTCCATGGTAGTCCACGCAGAAGCGAGTAGACCCATCCAATTTGGGGACAAGGACTACAGGCGAGGCCCAGGAACTGTGGGTTTACTGGATTATAACCAAATGCAAAAGAAGCGGGGCTACACAGTAATGATGTACAAAAGACCACTGAGCTTTGTCCCAGTTAAAAATAAATTTATTCATAGATAGACATAGCAGCAGCACCCCCTAACTTTTTTCTGGATTACCTCTAAGTTCAGCATTTCCTCTACCTCTCTCCTAATGTCCTTTAGGACAGCCTCAGACACCTGATAGGCTGTCCATATGGGCGCTTGCATCCCTGCGTCTATGTCATGGGTCACTAAGGGGGTTTGTGTGGGCTTGGCCATAAATAAAGGGGCAAAGTTCTCTAAAACCTCCCTCACTTTCTGGGTCTGTTCCGGGTCAACTGGGGTGACAGCTTGATTGTCTCCACAGATGACTCCTGCTTGCTTTCCTCTAGCAAGTCCAGGAGGGATCTTCATCATCCGTCCCGTCCCCAGGACTACACACGGCAAACACCATGTCAGCCCTGTTTACATATGGCATCATCATATTGACATGGTACATTCTGTGGGTATGTCTCCTGTCAAGCAGTTCTACAATACAGTTCACGTCATTGATCTGTCGGAATACCTTATATGGTTCTGGCCACTCAGCCTGCAGCTTTTCCTTTTGGACTGGGATTAGGACCATTACTTCCTGGCCTGTGCTGTACAAATGAGCTCTGGCTCCATGATCGTACCAGACCTTTTGCGTCTACTGGGCAGCTGATAGGTTGCTTTGGGCCACCCCCATAAGCTCCTTCAGCTTCTCCCTAAACGTAAGGACATACTCCACTATGCGAGTCCCCTGGGTGGCATGCTTGCCTTCCAGATCAAATCTAGGGGCTCATGCACCCTACGTCCATATAAGAGTTTGAAGGGGGAGAACCCTGTCGACTCGTTAGGCACCTGCTTGTATGCAAACAACAGGTGGGGAAGGTATTTCTCCCAGTCCCCTCCCATGCTGTTCAGCAAACATTTGGAGCATCATTTTTAGAGTACCATTAAATCATTCCACGAGCCCGTTGGCTTGTGGGTGATAAGGTGTCGTGTGTCTCTGCACCACCCCACACTTCTCCCACAAATACTTCATCAGAGCCAACATGAAGTTACCCCCCAATCAGAGATGACCTCCTGCGGAAACCTCACACGGGAGAAAATCCCTAGCAAGGTGTCTGCCACTTTGTCTGCCTTAATTGAGGAGAGGGTGACTGTCTCTGGGTATCAGGTGGCAAAATTGACCACCGTCAGGATGTACCTTTTCCCAGAGGAGCTTGGGGTACTCAAGTGTCCCACAATATCCATTGCTACCTTCTGGAATGGTTCCTCCACAGTGGGCAAGGGAATTAGGGCAGCTTTTGTTTTACTACCTGCCTTCCTATCTGTTGGCACTGGTGACAAGACCTGCAGTATTCCTTCACCTGCTGGGTGAAGTTGGGCCAATAGAAATTTTTGGGCTAATCGCTGCGTGGTGTGAGCAATGCCCAGATGTCCGGACAGGGGGATATCATAAGCGATCTTGAGCAACCTCTCACGATATCCCTGGGGAACAATAAACTGCCTGTCCATCACCCCTCCCTCTGTCCTCACATCCTGTGTATATAACAGGCCGTTGTTCCAAAATACCATATGTCTCCGGTCACCTCGCTGTGTCTCATCAGATTCTGCACAAGCCCTCAGCCTCTCCAAACCAGAGTTAGTCCTCTGAGCGTTGGAAAAATCTTCACATTTTCCCAATGTATGGGACATGTCCCCCTCAATTCCTAAACTGGGGTCCTTAGCTCTAACATCAGGGCATTCAGAGTCACTGCCATCCGTAACTTTCTGACCAATTGTTACCCCTCCCTCCTCAAAGTAATCTTCTGCAGCTGTTTAGTGAACAACTACATGGGAAAGTCCTACCTCCCTTTCACTGCTCTCCCTTTCGGGAGACACAGGCTGGGAAACCAGCCTCCTATTCTTTTCCACAGGAGTATCTGTGAGGTTCAGGGAATTACAAGCGGCCTTAGCCATCTGACTGTGGGTAACTCGCGCACACCACCCTCTGCTGGAGATTGTTCCCTATAATCACATCCAGGGTGAGGTTGTATGCCACTGTTGCTTTTTGCACCCTCTCTCCTGTCTCACCCCAATCCAGGAGAACTCTAGCTAGTGACAGGGTTTTCTCCTCTCCAGTGAATCCCCTCACAGTTACAAACTGATGAGGTATAAGGTTTTCAGGCCCAACCAAATCTCCTTTTAATCAAATAAAATAAATTTTATTTATAAAAAGGCGCCTTTCTAAAACCAAGGCGCCTGTACAATAAATACACAAAATAAAATAAATTATTCTAAACAAACCTATAGTTCAACAGACAGCAATATAATAGCAGCATAGGAAAGCAAACTAAACCTCAGTCGATAAATGCCCGGCTAAAGAGAGGTTTTCAAAGCTATTTTAAAACTCTGGACGGTTAGGCAGTCTAGAACCCGATGAGGTAGAGAGTTCCACAGGGACAGGGCAGCAAAACTAAATGCCCTTGCTCCAGATGTTTGCAGACGTACCCTGGGAACCTCTAGCAATCCCTCATCAGAGGATCAGAGAGGACAGAGGGGACGGTAGGGACAAAGGAGATCTTTCAAGTAACTCGGTCCCTGTTCGTGTAGGGCCTTATAGGTTAGCAAAGCAACCTTAAAGGTGATCCGCCACTGTATAGGCAGCCAGTGCAGACCGCAGAGCACAAGCGTCATATGACTGGCTCTTGATGCACCAGTCAATAGCCTGGCTGCTGCGTTCTGCACCAACTGCAAGCGGCGGATATCAGCCCCCAGCAGCCCTAGGTAAAGGGCATTTTACCAGGATAAGAGATGCCCCAGTGTCCCTCAACCTGTGGGTCAGCACCCAATTTTCGGTAACCAGGTGTATGTGTCCCTTCATGTTCACATGCATACTCTCAGGGATACACAGTGCACCCACCTCTCTGTGAGGGACACTTTTTCCACTCTGTGCCTTGTTAGGATACTGTCTAGCAAGATGCCCTGGCTGCTTACAAAACCAACATGCATCACTTTTTTTATCCAAGACATCCCTTTTTGGGAACTTGGGGTATCGCCCTCTCTGCAGAGGTAGTGAGGGTTGTAGCTGCCCTGAAGGTGCGCTTTTCTCTTCTGAACCTGCAGCACCTGCTCCCCTACTTCCTTTCGGAGCAGGTCTGCTCCTGCCATAGCGATCCGAAAGCTCAGCAGCTTCCTGTGCTGTTTTAGGATACCAGTCCTCTAACCAGGTTATCAGCTCTGCTGGGTAAGCCCAAAATAACTGTTCCAATAACAACCTCCTCAATTTTCCCCACAGAGTTTGCTTCCACCCCCTCCCACCAATGTTTCAAAAACTGATGTTGCTGTGGGGCGAGTTCTTCAAAGCTAATTTTGGAGCTTCCGAAATTTAACTCTGTAGGCCTCAGAAATTAGTTCATACTTTTTCAGTAAAGCAGTTTTACGTTTTTCATAGTCTTTACTCTCCTCATTGTCCATTTGGCCTAGTGCCTCACGCCCCTTGCCGGTAAGCAGCGGGGATAGCTGAAAGCTTCAGGCCTCCTTGGGTATCTTGGTCTGGATACAGACCTTTTCAAACAAATTCAAAAATGCATCCATATCCTCTTCCTCTTTAAATTCTGCTGTTAATTTGGAATTAAATTTGTACCCCAGCCCTGGAGTTTCCGGTTCACTCCTGCAACTTACTTGTTGTGGAGCTGGCAGTTGAAACTTCGGCCTCTCCAGTTCGGACTCTCTTTGAGATTGTTTGTCCTCCATCTCAGCCTCTCTGCACCGTTTGTCCCTCATCTCAGCCTTTATGTGGTGCCATTTGTCCTCCATCTCCATTACAAGTCTTTTCTACTCAAGGTCCCTCTGCTGCTGGGCTTTGAACTTTCTCTGCTCCCTTTTTTGCTGGGATTCCCTCTGCTGCTGGGCTTGTAGGGCAAGCAGTCTTTTTTTTTTTCTTTCAACTTTGTTTTCCTCTGGTCACCAACTGACAAGGCATCTCTCAGGCTGGGACCCACTCAGCCTCACCTCTACTGCCTGCCAGAACCCTCCTGACCGAGAAATTGGGTGCTGGGTTCAACCCTCCCATGGGCCCCATACAGGAGGAGGTGGGGACCACAGAAGTCAAGTTGGGGGTTGGGGCCAGCATTGAACATTGGGTTCAGCCCTCAAGCTCCGACGTTGCTTCCCCGTCAGCCAGGGTTTTTCCCATCTTGGTTGCCTCCGAGACATGGACATGCAATGATGTCTATGCAGTGGATGCAATACCACCCCCTTCGCTGACGTCCACAATTGCCTTGTCCCCTCAGCAGATTGCTGTTGTGGTCTCCACCGGGAGCCACCGCAGAGCGATACAGACCCACCCCAGGAGAGGAGAGCAGTCCTCCAGATGCTCAGTCCTCTCCTCCCTCTGCCGACCCCAGGCTCCAAGAGTCCGCTCCTGAACTCCGGTTGCTGACGTGGCGCAAGGTGTGGTGTCCAGCGCTTCAGCCATCAGTGCCACTAGGCTGGCAAGCCATCTGTCTTGTATGACAAGCTGCACACTGTGCAGTTCCAACTGAAGCTTCAGCTAATCCAGCTCCCCATCTGTGGTGGACATCACTTGGGGCCATGGCTCTGGGTTCCCTCTGGTCTTGCTGTCCTCCTCCCTGTAACCGGTCACTGCGATTTCCCCTGATACCCCCATGCCCAAGCTCCAGTGCTTTCCAGTCAATGACCATGACTCGAGGTCCTGGGCAGTCGCTTACTCATTGGCTGCCACAAGAGCTTACATGAGGTTCTTTTTGCTTCACCCCTCATTATTGATCCCTCTTTCCTGACACAACTGTCTTAGCTGGTCTGTAGTGCAGTCACTGTACTTGGAAGCCATCTTCTTCCCTAACTACTGCTACACTAGCTTACACCGTAACAAGAAAAAAAAAAACAGGGTAGAGAATTTTATACTGTAACCAAATGTTCTTCTTTTCCCCAGTCTCTGCCCTGTTTGTGTGTGGTTTGTTACAGTTTACCAATCTGATACACTGGCCTCGAATCCAACCACTATGCCACCAATATCTGTCACGATCCCACTCCTGGGGCCAGGTCCACTGAGCTCACAGTGTCCTCCCCTAAGTGCAGCCTGTGACAGGGGGTCAGGAAATACCCTCCTCATGTCCTTTTAGAGTGCTTGCTGATTTCACAAGTAAACACTCACCACGAGGGCCCAGGGCTTCCTCTCCCTCTCCCTCTCTGGGTAAGGGTAAAATACAGTCTCGAGTCTGTAGCCAGGTAAGAACCCTTTTTGGTTGCTGCGCTTGGGGGAGAACCCAGCCATTATGAGATCTTTGGGGCTGCCCTCGTAACCCTGATTGTGGCTTCTCCCACATGTGCAGGAACCTGATTCAAACCCCACAGACCCCCTAGACTTTGTGTACTTTTTTACCCTAGTTTAGGGCCCCAGATTCCCTTCCAGTATCCTAGTTCCAGTAGCATGTGGTACCTTAGCACTAAACAGGCGTGTCACAGATTAAATAAACCTTCACAAACAACAAATCACTCCCAGGCAGTAATACTATAAAATCAAAGAGCTTTTACTGATTACATAAATAATTACCATACAAACATACAGACAAATGATTTAATTTTTGGTTACAGGACAACTACAAAAAAAAATGTTGGAAAATACATACAAAACGAACTGGTGAATTAACTGGATAATTTCTGCCTTTTCTGTAGAGGATCAGAGTCTCAAAAATAAGTGAGTTTTGCAAAGCCTCTCTCTCTTTCTGCTGTGTCTCAGAGTACCAGTTTTCTTGCAGTGTCTTCAGTATGTCTGGCAGTTTTCACCGTATCAGGAAATTTGGCTTCTGCCCAGAGTGTCTGTTTAAGAGGGCATATATAGCCCTTCTCTGCAGTCTGCAAAACTGGCCTGTAATTGGCTAATGGCCTTAATATTTCCAGGTCCAACTGTTCATCTCTAGGCCAGCAGAGGTCTCTCTTGCTCTTTTCCCAAAATTATAAGTGAACCAAAATTAACAGTATTTTGCTTTCCCACGGCCCCACCTCCCCTAGCTGGGTTTTGATCTACACTTTTCTGACACTATTAACATGGAAATAGATTGTGGCAGTGTTACGTTAAGTTCTTAATTTTTAGAATGACTGAGACCAGATGCTGGGTGAACTTCTGGTAGCTTCTAGCTGCTACATGTATTAACTGCATCGCACAGGACTCCATACAACACACCACCACAACATGTCCACCCCACACTAAGACTTCCCCTAGTCACATGATCCTGGCTCTGTACCTTGTAAATCTTAAAGGTACAGTAGCATATACTACCTCTCTCCTCTTTAGTTTTAAAGCTAATAACAAGCAGTATAGCATATTAGTAATCATTCAATTCTGCAACTCTTGTAACTTAGGAACCATGCCTTATAACATGGCTGGAATTTTTTTCTTTTAGAGTCAGTTTCTAGTAATGTCTCTTAATAACTCATAGTCTTTGAATCTCGGGTAGATGCATAGGTCTTCCTCTGGTTGTAACCTTCACTGGTTCTGGTAGTGGCTCAATCGGCTAAGCTGACTCATAATGCGGCACTGTATCATGGTGAAATTCGATATCTTCTAGATAAGGTTCTGATGTCTCAGCTATTCCATTATTTGACAGCCCTTTAAATTCCTGTAAATGTCTCTGTTTCTCCTGAAAATGGTTCCTACAGGAGTGACCACTTTGAAGGACCTTGGTTGTGAACAGTTTGAGTCTACTCTGACGGGTTGCCATCCATGATCTGTTTCCATCTTAACCAAGTCACCAGGATGCAATGGTGGTAAAGGCTTTGCTGTGCGATCATAGTATTCTTTCTGACGGGACTGTGCTATTACCAGCTTTTCTCTGGCTCTGATGGGAATCTTTGGTCATAGTAGGTCGTTGGGCACTGGAAGTCGGGCCCGCAGCATCCTGCCTATCAACATTTGAGCTGGTGAGTAGGGTATTCCTGCTACTGGAGTGTTTCTGTACTCTAACAGAGCCAAGTGAAGATCGGTACCTGCTTCCTTGGACTGTCTGAGTAGAGCTTTACAGTCTGAACTGCTCTTTCAGCCATTCCATTAGACTGAGGATATGTGGGACTCGAGGTAGTGAACTTGAGTCCCCCTTCATTTGCAAAGTTGCAAAGCTCTTGACCGGTGAATGGCACGTGATCACTGACGAGCTCTTTGGGTATGCCATGTCGGGCAAATACAGCTTTCATCTTGGCAATTACTGATCATGCCGTTTTGTCTGTCATTTTCAGAACCTCGGGGTACTTTGAGAAATAGTCCACAATGACTAAGAATGGATGGGCTTTGAAGTCAAAAATGTCAGCTGCTGCCTTTTGCCATGCAAGTTCGGGGACAGGATGAGGTAACAGTGGTTCCCTTTGGTTGCTGTTAAGATGCCTTGAGCAAATGTTACATCCTTCCACCATGCGCTCTATTTCGCTTGACATTCCTGGCCACCACATCACTGTTCTCGCTCTTGCTTTTGTTTTTTGTATGCCCAGGTGGGCCTCATGCACTCTTGTTAGCATGTTACTTCTCATGTTTGCTGGAATTATGACTCTTTCTCCTCGAAATGGAAGTCCTTCATCACATCGCAGTGTATCACGGAATGGCCGGTATGGTCAGACTCTGAAGTCAACCTTCTTTCTGTACTGGGGCCAACCTTGTCTGACTAGCCCCTCAAGTAACTGCAGTATTCATCCTAGTTTCTTGCATCAGCTGACCCTCCATGACTGGTTCACTGTCCATGGAAAGAATCACTCTCTCATCTTGGTCACTTACAGTTGCTTCAGAGGGATCTGATAATGGTGCTCTTGAGAGTGTGTCAGCGATGTGCATCAGTTTCCCACGTGTGTATTGGACCTGCAGATCATATTTTTGGAGCTGTAAGAGCATTCTTTAAAGTCGAGCTGGAGCTTGTCCTAGTGGTTTGCGAAAAATGGACTCCAGCGGTTTGTGGTCTGATTGCACTTGAACCTGTTTGCCAAAACGTATTGATGAAATTTGTGAGTAGCAAAGACTACCGCTAAAAGTTCTTTCTCTGTTTGGGCATAGTTTTTCTCCATGCTTGTCAAAGCTCTGGAAGCATATGCAACTGGGCTTCCATTCTGTAGGACACATGCACCAAGTCCGTCTTTCGACGCATCTGCTTGGATAGCAACAGGCTTTTTCACATCGAAGTACCAGAGTACTGGAGCTTTGCATAGAACTTCCTTTAATCGCTTGAAAGCTTGGTGATGCTCATGTTCCCATTGCCATAGCTGGTCCTTTTGAAGAAGTTGTCTTAGTGGGGCAGTGATGTCTGCCTCTCTTGGGATGTACTGGGCTAGGTAGCATATCACTCCCAGTAAACGTAACAGTCCTGATTTATCTGTTGGTGGGGGCATGTCCACAATTGCCTTCACTTTGGTCTCATCAGGGTGAATCCCTTTTGCAGTCACCACGTGACCCATGTATTTGACTTCTGAAACTTTAAATTGTAATTTGTCTTTATTGAATTTTACATTTTCAGCTCTCACTTGGTCCATGACTTTCCTTAAAATCTCATCATGCTGCTCTTGACATTCTGCAGCAATTATCATGTCGTCCACAATGATGTATACTCCCTCGATGTGGCCAAATGTTTCTTCATTCTTTTGTTGAAACACTTTGCTGGCGGACTTTATGCCAAATGGAATTCTACAAAATCTGTAGTGGCCCCATGGGGTGTTAAACGTGCAGAGGCGAGACGACTCCTCATCAAGCTTAACTTGTTGGGCTGGCCCAGTGACGCTGAGGGTTGAGGCGCTGGGCACCACACCTCACACTATGCCGGCGACCCGGGTTCAGGAACGGACTCAGGTCGATGTGGGTCGGCCGGGAGAGGGAGAATTGAGTGTCCCAACGGATACTCTCCTCCCTGTGTGGTGGGATAACAGGGGTGCCCCACGCACCTGGCGTCCTGAGAGAGCTGGTGGGAACACAGGCTCTCGAGGGCCCGGTGGCTCCGTTCAGTGGAGTCCGGGAGGGGAGACGCTGTTAGGCACTTGAGAACGACATGCGACCACATGTTGCCTCTCTAGATGTACGTCCTTGCGCCGGCATCTCAGGGGGCTGGGAATGGGAACATAGAAAAACAGAAAAAAAACCTCGGCGGTCCTACATGACGACCGTTCCGAGTCACCCAGACCACCAATTCTGGGACAGACCCCGCTGTGCAGAAGGGAGAAGGAGGAAGAGGCACTCTAGGGGCAGATCCTGAATTCAGGGGCTGGATTGGGATGAACAGCCCGAAGGAGTGGACACCAAGGGTAGGTAGGAGGGGATAAAAAGAAAGCTTTAACTTGCCAGTAGCCATCCTTCTCATCTAGAATGGTGAATACTTGCTTTCCAGCAAGTCGACTTTGCACTTCCTCTGGGGTTAGTACGTTGCAATGTTGTCTCTTTATTGCTGTATTTAATTCTCATGGGTCAAGACAAACATGCAGTTCACCATTTTTTTTTTCTGAGTAATCACCAGGCTGTTTACCCAGTCAGTGGGCTCAAGGACTCTGACAATTATGTGAGACATTTTAGCTTGTCTAGAGTTTCTTTTAGTTTGTCCATGATTCCAAATGGTACTCGTCTGCAGCCATGTATCACTGGTGGTAACCTCGGGGTTGATATGAATATGATGCTCCCCTTTGAACTGTCCAACCCCAGTGAAGACATCCTGATATGTTTCAATTAGGCTTTCCTTTGTGAGAGGTTTGGGAAGTACCACAGTTTCAACTCTGCGCACCAGATCAAATTTTTCACTTGCAGCCTTGCCTAGCAGTGGTATAGGGGACACATCTGTAATGTAAAACTGGAGATCAGCTTCTTTACTTTGTGTTTTGCATTTTAAGTTGATCACGCCTTTGGGTTTTATTCATGCTCCTCCATATGCCGCAAGTGCAGATGATGATTCTGTCAGGCTTTTGCTACTTGGTATCTTCTCTGCCACAGTGATTGGCAACACATTGGCTTGGCCCCCTGTGTCCAGCTTGAACTCTACGGGTGTTCCTTCTACCTCCACTTGCGTCATGATCTTTTTGCACTTGATATGCACGAGTTATTTGTCCTATAAACAGACTGTCCATATATTAATTTCATGCAAGTTACTGTTTTTTGTGGTCTCAGTTCATGCACGACATACTTTTGCAAAGTGATTTTTTTTTTACATTTGTGGCAAGTTACTCCATAGGCTGGGCAAGTTCGCAGGGGATGGGTTTGCCCACAACAATGGCATATCTGAGCTGAATGCCGTTTGTGTTCTGTGGATATTGGCTTGCCTCCACAACCTGTTGTGTGCCTTTTTTCCTATAGTTTGCCTTTTTTTGTGGTGCAATAGCATGCAGCACTTTCTCTGAGGTACCCTGTGTCATGGCTTGGAGCTGTGTGTTTGTGGCCTCTGCAGCTCTGCAAATAGAGGCAGTATAGCACAGTGGTCTAAGGCTCTGAGCTGCAAATCTGGTGACATCCAGCAGACCAGACCTGGATTTGAATCCCACAGCTTCCACTTGCATACTGTGTGACCCTGAGCAAGTCACTTAACCTCTTTGTGCTCCCAGGTCACTCCTGTTAAAAAGCTTTCAGCTTAGTGTGCTATACCTGGTTAAACAACTAATATATATATATACTGCTTTCTCTAAAGTTAAGCCTGACTCTCTCAGGAGACACTCCTTTAATCTGCCATCTGAAATCCCAAACACTATTTTTCCTCTTAACGTGACATTTAGAATTGTACCAAACTCACAGTTCTTAGCTATGGCTTTAAGTTCCTTCAGGTACTGATCAACAGTTTCACCTTCTGCTTGCTTGCTGTCCCAAAACTTGTAGTGTTCAAAAATAAAAAATTTTCTAGGGTTGCAATATGCTTTAAAACGCTCTAGCAGAGTGTCTACTTCTTTAGGATTATCTTCCCCTTCAAAGCTGAAAGTGTTATATACTTCTAGGGCTTCCTCCCCTATTGTGTGAAATAAAATTGCTACTTGCGTTTTTTTAGGATTTTCCAACTGCACCAGATGCTTCCATGTAGAGCTTAAACCTCTGTTCGCATCTTCTCCAATTCTCTGACAAATTACCTTGCAGGGCCAAAGGCTCAGGTAGCTTGAATTGCTCCATTTTCTTATTTTCTTTTCCTTTTTTTCGTTGTTGCAGAATTCAGCTACCTTACTGAGAAGCTTTTTGTTTCACTGCTGCTGACACCATGTTATGTTATGCTCTGTTCTTAACTTTTAGAATGACAGACCACATGCTGGGTTAACTTCTAGTAGCTTCTAGCTGCTACATTTATTAACTGCATCACACAGGACTCCATACAGCACAACACCACAACATGTCCACCCCACACTAAGACTTCCCCATGTCACATGATCCTGGCTCTGTACCTTGTAAATTTTAAAGGTACAGTAGCATATACAACAGACAGTTGGTAGATAATTTAACAGTAGCTTCCTAAGACTGGGGGTGTGCTGGACCTTGCTCTCAAGCTATTACTTTTTGAAATTCAAAGTGTTTTAAACAGAGGAGATGGCCCTTTCATCTCCTGTCAGTTATGGAATCTTCCCCTTTGATCAGTTACCAGAAAATTCCAGTTCCTTAATGGACTTTAACTCCTATTTACCTCTAAGCAAGACTTTGCCCCAGGCAAATGGCTATATCAGACACTGAAATACACATCAGCTCTTCCCATGTACCCTTGCAGAAAAGTGGGCATCTTTTCTGATAGACCTTATGTCCTGGCCTTTTTGGAAATTAAACATAAAAAAATTAGAGAGAAATATGACTGCAGTGGCCAAGTCGCCACAGGGACCACTAGACTACCAGGGATATTTGTTGTAATATTGGGGGATGGAGATCAGTGGAGAGGTATGAGGGACCACTAGGCTACCAGGGTATTCTTTTCATTATAAAGGGTCGGCGACTGGAGAATGGGGAAGGGACCTCTCGATCACCAGGTGAGGTTATTTTTATTAATCGGGATGGCGATCGGCAAGAGGAGGGCTGCAATACCTCCGCCAACCTCTAGGGTTGTGCAGACTTAAAGGAGAAGACTCCTGTATATGTATAATTTGGATATATCTGATGTATTTATTATACATTACATCAAGTACTGTACATATGTCAATAAGAGATCAGCCATTTCTTCTGTTGCAACACATATCTAGAGTTTGAGGCTCTGACACAAGGTAGTGAAATGTCAAGCAAGCCTCCACTTACATGCAAATGAGTCACTTGTAATACAGCCCTTCCCATTCCTTGATGTCACTGCAGCAACAGTGCAGAAGAAAACATAAGGGTATCAACGCTGTCTAGCCTGATTTTAGTTTAAGTTGCAATGGCCAAAGGCAGTTCTGTCATACAACTCACACAGGGAGTGGTGCACTGTAGCCTTAGTACTGTATGTGTATAGCAAACAATACATCTAATAGTATTACATTCACAGGAAACAAAATCTGTTTCTCTGTACTGCTCATTTCTCTCTGTGAGACAGTTGTAACATGTTGTGGAAAGCAGTAGACTGAATCAGTCAATCAATCAGTCAATCGAGCAGTCAGTCACTGTGTATTGAACCAGGTGAACACCCTTGAGAAGATTCGTTACATGATGAGCCTGGGCAGTTTACCAAAGGATCACATAAGACTGACTTACACACATCCCCTTTCAGCAGCCTGAAAGTGGAGAGCTAGATCATTTACTTTATAAAGTGTATTGTTTTACATTTCAAATGCTCCTTAAATTTGAGTTTCTGACTGGAAATACCAAGACACAGAGTGCATATAGCATGGGAGGAGTGAGCTAAGCAAATACAGAGCACTACAAACAGAGACTGATTTAGTTTCTTTACCTACAACAGCTGAGGTGTAGCATCTGATTTGTGAGGGACATCCTACTTCAAATGCTGGCATTGCAAAGTGGGGGGGGGGGCTGCCACAGCTTATCCTTAGTATCTTGAAAGTGAAGTGCTGTAGCTCTCACATCACTGCTGATGATTTATAATGGGAATTGGGGCACTTTTAAAGTCATGGACCTGAGGGGCCATCACAGTTTCTAAGGAGGTTAGGGGAACTTCTTAAGGGTTAGAGAGTAAGGGACTCTAGTAGGATTTGAACCAGAGTCCCTCAGTGCTTATGCCTGTGCTTTCCTGGTAACCTATTCCTTGTCAAATTAATTCTTTATTATACAATGTGGTAAATCCAATGTCCCAAATCCTGCATCCTGATTGCTTCGCTGGCACAATTACCACCATGATAAATCCTCCAGTGTACCCACTGGAAAAAGTGCCAGCCAACCTTATATCATGCTAATCCAGTCGCTTTCACTTCAAACGAAACTGCCGTGATTTGTCCTGTCGCCGCTTCGATAAAACACCGCAGTAAATTGTTTACAAAATGAGATCCTGTTTGGAAGCGTAGGGACCTCAGTGAGTTAGAAAATAGTTAAAAAACATTAAAGAAACAACATTTGCCATTGTATAATATAAATTTATCCCTCCAGGGTGTGGGTACACTGGAGGACTTAACACGACTGGTGTGGTTCGGTCACTCGGCTGCGCCTCATGACGAATCCACACCAGCCATGGTAAATCCTCCAGTGTACCCACACCTTGGAGGATTAAATTGCTTAATAGCCTTACAGCAGCCATCCAATCACTGACTGCCTAGTTACAAAGGGAAAGGGGCCTATTTGCAAGATTGTTTCTCATTGCTGGTGTCAGTCAAAACAGAGAATGTTAACACACACACCATAATACAACAGCTGCATAATACCACTTGAAACTCTTGTTGTACCCAGAGTCATTTATTGGGTAAACTGTTTTTGCTAACAGAAACAGTAACGCAACACTTACAGGCACTTTCTTATATGAATACTGTATATACCTCAAATCAGTGCTGCATCACACTTACATGGTCCTAGTCCCTATTAGACCTGCACTTTAGGATGTGCACAACACTTAAAGGGTTCCTCCATTACTCAAGTGGAGAACCAAGCATTGTGGGTTTGGTCTACTGGTGGAACTGCATTTAGTGCAGCACCATTATCTGTTGCTCTGATGACATCATCCTCCAGCAACATTGATGGTAAAATGGAGGACAAACACATTGATAACTTTTGGGGGCTGTATATTTTTATTTATAATCTAGATCTGGACAGCAATAGAACTGCTGGCAACTGGAGAAGGAACACAACAGTTACGCGTAAGGAGTTAGGAAAACATTTGTGTGGAACTGTGGGAGACTTCCCCTTTAAGAGGTGGTTTTCCTCTGTGATATTTTCTGAACACAAGGGAACCCCACAAATAGCCCTTTTGGAGAGAAAATGCTTTGTGGATGGGCCTTGGCCAATATGTAGGTCCTCTCCCCCTAATTTGCATTGTGGTCCCTTCCAGACTTTGCCCCAGTACAAACCCGGTTTACGGGTGCAAAACCTAGTTTGCATCAAGCAAATTGGGTTTGCGCTGGGACAAAGTTTTGTGGATCTGGCCCCTGATATTTTAGCAGGAATTACTAAGTTAAAAACAGGAAAGAATCCGTGACCGTATGCCTACACCTAAGAATTTTATAAGAATCAGAAAACACTTTTATGTCACGACTGTTAGCAACATTTCAGGAGGTGCAGACAGAGCAGATACCACCCAATAGCTGGAGATAAGCCAATATTTTCACTGTCCTGTAACCTGACAAAAACCCGACATTATGCGACTCACATCACCTGTTATCAGTACTTAAATATAGATTATAAACTTTTTGCAGGTGTCAAGGCTTTTAGATTAGAACGTATCCTTCCCACTATAATTTATAAAGACCAATCAGGATTTATCTCAAACTGTAGAACAATGAATAATATAAAATGAACATTTTATTTAATTCTGCATATTAATCAGCATAAAATCTGCTAAACTATTAGGGTTTCTTTGAAATTTTTGACACATGCTCTCTCTGGCTTTAACTTTCCAACAGCGTTTATTGATTTATTCTATAATCTGTATTCTTCTCCACAGGCTGTCATAAAAGCTAATGGCACTTAGTCATCACGCATCACATTGACAAAAGGAACTCGACAAGGGTGTCCCTTATCGCCCTTATTGTTTGCCCTTTATGCCGAACCCCTTACACACATACAGCGACAAACAGATACCATCTTTATTTATTTATTAATTACACACAATATCCTTTAGGCAGGGTCTGTTTTCAAAGGGTCTCAAATCATATACAACAACTTAGTGTCAATAAAGTATATTACATATTTACAGCTGAGGTTGGCAAAAGTATGAAAGTACATAATACATTAGGAAATTTATGGATACATTGAGTTGAACTATAATGAATTGGGATTAAAACAGGAGAGCATGATACTAGGCGACCTTGGCCACCTGTCCAACTATAGGCCTATTTCTTTGCTGCCATTGGTCAGCAAGGTGTTAGAAAAGTTGTTGGCCAGACAGCTAATGGAGTATTTGGAAGGAGAAGGCTGTTGGACCAGTACCAATCTGGTTTTTCGGAAGTATCATGGGATAATCATGGCCGTGTCATGGGTCTTGGATGAGATCTGCACAGCAATAGAAGCCCAGTGTTTTACAGGGGCTATACTGGTCGATCTCTCCAAGGCCTTTGACACGGTAGACCATCGGCTATTACTGCAGAGACTGTGTGAGATTGGGATGAACTGATTGACCTAGGACTGATTCATCTCATACCTGACTGAAAGATGCCAGATAACTGTGGTGAATGGTTCTGAATCAACGTCACAGCTGGTCTTAAGAGGTGTACCCCAGGGTTCAGTCCTGGGTCGCCTTTTGTTTTTGGTTTACTTAAAAGACCTTGGTAATCACATGAGGGCCTCTCGCTATCATTTGTATGCCGACAATACCATTCTGTACCGTTCTGGCTAAACAGTCCCTGAAGTCCAAAGAATACTCCAGGAAAGTTTCGACCTTCTGGAGTCTTTTTTGTTGAATCTAAGCTAAAGCTAAATACATCTAAAACCAAATGTATATTGTTTGGGTCATCTTCTAAACTACAAGGGAATTAGATTTAGAAATTGTTGATGGCAGGAGGACGATTTTGGAGTCAGCTGAGCACTATAAATATCTGGGCTTCTGGTTGGACAAATTTGGGTCAGGTAATACGCATGTTGATAATCTAATCTCTTACGTTAGTAAATGGGTGTTTTTTTGTTTTTTTTTTTATATAAAAAGAAGAACTGAGAACCCTGCACTCCATTATCAAGGTGCAAATCTTGCCACTAATAGATTATGGGGATATTTTATACGATAGTGCATCCAGTGATCGTTTATCGAAGCTGGATGTTCTTCTAAATAGGTTAGCAAGATTGGTACTCAAGTGTCCTAGATTTTACACCACTGTGAAATGTATGAGAGATTGGGGTGGTTGTCACTATGCAGTAGAAGAATGGTACACAAGCAGCTATTTGCTTATAAGTGTGGGTTGGGTCTTATTCCAGCATTTTTAAGGGACAGAATATGTTTTAGAAATGTCGAACCCTTTTTAATGAAAGTCAGGAGTAAAAGAAATGATAGTCCCTTTTATAAAAACTAAGCGTTCCCAATTCCTCTTTAGTTACTATATTCCAATATGCTGGAACAGTCTTCCATTAGAATTTAGACAACAGAAAAGTAAGCCTCTGTCTAGCTCACAACTAAGAAAGTATTTGTACTCCTCACAGAAGTCCTGTAATTGTTTTCATTAATTGTGTTGGTCATTATGTATTTATTTTTATGTATGTATTTTTTGCAAGGTCACCATCGTGAATGAGTTTATACTCGATGGTTTTACCTTGAACAAACAACAAGAGGGTAACAAAAAGATCACAAGTGGAGGGAGAAAAAAGCATAGCGGTCAGGGGAGGCTCGGGGATGTAGTAGACTAGTCAGCGATAGCAGCCACATAGGTGAGGAGGGGTGAGAGAGGCTAGCAGCTGGGACCTGATGTTGGTTAGCGAGCCAGTGACTGAGTAATGGGGTAAGAGAGTTCCATAGTTTAGGGAAACTGAAAGAGAAGCAGGCCTGACCCAGAGAGGTTTTCCTACATGGAAGCACCATGGAGTTATGTATTACACCTCTAGTTGGGTACCTAGAGGCCACAAGACTCAGCAGGGACAGGGCCCCTGGGAACAGTGGTCCAAGCAAGGCTTTTTTCACCAGTGACGAGGGTATTATGGTGCTGTTGGGAATCGAGGTTATGCCAACCTAGGTTATTATACAGAGTGCACTTTATGGGTGTCCCATTTTAGGTTGAGTGCATAGCGGCAGGCCCTATTCATCAAGCCTCTGATCCTGTTGAGCACTCTGTAGCATGCAGCCCCATAGATCACATGGCCATAGTCAATAAGACTAAGAATGTAGCATCTGACAAGTTGTTGCTTAATTTCAGGGAGGAAGGCATTTATGTACCTATAGAGCAGGCCAAGTCTGAAGTTGGCTGCTTGAGTTAGGGCTTCCACAAGAGCCGAGTAGGGTAAGCCCGAGTCAATTATTATCCCCAGGTACTTGGAAGCGGCAGCTTGTTCAGTTGGGGCACCTGAGACAGAGGAAATGACGAGGGGGGGTAGGGGTTTTACATCTGGTGTAAAAAAGCATGGATTTGGTTTTCTTCGTATTTAAGATATGGAGGCTGTTTGAGAAACAATCACAGATAGCAGAGAAGTCGATTTGGAGACTGTGCTGGATATATTCTGGGTTGTTATGTGTTGTGGTAATGACTGTGTCATCAGTGTACAGGATGAGCTTTGTGGAGTTGCAAGCTATCGGAAGTTCATTGACAAAGAGACTGAACAGTAGGGGACCAAGGACTGATCCTTGGGAACCCCTACTGTCACAGGTCTGCAGTCTGAGTGGGTCGCTCAGCATTTTATCGCCTGGGTTCTATCCGTAAGATATTTTTTTTAGCCAGTCGGTGGCTTTCACTGAGAGGCCTACATTAGTTAATTTGTGGCACAGCAGATCATGATTGACAAGGTCGAATGCTTTGGTGAGGTCAGTGAAAACAGAGCCAGCAAGTTCCCCTCTGTCCAGGGCACAGTGAACTGTGTATTTTAATAGGGCAGTTAAGGTACTGTGGTTCTTGTGGAAACCATGCTGTTCACTTGATTGTAGGTCATATTGGATCAGGTATTGGGTAAGTGGATTGGTATATTTTCAAGTGATTTAGAGAGGAGGGACAAAATTGAAATGAGACGGTAGTTAGTGGGTAGGTCTTGGGCACCCCCCCATGTGAACTGAGGAGTAATGTGCCATTTTCCAGATCTCCGGGATTCCGATAGCAGGCATGGAACATCACATATCCTTCTACATGGATGACCTTTTGGTGTATCTTTCAATCCCTTCCCAGTCCGTGAAAGGGCTGTTCCTGGTCCTGTATGATATGGAACAACTTTTGGGCTATAAGCTTAATAAAAAAAAAATGAAATTACTTACATTTCATTTTACTCCCTCACATGCCTTACAACATTTCTATCATCAATGGGGTAATATTGTAATAAAATATCTTGGGATACAAATCCCATCAGGTGAACTGTACTAAACTTAAACAAAAAATCATGGATGACTTAGACAGTCGGAATCATTTGTCAGTTCCCCTAATTCAAAGAATAGACTCCATCAGAATGACATTTGTACCACACTGTAGTTATTTTAGAATCTGCCACTGGAACCCCCGTTAGCCAATTTTAATGCCTGGAATAAAGCTATTTTGAGATATCTTTGGAAATGGCAACACCCAAGAATAGCATATGCCATATTAAAACTACCTAGGCTAGTGGTGGACTAGCTGTCCCAAATTTAAATAATTATTTTAATGCCGTCCACCTCTAACATATAGCAGTTTGGCTTGGTCCATCTGAAACCCCTACTGGAAGGAAACTGAACTTGAACAGACTAAGGGCCAGATATTCAAAACTTTGCCCCTGGGCTAAGTTAACACTGCCCGGCGGGCAAACTTAGCTCAGAGCACAAAGCAAGCTATATTCAAAAGGAATAGCCCGGGGCAAACAGCTTTTGAATATAGCATCAGAATGAGGCCGGGCAAACTGGGCTGGGAGTGCAGAGCAAATGTAGCCCTGGAATAAGATAGCACTGAATACAGCAACCAGGAAGTGCAAACCACGACAACAACACAGTGCACAGCAACATGGGGGCAGGTAGAGATGAACTATGTGGCCAATGTGTTTGCCAGCAAATGCGTGGACCCTGTACAGCTGCAGGCAGCAGCAGATGTGAAAGAACAGTGATCAAAACTGTATAATATTCCCCGAACCGTTAGCACGGCTTTAGTGCAGAGCTAAGCTGTTTGCCCGGTGCAAACACATTTGCCCGGCACTAAGATTTGCCATATTCAAAAGTGACATGCAAATGAGCCTACTTAGGTAGTCTCTGGCAACCAGCTAAATTAGCATTTCATCATTCCTTGATTTGCCTGCAGTTTGCCCAGCATTACTGCAGGGTCCCACAGCTCCACCTGTAGGTCAGTCTGGAAGTACAGGGGCTGGCCAGGTCTGGCCACAGCTCCGCCTGCAGGTCAGTTTGAGAGTGCATGATGGTTGCTGCAGGCTACATGTATGCAGTACAGCATAGCATTGTGTGCCCCAGGGGACAACACAGCATAGGCACAGACGGTACTGCATGCAACCATCACACTGTAGGCCATGCTACAGTGCACAGCAGACACTACAGTAGCAAGGGGGCCCGTAGTATGAGGGACACAGCAATGCCTATGGTATGTAGGGCAGTGATGACCACTGTACACAGTAACAGGCCCAGCTTGCAGGTGATTACTGACAGTGGACAGTACTGTTTCGCTGTTGTGTGCTCCACAGATGCTGCACCTGTGGCATGGGATGCTCACAGTGAGATATACATGGCCGGCTGTGTGTGCTGTGGCATCTGTACAGTTGTGCGGTATGTGGCTGAGTGGCATGTAAGATCAGACAGGCACACAGGTGGTGGGGTATTTCCACTGCTGGCTCATGTGCACTACATGATGTGTCCCAGCCTTGTGGCCACACCTAGGCTGTGGTGAGGTCTGGCCACCCGTACATCCTCCCCTCAATTGCCACCATGCCCACAGTGCTGCATGTGTGTGCTGGCATCTGTTGTTCACCACAGACGTATGGTCTGCAGGTGTGTGCTGTATGGCCGCACTACCATGATGTCCCCTGTGGGTCGGATAACCCCTTACTGTGTGTGCTTGGCTGGGACTGGTGGCAGCTGTTGGCATCATGGTGGTGCCATCAGTGAGCAGCATGTGTCCTCCATGTCTGGCATTTTCTAAGTGTCATGATCATATGTTAGGGTCGCGCAAGCCGCGCTAATTCCGCGCTAACACCGCGCAAAGCACCAGTGTCATGCAAAGCTGTTTGGCCAGGGTTAAGACCAGCTTTTCCTGGGGGTAATTTGAACACGCAGAATGGGCCATGCCACGCCGCCAAACACCTTAGCGTGGCACTAGTCGCTGAATATCTCATAGTGCCTGTATTCATGTTCACTTTGCCCCTTGCATATAATTATGGTTTGCCCGGCACTAATTCAGTTTGCGTGCACTATTCGGCCTTTTGAATATGGCAGACCCGCGCTAATCCCGTGCAAATGGTTTGCGCACTGCGCAAAGCTTTGAATATCTGGACCTAAGACTACTATACAAGAATTACAGTTTACCCCTTCTAAAAAGAGGGATCTAACACAGTTACAGTCCTCATTCGTACCAGTTTTTGGCAGCCTGGAAATGCCTATTACAACTCCCCAGTAACAAAAAAGATGCCCGTTATTTGGAGCGGTTAATTGTAGATAAGCATTTCCCTCCAGCACAGCTAGATAATACTTTTTTTCGTTGTCATAGGGTGGGGTTAAAATTTAATTACAAATATTATACGCAAGGGGTTTTAAAAGTTATGCCAACTTAAAACAGGAATTCACATACGCCACATGGATCACTTTAGATATCTCCAGGTCAGGCATTACTTGAATAGATTAGGCCTACACTGAAAATGGGAATTGGCTGCTTCTCTTATACATTTAATTCTTCAAATCCTGGAAAAGGGAAGTCCTCCTCTCCATCTCTTTAGCATGTAGGGCAACACAAATCGGACATGAAGTAGAAACAGAGCAGATCATCAGATGGTGGGAGGTGGAAACATGAATCACTATATCTCCTCAAGACTGAGTGAACATATATGGTAAACAACACAAAATAACCTGTGGATTCCTGTGGAAGAAATTTAGCTGAAAAAACAATAATATGGTTTTTCTGCACCCCACATATCACTGAGAAACATGAGCTACTCCTTTGCACCCACTGGTGGAGCGGATGCGGGGAATTTTCTGCAATGCACACCCATATTTTCTGGGATTGCCCAGTTATTTCACCATTGTGGGGAGCTCTGGAACAGGCCCTACAAGAATTATTACCTAATATGAGAGCCTTAACTATACATATGACACTATTTTTTGCTATATCCACCTCATTTTAAGGAAAATTATATCAAAAACATCCGGGTATTTGGTTAACAGCTGCAAAAAAGGTGAATACCAGACAGTGGTTGGCACCAACAACCCCAACTCAATGGGAGTGGGAGAATATTGTCATGGATATATGGGCAGACTAGGTCGGCCACACGGTCCTTATCTGCCGTCAAATTATATGTTTCTATATACAAAAGGGACTGATTGACCACAATTTATTTATTTATTGACTGATTTAAATTTTGGTAACCAGGTAAGCCCACTGTAACCAGAGGTCCCTTTTTCAGGAGTGACCTGGAATTAATTACACACAATGTATTCAAAAAGTGACAGTTACAATGATGGCATTAGTTACAGGTAGAATATACAGATAATAGGCTTACATGGTTTGGGACTATATTAATTTTTTCTACAAACATCAGACATACAGGTCCATTACAGTATGTTGAGGGAACCAAAGTGCTTGTATAAAATCACATAGTACCATACTGGTTGAGACACATAAAGCATTCTAGCAAAACATCTAAGCCTTAGCTATAAACCTCAGGCACTGCTAAAATGTACTAACCAGTGGAATAGCTGGTTAGTGTGGGTCATGAGACACAAGGTGGATGTGATCCCCTGGAAGATATTATCAGGCTTCTCTCATGAGTAGGGAAAGGGAATCTGGATAAATACGCTATGATAACAATGCACTGCTGACCAGTGATCATGCTTAACAGATTTAGAGGCCGTGGTGACCTTGGGGGACATGTCACGTCCTGAGAACAATACACTTTATTTAGATTTTACAGAGTAAGTCCGTAATAGATTTTTACAAGTACGATTCAGAATGACATGACACTGAAATGGATTTGCATTAGTTTTATTTCAAAGACAAGATGGAAATTGTTTAGACAGTGGAAACTTCATAGCAAAATAATAATAAAATGTATTTATAAAAAGCACAGTTCAATCACTTATCAAAGCATTTGTACAAAATAAATCACATATATAAAAAGTTATTAAAATAATACCAGGCAGCAGAAATTTCAGACAACGGTATAGATATTTTATTTTAATTTTTTACAGATGTTGATGGAAACTTTTGTAGACATTTACGTACAGTTGCATTAATGTATACTGCAGTCAGGTGTACCTGTAAAGAAAAAGTAACAAAAACTAATAAAAATAGAATTACCAAAAAAAAACAAAGTGTTTAAAAACTAATGACAGCAGATTATGTCTCAGCCCTTATTGAGGCTGAGCATCCGTTGTCTAGGAAAGCGGGAGTGTCATAAAAGTCATGCCGCAGTGTGTTCAACCTTTCTTCTTGTTTCACTTTACTGAATGTAGTGAAAGTAAACACTGATCTGGAGAGTGTTTGTGTGAGCTGAGCTGAACTGACAGCTCCAACACATACTGCAGAGGTGAGAGTGCCACATATCCTCAAGGCTGGCTTTCTTTCAGCAACAAAACTACTGTGCTTATCAGCTCTGTTATGGATAACTAAGTAAATCCGTGACTGCAGTTCACATTTACTTACTCAATTTAGGTAAAAGCGGCAAGGTTTTTCTCTTTTTTTTGTAATGTTATCTGTGTTACACCTTGCTGTTAGCTTTCTCTGTGGGTCAGACTTCTGCCTGTGAAAGTGAAATGACAGGATTACTCTGCAAAGAGTGTTACTGTCCTCCAGACCACACTAGTTACTTTTTTTTTTCCTTTGGCATGTGACATTAAATTTAATTAAACATTTATACTGACTTTTCAAAAATAAAAAAAAATGAGTATGATAGCTTATCACTTTGTGTCAGTGTTTTGCCAGCCCACAATCTCGCAGATAACTAACAAAAATAGTGCAACCCCTCCCCCCTTTTCCCTTGTACATTGACTGAAACAGAGTCAGTGGCTGAAAAATAGGAAAGCATAGGTCCCAGGTCACATGTGCACCTGTGAGTAATGTCAGCCTAATTTGATAGCTCTGAGCCTCTACAGTACATCCCTAGCCATCCATTGTTTCCTACACAGCCCTGCCAGACCTTTTTCTTTTTTTTTTTTTTTTGTATTATTTCCTTTTTTCTGCCCACTCCGGCTAGGGCTTGGTGGTGGCATACCACCTATCCGAGGCTCCTCCTCTGATCTGGGAATCACTCTGCACAGCAGTGGGGCGGGATTTTCATGGTTGCGGAAAGTAGCTATGTTTTTCCGTCCCTCCTCTGAGGATGCCAGCGAACAGGACCAAAGTCCAGTTGGTAAGCCGTGGTGAGGCATGGCTTCTGCCACTCGCCTAATGACACCCTCCCCTTCCGACACCATTCACTAGTTGACACTGTGCCCAACCCACCCCAGGAGAGGAGAGTTGCCAATCAGCGACTCAATCCAGCTCCCCCTCAGCTGACCCCCGGCATCTCGGGCTCGTTTCCGAATCCGAATCACCAGTGTAGCACGAGGCGTGGCATCCAACACCTCAATCCTCAGGGCCACCAGGCCCTACCAGACCTTTTTTATCAAGACTGCATAGAGAACGCTGACGGCTACAGAAAGATCAACTTTTGGTGCCTCAAACCCCTTGGGAAAATGTGGAAAAGCATTAAAGATTTCTTCCCTGGTGGCAGCTCCCCCAGTAGCCAAGGTGGTGGCTGCCCCAAGAATTTACACTCCTGCCACATCTCCTCAGCCCTCACCTGGCCAGTCTTTCCTACCTTGACCACATGGCTCTCAGCATTGAACAGATTGAAACCATGATGCTGGATACACAAGCAACCTTAGGGGCTCTGACCGATAGGGTGACCCAAACGGAGACATAGGTCACTGAACTCACCATGGCTCAAGATGACCATGCAGCCCACCTTCAGGTGGTTGAGGGGCAGGTCTCATGGTTCACATCCAAGCTAGAGGATTTGGAAGGGAGAAGTCGACATAATGACCTTTGAATCCTAGGGCTTAAAGAAGGTTTGGAAGGCAAGGGCCCAATTCATTACCTCTGCACCAGTTTCCCTCTCTGGCTTCGCATTGATCTCTACCTCTGTGATTTTGAGATCAATCATGCCCACTGAATCTGATGGGGTACATTGGCAGTCGCTTCCTCCAAGTCCCGACCCTTTATTTTGTGTCTGCTTTGCTTTCAGGACAAATAAATAATTTTGAAAGTGGCTCATGATATGCAGGATGTCATTGTTGCTGACCAGAGAGTGTCCTTTTATCCTGACTACCCAGTTGCAGTATTGCAATGCAGACAGGCCTTTGTTAAAGTCAGTCAAGGCCTCCAGAACTGGGGACTCAAGAATAGATAGCCAGCATCCACCATGAAATTTTCTCCAATTGGTCCTGGGAGTCATGAGTAAATCAGGGGCAAATGCTTTCTATTAAGGTGGGTAAGAGGAGGGCAGAGCACCAGTGATTTCGGCAGGCATAAACTAATCTCTTCCCCTCGGTGAGCATTCCTTGTTTACTACATGACTTGTATTTAAAGACTCTTATAGGGGCAAGACAGCTTCATGTTATTTAATTTACTTTATCTCTGTTGGTGCCGCCTCAGTGTAATTTTACTTTGTCTGCTTTCTCTGCTGCCTGCCTCCTGTCCACACGCAGCCCCAGTTCCGAAACTGTGGTGTTCTTTGCTACCTCTTGTTACTCCTTGGACACTGTTTTGAACCATCGAGGGACACAGAAGCGGGGCAAACATTGTCTTTCAGGATCCTTGTGTTGCCCCATGGTGTTGAGACATTTACTTCCCAGTATTCCTTAGCTAATTCATGTTGCAAATCCGTGCCCAGGTTGCAGCCTCCTTACTGTGGGTGCCCATACTGTTACTGTTGATTCTATTTATTTGGCAGTTTCTTTTGCGTCATTGCCCAGTTAACATAGATTGTATACACCGTTGTTGCCCCCTTCTTCTCCCTTTGAGAGGGTGGGGACGAGGACTCCTTTACATTTATTTATAATGTCTAGTTAACTTTTATTTTATTTTATCTTTATTTAGTTTTTGTTGACCGGTAAGTGCACTAGACAAATCCTGCCTATTTTCAGGCACGACCCGGGGGAGGGGGATACAGATGAATGCCAACTGACCTTGAACCAGATTAAGTTGTTGGTGGTATTTTTTAGTGAATGAGGGAAATTTGGCCAGGACACCGGGGAAATTCCCCTACTCTTTTCGATAAGTGCCATGGGATCTTTAATATCCACCTGAACTACCACCAATCCAGGCAGATGGGACCTCGGTTTAACGTCTCATCCGAAAGACGGCACCTCAGAAGTGCAGCACCCCTCTCATGCTGCACTACAGTGTCAGTACTGGGATATTAACCCAAATGCCAGATGTGGGAACTGAACCCACAGCCCTCTGATCTCCCGGCCTCAGAGGCGAGTGTGCTACCTACTGAGCCACTGACACTGATACTTGTATTATATTTATACAATAAATATAACTTATATTTGGTTGTGTCTAGTCTCCTGGTTCTCCTTGGGGTGGGCTGTTAGAGTTTAGTGTGATGGCACAGTACCTCTTTGGGACACCCGTTTAATAGGTCCCCACTTAGCAGTACTGGTGACGGGGGAAGGGGAATACAAAAGATGGTGACTTACCCCCACTGTTGTACCCCTTTTTACTGAGTTTCCTAGCCACCTCTGGTGCTAGAAGGCAGCTGGCATATTATCCAAGTAGGGCAGGGAGGCTTGGGCCACACACACTGCCTAGTTCTCAGAATCCATGCTAGTGAGGGTTTAATAGCCACCGTGTTGCCAATCAGTGTCAACATCCTGTATATCTCGACCAGCTGGACTTGCTAATCCAGAGTGTTTTCTTGTGTTGTGATTTCTGTTTTTCCTAACAGTACAACTAGTCTTTGCGCCCCACACTTTACCAGATTCTGTTTGGCTAGGGAGAGGTACTCTTTGCTTATATAGCTTTATATGTTATATTTATTTTTCATCTGTTGTTGTGGATGTGAAGGGGGGGTCCGGGGAAGGGCTAGCTGGAGCTTTTGCCTAAGGATTGGCTAGAGTGTGTTTTTTACAATATGGTCTCCTACAATACTCTTAGAATTATTTCCTGGAAAGTCAAGGGCTTTAATAGCCCCCTTAAACGCAGGAATATTTTACCCAAATTGAATGATATGAACTTTGATGTTGCACTTCCACAGGAGACGCACCTTGTAGTGGGGGATATCTCCTGTTTGCATTGTTCCTGGATGGGGAATGTCTATGCCATCCAACTCTCCTCTAAACAGAGGGGGTGGCCATACTATGTCAAAAGGGACTCCAACTAGAGATCCATAACCAGGTATCCGACATAGATGGATTACGATTTTGGCCACCGGCACATTCCAAGAGGAACCCATTGTCCTGAGCAGCACTTATGCTTCAAACCTGCTTGACATCTCATTCTTTGACTCTGTTTTATGTTCTCTCCCAGGGAGACTGAGCAGCATTATTTTGGGGGTGATTTAAATCTATGGGGGGGGAGGGCAGAAGTGGCAGTTGGAGCTCAGGTCTTCACGATATTTGTCATACTATCCTCCCAGATGAGAAGGACTTTACCTTTTATTCACCTGTTCATGAGACCTGCGACCATATAGTGGTCATTTTTGTGTCCCAGGACTTGATCCCCCATACCTGAAGTGTCATTTTGGGTAACTTATTAGTATCCGACCATGCTCCTGTCATCTTATGCTTGGCATAGGGCTGGCATCAAGCCCATCGGAACAAATGGAAACTGAATACTACCCTACTCCAGCAGTCTAGTTTTATTGATTGGCTCCACCAAGAGTTTCTAGAATATTTTTTGCACAATGAAACCTCAGACATGAATGCGATTGCTCAGTGGGAAGCTATGACAGTTACAGTCGGAGGCAAACTCATAGCACATGCCTCTAAACTGCAAAACGAAAAAGATCACCACATTAGACTGCTGGAGGGCACCCTTAAATGACTCGAGCATGGCTTAGCTCTCCACCCAGGCCAAAACCACCACCTTAAAAAACTAATTTCTGAGACAAAGGCTGAACTGGAAATGCACCACCACTATCGTACAGAATATGCCCTCTTTAAGCTTAAATCAAGTGTATTGGGGAAGTGGGCAAACAGCCTGGTAAATTGCTAGCCCACCATCTCCACACTACTGAAGCAGAATGCTACATCTCCATTATCCATAGAGCAGATGGCTCAGTGGTCAATGACCAGACTTTCATCAATGATGAGTTTAAATCCTTGTACTCTTCCCTTTATTCTTCTGAAGTGTCTCCTATACAAGCTGACTTTTCTGCCTTCTATGCAGACATACATCTTCCTCAGGTCTCTCCTCAACTGGCCGTGACCTTTTCTCTACCCATTACCAAGCAGGAGGTCACTGAGGTGATTCGAGCAATGTCCAGTGTCAAATCACCAGGCCCAGATGGATTTCCAACAAATTTTTACCTGACTTTATGCCCCTACTAGCCACTCGATTAGCATCAGTCTTCAGTTTGGCAAGAACAAGGGAATCTCCCACCCTTCTTTAAACAAACCCTTATTACTCTGCTCCCTAAGAAGGAAAAGGACAGTATATACTGCTCTCATTTCCGTCCCATTTCCCTCATCAATGTAGACGTGAAAATCTATGCCAAAATTTTAGCAAAGTGTTTGGAACCTGTTATACCTATGCTGATCCATTCGGATCAAGTGAGTTTTGTTTCCGGGAGGCTGGGAGTCGATAACATACAGTATATACTGGACATAGTGTGGGAAACCTGCTAGACTAATGTGCCCACTGCCATCCTGTCACTGGATGCAGAAAAGGCCTTTTACAGGGTGAAGTGGACCTACCTGTTTGATAGCTATGACCCATTTTGGTCTCCCTCAACAGTTTATCCACATGGTGCAACTCCTGTATACAGCGCTGTCTGCTCAAGTTCTTACAAACTGTATACTGTTCTCTACTTTTCCTTTACACAGGGGCACACATCAGGGCTGCCCTCTCTCCTTTCTTTTCCTCTTAGCTAATAAAATATGTGCCTTATCTATCTTCCCGAGTATCGTTATAGGAGACTCCTCACAGAAGATATCCTTCTTTAGAGATGACATCACTCTTCTGCTTAGTGACCTTCCGCAGTCTCTACCCACTCTGGCTAATATTATATGTCAGTACACAGCACTGCCGGACTACAAACTGAATGGGACAAGTTCTCCCACTTATGTCCACTCTTCATCAGTCTATGTTTTCTGCTTACCCCTACCAATGGGCATCTCAGGATGTGACTTGCCTGGGTATACAGATTAGAGCCTCTGTCTCAGAAACTATTAAAGGGGACATGAAGTTTGTGCTGATTAGCAGCCGTTTATAAAGTCACTATTCTCAGAAATGATATGCATTCCAGAAAGTATCCATAGTTAACTGTACCTGAATGAAAGGTGATAGGAAAGACTGTATTTTGCATTTTATTTTTTTTTTGGGGGCAGCATTCTGCTGCAGTTCTCTTCATGGAACCAATAATTTTGAGTTTTTACCATGTCATGATTTGTACACAGAATGCTAATTATGAGCTGTTGACCTATGAGAACTTTGCTTAGAGTTCTGTACGCAAACTGTGGCATAGTTAAAACTCCAAATTATTGGTTCGATGAAGAGAACGGTAACAGAATGCTGCCCATAAAAAGAAAACAATGCAAAATACTGTTTTTCCTATCACGTTTTACTCAAGTACAATTAAATATGGATACTTCAGGTGAATGCGTATCATTTCTGAGAAAAAGAACTTTATAAACAGCTGCGTGTTAGAAATGATTTCCTGTCCTCTTTAAAGCGAATGTATCTTGTATGTTAGACAAACTCTCTAGGGACCTTAATGGTTGAAGGAACATCATGCTCTTTTCATGGGGCAGAGTTAATGCACTCAAGTTGATTGCCTTGCCCAAAGTCCAATACATATTGTCCAACCTTCCTGTCTAGCTACCGGCTCACTTTTTCCAACCAGTGACTAGAAGACTGTCCACATTTATCTGGAGTGGGAAAGCTCCCTGGATAAGAATACAGACCCTTTACAGGCCTTGGATGGGGAGGTTGCCTTCCCTAATCTCTGGCATCAACATGAACTGGTGGTTCTGCGCCAGGCCGTCACTTGTTTAACCCCTGTTTTGACTATGTCCCCAGTTGGACACAGCTAGAACTTGCTCAGACAGGACTACCTACTTCTCGAGTGCTACACTTCCCTGATTGGTCCAGTCCACCTTGATCTTTGCCATGTCTTACCCATACTCAGTGAACATGGTATAAGTTTGCTAAAATGCAAGACTGGTCCCCTTCCTCATCTCGGCTTCGACCCATTTGTTACAATTCTGCCCTTTCCATAGGCAACAAATCTTTGTGTTGGGAACTGTGGCGGGAGTGGGTATACATACTCGCTAGTGGACCTTGATGATCTCCAGACAGGGGTCTTGCACAGTTTTGCTGACTTAACCAATAAATTCCACATGCCAAAAACTCGGTTTTGGAGATACCTACAACTGAGAGACCTACGAAGAGTCAAAGTATCTCACACACACTCCTTACCCCGATGTCTCCCCTGAAACGATGGCTTATCACCCAAACTGCCCTAAACAAGGTTACTTTACTGCAGACCTTAAAATCATATATGCTAAAGCTTGAGACCCCATCCCTACTTCCAGCCCCAGGGAAGTGTGGGAAAGGGAACTAGACTACTCGATTACTCCGACTGAATGGGACTCTGTGTGGAGCAGAACTTTTAAGGCATCTTGGGAGTTGCATGCTAAAACCCTGAAATTCAAAATTTTACATCGAGCATACCGTACTCCACACTGGGGCCCAGATATTCAAAAGAGTTGCACCATGCGCAATAGGGTTGCGCCAGCGCAAGTCAGAAAATGCGCCATTCTGCGATATTCAGCGGGAGGCAGTTGCGCCCCCCAAATCACGCTGAGCAACAGCGCAATGATAATGAATGTATGCACAACTGAAGGGGGAGGAACCTTGCATAAATGGCACAGTGCGATATTCAACAACATGCGCCATGTGCAGTAGGGGAGCCAGCGGAAGTTGCACCATAGCGGAAATGAACCAAAATAAAAAGGAGCAAGGGAGAGGCGCAAGAATGCTACAGGGAAGGCACATGAGGCTGAACTATAGCAACCCAAACTGGGCAGGAGGGACACACAGTGCAGGCCAGGGAAAGGGCACCTGGAACCCACAGGCTCAGGGGAAGGTGTGGGAGCCACAGTGCAGAAGAAGTACTTGCCACACAGCAGTGAGGCCAGCACAGTCAGAGTGTTCCGGTGCAGGGAAGTAGCAGCCAGGACAGCGGGGAACCAGAAACAGCTGCCAGGGGATGGTACAAGCCAGGGACATGGCCAGTGCCACCATCCAGATGGAGGCAATGGCTGAGGGGGTGAGAAGAGGCGGGCAGCAGGGCGCTGACCGTGGAGGGCCATAGGCGATGTACACAACAGGCAGTACGGCCTGCACCAGCTTTGAGCTGTATAGTGTCGAGATTGTGGGCTGGTACCGCCTGAATCGGGCAATTCTGAGGCGGCTCTTGAGCTGTGCAGTGATGTGATGCAGGCACCCACACGATGGAGCCATGTTCTGTCAGTAGAGACAAAAGTGACAGCTTGCATGTGCTTGCTCGCCACGGGTACCTTCCAGAGACCAGCTGGGGACACCACAGGCATAACCCAGTCGGCCGCGTCACGCCACCTCACCCAATTCCTCAGTGCACTGCTGCCACATGCTGCGGAGTACATCCATTTCCCCAGCACACCGTGGAGCACACAGCAAACATACAGGAGTTCCACAGGGTAGCACGTATGCCTGGCATGCTAGGGGCAATAGACTTCACCCATGTGGCCATCCGCACACCACCTGGCCCTGAGGGGGCCGCATATATAAATCGCAAGGGCTATGCTAGCATCAACTGCCAGGTGGTGTGCGATGCCAGGGGGTGCATAATCAATGTCTGTGCCACGCACCCTAGGGGAGCACATGATGCCTTCATCTGGCACCAGTCAGCACTGTGCCACAGATTCGAGAGTGGGGATAGCCCCACTGGCCACCTAGTGGGCGAGTATGCAAACCACACGGACAATCATAGGGCCTGGGGGGGCATGGTCAGAGGTGACATGGGTAGTGGCCTACATGGCCTGGGGCAGGGACGATGCTGATCACCAAACTAACCTCCACCTCTACACACAGGTGACAGTGGATACCCACTCCGTCCCTGGCTGCTCCACACCCTGGCGGACCAGCCCCGCGCCAGCAACGCTACAATGAGACTATGCTACCACGTGACTGTCATCCAGTGGGTGTTCGGGATGCTGAAGGCACATTTCCGTTGCCTGGACACCTCCAGCGGTGCCCTCACAGTACAGCCCCTCAAAAGGCCTGCAGGCTATTCCTGGCCTGCTGCATCCTGCACAACATGGCCCAGCTAATGGGATAGTCGTACAGGTCGAGAGGTGGACAGCGATAGGGACGATGAGGACACCGGTGACAGGGTGATGGGCAGCCCCCTGGGCGACGGGACCCCTAACTGCTTCGGCTGGCACAGCTGCACCGGGACATCATCGCGAGGAGCACTTCAGCCAACCCAGGTAAGCCGCGGGCCATGCGGTAACCACCAGTGGCTACGGCACAACCCACAAACACGCATGGACACACACCAGGGTGCATGCCATCAAGGAACTGGCCGGGCATGGAACCCACACCACCAGGGATGGTGAGATCTAACATGGCAGCGGACAGACACACACACACACACACACACACACACACACACAATGCACCAGACATGCACAAAGGGTAGGAGGCACACCGACCCAGAACGCCACCCCTAGCCACACACATGTCCACAGACCACCACACCCACTGCCTGTCATTGTGCGTGTGTCAAATGCTTAACACCATTGCACATTGGTGTACAGCGCAATGCAGACATCATCATACGCACGCAACTGTGGACAGCAGCCGGGAGGGTGTGCAGATGGACTGTGTGTCTGCGTGCAGGGCCGGGTACCCACCCATGCATTGCCTGCTGAATGACACACTGCACACAGGGCAGCATCAGACAGTAGCCATGTTGGGAAACAGGTCAGTCACGCGCCACAGTGTCCCGGCCGCCACGGATGCATGGGCGGCCCCACCGAGTCTCGCCAGCACTGACAGGCTGACCACTGGCCTCATGGGGTGGCACCGATGGTCCCCCAGGGGTTCCACTGCATGAATGCGACCGTGCTCATGCAGGGGTCTGCAGCACACCGAACATGCCTGCGCCAGGCGTGCTCGGGATGCCCACAGCTGAACCCGGTGTCGCAGAACGCCGGGAACAGGGTGTGGACAGTGCACTGCGTGGTGTCTGCGACGCATGGGCAAATAACTGTGTGCCCATTGTGGCCATGACAGCAGTGAATGCCTGTGTCTGCCTGTCAGTGGCAGCAGTCACATCCTTCTGCAACCGGTCCATCCCTGCCAGGAGCAGAGCGGTGTCTCTGCTGCGACGCTCCTCTGCCCGCTCCAGAGCCACACGCGGTGCATCCACCAGCGGCGTAAGCCGCATCTGCTGGTTGACTGATGCTTGCAGTATGCGGGTGTGCTCATCAAGAGGTCATCTGCCTGCTCGGCATCCTGTCCCTCAGGGTGTGCGGCCTGATGCTCAAGCACCCCTTGAGGTGGGCGCTGCACACGGGACCAGGCCTGGGCATGTCCACAGGCAGTGCACTGGCGCGCCCCCTGACACTGCCCCCAAGCCCATTGGCCGACTGCTGATGCTGCCCCTCCGGCTGCCGCTCCCAGGGCTCACTGGTGCCGCCGCAGTGGCCACAACAGTCCCACTGTCCTGTACATACACCAGTGCTGCCCCACCGGTGCTGACAGGCACAGGCTGGGACTTTGATGACACGCAGGCCTCCATGGCGGCACCACCCACAGCCATGGCTGCGATGTTACCTGCTGTGTGGCCATCCTGTGGCACACCGTGTCACTGCCCATGACATTAGCGACATCATCACCGGTGGACGGACCTGGCACCAGCCGAGTCACAGCATGCTGGCATCCGTGGACGCTGGAACACGGGCAGGGCCTCCTCCGCACCTGTTCCAACAACATCAGTCTGGACACCCAGGTGGGCCCACTGTCGCACTGAGCCGCGTATTCCTGTGGAGGTGGATGGGCCCTCCTCCATCTCCATCTGACTGGCCTCAGTGGAGAGGCCCACCACCGCTGACCCATGCAGACGCTCAGGATCTGTAAGGGAAAACAAAGTTGCGTTACTGCATGCGACCTACCCTGCCCCCCCAATAGATAGACCATGACCTACCATGCAGTGGCAGGCTACCACCCATCTGGAAGCCACCACGTGGAACACCCTCAATGGCACAACGCTGCATGCTGCCAGCAACCCTCTCCTCCTGTGGGGTCAGGCGTAGCACCTCCAGCTGTCCCCCACCTGTCGCAGGTCGTGCTGCCCTGAGGGCAGCTACCTTCTCCTTAATCCTCCTCCTGTCTGTGCCCATCTTTTTCTTGCACTCCTGCACGGAGCGCTGGTGGCTGCCATGCAGGTTCACAGCACGCGCCACCTCCTCCCATGCAGCAGCACGGGCCTGCGGTGTTCTCTGACATCCGCTGAGAAGCAGCTCCTGGTCCAGGTAGGCCAGGGCATCCGTCTCGACCTTGGTGAAATTTGGCCTTCTCCTCCTCCCACAACTCTGTTCCTCTTCTCCCACAACTCGCTCGGTCATGATTCAGCCTGTGAGAATGAAAGTTGTTACCTGTGACTGTGCAGTCCCATGCATGTCCCAAAATCCACAGTCCAGACTCCCAAACAGCATGCAACTCACCAATAGACTGCAGTGCCAACTATGGCCAATGCAGCCCAATGTCACACTTTTATAGCGCAACCCATGCAAATGAGGCGAGGCGCAACTTTAAGTGGATGCAAATTGCAGTGCTACGCCATTGAATGGCTGATTAGCTGATTTGCATATGACGGCTGAATATCGCGCTTTTGCGCTTTGCGCAATTGTGTTGAACATGCTGAGCCAAGGGCACAGTTCTGTGACATGCGCAGTACACACCCAATTGCACATGCCCGGGTTGACGCTGGCACCTGCCACGCTGCTGATGTGCTGTGCGCGGGAGGCAATGCAGGGCATGGCCACCATTGTGCCAGTGGCGCTACAGCGATGTTCACCTATATGGCGCTGCTGCACTGGGGCATCGTAGGCGCAGTGAGGTAGCAGCACGGTAGGCCACTACTGGAGGTAGCACATAGGCACCCAATCGCGCTACACACATTGGGTTCCAATCGCGCTCTGGCTGTCCGTGCGCCAGAGACCCTTGACCCTGTGCCCGACCTTTGCTCCCTAGGCACCATGCGTCAGGCATGGGTGTACCACTATCGCACTGTTCGGTGACAACGCGATAGGGAATGGCAGCGCTGTACCGCGCAGCATCTGCATGTGGCGGAACCGCGCTGCAGAGTGCCATTTTGACCCTACTGAGCAAGAGAGATGGCGCGGAGGAGAGCTGCCCAGTGGAGTCAGATTGAAATGGCAAACCTGGTTGCCATTGTGGAGCCACTTGTTGGCCCACTGTTTGGGGAGGCACCCCTGGACAGGTCCAGGAGCCAGGTGTGGCAGAAGGTGGCCGACGCCCTGGAGGAGGCCACAGGAATGGTGCGGATGGTGGAGCAGTGCCGCCACAGGTATGGGGACCTGAGGCGGAGGGACCCGGACCTGCTTGCACGGTGCCACAGCCAGGTAAGTGTAACGTCCATGCACTTTTATTTTCCATATAGGTATCACGGTTGCATGTGTCCGGAACATGGGGGGTGGGGACCGTCCGGTGTTGGCTGTGGTGGTGGTGTTATCAGGGTGTGGGGTGGGTAGGTCAGGCTGTGTGGGATTGCACACACATGGGGGCAGGGGGACTTTGCTACAGGATTGTACTGATGTTCCTCTCTCCATGTTTGCACCTTAGGCCCAGAAGAGAGACGGCTGGTGAGGAAGCGGAGGCGCCAGCTGGAGAACTGGAACAACAGGAGGGGCGAAGGTCCACAGTGGCAGAGGGACCAGCCTGATGATGGTGAGTGCCTTACATCCATGATTACTATTGCATGCTGTGTAACAGGACGGCAGCGGGGCATGGCCACCATCCACTGACACCACTGCCATGCACGCAACTTGTTACTGTCAGCACTGTCCAGTGGCACTGCATGTCTGGGAGTGCATCAATGGTGGTCCGTGCGTGCACCAGGTACATGGCTGTGCCACTGTCTTCGCACCACATAGCCATGTCACTAAACAGCCATGGTGGTGCTGTGCAGGACTTGGCCGGTGAGTGTGTGCAGTGGTCCGCATGGCTCTGTGCGCCTGGGTGGGCAGGTCTTGTGGACACGATCACTGTGGGTGGTCACACACCATCACAGAGGCATGTCCCGCGGCCGTATGCCATGCACAGTGGGTGGGCTGTGTGGGGCTGTGCATTCACACCTATTGACTCTGCTCCCTTGTCCTAGGTGTCCGGCAGCTGCGCATGATACGGGAGGCGCTGCAGGAAATCTATACGGTTGCCAGGGCGTCGCTGGACATCCTGCAGAGGATTGAGAGGCTGGGGGTCAGGCGGCAGCATGGAAGGAGGAGCAGCCAGAGCGGGGAGCGAGGCTCCCACTGATCATCACACTGCCCCTGATTTCCCCTACCCCCCTGGACCCACCCTCACACCCCTCCTTTCCTGTACCATTTGTTCACCCCTGCCCCTTACCCACCCCAAACTTGTTTGTGGCCCTCCCCCCACACATTTGTAAATAATTGTACATAGTTTTGTTGGATGTTTTTGAATACAGTTCTTTTGATATGACTACTGTGGTGGTTTCTGATCTGCAGCGGGCTATAGGTGCTCAGCTGCAGTGGTGTGCATGGCGTCAGGGGTGGTGCAGTCATGGGTATGTGTGTGTGTCCGTGAGGAAGTGACTATGGTGTGGGAGTAGCTATCAGTCAGTGTCTGTTGTGTGTGTGTTGTTCCCTGTGCACTGGATGACTGTGTGCAGTGGTCCATGGTGCACCTGTCAGCCCGTCCATGGCCTGTGCAGCTGACACCCTTGCATGTCTGTGACCTGCACGGTCTGCTGGCATGTCAGTGGTGGCTGTCCATGCAGGGCAGCCACTGTACCCGTCACAATGCTGGGTTGCCTCCTGTCACTGATGTGGTGCATGTCTGCCTCGGGTGACACTGTGGCCTCCGCTGTTGTCCCACCTCCATGCTGTGGCTTGTGTGTGTTGTAGGGGATGTGCACCACTGTCTGTGACTTGTGCTCCGGGCAAATGCTGGTGGCGTACAGATCCACAGTGCCTGCGCAGGGTGGCTGGCACTCCTGTGCCATGGAGGACTGCTGGCCGTGTGTACACGGTTTCCATGGCCCAGCTGGGGCTTGGTTGCCCGCCACTCGTCCCTATGTTGGTGTGCCTTGATATGGGTGGTGTTTGTCCATGCACTGTGTTGTGATCCGGTATGGTGCATGCTTCCATGCACCACTGTGGTGTCTCGCTGGCTGTTGTGGCCAGTACTGGGTCGGGGTGTGTCCTTGGGAGGGTGTGCAGGGTGCTGTACCACTGGTGGTGGGGTCCGGGGCATGCCCTGTCATGTTTGGGGTACCTCGTGTGCCAACGCATGGTCAGTCTCTCAGCTGTACCTCGGGGGGGGCTGTGTGTGGTGGCATTGTGTATGCCGTCGTTGCATCACTGTGTGCTGCCACCCGCTGATGGGTGCTCATGGTGGGGCTGCCTTGCATGGTTCTGTGGTGCACAGGGTTGCATTGTCACAGTGGGGTGTCCTGCACTGGTGGACGCTGCTCCTGGGCAGGGTGTCTGGGGTTCACGGTGCAGGGCGTGCTCTGCATTGGGGGGATGGTGTGGCACGGGGTGGTCGGCCCTCCTTGTGTGCCGGTCACAGCTTGCCAGGGGGTATGATGGGGCACCTTGGCCCAGCTGTGGGTTGGTTGCTTGTCTCCATGGGCCAGTGGTTATTCCAGCCTTCCCCCAGTTGTGCAGTGCGTGGGGTGTGGGGGGACGATGTCTGTTCTGCTGTGTGTTCCTCTGCCCATCTGTGGCATGGGTGGTGGGCCCCTGCATCCGTGGTTGTGCTGTTGCATTGCTGGCCTGCTGCTGGGGGGGCATCCCTGGTTGCGCTATGGTGCATCTGGACTGCTCAGCTGAACATCCCTTGTTGCGCTATGGCGCATCAGATATGCTCAGCTTCCCTTCCCTAGTTGCGCTATGGTGCAGGTGGTGCGATATTCAGTCGGCTGTAGGTGCATTTTGGCCAGCGCAGTTTTTGAATATCGTGCCTCTTGCGCATGGGCGCAGTGGACTTGCGCCTGCTCCTGCTGTTGTGCACTTTTTGGGCACAGTTTGAATATCTGGGCCCCGCTGTACAAAGCAGGTCTCATGACTAACAGTGACTGATGGCAGTGTTCATCTGCCCAAGTCACTCTCTAGCACATTCTGTGGTCCTGTCCAAGCCTAGAGGATTACTGGTCCAGGGTGTGGAGATTCTGCTCCAGAGTAGTACCTCTGCTGAAAGCAGGTGACCCCATTCTAGTCCTTCTTGGGATCCTACCAGGCAATCCGCTGTTGTCCCCTAGACAATCACTCTGGATTGTCAGAGCACTAGCAGTCACTTAAAGAGTGTTTCTTTGTCACTGATGGGAGCCTGACCCCTTCCCCCCGTTCCTATACAGAATAGGAGAATCTCCTCTTCCTTACTTCTAGATGTGAATGCCTTTCCCATGTAGCTAGTGGCAAACTTGCAGTATATCTTGACATTTTGGGTCTTTCCTTGCCATTAAACCAGGACTGGGTCCAATCTGCCCCCCACTTAGGTGAATGTACTTCTGTATTCTCTGTCTGGCGCCATCACTGTTTCGGACAAGTAGTTTTCCCATGCCCTTAGCTGGAGAGCCTCTTGCTCCCTTTTTGGCTCCTCTTCTGTTCTAAGCCATTGCCCCCCATTTCCTGATGTATTTCTGTGAACAATATCTTAAGCACTCCCTTTAGCTTGAGTACTGTTATACTGTTGATGTTTGCATGAACTTTACAGTGGGTTGGTGGCACGGGACTATCTCCTCTCCCCACCCCACCCTCCTATAGCTGGGGCCACTCCTTCGACAGTACACTTCTTTAGGACTAAACCTATGCCCGCCCCCCCCACTATGTTTTATAATAGCCTGGGCCATAAACACTAGCAAACTCTATAGACCCCCCCCCCCTTGGAACTGGGGATGTCTTACTTAATATGCTATTATTTGTGGGTGTACTAATCCATAGTCTCAGCCTGTTATGGTACTTTTATATGTTCTAAGACATCTCTAGTAATTTCACAGTTTCACTGTTCATTTTTGGGCTAGCTGATAAATCAGATCTTACGGGGTCTCTGGAAAGTATATAAAATTATAAAGCAATACTGTGATAACTTCCTGCCAAATTGTACTAGTCTAGAACCATATCTTTTATTGTTCATTTTTGCCAGTGTCATTTCCTGGCTGTATATCAATCTACTTTTTGTAAAAAAAAAAAAAAAAGTGAACATTTCTCAATAAAAACTTTCATGGGGAAAAAAAAAAGGAAACATAGGAGGTCCCAAAAACCAGTTGCTTCAGGTGGTGTTCAGGAGTTGGGCCTCTGGTGTACAGACTTGAGATAGGTAATGCTTGGGTCTGACAAACTGGCGTGTTGTTCTAAGCCAAAAACTGGCCCATCAGATCTGCTTGTAAATAGACCAGTTGGGGGCACTTACTTCATTAGGTCTAGGTTGCAGTCTCAGTGCAGCAGCAGTGGGCGTTAGAGACAGTCTAGCAGACTTAAATTTCCATTCTATTTTTAATGACTTGTTCATTGGTTGTGACTAACAAATGGGATTGGCTCCATCTTATTTAGGACCAGTTTAGACATGCAACTTGATCTGTTTTGCATAATAAAATAAATTATTTGTTAGTTTAGATCATTCTATTGTATGTTGGGTCTTCAGTGTATTTGTTGCAACCTCACAATATTAGGTCAGCTGTCATTTCACATGTTATCATACCATTGAAATATAATGGAAAGGTGAATGGAAAGCTCAATTAAAGGGAAAGTCCCTTCAACCACTTATTCTGTTGACTTGTGTAGTGATGAACAATGATTGCCTCTATTGCACCCTCCTGACCTCATTAGTATTGAAATACAAATAAAGGTACTGAAGTCTGGTGTGAAAACCTGCTTGACTCCATTGCAAAGGCCATGACCCGAGTCATGTAAGGCATTCTGGAATTTTATGATGTTTTAGTGCTAAAGCCTGTAGTAGTTATACTGTATTAGTCAGTGCTTTTGCTGTCCTCTGCAGTCCCTATGTTCTTGTTTTACACTTGCCATGAAACTTTTCAAGGCACAGTACATGCCCTGCTGTTTTCTGTAGTTCAAAGTGTATCTGACTTTGAAAAAAAAAAATGCTTTTAGAAAATACAGGGACTTCACAAGATGCATATCAGAACTGAATGAGAGTGTAACTTCTGGCTTGTACAGGTACGCATTATCAACTCCCATAGTGCCTTGCATGAGTGGGGTCATGACTTTTGCAATGAAGACAAACATGTTTTCACACCAGGGCAAAACAGAGTGAACCAGCCTCTTTTATATTTAAATTCAGATGCAACTGAGAGATGCAAGAGAGGAAATCATTGCTCAAGCCTACAAACTACACAAGTATACAGAAAATAGGTTGAGGGGACTTTTCCTTTAAAAATGGGATCCCCATTGGCACCCTCTAGCATCCAAATCTCACAAATTGTAATTCCAGCACTGTGTGTGTGTGCTTGGCATTACTTGGGGTCTGGCTAGGCTCCTCATACCACTCTTAGATACCAAGTGAATCCTGGTAGCAGGCACATCACTGCCATGGAAGTATAATGGGAAGGGGAGCAAAGGCTCATTTAAAATGCAGGAGACCCATTGGGCATCCTCTAGTATCCAGTGCTCACAATGCAATAAAGAAGTTTTACAAAAACACAAATTGTAATTTGAAAACTGTGTTGGTGAAAGTGATTGAATGTGTGTGTGTTTGGAATTACATGGGGTCTGGCTAAGGCTCATACCACCCTTAAGGCATGTTTACATGGCTCCCTTTGCAGTGCATCAACCCGTGTGCATGGGTTGATGCGTTGCAAAGGAAGTCATGTGCACACTTGCCCAATTGTGGGTTATGTGTGTGTATGTGTACTGACCTGGTGAAGGAATCCTGTGAGATTGATGGTTCCCATGCAGTTCTACAAAAAGGGTCTGTGAAGAGCTTCACTGCTGCACCCTTTCTGGAGAAAAACAAGTCTTCAGAAGTACTCCATGATGTTCCCACAGCAGCCACTAATGTTACTGTAGATCTACTGGAGATAACCAGGGAGAAGACGTGTTTGGAGCTGGAGCTGCAGGAAAAAAGACGGTATTACTAAATCTCATTACAGATGAAAAAGAATGGTGTGTGGCTGAAAAAGCATGCTTGAGGTCCCACCAGAAATTCGTTGTGAGACTGGAAACATTCCAAGAAATATTTAAAGAGCAAGGTGCAAGCAAAGGTGTAACTCTTACTCAAAAGCTGTCTTTTCTTTGGAAACGGATCGCAGGATTGCCATGATTTTAGAATCTGAACTTTATGTTATACTGTAGCAACAATGTTGGATCCACATTTCAGAATCAGTTTGCCAGGTCTTCTCTAATCTGGTAACGTAGACCTCAGCCATTATAAAGAACTGCTCATTAATAAAGTTGCTTTAAAAATGACAACAGAGACTCCAACTAAAAGTGCTGTAGCTGCCGATCATGGGAACAGATCCCAGTGAAGCTAGAAGAATAAGAAAATCCTTGCATTATGAATCAGAACCTAAAACTATGGAGGCCAATTAGTGGCAATACAAACAAGAAAGTTGGCTCATCAAACAAAATAATAGTTCAAAAGGGTGGGTGGGAGGATCCAATATACTCCATGTGTGCATGCTGCTACCTTTTAAAAAAAAAAAAATCAGTATACCAAATATATCTTTCCTTTCAGACCATTCATTACCTGTCATTTACTGTGTCCTCCTGTCACCCTCCTTCAGTCACCAAGTCACTTTTGTTAGCAGTGCACAATTGGCTTAACAGACAAGACAAGGTAGCCAGGGGGTACTCAACTGTTACATTGCCTCGGCCTATGTCCCTTTATTCAAAGTGTCTTGTTTCGTAATTTACTACTAGGACTAACAGCTGGGCCTTGCTAGCTGCCATGCTACTAAACTATTTTTCTACAGCATTTAACCTGTTTTCCTTTTTATTATACTTTAAAATGAAAGTACAGAGAAAGTTTTATGTTGAATGAATATTGTCTATGAATCCAGAACCAGGGCTGATTTGGAAAAACCAGAACCGGAACCTCCCTGGTTTTGCACATGACTGTTTATTTTATTTATTTATTGAATTTTGGTAACTGGCTGAACCCACCGAGACAAAACAGTCCCTTTTTCAGGGGCGACCCAAGAAGTGCAACGCATAGGCAACGTATGACACTGATTACGAGATTGCAACACATAGGCAACGTAAGACGTTGATTACAAGATTGATACATGGATCAAATACGTCTACAGCAAGCAACTAATACAGATTCACTAATTGGTAGGAACCAATGGTAAACAGTCATCATACATTATTAACAAACATTATTTCATATACATATTGACAGTGGTAAGGTGCATCTTACCTAGTTAATTTATAAACATTTTTACAAGAGGAAGCAGAGATGAGCCAGGTGGACACTCATGGGAAGGATGTTAGAGGCAAGACTCATCTAAAACAGGAGCAAGGTGAGGAAACAATGAGCTTTGGAAAAGAGGGAGGGAGGTGCAGGCTAGGATTGACGGAGGTAGTGAGTTCCATAAAGATATAGCAGAAAAGGCAAAAAATCTCCGGGCCACAGCGAGCCGGGGGCCGGGTAATTGGAGAAGGGATAGGAAGGCAGATCTAAGAGTATGACATGGATGTCACCGTTGAACAATGTCAGCAAGACAGGAGTGTAGCAGTGAACCAACTTATGTATGAAGCTTAGAGTAGCATAACATAACTTAGATTCATAGCTGAGCCATCCCGGAGAGGAAAGGATGTCACAGTGGTGATGTCAAGCATTGACCCCAGAGCAAATCTTCCAACCCTATGGTAGACCTGCGATAAACGGGATAGTGTGGTAATGGTTGTTGAGAGTAGTAAGGGGGCTTCATACGTGAGGAGAGGCAGGGGGCTTGTGGCAGGACGCGGATGTGAGGAAGGGTTGGATGCGATATAGGATGCCAAGCTTTTGGTTAGGACTCTGACATGCATGTCCAAGGAAAAAGAGGATTCCAAGGTGACCCCCAAGTATTTGAAGGACTTGACAGTTTCAAGGTCAGCACCAGTGCGGCATAGTACAACCAGCAGGGGGAAGGGTTTGTGTAGCTGGGTTGGAGAACAGCATGCACTTTGTTTTTTTTAGTATTAAGGACTAGATGTTTCTGTAAAAAACAGTCTTCAAGAGTATGGAAGTCAGAGGCTATCATTGAGTTAATCCACCCTACTTCAGATGAAGAATGGTAAATGACAGCATCATCTGCATAAAGATAAATAGAGGCCCCACCACAATTATGCGGGAGATCATTGATAAAGAGCGAGAACAGTAATGGGCCCAGGATAGAAGCCTGGGGGACACCATGGGTTAAGGGTCTAGGACCAGACATGGAACCTGCCCACTTAACTCACTGAGTGCAGCCATGGAGGTAACTTTGGGTCCACGATAGGGCATCTGAATCAAGGCCAAGGCAGTGCAGCTGCCGCAGCAGGAGGTCATGATTGACTAAGTCAAAGGCCTTGGTCAGGTCAACGAATACTGCTCTGGTGGCACATCCATGGTCCATAGCATGAACTATATCGGAGGTGACTTTAATCAGGGCTGTAAGGGTGCTGTGGTTTTTCCTAAACCCACACTGGGAGGATGAGAGCAGCCGGTGGTGGTCCAGGTATTCCTGCAAGTGGTCATAAATGATGCGCTCTTGGATTTTGGCTAGTGGGCAAAGTATTGAGATAAGCCGGCAGTTTTCAATGGTAAAGTTAGGACCACCCTTGTGTATAGGAACAACTACCGAGACCTTCCATTTCTCCGGTACAGTACAGGTAAGGAAGGATAGGTTGAACAGATCATGCGCCAGGCAAGGGCAGCTGCCCCCAGCTTTAGAAATTCTGGTTCAAGGGTGTCATGACCTGGAGAACTATCCGTTTTCAGAAGACGACATACTTCAGTGAAGGTTGCAAGTTTCAGGTGAAACGAGGGGTGAGCCAAGGAAACTTTAAAAGGCAGAGGGTCAAGTAAGGGGGAAGGAGGAAAGTTGGAAAAGAGTGATGTATACTTCTGTAGATTGGTGAAGTAATCATGAAAGCCAGTGGCAATGGCAGTGGTGTTACTGAGTACTGTGCCTTGGGCATCAGGGGAGCTAGGAATCTCAGAGGCATGTCCCTTTAAGAGGGAATTAACAGGTTTCCAGAAATTCTTAGGATTGCTGAGATGCTCAGTCTGGAGTCTCTTGAAATGCTGACATTTTGCTTTCAAGATGGAGTTCTTACAGCTATTTCTTAGCTGCCTATAGGTTTGCCAATCAGAGGGTAGCCCACAATGCTTGTAAGTTTGCCAGGCTCATTCACTTAAGGACATAAGCCTCCTGAGGTCCTTGGAGAGCCAAGGAGCTTTAGTTTCTTTAGACCGGCATGTCTTCATAGGAGCATGGCGATCAACAATTTCCATAAACTTAGACACAGAAAAGTCAGGTGCTTTGTTGATGTCCGGTAGGGTATTTATTGGCACCCGGTCAGTATCATGGATAAAGGCAATGAAAACATAGGGGTCGAATCTCGTCATATCCCGTACCTGGATGACCTTAGGAGTGGGGTTTGGGAAGTTGTTGCGTCAAACGCATAGTGTTGGAGAGTAATCACTTACGCTGTCAGAGAGCACTCTCACTGACTTGATTTTAGAGGCACAGTTAGTGACTACCTAGTCTAGCAAAGAGTGGTTGCCAGACTTGGTGTTGAGATGAGTTGGGTCACCCACAAGTTGAACCAGGTTTGAATCAGCCTGGGGGCACACATTTTGTCAGAGTTAGGACTTAACCAGTCAATGTTAAAGTCACCACAGAGTACAAGGTTGTGGCGTGATAGGCTAGGGAGGGAGGGAGGGAAGGAAGGCATGCAGTGGCTTCCTTAGGGGCAGGTATACACAACCTAGCAGGAGTTTTTTAACTGCCAAGTGTGAGAGAAAGGAAAAGTGATTCAACAGCAGATGGTACCAGGCAAGGAGTAGGGACTTCAGTAACATCTAAATTGTCTTTGGCATGCATTAGGACTCAACCCCCCCGACACAAAGGGCTATCCTAGGAGGTATACACCAAGTGCGGTCCAGCCTCTAGCCTTACTGTCTGCTGAGCTGCACTGATCTTCACTGCATAGGAGAGAGACTAATCATGGAGGGAAGGCAGAATCCAATAGGTGCAGAAGCAGGGATTCCCTGACAGCAGTTCTACCTGGCTGAATCCCCCTTGGACTGCACAGTCTGGGCTCCTATCTCCACTGAGGCAATTTCTCTCCTTGATCTCTCTACTCAGACCCAGCCAGTGGCTGCTGTCTTCTGCTGAGCTTCATTGATCTTCACCGACTGGAAGACAGACCAATCACACAGGGAAGGCAAACTCCGACAGGTGCAGAAGCAGGGATTCCTTGACAGCGATTCTACCTGGCTGAATCCCCCTTGGAGTGCACAGTCTGGGTTCCTGTCTCCACTGAGGCGACTTCTTTCCTCGATCGCTCTACTCGGACCCAGCCAGCAGCTGCTCTCTCAGCATAAGAAGCAGATGGAACACTTACCCAGCATTCCTAGCTGCTGTATGTAAATCTGCATTTGTACTGCTGTACCACTACTGAAATAGTGGTCGACTAATAGAAAGCTCTCACCTGGAAGAACATCTCAGACACAAAGGGCACACCTAGGAGACATACCCCAAGCATGGTCCAGACCCTAGCCTTACTGTCTGCTGTACCCACCAATGAAATAGTGGTCAGCTAATATAAAACTCTGTGTCTGAGCTGTTGCTTCTAGTTGTGTCTGTCATAGGGCAACCCTAGGAGGCATACACCAAGTGCAGTCCAGCCCCTAGCCTTGCTGTCTGCTGATCTTCATCAACTGGGAAAGAGACCTTCTCTCCTCCAGTCTCTAGTTGTGATACTAAGTGGCAGACCTTAACAAACTGATTGTTTTTTTTCAGCAGGAAGGAGTAACAAAAAGGTTATGCCCTGCTCCTGATCCCACCCACTTTCTGCCTGACCTGACTAGAAGACCAAAAAATAAAGCTTGTTTCTCTTTTGGCCACTTGGAACAGATCATCTTCCTCTAAATTTGAATAATTATATACTCCTTCTTTCCGTCCAGTGGCATGTACATGGATATCGTTAGCTGCCAACACTGCAGGACACTCTTCAATGGTCACGTCACCAGAAGGCAGGGCTGCTGTCCCATATGCTTGGAGATGTGTCACCTCAGGACTCAGCTGCAGGAGGCATGGGGTGAAACATAGAATTTAATGTCAGATAAGGACCGCTTGGCCCACCTAGTCTGCCCATTTCTCTACCTAACGGATAAGCTACAGATCCTAGTTAACCAACAGACTCTACTACCTCCTTAGGAAGACTGTTCCATGCATCTTCAATCCTCTCTGTGAAGAAATATTTCCTCATATTACCTCTGAGTCATCCCCCCTCTATCTTCAGATTGTGCCCCCTTGTTCTTCCACATCTCTTTTTCTGAAAGATGCTACCCTCTTGGACTTTGTTGATTCCCTTGAGGTACAGTATTTGAAAGTTTCTGTCATGTACCCCCTCCCTCCTTTCCTCAAGGTTGTACATCTTAAGTTCCTTTAGTCTTTCTTCATATGTCTTCTGGTGCAGACCCTGCACCATTTAGGTTGCCCTCCTCTGGACAGCCTCTGCCATGTCTATGTCTTTGTGGAGATGGGGTCTCCAGAACTGTACACAGTACTCCAGATGTGGTCTTACCAACTGTCGGTACAGAGGGCCAACAACTTCCTGTTTTCTACTGGTGCTGCCTCTCCCTATGCATCCCAGTATTCCCCCAGCCCTCCTTACTGCCTTCTCACATTGCTGGCCCACCTTTAGGTTGTCTGATATGACTACCCCCAGGTCCATTTCCATTTTTGTTGTCAGTATCTCACCCCCCGTTGTGCACTCTTCCCCTGGGTTTTTGTTTCCCAGGTGCATTACTCTGCACTTCTTTGCATTAAATCTAAGCTGCCATGCATTTGACCATTCCTCCAACCTTGCCAAGTCCCTTTTCATCCTTTCTACCCCACCTTGTGTATCAATCCTGTTGCAGATCTTTGTGTCATCTGCAAAGGGACATGCTTTTCCTTCCAGTCCCTTTGCAATGTCACTTATAAAGACATTTAACAAGGACTGGCCCCAGTACTGAACCCTGCGGTACCCTACTAGTAACCCCCCTTTCTTCACTGTGGACTCCATTTACTATTACCCTCTGTGTCCTGTTGTCCAGCCAGTGTTTTACCCAGGCTACCACCCTGGGACCCACTCCCAGGCTGGCTAATTTGTTTATTAATCTTTTGTGTGGGACTGTGTCAGATGCCTTGCTAAAGTCTAGGTAGGCCATTTCCACAGCCTCTACCTGGTCTACTACTTTGATCAACCAGTCAAAGAAATCAATTAGATTTGTCTGACATGACCTTCCTGCTGTGAATCCATGCTGCCGTGGGTCCTATGCCCCACTGGCCTCTAGGTACTCAACAGTTCTTTCCTTCAGATGTGATTCCATCAGTTTCCCTACCACTGAGGTCAAACTGACAGGTATGTAGTTTCCTGCCTTTGTCTTGCTCCCACTTTCATGAAGGGGAATCACATCTGCCCTCCAGTCCTCAGGTACCACACCATCCTCCCATGATTTATTAAAAAGGGTAGTCAGTGGTGTTACTAGTTCTTCCCTTAGTTCTTTTAGAATTCTGGGGTGAATCCCATCAGGCCCCATTGCTTTATCCACCTTCAGTTTTAAGAGTTCTTTCAGAATCCTTTCTTCTGTGAAAGGACTAATATCAACCCCCTATCCAGAGTGCTTCTACTGACTGGATTAGGTATCTCCCCCTGCTTTTCCATTGTGAATACTGAGCAGAAGTATTCGTTCAGTATCCCTGCTTTTTCACTGTCGCTCTCCGCCTAACCACCTTCCTCTTTATCCAGCCTCAGTATCCCTGCCTTAGTCTTTCTTTGCTCCCTAATGTACCTATAAAATGTTTTATCCCCCGTCTTAACTGAGTTGGCTATCTTTTCCTCAGTTTGGACCTTTGCTATTGTGATTGCCTTCCCCGCTCCCTTCTGCTTTAAATGGTACAGTTCTCTGTCCTGCTGCTTCTGTGTTTCCTTATACTTCCTGGATGCTATCTTTTTCTCCCTAACCTTCCCCACCACTTCTTTTGAGAACCATAGTGTTTTTTTTCTTTCATGTTAATTTGTTTATTGCTTCACACAAAGGCTTGTTGCCTCTGTGATGGCGGTTTTGATGTTTCCGCATTGTTGCTCCACCCCACCTTCTTGCCTGTTTGCTAGTTCTTTTCTGAGGCACTCTTCCCATTTTGACAAAATCAGCCCTCCTGAAGTCCAGTACCTTCACTATAGCTTGACTCTACAGCTAAGTTTATTGTGAACCACACTGTTTGGTGGTCGCTTGTTCCCAGATGGCTACCCACTTCAAGATCGGAGATCCTCTCTCCATCCCCATTTAAGAATACAAGGTCCAAGATTGCTCCCTCCCGAGCAGGTTCCAAAACTAGCTGTCTGAGGCATGTCCCCTTTAGGGCATTGAGAATGGCACTGCTCTTGGATGTGGCTGCAGCAAAGGTGCTCCAGTTAACATCTGGCATAGTCAGTTCCCCCATCAGCAATATCTCCCCTTTCTCTGCCATCCTAAGGATGCCTTCTATCATTTCCTTGTCCATTTCCTTCCCCCCCAGACGGAGGTTTGTATACATCCCCTGTGCAGATTGTGGTGCCGTCTCCAGGGCGACCTGCAGTGCCTCCCTGTTTACCCTTTAGTTCTGTTGCTTTAATCCCTTCCCTTACATAGAGAGCTACTCCTCCTCCTCTTCTTCCCTCCCTGTCCCTCCTATGGACTGTGTACACTGGTATATTGACATCCCAGTCATGGTTCTCTATGTACCATGTTTCTGTGACTGCCACAATATCCAGGCATCCCTCTTCCATCAAGGCCATTTCAGGGAGCTTTTTACCTAGACTCTGTGCATTGGTACTCATTACCCTCCATTTGTTTATGGCTATATATCTTTTTGCCCCATCCCTGTCCTTACTGCCTTTGTCTTTTTCTCCATTTACCCCTGCCCTTCTCCCCATCGACTGCTCTATCTTGGTGTTTACCTCACTAACTACCCTGATTTTTTTGTGGGAGCTAGGATTTCCCTTCTCCTTTTCAGTGCCTTCCCCCTTGGCTAGTTTAAATGCTTGCCAATGAAGCATTTAAACCTATCACCTAGGATCCTGGTTCTCCTCCTGGATAGATGCAGACCATCGTGCCAGTATAGGCCTGCATCCCTTTAGGTGGAGCCCCAGTCCCCAATGAAGCCAAATCCCTGAGCTCTGCACCAGTTTTTCAACCAGTCATTGAATCCCATGGTGCGGAGTACCCTAGCCTCATCCTTGCCATAGACAGGTAGCACTTCCAAGAAAGTTACCATGTGTGCTACTTGTTTAAGGCCCTTCCCCAACTCCACAAACTCCTGTTGCACTGCTGTGATCCCATTCTCAGCCAGGTCATTTGTCCCCAAGTGGATAATGACACCCAGCTCACTCCCCCTTGCAGCTGCTCCAACGATCCGAGATCAGCATCCTGCATAACCACCTACAGGGAAACATTTCTTTTAGGAGTGCACCTCCACATCACCAACACCAAACCAGCACACCTCTCCCCCAGAGAATGACCAGGCCTGGGGGATGGCAACTGGTTGCAGGAAAAGGGGGCAGAGCTTGAGCAACTCTCCCAAACTAACAAAGCACTCTAAACACAGCAAACAGGTACACACCTCTTGATTCCATACAATCCATAACGATGGAGGATGTCTCGTGCCAAAGGAATGCCAAATGCAACAGGATAGCAAAACAACATCATAAAACCTCAACAGGAAAAAAATCATAATCATAGGGGACTCCATGATTCACTGTGTGGACCCCCCCCCCCAACACCTGAAGCCAAACAAACGTGCAGATGTGCAGGTCACATGTGTCCCAGGAGCATCCACTTGGAGGGATACTGACCGAATAGTCATCATAGGTAAAAAGGAAGAAGAGGGCTCAAACATCCTGATCCACCTAGGGACCAGTGACCTTGCTAGCCGGTCAGCTGAGGAGGTTAAGGAGCACATTGCGCAGCTCGGCGAGAAATTGGCTTCATTTTCATCCAACATTGCATTCTCTGAGATTCTTCCTGTTTGGGAAAAGAGGAAGAACAGGCAAAAAAATCAGAGAGAGGTAAGTGAGCTCAACGCATGGCTCAGGAACTGGTGCCACACAAAGGGGCACCACTTCATTGCAAACTGGGTCAACTTCTGGGAAAGGGAGTTCTTCAAATTTGACAGCCTCCACCTGACTAAAGAGGGAGTCAGAGCACTGGGCCAGAAATTTGACATCCACGTAGGACATTTAAACTAGTGGGAGGGAAGATGACAGTAACTGTAGGAGAAGCACACATAGAGCCTGCTGGCTCTCCCCCTCCAGCTAGCACCAAATCTACACACTCCAGGATAACAAAAGCAGATAGCCGGGAACATAAAACCCTTTCCGGCTCTGGCATTGACCATCACAATGGAAAGGGAGGAACCATAAACAGGGAAAACTACAAATGGATGAACAATAAGATCAAGGGAGGCATGACAAACAAAGCGACACCACAAGAGTGGTCAGCACTATGCCTCAATGCACGCAGTCTGGCTAACAAGATGACTGACCTCACTGCCACAATAGCCGAGGCAGAACTAGACTGGGTGGCCATGACCGAAACATGGTTCGCAGATAATCATGGTTGGGAGGTGACTATCCTGGGTACAACTTGTTTAGGAGAGATATGACTGGGAAAAAAGGAGGGGGTAGCTATTTATGTTAAGGATACCATCAATGCTACATAAATGCAGCAGGCACAAGGGGAAACAGAGGATCTATGAATCACAATAGGGGTCGGAAGCTGGAAACCCATTTGGGTAGGAATAATCTACAGACCTCCAAATCAGGAGGAAGCCAGGGATAAGGAAATCCTGGAAACCATCCTCCAGATGTCAGGCAAAGTGGACATGGTGCTGGCGGGGGATTTCAATCTGCTGGACATAGATTGTTATATCCACACAACAGCATCACAGAAGAGCAGGAAATTCCTAGTCACACTATAGGAAGCAGACCTATGTCAACTAGTGACATCACTCACAAGGGGTAACGCAGTTCTAGATCTGGTATTCACAAATAGCGATAGGGTTACAGGTGTCAAAGTAGGAAACCCCCCCCCCCCGGGCAACAGTGATCATAACACGGTATGGTTTAGGGTAAAAAAGACTGTGGACTCCACACACTCCAAACTGAAGTTCCTTGACTTCAGGAGGGCAGACTTCACAAACATGAAGGCCTGCCTAAGAGACAACCATAGTAACTCAACCGATGGGAGCATTGAAGAATATTGGACAAGGTTGAAGGATGCAGTAACCTTGGTCACACTACAATGTGCCCATCAGGTTAGTAAGAACAAAAGGGTGAAAAACCCACTGGTTTTCCAAGGAGGTGGCAACCATAGTGAGAGAAAAGCGCATAGCCTGCAGAAAGTACAAGGAGTCAGGGAACAAGGCAGACAAAACAGATTATAAGCAAACTAAAAGAGACATGGAAAGTGATAAGAAATGCAAAGGCTCAAACAGGTTAGGATAGCTCAGGAAGTAAAAAAGGGTAACAAAACCTTCTACAGGTACATGAAAAAAGGAAGACCAAAGGGGGAATTGTTAGAATCACAAAAGACGGACAAATCACAGAGCAAGACAGGGAGAAGGCAGAGGCACTCAATGAGTACTTATGCTCAGTCTTCACAAAGGAAGCAGATGGTAACGGACCAACAATAGGCATAAAGAAGTGTCCGACTGACAGTAGAAATCTTAAGACTGGATATGACATTAAATCAGGGAAAAACTAAAGTGATGATTTTTCGTAAAAAAAACATCAAAGTTGGAAAACTGGAGAGCTAATGAATGAGGAAGTTAATCATTTTTAATAATAGAAGTATTTGATCAAAGCTTGAAATGGAAAAGACATATTGAGAAAGGGCAGCAAAAATGCTAAATGGTATTAAACATTTTGCTAATACAATGGCTGGGAATTCCTTCACTGCTCAATATAGGTGCCTAAGAGCCAAAGTAGAAATACAAATGATGTATGGGGTTTAATATATAAAAATAATTTAAAAGAACTTGAGATAGTTCAGAACAAATACTTGAAAAATTTGTTAGGCCTACCAAGTTTTGCCTCAGCAGCAGGAGTTAGAATGAAAACTGGAACCTTATCAGTATATGCCAGAATGGATAAAAGGTTTTGTTATTTTGGAGAAAAATGGTAACCTCCATAGAAGGAAGTGTAACATATAATTGTTGGCTGAACATAAAAAATTGGCAACGTGGGAATGATTTAACGTGGTTTGGAATCTTGAATGATGAACTAAATAAAAATGGCCTGGAGTATAATTATATTTTTAGGGATTTAATAAACCCATCCAGATTGTGGATGAAGCCGTACAAAGAATAGAAGATAGTGCAAAGATCATGGACCAAGTTAGAATAAAAGAGCCCTAGGAAAATTATCTTTTGAAATTCATAAAAACTGAATTTGAAGTAGGAAAGTACTTGCTAAAATGTGAACATGTAAGACAGAGGAAAGCATTAGTGAGACTAAGATTTGGTATATTCACAGGTTGGTGCAATAAAATGCAGGGAAACAGTGTAACTATTTGCTCAGGTTGTGAGGATGCAATTCTGTCTAGTGCACATTTAATTTTTGACTGCAAAACCTTTGTGTCAGAAAGACAACTGTTTATTAATCAGCACTTTAGTAACTTGGAAGAACTGAACAGGCAGAAGAAATTAATATTGGTCCTAAATTGTGAATACACAAAGCAAATTTTTGCAATTGCACGTTTTGCACAGAAAATTGCTATGAAATTAGAATGGAATGTATAAATTGGTTTCTGATTTGCCAGATATATCAGGTGAAATTAGATGGTTTTATGTAAAATGATTGTTTGCTTGATGTAAGTTTGTGTATGTAACAAAGTTTTTTTATATACGTACTTTTAATAAACTGAACTGAACTGTGTCCGATTGAAGGAATAGACACGGGTCCCTTCACAGAGGAAAAGGTCCTGGAGGAAATAGACAGGTTAAAGGTAATAAAGCTGTGGGGCCAGATGGGATACACCCAAGAATACTGACAGAATTAGGGAGGGAATTGGCAGCCCCCTTAGCAGTGCTCTTCAACAAATCATTAAGGAGCGGGGAGGTGCCAGAGGATTGGAAGAGTGCAACAGTAGTACCTCTCCACAAGAGTGGAAGCAAGGAACAGCCTGGTAATTACCATCCGGTTAGTCTTAACATCGGTCATGGAAAAACTGATGGAGTCCCTGCTGAAGGAAGGAATCATAGCTTTTTTGGAGCAAACTGGTCAGCTTGACATAAATCAACACAGTTTTATGACAGGGAGGTCCTGCTAGACAAACCTGGTTGATTTTTTCAATTGGGTCACCAAAACTGTGGATCAGGATGGGGCAGTGGATGTGGTTTACCTGGACTTCAGCAAAGCTTTTGACTCTGTTCCACACAGGAGACTAGTCAAAAAAACTAGAGAACATGGGAGTTGGGCCCAAGGTTACAAACTGGGTCAGAAACTGATTACATGGGAGAACTCAGAGAGTATCAGTAAATGGCACTCTGTCTGTGGAGGGGAGGGTGACTAGCAGGGTCCTGCAGGGCTCAATTCTGGGGCTGATCCTCTTTAACATATTCATCAGCGATACTGTGGATGAACTGGAGGGAATGGTGTGCCTGTTTGCAGATGACACCAAAACTGGCAACAGGATAGACACAACAGAGGAAATGCAAAGCATGGAAGCTGATCTCTGAAAACGGAGGAGTGGTCCAAGACCTGGCAATTGAAATTCAGTGCCAAAAAATGCAAGGTCATGCACCTGGGAAAGTGTAACCCAGGGAAACTGTACTCAATGGGAGGGGAGCAGCTGATGGCTACCAGGCAGGAGCGAGGCCTAGGGATGATCATATCAGATGACCTCAGGGTCAGTAGACAATGTGAAAAGGCAGCAGTAAAGGCTAGTGATATCTTGGAATGCATAGGGAGGGGCATCACGAGCAGAAGGCATGAAGTAATCATGCCCCTGTATCGGTCCCTGGTCAGGCCTCACCTGGAATACTGGGTCCAACTCTGGAGGCCACACCTCAGGAAGGACATAGATAGGCTGGAGACAGTACGGAGAAGAGCAACAAAGATGGTGCAGGGCTTGCATCAGAAACTGTAGGAGGCAAGACTGGATGTCCTCAAATGATACTCCCTAGAATAACGCAGGAATTGTGGGGACATAATAGAAACATTCAGATACCTTAAAGGTAACAACAGGGTGCACATGCAGAACCTCTTTCAGATAAAGGACTACAGCAGGACTAGAGTGCACAACCTTCAACTTAAGGGAGGAAAGTTCAGAAGCAATACGGGGAAATTCTTCTTCACAGAGCATGTTGTGGAACCATGGAATAGCCTGCCGGAGGGGGTGGTGGGATTTCAAGTGGGCATGGGACAGACACTGTGGGATACACAAGCATGCAGCTAAGTAGGAGGGTAGGAAGCCAAGAGCAGACTTGATGGATTGTACGGTCTCCATCTGCTGACAACTTCTATGTTACCCAGATAGAGCAACCTCATGCAGCCTGATGCCTGGCTTCAGCCAAGTCTCAGAAACACCCAGACTTTCTGGAGTATGTAGATTAACCCAGGCTTCGAACGCAGGCATTTTAGGTCTAAGACTGTGTGTATTTAAATGCTCAATTTTCAACCCTTTTGGTAGTTGAGCACAGGGTGTGGGGAATGAAGGTAGGAGTTGCCGGGCCAGGATTGGGCTCGACATCACCCGCTAGGGCTAAGAGGAGGAGTAAGGGGCTGATTCAGGAAATTAGATGACACTTAAAGAAATAAGCAGAAGTAGGGGACCTGTGCAGCCTTCTGTGGAGCAGATGACCAAGATATGTAATGCCTCACTTAGGGAGATAGGGGGCACAAAAATGCACACGAAGGATAACAGTGGTCAAAAGGAGAGGGGAGGCTGTTTCATTGTGCAGCTGAGGGTGGATAAGGGACTGAGCAATGATGTAGCCTGCAATATAGAGTAGCAGTGAGCAGACAGGGATGTACACTGCAGTCAATTTAGCCATATTATATTGCATGATTATGCTTAAGCTCAGCAATCAATGGAGGTGGAGATTTGGTTTAAACCTACTAACACCTAAGCAATAAATGAAGGTAGTGATAGGGAGTGCAGTGTATTCATGAGGGAGTATGAAGGAGTAAGTTCAGAAGTGGCAAAGAGCAGGAGAGTTCTGGACAGATTGGAGCAGAGCTATCACAGATAACTGGTGTGCTACAGTTGACTGTGGCCAATGAAATATAAATGATTAGGGGAGGAGCTTAAGAGGATTTAATACAAGTCAGAGGAGGTGGAGGGTGGGAGAAAATTGGGCTTTGAGCAGCCTGGAGAGCACAGAGCTAACAGCAGAAATTGGAATTTGGTACTGCTTACGCGATTGGCCTGGCTGAGAGCCAGCAGCCAATCAGCTAGGGGACGGCAAGGCAGGCAGCCCATGGTGAGAAAGGCACCGCAGTTTGAAGGAGCCAAGCTCCAAGTTATTTTACATTCTCTGGGCAAAAAATGCCTCTGGCAGGCAGAGGGTGTTGAAAGGTGGGCAGCAGCGCAGCACGGCACAGAGCCGCACCGCCAGCTGTAAGATCGCACCTGATCAGGGGCCAAAGGATCCTGGGGAGAGAAGGACAAACTATAGAGTTAAGACTCAGATTAATCGGTGGGCATAGCAGACATGGAAACAAAAGAGGGAGGACAGCAGTGGGGGGAGGATGAGGTGCCAAGGCCAAGTAAGTGGGAGGGCAGAGGACAGATTAAGTTAACTTGTAAGAGAAACGGGGGGGTAGGAGTTGTTAGCTGGGCAGTTAAGGAGTAGAGGTGTGGGTTAGCATGGCAGGGGGTAGGCAAGAGACCAGAGAGCTGTGGATAGGTAGAAATGAATTAGAGACAAAGTGCATTGCAGTAATTGTACAAACTTAGTGCAATAAGAAATCACAATAGTAAAACAAATCGACTTAGGCAAAAACACTGTAAAAATAGTAGCAATGCATTTACCAACAACAGTAAATTAGTTTGGCTGAGTTATAAAAGTTAGCAGAAGTAGATTAGGATGAGCTAACAGCATAGGAAAGTAAAAGAAAATTCAGGAGAGAGCCAGCAGCCAATCAGCTAGGGGCAGACGAGGCAGGCAGCCCATGGTGAGAGAGGTGCCACAGAGTTTAAAGGAGCCGAGCTCCAAGTTCTTTTACCTTCTCTGGGTAAAATGCTTCTGGCAGGCAGGGGGTGTTGAAAGGCGGGTGGCAGCACAGCTGAGCCACACCACTAGCCGTAGGACCGCACCCAGTCAGGGCCCGAAGGATCCTTTTCCGGGTAAAATGATTCTGGCAGGCAGGGGGTGTTGAAAAGCGGGTGGTAGAAGAGCACAGTGAAGAGCTGCAACGCCAGCCATGGGACCATGCCCAATCAGGGGCCGAAGGATCACAAGGGGTGATTCTGGGGGGGGGGGATTTAATTGTGGACTGACCCTTTCAGATAGGGAAGTGAAGACCTGCAAAATTGTTCTGTGACTGTTTAAAAGATATGGTGAATACAGCTGGCTTAATTGATGCTGCCTGTGGGCCTGGAGGACAGGGACTGCACACTTTCTTTAAGTTTAATTGTCGACCTGAATAGATTTTATTTTCTGTGCTCCCTGGCACTCTTGTACCGGGTCAGGGGTAGCACCCGTAGAGATGTCCGACCACAGGCTGCTGCAAGTCATGTTTGGGAATGTCTCAAAGGGAAGTTTGGGCCAGGTTTTTGGAGAGTAAATTTCTCTTTACTACAAAATGACCATATCAATAGAAAGCTTCAGCATTTGCTTGAGACAAAGAAGTCTGCTTTGGTGTTTCTTTGATTCTCGTCAAATGGTCAAAAGAGGTGAAAGTGGAATTAAAATATTTTTTTGAAGTCTCAGGCCAAAAACCTCTCAAATTAAAAAATCTATGATTTTGTTTTCTTTATTCTTTGGTAACTGGGTAAAGCCCGCTAGGCACAATATCTATTTTAAGGGATGACCCAGGAGCATTGGGGAGGTTAAGTGACATATCTGACCCTAAGTGATCAGTTTCTCTGGTTGGTAACCATTGCTGCCACTACAGGTCAGGATTTATCAGTACAAATCTCTAAAATTAAGACTGAAATGACCATGTTCCAATACCAGCGAATGTCATCTCTGTTGCTGAAGCAGAAATATGATACAAAAGAGACCAAATACCAGACAAAACCCTTTTGAAGACTGTAAAACTCAGACAGCAGGTCATAGTTTTTCCTACAATTTTGGATGGGGACAGTAATTTGCTGACAGACACCCAAGACCAATTGTTTTTTTTTTTGCAAAAGGGGTTAGTGCGGTCCTTTTGTGCTGTGCAAATACCACTAGTCAAAACCTCCTCATACTCCACACAACCCTAGCGGTTGCCAGAGGTAATGCAGCTGACCACCCCGTCGGTCAGTGGGGGAGCACACCTGCCCCCCTGCAGTCCATTGGCACCCCCCAATTGCCAGCATGGCAGAGCAAAGATACCTCCCTGGTGCCTAGTGGTTCCCCCTCACTCTGATCGGCAGCCCATAAGAACAAACAACAACCCTCTCTGGTGGTAGCGATCTCTCACTCCCTCTGATCCCCAGTCCAAACTTCAAATAGTACCCTCCCCAGTGGCTAGTAGTCTCCCCCCACCCTCGGATCGCCTGCCTGAATTTAAGTAATCAAACTCCCTGGTGGCTAGTGTCCCCCTCTCCCCCCCAGATAGCCTGCCTGTATGAAGAACACCCACAGCACCCTGGGGGCCTGTGGTGCCCTCTCCGCTGCCACAGGTGGATGACCCCTGACTGCATCCAACCATGTAGAAACCCAGCAGACTGGTCTCAATCCCCCCCACCAATGTACCATCCTTGGCCCCGGTGCATGCACTTAAGTGCCATGGGAGAATGTCTAGCTGGCAACAGGCAGGCCCAGGTGAAGATGAATGACAAATTACCAAAGTCATAATCCCACCACAGGAGCTGCAACCCTGATGATACGCATACCTGCAATGCCACAACAGTCCCTGCATCTAGCTGCCCCCAACTGTGGCACCGACCACCCATCCACCACAGTCCCCCTTATCAGGACATTGATGCCGCAGGCTGGACAGCGACTGACAAAGCCCTCTGCTCACAACCTCGGCTGGCTGCCATCTGAACAGGCAGGGAGCACACATCCTAGTCATAGGAAAGGGGTTCCATAAATAGGACACATGCTCCCTGCCTGTTCAGACGGCAGTTGGCCAAGGTGGTGAATGGAGGGCTGTGCCTGTCATCATCTTGCCCGTGGCACTGACATCCTTGTATGGGGGATGGATGGGTGGGTGGCCAGTGCCATGCTTGAGGGGGCCCTAGACACCAGGGACTGTTGTGACACTGTGGGTACACACATTGGGAGGTTGCTTTTTGTGAGGATTCCTCTTTAATTCCTGTTTGGTTAAAATCAATGGATAATAACGTTTGTACAGGTTGCTTCTGGCTCTCAGAAAGAGTTATATGGACATATAATGTCTTTTTTTTTTCAGAACAAATTTGTGCCAACATTGGTGGGATACTGTTACTAAACAACTGATGGATTCAAGAACCCTTTGAAAGATGAAGGATATGATTTGGCTGTGTACCAACAGCAAATTTCAAGTTTGTGGGAGTCACAAACATAAAAGTGAATCTGAACATTTTTGTCTTAGAGACACATGCAGGCAAACGGAGGAGCGTATGCACCACCTATTTCTAGGAATGTGGATATGATGTTCTATCCACACTGTCTGGCAGTTGCCTTTCCCTTTAAGGATCACCGGAAATGCCTTCGAGCTGGCTCCTCCCACCCACCCGGGTGGTAACTCCCATGGCTCCACCCCCATGACGCCAGATCTTTCTTTCCGCTAGAAGAAGCAGGTTCCCTCCTTACTGCTCCCACGTTGAGTAGGCCCTGGCATGTAAATCTTCGAATTTACTTCCTAAACTTACACTAAAACTCATTTGAATTTCGTCTTCACCTTGAGCTTCGATCGCAACCACGATGGAGGATAAATCCTCGCCTGGGTTTCGCTGGTGCCCTTGCTGGCAGAAGATGTCCCGTATGGACCCCCACACCTCGTGCGTCTTCTGTCTGGGCCACGATCATGATCCACAGGCCTGCGACTTTTGTCAGTCGTTCCACCCAAATGTTCTCAATCGTGCTGCTCGCCTGAAGTTGGGCCGACTGGAAAAACGTTACCTGCAGGTCAAATCAAACAATGCCTGTTGGGTGGTCTCCACAGCTGCAGGGTCTGCTGAGCAATTAGAACAACTGAAGGCCTTATAGGAGGTGGCGGCCCAGACCGCTGCTCAGTCCTCTTTCTCGGCCTTTGTTCCACTCTAGTTAGGCTCCACCTATTCAGCCTCCTTCAAGGAGCTGTGCCAATCCCTCTCAACCAAAAGAGAGGGCCCTACCGAGTCGCACAGTTCCCGCTCATGCAAGAAGGATAAAGAGAAGACCCATTGTTGATGCTTCTGGGACCAGGTACGTTCCTGCTCTCAGGAAATTCGGTTTTGACTACGGTCAAAACCGCGCCTTGGTCGCTAGCTTCATGGTAACCCCATCAGGCCAGTCAGCTGAGATCTTGGCAGACGACGCGGCCAAGATTTTTCTCAATCCTGTCAACCAGTTGTCATCTGATGGGGCTGACAACTCTCTTTTCAGTACTCTGATCCTGTCGGTGACCACTGATGGGTTGGCCCAGCTTGCTGAGCCAGAACCGCCGGTCATCAAGCTAAGGAGGCACCGCGGACTTCCCTGGCTCTCTCCAAGGTGCTCCCTTCAGCACCATTGATGGCCGAGGTTGAGGTCTCGGTCATCTTCAACTTTGGAGTCGAGCAGGTGCCACCGACATCGGCGGTCTCACTGTTGGCACCATGGTAAGCGGCACTGCCGCTACTCGTCTTCATTCTCTTTGGGTGAGGAGAGGCTTTGGTGCAAATTGCATTGATGTTAAAAAGAATTCATTTGGCAACAGTTACTTCTGTCTGGTCCGAAGCCAACACCGGCTACTATCCTGGCCATTACCTGGCTGTTGCCCTGAAAGGCCGATGCCGACTCCCCTGGCAGGGCCGGTTGACACCATTCCTCCCCCCAGTGGAGCCAGTTCAGACCATGTCGGCTCAGCCGAAGCAGGCTTCTCCACCAATTGAGATGGAGCTGCCACCTAAATAGCCTATGACCAGGGCTCCGACCAAGGAGTCTTGGCCACCCAAGGTGCTTCCCCATCAGCTGTCGGTCACCCTTATGCTTGACCGCCCGTGGCGGGTCAAGGGTGACACGGGTGGCCACCCACTTTATGCGGACTCCTTGGAGTCTGAGGATTCCTCCTTGCACTCGTGTCCACTGGACACAGTCTCAATCAGGGATCTTTCCACGTTCTCCGGGGATGAAGCTGGAGACCATCCAATAGCAGGCTCAATCTCCCCTCACAGAAATTCTGAACAGAGGGGACTGTCCAGCAGAGGCCTTCCCAGTGTCCAAGGCCATTGTTGGCCCTGTCTTGGAGCTTTGGTAGTACCCTGCTTCTTGCCCTGTGCCCTTGGCCCAGATGGCCCGCAAGTATGCAATGCCCACCGGTATCCTTTCAGTGTTCATGGAGCATCCCTTGGCTGAGAGGTTGGTGGCTGACTCCTTGTTTCAGCGCCGGGGCAATACCATGAATGTCGATAGACCGCCAGACAAAGAATCCAAGAAATTGGACCAATTGGCCAAAAAGATATATGCCGCCTCCTTGCTAGGCCGCTGCCAGGCGAGCTCAGCCATCTTGATGGCACACTTCTCTCATGCCTTATTAGGCTCCCTGGATGAGGTGATCCCTCACCTTCCTGCAGACCATGGTCAAACAGGTCCGAGACCAGGGTTGGGCATTAGTGAAACAGCAACACCAGGTGGCTCTGGATATTGGTGATTCTTGTGCCCGCTTGGTGGTGGCTATGGCTGCCATGCACCATAGGACTTGGCTGTGGATCTTGACCTTTACAGCAGATACCCAACATAAGTTGGTGGATGGCCCCTTTTTTGGGCACCAACCTGTTTGGGCCTGGTGTGGAGGGTCATCTCCAGCGCCTTGAAAAGTCCAGTGCCACCCTGGACTCTAACATCTGCCCAGGGAGGACAAAAAGGGCTCCAAGCAGCAGAAGCTCAAGCTCTTTCAGTCCTCCACCCCTGCAGCAAAACCAGCCCAGCATTAGTCTGGCCAGCAGGCTCAGTCCTGATGCACTAAGGCTAAGTCCGTGGCCTCAGTGGTCCAAAAGCCTGGAGGGAAGGGACCCAGTGGCTCCTCAGCCAGATCCTCCTCCTCCAAGCCTGCTCAGTGAAGGGATAGGGGTTGCCATCCTCATACCCATCATGCCTCCCCTGGGTCCTCCTGTGGGGGGCCGGCTCCGCCACTTCCTTTCCGCTGGTCCACTATTACCATGAACAGGTGGGTTCTGGAAGTGGTCGGTCAGGGTCTGCATCTGGAATTCAAGCAGTACCCTTCAAGCTGAGCCCATGTCCCACGGGAGGTCTTGGTATCCGCAGACACTTGGTCAGCTCTTCGAGATGACATAGTCCAGCTCCTCCACAAGGAGGTCATGGTCAGAGTTTCAGATCCTCTGGAACACCCAGGGTTTGTCTCCAAGTACTTTCTGGTGCAAAGTGGACAGGGGCAGGTGCCCCATTCTAGATCTACATGACCTGAACAAATTCCTTATGTCCCGCACCTTCAGGATGGTAACTCTGTCCCAGATCATACCATCTCTGGAGCAAAACATCTGGTTTTGCTCTCTGGATCTTCAGGACGCATTCTTTCATGACTTGATCCGTCCATCCCATTGAAGGTTCTTCCGCTTCTGAGCAGAAGGAGCTCTTTACGAGTTCCAGGCCATGCCTTTCAGCCTCTCCTCAGCCTGGCAGGTTCTTCAAATGCATAGCAGTGGTGGCAGCTTATCTGAGGCAATGAGGGGTCCAGGTGTACCCCTACCTGGATGACTGGCTGATAGCAGGTCCTTCCAGGCAGGAGGTGGAGCAGTCCAGGGACTTGGCCCTCCAGACCTGCATCGACCTTGGCCTCCTGGTCAGTGAGGGCAAGTTGGAACTCGTGCCCTTGCAGGTGATCAGTTTCATCAGGACAGAGCTCAACTCATGCGAGGTCAGAGCTTGGTTCCGGTGGACAGGGCGAAGGTTCTCTCCTCCTTTGCCCAATCATTTCTGGTTGGGCACTTGCACCCTACCCAGGACTTCCTGCACCTTCTGGGTTACATGGTGGCCTGCACCAGCATGGTCTGATGGGCCCACTGGCATATGCGCTCCCTGTAATGGGAGCTGGCCAGCCAGTGGTCTCAGTGCAAAGGTCACTTTGACCAGCTGGTCACTATGACCCAGAGGATGTGGAACACTGTCCAGCAGTGGCTTATCCCTGAGCATCTGCAGGAATGGATCCCATTTGTCTGCCCCGAGCTGATGGTCATCCTGATGACCGATGTTTCTCACGGGCTGGGGTGCCCACCTGGGGGAACACAGAGTCCACAGGCTCTGGAACCCTTAGGAGTCCTGATGCCACATCAACCTGCTGGAGCTCCCAGTGGTTCAGATAGCTCTGACCGCATTCTCTCCGTTTGTCTGGGGTCAAGTAGTCCAGGTCCAGACGGACAATACTAAGACCATGTACTACCTCAACAAGCAGGGCAGGATGCACTCCTTTCCTCTGTGCAAGGAAGCTCTCCACATCTGGAGCCTTGTGCACAGCCTGGAGGCAGATCTCCTAGCCATCCATGTGGCAGGAGCCTCAAATCAGCTGGGAGATGCCCTCAGCCGAGTGGGCGAGGCATCGCATGAGTAGTCCCTCAACCTGGAGGTAGTTCACAATCTGTTCTCCCAGTGAGGCATCCCTCAAGTGGACCTGTTCACCTCCAGGGAGAATGCAAAGCTGAGGCTGTTTTGTGCCCACTCCCCTTAGCAGGGCTCGCTGTAGGTGGATACCTTCTCAAGGCTGTGGACCCCAGGCCTCTTCTATGCCTTCCCTACACTTCCCTTGATCCACAAAGTGCTCATCAAGGTCAGGAGGGACAAGGCACAGGTGATCCTGGTAGCTCCAGACTGGCCCCGCCAGTTTTGGTACCCCAGTCTCCTCAGCCTGAGCGCCAGGCTCCCACGGCATCTTACTGCACGTCTGGATCTGCTTCAAACAACATGAAGTCTTGCTGTATTCTGACTATATGCAGTTAGCCCCAGCACTTGAACTGCTCCAAAGTATAAAGGGTTAACTCTATGCCAAGGCATAGAACGTTGAGCTCGGGCTCGGTTTTCAAACCTCTGTCTGTGGTACTCTGAAGTGTAACCATCAGATTTCTTACTCCGCCTAACTGTGAAGTCGCTCCGGAGATCCCTCCTGTGCTTTGGTTTAGTAATAGTTTGAATCAGTCATTTTTTTCAACTGCGGTTCTTATTTTATCAGTATTCTTACCTATGTCTTGGTAACAGTAAATGGTAGTAGTAGGTAGTGGTAATTTTTGTTGATTTTGTTAGAAATTGTTTTGTCTTCGGTTCTTTTCCGGTCGGTCCGGTTCAGAACCAAAATCTATTGTGATTTGTGTATTTCTGTATTCATTACTGTGGTTTTTCAGTACTTACCGGTTCCTAAAAAAATTGGGATTTTTGTGAGATTTTTTTAACTGACCCATGACAGAGCTGGAACCGATAAGTGTTAGTTGCCTGGCTTAACGCTGACAAGGATGACTTTTTGGTGTATTCGGCATGTCTGAGAAACCCAAAAAGAAAACCGGTCCCACTGGTTTTCTGCACTGTTCCGAGTGTGGGGAGGCCTTTGCTAAGGCTGATCCCCACCTCATATGAGTGTATTGTCTGGGATTTGACCACCTCAAGGAAGACTGCCAAATTTGTAAGAACTTTCCCAAAGCCACTGTTGAAAAACACTTGAGTAGACTGAGGGAAAGGGAGGCTGGGAAGTCCACTGACCCAGATGGCCAGCTTGGTTCGGTTGCGACTGAACCTGAGGAGGTGCCCACTGACCTGGGTGATACCTCATCAGGCAAAAGGAGAGCCAACTCTGCAGAGTCGGTTCCAGCTAAGAGAAAAAGAAAATCAGCCGGTTCAGATCCGAAACCCCATGTTCCGACCACTGAGGAGATAGCGAAAGAATTGCAATAGTGTAATCGCTTTGCCCAGTTCTGACCGAGCCAACATCGGTTCAAATGCGATTGGTTCGGTTGGAAGTTGTTGCCTCAGACATTGATCTAGAGGCATACTATGAGGGTGATTGGGAGGAGGAAGAAGTTGATGAAGAAGGAGAGCTTGTAGGCCTAGATGAGCCAGTAGAGCCTGACATCTCCCTAGACAGGCCTTCCAATGTTTCCCCCTCCTAGGCTTTCTGAGTCCCCCTCCCACTTCTTGTTTTACAAGAAGGTGGCCGAGACTCTTCAGCTTCCTATGGAAGCAGCTGATCAGGATCAGGAGGAACCTGATTATGTGGAAACGATGGATGTTCCAGAGTCAAAGAGAGTGTTTATTCCTTTGCATAAATCCCTGGGGAAACAGACACAGAAAATCATGCAATTTCCCATATCTATTCCTCCTGTGGATAAAAGAATGGACAGGAGGCATGCCTTATCAGGTCCTGGCATGGAATTCCTTTCAGCACATTGCAGCCATGTTGGGGTAGTGCAAGCTGCAGCCTGTGACAAGGCTAATATTCCCCTGACATCACACCCCCCAGATAAGGATTCCATGGCTAAGAAACAGTACTTGTCATCCTCTTTTTGGTTCAGGCAATCAAATTATATGGCATATACAGCCAGGTACCAGAAATCTATGTGAGATACGGTTCTGGAGCTGGCTAAGAATGCCCCTCCCCAGCTAGCCAAGGAGCTGGAGCAGTTGGCTGTAAATGGTATAGAGGCATCCAAAGTGTGATTTCATGCTGCTGTGGACTCGAATTATGTGCATTCTAGAGTCAGGGCTACATCTAACTCCATGAGGAGGTTTGCTTGTCTTAGATGTACCAGTCTTTCACAGGATACCCAGACTACGGCCATGGGTTTTCATGTAACTGGTAATTCTCTGTTTGGTGAGCAGAGAACTACATGAAGAAGATGGATGAGTATAGGACCACCTATAGGAGTGCTGTAGCCAAGGAAAAGCAGGTCACTCCTCAGAGGCAGCAATTTAGGGCTGGCAGGGGCAGGCCTTTTCAAATGCCTTTCTACCAAGCTCAGGCCTCCTCCTCTTCTTTCCAGCAGAGGGGGTTCTTTAGGGGAAGAGGCAGGCGTGGGATGACCAGGACCCCATCATCCACGCAGTCTAAGCCCCCTGCCAAACAGACACCCTGTGGTGTCAGTCAGGGTCACCTCCCCAGTTCTAGTAGGGGGCAGGTTGGCTTACTACTCCCAGGCCTGGGAGTATATTACTTCAGACAAATGGGTCCTGGAAGTAGTGAGCCAGGGACTTGCTTTCAGAAAAGGTTCCCAAAAATGAGAGCAAGATCCTTCAGTCCTCCCTCTCCCTTGGAAACAAGGGCCTTAGAGGCAGAAGTCTCCTCTCTTCTGCAGGCAGTAGAGAAGGTACCTCTTTGTCACAGGGGAAAAGGATTGTATTCCAGATACTTCCTTACCCCAAAAAAGACAGGAGAGTGGTGACCCATCCTAGATTCAAGGTTTCTGAACAAACGTAACAAAACCAAAATTCAAGATGGTGACTCTGGGAGTAATTCTCCCCTCTCCGAGACCAGGAGACTGGCTAGCCTCTCTGGATCTCAAGGATTCCTACTTCCACATACTTATCAGACATTCCCACAGAAAGTTCCTCAGGTTCGAGTTGCCCTCAGGCCATTACCAATTCAAAGCTATGCCCTTCGTCCTAACATCTGCTCCAAGGGTGTTCACCAAGTGTCTTGCAGTAATGGCATTCCTCAGGAGAAAGGGTATCCTTCTGTTCCCATACCTGGACGACTGGCTCCTAGTGGGCCAGTCCTCAGACCAAGTCAAGTCAGCCTTAGAGTTCACTCAGAAGCTTCTAGAATCCTTGGGCTTCATTCTGAACCTAGAAAAGTCTGTTCTGGAACCAGCCCAGCTTCTCACTTTCATAGGAGTGGAACTAGACACTATTCTGGCAAGAGCATTTCTCCCTCTCTCAAGGGTTCAGTCCCTTGTCACTCTGGCTTCCTCTTTTCATCCTCTAGTTTCTCATCCAGCCAGACACTTTCTACAGTTTCTGGGTCACATGGCAGCATCCACAGCTGTGGTCCAGGGAGCAAGGTTCCAGATGAGAGATATTCAGTTTCATCGTAGATCTTATTGGTCTCAGAAAAAAGACCCTCTCTAAATTGGTTCCAGTATCTCAAACTCTAGTTTAGGCCCTCCAGTGGTGGCTGGAGGAGTACAATTTTCGATAAGGTGTCCCCTTTATCAGTCAGGCTGCTTTAGTGATTCTCACCACAGATGCCTCTGTACTAGGTTGGGGGTCTCATCTAGATCAGCTTACAGCTCAGGGAACCTGGTTATACCAGGAGTCTCTCCTACACATAAACCTTCTCGAACTATGAGCTGTCTTTCTAGCACTTCAGACATTCTCAACTGCTGTTCAGGGCAAAGTGGTGCAGATCAGGACAGACAATACCACAACCATGTGGTACATCAGCAAGCAGGGAGGCACTCGGTCCTCTGCCTTGTGCATAGAGGCCATGAAGATATGGTCTGTAGCCTATTCTCTACAAGGTTCCCTGATGGCCGTGCATCTCCCAAGGAAAGACAACATTTTAGCAGATGCACGCAGCAGGATCTCTCGAGGTCACCACGAATGGACCCTGAATTCCCCAATTCTTCAGGTCATTTTCAAAAGGTGGGGCACTCTAGAGATAGATCTCTTTGCAGACCTGGACAATCACCAACTTCCTCTCTTTTGCTGCAGACCACCTCTTCTGGGCCCGGTCTCTCAGGATGCTCTCTTGTTGAACTGGACAAGTAGGTTTCTGTATGCATTTCCTCCTTTTCCTCTGATATTCAGGGTCCTGATCAAGATCAGATCTCAGCCTTGCAGGGTGATTCTAGTGGCTCCAGACTGGGCCAGAGAGCCTTGGTATCGCCTTCTCTTGTCACTGTCAGTAACAATACCTCTGTGTGTTCCCAAATAGTTCAATCTCCTTACCTCCTCACGGGGGAGGATCCTTTACCCCGACCTTCAGACTCTCAGGCTCAAAGCCTGGCTCTTGAAGAGCTAGAATATGCAAGCCTACACCTTTCTCAATCAGTCTTGGACATTTTAAAGGTTATCAGGAAACCTGCTACTAGAAAGACTTACAACTCCAAATGGAAAAGATTTGGGTTTTGGTGTTCTCAGAAGCATGTTCAGCCAGAGCTGGCTGATATTGCCACTGTATAGGACTATTTGGTGCATCTTAACAGTTTAGGTCTCCAGCCTACTACTCTCAAGGTACATTTGGCAGCTGTGTCCGCCTTCCTTTCTGCTGGTAAAGGCTCTTCCCTAGCTTCTCATCCAGTTTTCAAGAACATTTTCAAGGGTTTAATACATGCTAATCCTCCCTTTAGGGAGCTTACCCCATTCTTGGGACCCGAATATCTGTGTCGCACAACTTATGCAGCCCCTTTTTGAGCCTTTATCCTCAGCTGAGCTGAAATACTTGACTTGGAAAACTGTATTCCTGGTAGCCATTACTTCTGCAAGGAGAATCAATGAATTACAGGCTTTATCAGTGGAACATAATTTCATTTCATTTCACAGGACTAAGGTGGCCCTTCGAACCAACAGAAAGTTTCTTCCCAAGGTGGTATCAGACTTTAATTTGAATCAGTCTATGTTGTTGCCAGTATTTTTCACTGACCATTCTTCCTCTGGGGAGAGAATTCACAGTCTTGATGTAAAGAGGGCTCTTAGTTACTATGTGGAGCATACTAAGGCCCATAGGAATGACTGTTCTCAGTTGTTTCTCACTTATGGAGATGTGGGAAAGGGCAAACTTGCCACCAAGAGAACAGTTGTCAGGCGGATTGTCTCCTGTATCCAGTTCTGCTATTCAAAGCTTGGGAAAGAGCCTCCCTCAGGCCTGAGGGCTCATTCTGACAGAGGTACAACTGCTTTGTTCGCAGCAGCTAGAGATATACCTTTAGTGGAAATCTGTAAAGAAGCCACCTGGAAAATTGTTCACACATTTACCAAGCATTACTCTCTGGACATTCAGTCAAGAAGTGATGCTAGGTTTGGCACAGCGGTGCTGCTGAGCCTGTTCCCAAAATAGGTTCTGTGACTCCCTCCTCCAAGGGGGTACTTCTTTGTAGTCTACATATAGTCAGAATACAGCAAGACTTCATGTTGTTTGAAGAAAAAATTACTCACCATAGTAATGTTGTTTCTTCTAATGGAGTCTTGCAGTATTCTGACCTGCCTCCCCTCCTGGAACCTAGTAGTTTTGGGATGTGGATTGGCAGGCACAGTGCTGCACCCCAGAGGTGTACTTGGCTTGCCATATTTTATTAAGGCTTCATCTAGTTTTTATTATGAATATTTTGGTTGTTTCACTACCTGCTTGAATTCTTTTTGGGGTTCTCGACTTATCTTTTGGCCCTAAAAATCTGTTTATTGCCCTTTGGCATAAACATTTTAGAGACAATTTCTAATTACTGAGTTAGTTTAGTCCTCGTAAGAATCTGTTACACTTCAGAGTACCACAGACAGAGGTTTGAAAACCAAGCTTGAGCTCAACGTTCTGTGCCTTGGCATAGAGTTAACCTTTTATTCTCCAGAGCAGTTCAAGTACTGGGGCTAACTACATATAGTCAGAATGCAGCAAGACTCCATTAGAAAAAACAACATTACTATGGCAAGTAATTTTTTCTTTCCATCAATCAGGGGAAGGTACTCCGCCCGGGCCTTCAGTCTCTGTACCCGACAGCCTGGTTCCTGAGCGGCTAGAGCTCTAGGCTTTGGGTCTCTCCAAAGAAGTCCTCACTGTGGTGGAGGCATCTAGAAAGGAATCGACCAGAAAATGCTATGCCTTCAAATGGAAGAGATTCTCCATTTGGTGTCAGGGCAAGGGGTTGGACCCTTCGACCTATCCTGTGGCCAGCATTTTGGACTATATGTGGTTTCTCTTCCAAGGGGGACTTCAGTTGATAACCCTTAATGTGCACCTGGCAGCCATCTCTGCTTACCGGGCACTGGCTGGGCAGCAGTCGGTGGCACAGGAGAAGGTGGTCTGGTGCTTTTTGAAAGGCCTTGACCATATTTCCCCCTCCAGTGCCTGAACCACTACCACCACCATCACTGTGGGACTTGTTGCTGGTTTTGGCAAAGCTCATGGGGAGCCATTTGAACTGATGCACAGGTGTGACATGTCTCACCTGTTATGGAAGACTGCCTTCCTGGTGGCTATCATGTCAGCCAGAAGGATCAGTGAGTTCCCGGTGCTCTCGGTGGAGTCTCCTTACTTGGTCTTCCACAGGGACAAGGTTGTCCTGCGCCCCAGCACCAAGTTCCTCTTGAAGGTTGTATCAGAGTTTTACCTGAACCAGGTGATGAGACTACAGGTGTTCTTCACCAGTCACACCTCGGAGGCCGAACACAGGCTCCATTCTCTGCAGCTGAGGTGAGCACTCACTCATTACAAAGAGCACATGGCTGGAATTCAGGGAGAGGTTCGGAAGCTGTTTGTCACCTACACTGAAGCCGCATCTAGCAGACCTGCAGCCAAGCAGACGATTGGCAGGTGGATCATATCCTGCATTGATCTCTGCTATAGGTTGGTGGGTAGGGAGACTCCTGGAGGGGTAAGGGCTTATTCCACCTGCCATACCGCTGCATCAGTGGCTGCTTCCATATCCAGGAAATCTGCAGGGCTGCTACCTTGACGTCAGTACACACCTTCATTTACCATTACCACACTGACCTAGAGTCATGCTGGGACGGTTTTCTGGCCTCAGCTCTCCAGTCTTTGTTCCCAAAGGAGAGGGTGTGCGCCTTGCCTCCCTTCTCCCGGAGATTTGCTAGGAGTCTGCCATACAGTGTGATTAAAACATCATATCCACATCCCTAGAAACACAGGTTACTTACCTGTAACAGTAGATCTTCCACGGGATGGTCTCTTGCAGCAGGTAATACACTTGATCATTGCCAGAGGTTGCTGTGGTACACAGCAGCTCTTCTAGCAGTTTTTCACCAGGTGTCACCCACTGGTGACATCATCATCCTGCTCCTTTATGAGTGGGCGGTCCCTGGTATCTTCAGTTCATTTTCCTGCCGTCTTCAGCTCGCACGCAGCAGCTAGTGCAAAGTGTAAGCAGTTAATAGACAAGAAACTGAGCAAAGTGCACATTTTTTCCCCGTTCCCACTCCTTCATTGATGGATGTCTGAAGGATCTTCAAGCAGATCTCCTTTATTTCATTCCTGTCATTGCAGTAGAAAGATCTACCATTTTGGCAATCATACAGTCTGTGCCTGGTGTTTGGGACCCACACATGACTCATCCGCCTGCAAACTTTGTCAGGAGTTTAATCAGGCAACTCATCAATGATGATTGCTTGATATTCAGGCTCATCTCACGGAACAAAAAGTCGCTGTCTTAGAAAAGCAGGGGGCCTGTTCCAATGACCCCCCCCCCCATTCAGTGCTTTACATAAGAAGCACAGGCATGACAAGGATGCTCCTGCTTCAGTATCATGCTCCAAGCATTCGTCGACGATGACCACTTCAGGTCTTTCCTCGTCAATGACACCCTCAAAAATTGCCTCCTCGTCGACGGCACTTTCTAGCACTTTATCAGCAATTTCAATGGAATCTTATACTACTGCCATTGATGACTCATTTCTCATTGACAACAATGGTCATCAAACATGTAAAATTTTCCTCTCTTCCTGCCTGACGATGGGCCAGGATATATTGGAAAACACCATAGATTTCACTTTCTTGGCTGCCCTTCCTTCTTCAAGGTCTTTTGTGCATCAGGGCTAGCCTGAGTGGGACTGGGACCCCGGATTGTTATCATCCGGGTTCCAGACCAGCTTATACTTTATTTATTTTATTTATCTAGATTGTGGTAACCAGGTAAGCCCACTGAGACCTGGAGTCCCTTTTTCAGGGGCGACCCGGAATTAGTTACAGAGAATACAAACTTAGGAACATTTGCAGTTGTTATAACAGGTATAAAAAAATACATCAATATTCATGGGTTACAGCGTATTCAACTCAGGCTCATACATACAGTTAAGAGACAACAGGATACAACAAAGTTAAAGGGAATTGAGAAATGGTAAGCAGTCTAATGAGCAGCCTAGCACAGGAGATACTTCAGGAGGGCAGGCGGGGTTAAGGCAGTGGAGGTAGGCAGGAGACCCGGACTAGGGGGCTAGCGGTTGCAGTCACAAAGGCTGAGTTTGAGGAGATGTGTTTTGAGGCCAGATTTAAACTGGGTGAGGGAAGGTTTGTCAATCAGGCTGGTCACTGTCCTCTATCATACCCTTGGTTTCACAGAAGCCCCCTACCTCAATGGACGTGGCTACAGTAGTACAGCAGGTTCTGGACATAATGAAGCATTCACAGCCTCTGGCTCCTGGTGATGGGGGTCATCTGTCCCAGTTTCCCACACCCCTGCCAAAATGTTTTTTTGATGAGGGACCAAGTTCTCCACCTGGTTTCCCGTTTGACTATGAGGAAGAATACTATTCCAAGGATCTAGAATTCCCGGAAGACATCCCAGAGGACCTGAAGAATACTGAGCTCCAAGAATGGGACTTCCATCTGTCCTCCCTCTCCACTATGTCATCTCTGCACGAAGAACCTTCCCGCCATGCAGCGGCCTCTCCCCCGATGACCTGTCATTTCATGACTTGATGGTCCAGATTCAAAAAATTATGGATTTCTCTACCACTGAACGTGATAAGCAGAGAAAAGAAAGGGCAGACTACCTTGAACTGCTGGAGGGCCCGGTAATTGTGTACCCCCACTCATCCAAGCCTACTAAAATGCAGTACTGGCCACCTGGGATCAGCCTTTGGCTGTTCCAGCTCTTCCTCGGAAGGAAGATCACGTATACCAGGCTCCCCCTGATCACCCCTTCTTCTCCTCTAACCCCGAGGCAGATTCAGTGGTCATTGCCGCTGCTCATGATCGTACTAAACATCCTTGACACATGAGCTCATTACCTCCAGATAAGGAACCCCGCCTCCTAGACTACTTAGGAAAGAAAGTCTTCTAGGCAGGCGCACTGAATCTGAGAATCTTAAACTATATGGGACATATGGGAAAATACCAACATGCCATCGGCTATTGATATAGTTAATAAACTTCCTCCATCACAGGAGAAAGACCAATTACAGGCTATGATAGCTACTGGAAATTCCATTTCATGACATCTCCTCTACTCAGGATATGACACGGTGGATACTTCAGCTCAGGCAACAGCTACGGGGGTCACCCTCCGCAGTCATGCCTGGCTGCATGTGTTGGGTCTACAACCAGATATACAACATAAACTGGGCAATGCCCCATTTAATGTCTCTAAGCTTTTTGGCCCGGGCACTCAAATACTCTTGGATGATCTCCAAGTGTCAGGCCACTCTGTCCATACAGTGCATGGTATGTACCATACAGCACTGCTCTCATGCCAGTTCCGTTCTCAAACTTTTCAAGCTAAACAAAGAGGCAAGAATAGAGGAACCTATTGAGATGGCTCCCACACCTCCTCCAGGACCACCATCGCAACCTCAAAGGGCCCCCGGCCCAGTGACCAATGAGGGCTTGCCCCCGCTTCCTTGTTCAGGCCTTGAAAGCTGTGGGGGCCACTTTCCCCTTCATCTGGAGGGCTAGAAAGCCATTACTTCAGATGAGTGGGTACTCCAAATCATATGTATGGGGAACATGGTGGAACTTACACCTCCCCTGCACCCACCCCGCTCAGTCCATTACCCATCCGACCATATTCCCATCCTCCAAGAGGAACTTTAGGCACTTCTACACAAAAAGGCCATTTATCCTGTTTCTCCTTCGGAGTTACATCAGGGATCCTACTCCCATTTCTTTCTGGTCCCCAGACGTATGGGAGACCTCTGACCGATATTAGACACAAGACAACTGAATTTGCACATTCAGTACAAAAGGTTCCAGATGGTCACACTAACATCAATACTACTGATGTTAAAAAAGGGGAATTGGTTATATGCCCCGGACATGAAAGATGCATACCTGCATATCCCTATCCACCCCGCCCACCACCAGTTCCTATGCTTTCACTTGCTAGAACACCACTACCAATTTTTAGCACTTCCTTTTGAACTCTTCTGCCCCGAGGGTCTTCACTAAGTGCCTTGCCCTAGTGGCAGTGGCCCTGAGAAGAGACGGACATTTTGTCTTCCCATACCTAGACGATTGGCTGATAAAAGCAGATTCCATAGAAGCTTTGCTTCTCTCCCTCCAGACCACTCTTACCCTATTCCAAAATCTGGGCATTACCATCAACCGGCCCAAGTCCAACCCAAAGCCTTCCCAGTCACTCCAGTATATAGGAGCGATTCTGGACACAGTCCCCATCAGTGCTTTCCTCCCTGTTGACAGACAAAACAAACTCCTCTCTTTGGCACTGCACACCCGAACCAGCAGTACATAACAGCCAGAAGATTCTTACGGCTTCTGGGTCATAAGGCAGCTGCCATTCCCACAGTGGTGTATGCCTGTCTCCATATGACAGCAGTACAATGAGTGCTTCAGAATCAATGGCAGTGACAATCTCAGGGCTACCCCCTCTCTACACTCTGCCCTGGACTGGTGGACACACCAGCCCCATCTATCACATGGCATCTCCTTCCAGGCTCCCCCTCCCCAGTAAATGACCCCAGATGCTTCCCTGGATGGCTGGGGAGCTCACCTCTGCCCTTATGGGGCACAAGACAAATGGCCTCAATTCACCTTTTTGCCACATATAAATCAGTTGGAAATGAGGGCTGTTTGCTTTGCCCTTTAGGTTTACCACACCCAGATCTCATGCTCTCTGCAGGGAGGCACTGAGGGTCTGGCAAGAAGCCACATTCCAGCAACTCACACTAATTGCCATCCATCTACCAGGATACCACAATACCCTGGCAGACATTCTCAGTTGCTAGTCCTCCACGCACTAGTGGACTCTTCATCACGAATTTCTTAAGATGATTTTCCGATTGTGGGGGACCCCTCAACTGGACCTGTTTGCATCCCCCAGCAATCACCAGCTCCCCAAATACTTTTCCATTATCCCGAACAGAAGGAGACTGTCTACCACTGCCCTGTCCCAACCATGGACAGGACTCTTATATGCTCCCCCCCCAATCCCGCTCCTGCAATGGACTCTACTGACACTACAACTTGAACCTGCCACGATGATCCTTATAGCCCCCTTGTGGCCCAGGCAGGTATGGTTTTCCCTCCTCCAACAACTATCTGTGGTGGATCCCATTCCATTGCCAATCAGACCAGATTTGCTGACTCAGGTGTGGGGCACCCTCTTTCACCCCAACTTGAAGTCTCTGCACCTTCATGCTTGGCTCCTGAGGATGCTTTCATAGCTTGTCTTCAAGTCTCCTCACCTGTGGCTGACATTCTCTTGGCCTCACAAAAAACATCAACCAGGGAAATATATAACACTAAATGGAAACGCTTTTCCATATGGACTAGTTCCCTTTCTCTAAATCCATTTTCATGTCTTTATCCAAAGTTTTGGACTACTTGGCTTCACTTGCCAAGAAGGGCCTTCACTATTCCTCTATCAAAGTTCATTTGGCCTCCATTTTGGCCTTTCATGAACCCTGTTAAGGCAAATTACTTGCTGTACCAACATCATCTTGCCAAGATGTTCTTAAGAGGCATGCTTCATATCAAACCTTCCATAAAGCACCCAACCCCCCCTTGGGATCTGTATTTCATATGAGAAAAACTCTCCCTAGTGCCCTTTGAGACAGCACTCCGGTTCCTCTCTTGGAAGATGGTGTTCTAGTAGCAGTCACTTCAGCTCACCGAATCTCTGAGTTTCAGGCTCTGATGTGTCGAGAACCCTACCTAATCTTCCATAAGGATAGAGTGATTCTCCGCACCAATGCTTCCTTTCTGCCGAAAGTGGTTTCAGAACATACCTTAAGCCAGATCATGGAATTGCCCGTCTACTACCCTGAGCATTCTAATCCAGGAGAACATCTCTTACACACCTTAGATGTTCATTGTATTCTGAGGTACTATATAAACTGTACCAAATCCTTGAGAAAAAACTCTCAATTGTTTGTCACCTTTGCCTCCAAGAGGGAAGGTTCCCTGGTTGCCAAGAAAACCATTTCCAGTTGGTTGGCAAATTGCATCATGTTTTGTTACACGAAATACAAGAAACCCCTATTGGGAACAGTGCAAGCCCATTCCACTAGAGCCCAGGCTTCCACGGCAGCCTGCTTCAAGGGGTCTTGATCACTGATATTTGCAATGCAGCCACGTGGTCCACTATTCATACTTTCATGAAGCATTACAACCTGGATATTGCTTTCTGCCATAGGACAGCCTTTGGCTGCACAGTCCTACAGGATCAGCTTGGCAGAAGACACCAGGACGAAGGAGTGCTGTGTGACTGGACTTCTCTACTGGGACTATATTGCCCTCCCTCCACCCAAAGCTAGTTCTGCTTTTATAGGCACAGGATTTGACTGACAACAGGAACTTCTTGTTTGGGAGCAGGAAGTGAGTGATCACAAAGCCATCAAAGACCCACCATCCTAGAAGGGTGCCTGCCTTTGAGCAAGTAAGGGGTCTGAGAAATATAGGATATTCTTGTCTCAGAACAGGGCAATCAGGAGCTTAAAGGGCACAGAGGTAGAAAATAAGTAGAGAAGAGAAAGAAAAAAAAACAGAGGCAAGAGTAAGGATTCCAAACAACAGTTAAGGGGCCAGAAATAAGACATGATGGGAGTGGTACAGTGCAGTGGCTGTGGAGCAGCAGTCTTCCGGGAGACGTTCTGGAGGATGCGGTGTTGTCCCATCTGCAGGCACCTCTCTGGGCTGAGGGAGGAGGTTGCTCATCTCCAGGCTGAGTTGGCCAGGATCTGAGGGACCTCCTCCTCCACCCAGGGACAACCAGTGCCACTGCCGTTGCCTCAGAGGTTGCCAAGAAAGAGGAGCGGTTGGACCACAGTGGGCTTGGGAAGGGTGAGAGTGGTGGAGCAGAGGTGCATCCCTCCAGTTGTACCTCTCCACAATTCCTATACCATTCTGGCAAAGTGTGGTTCCTCTATGGAGGCACCTGCAGTGGAGACCAAGGAGGATTCTGGGAACCTCCACAAGGGAAACCCACAGGAGGGTAGCATGGGACCCCACAGGGGAAGGAAACAACTCCTGGTGGGGGACTCCATTGTTAGGAAGGTAGAACTGGGGGAGGAAGGGGAGAGGGAGGTAAGGTACCTGCCTGGTGCCATGGCTTGGAGGAACAGGGAGCGAATCCTCAGGATTGCCGGAGCAGCTGCACAGGGGAGGGAGCTGGATGTCATTGTCCACCTAGGGACAAATGACCTGGCTAACAAAGGGATTAGAGCAGTGCAGGAAGAGTTTGTGGAATTGGGGAGGGGTCTTAGACAAGTAGCACGCACGGTAACCTTCTCGGAGGTGCTGCCCATCTATGGTGTAGGATAGGCTAGGGTGTTCTGCACCATGGGATTCAATCAGTGGTTGAAAAACTGGTGCAGAGCTCAGGGATTTGGCTTCATTGGGGACTGGGGGTCCACCTGGAGTGATGCAAGCCTATACTGGCATGATGGGCTGCATCTGTCCAGGAGAGGAACCAGGATCCTAGGTGATAGGTTTAAATGCTTCATTGGCAAGCATTTAAACTAGCCAAGGGGGGAGGCACTGGAAAGGAGCAGGGAAATCCTAGCCCCCAAAAAATCATGGTAGTAAGTGCAGTAAACACCACCATAGAGGTGGCGATAGGGAGAAGGGCAGGGGTAAATGGGGAAAGTGACAAAGGCAAGAAGGACAGGGATGGGGCAAAAAGGAGTAAGGCCATCAGGAAATGGAGGGTAATGAGTACCAATGCCCGTAGTCTGGGCAACAAGCTCCCTGAGCTGGTGGCCTTGATGGAAGAGGGATGCCTGAATATCATAGCAGTCACAGAAACATGGTACACAGAGAACCATGACTGGGATGTTAACATACCAGGGTACATAACCTGCAGGAGAGAAGAGGGGGAGGAGTAGCTCTCCATGTAAAGGAAGGGATAAAAGCAACTGAACAAAAGAGTAAACAGGGAGGAGAGGAGGCACTGTGGGTCACCTTGGAGACTGGAAAGGGCACCACAATCCGCACAGGGGTTGTGTACAGACCCCCATGTCAGGGGAAGGGAATGGACAAGGATATGATAGAAGGCATTCTTAGGATGGCAGAGAAAGGGGAGATACTATTGATGGGAGACCTGAATATGCCAGATGTTAACTGGAGCACATTTGCTGCAGCCACATCCAAGAGCAGGGCCATTCTCGATGCCCTACAGGTGGCAGGCCTCAGACAGCCAATTTCGGAACCCACTCATGAGGGAGCAATCTTAGACCTCATATTCTCAAATGGGGGCAGTGAGAGGATCTCGGATCTAGAAGTGGGTTGCCATCTGGGAACAAGTGACCATCAAGCAGTGTGGTTCACGTTAAACTCAGTTACAGAGTCAAGCCATACAAAAGTGAGGGTGCTGGACTTCAGGAGGGCTGACTTTGGCAAGATGGGAGAGTGTCTCAGAAAAGCACTAGCAAACAGGCTAGGAGCAGGGGTGGAGCAACAATGGGGAATCATTAAAACTGCCATCACAGAGGCAATAAGCCTTTGTGTGAAGCAAACAAACAAATTAAAATGAAAGAAAAAGCCACTATGGTTCTCAAAAGAGGTGGCTGGGATAGTCAGGGAGAAAAAGATAGCATTCAGGAAGTATAAGGAAACACAGAAGGAGCAGGACAGAGAGCTGTACCAGTTAAGGCAGAAGGAAGCAGGAAGGGAAGTCAGAATAGCAAAGGCCCAAACTGAGGAAAAGATAGCCAACTCAGTAAAGAAGGGGGATAAAACCTTTTATAGGTACATCAGAGAGCGTAGAAAGACAAAGGGAGGGATAGTGAGAATGAATAGTGGGTGGGCAGAGGGGGACAGTGAAAAAGCAGGGATAATGAACAAATATTTCTGCTCAGTATTCACAAAAGAGGAGGGGGAAGTGCCTAATCCAGTTAACAGAAGCACTCTTGATGGGGGGGGGCGATCCCAGCCCTTTCACAGAAGAAAGGGTTCTGCAAGAACTCCTAAAACTGAAGGTGGACAAAGCAATGAGGCATGATGGAATTCACCCCAGAATTCTAAAAGAATTAAGGGGGGGAACTAGTGAAACCACTGACTACTCTTCTTAATAAATCGTGGGAGGATGGTGTGGTACCCGAGGACTGGAGGAAGGCAGATGTGATTCCCCTTCACAAAAGTGGGACCAAGACAGAGGCAGGAAACTACAGACCTGTCAGTTTGACCTCTGTGGTAGGGAAAGTGATGGAATCACTTCTGAAGGAAAGAATTGTTGAGTACCTTGAGGCCAGTGGGGCACAGGACCCAAGGCAGCATAGGTTCGCAGCAAGAAGGTCATGTCAGACGAATCTAATAGATTTCTTTGACTGGGTGACCAAAGTAGTAGACCAGAGAGGGGCTGTGGACATGGTCTACCTAGACTTTAGCAAGGCATTTGACACAGTCCCACCCAAAAGATTAATAGTCAAAATAACCAGCCTGGGAGTGGGTCCCAGGGTGGTAGCCTGGCTAAAACATTAGGTGGACAAATAAGTGACATTGCAGAGGGACTGGAAGGAAAAGTATGCCTCTTTGCAGATGACACAAAGATCTGCAACAGGGTTGATACACAAGGAGGCGTGGAAAGGATGAGAAGGGACTTGGCAAGGTTGGAGGAATGGTCAGAAGTATGGCAGCTAGAATTCAATGCAAAGAAGTGCAAATAATGCACCTGGGAAACAAGAACCCAGGGGAAGATTACACATTGGGGGGGGTATAAATAAAAAGGAACGGGACCTGGGGGTAATCACATCAGATGACCTTTAAGTTTAGCAAGCAATGTGAGAAGGCAGTAGGGAGGGCTGGGGGCATACTGGGATGCATAGGAGAGGCATCAGCAGCAGAAAACAGAAGTTGTTATCCTCTCTGTACAGACAGTTGGTGAGACCCATCTGAGTACTGCATCCAGTTCTGGAGACCCCATCTCTACAAGGGCATAGACAGGATAGAGGCAGTCCAGAGGAGGGCAACTAAAATGGTGCAGGGTCTGCAAGAGAAGCCGTGACGATGGAGAGACTAAAGGAGCTTAATATCTATACCCTTGAGGAAAGAAGGGAGAGGGGGAACATGATAGAAACTTTTAAGTACCTCAGTGGAATCAACAAAGTCCAAGAGAGTAGCATCTTCCAGAAAGAGACGTGCAAGAACAATGGGACACAATTTAAAGATAGAGGGGGCGCGGTTCTGGGGCAACGTGAGGAAGTATTTTTTCACAGAGAGGGTAGTGGATGCATGGAACAGCCTTCCTGAGGAGGTTGTGGGGTCTAAAACTGTGGGAGAATTCAAGAATGCATGGGACAGACATAAGGCAATTCTTGTGGGGGGTAGGAAGAAATAGGCTGTTGGTTAATTAGGATCTGCGGCTTATCCTGTAGGTAGGGAAATGCACAGACTAGGTGGGCCAAGCAGTCCTTATCTGCCGTCAAAGTCTATGTTTCTATGTCCTATCCTGATTCCACCCTCTTTTGGGTACTTTGCTTGAGACTCATCCCAAGTGTATTACCTGCTGCAAGAGACCATCCTGTGGAAGATAGTACAGTTACATAAAAACTTATATAACAGTAGATCTTTGAGGGATGTCTCTTGCAGCAGGAATGTTCCCTCCCTCCGTCCCCCTCCTTCTCTAAGAGAATGACTTTATTTCACTTAGAACATGGGAAGGGACACCTATGGTACCTCAGATCCCTCAGTCCTCGCTTAGCGAGCTGAATTCGTCAGGGAACTGAGGATACCAGGGACCGCCCACTCATATAGGAGCAGGATGATGATGTCATCAGTGGGCGGCCCCTGGTGAAAGACTGCTAGAAGAGCTGCCATGCACCACAGTGACCTCTGGCAATGACCAAGTGTATTACCTGCTGCACGAGACATCCTTCAAAGATCTACTGTTATGGTAAGTTTTTACGTAACTGTACTTTCTAGGAGTGGTATACGATGTTCATCCACATGGACCCACCTGACCTCCCTAGCTTCAGCGCACAAACTCTGCTACCAGCGGGCAAGATCTGGCATCATGGGGCGGAGCCTTGGGAGTTACTACCCAGATGGTTGGGTGGGAGGAGCCAGCTTGAAGATGTTTCCGGCAATCCTTAAAAGGAAAGGCAACTGCCAGATAGTGTGGATGAACATCATATACCACTCCTAGATATGGCGGTTATGTAAGAACTTACCATAACAGTAGATCTGCTAGGAATGTCTCTTGCAGTAGGTCATTACTTCTGGGAGGTTCCAGCAGGGGGCGCTGTCACACTGTAGCTTCTTCAGCAGTCTTTTACCGGGGACCACCCACCCATAACATCATCTCCTTGCTTCCTATATAAGTGTGGGCAGTCCCTGATATACTCTGTTGCCCACCGGATTCAACACGCAAAGGCGAGGACTGAGGGAAATGGAGGTACCAGTGAGTCCCAACCCTAAGTTCTTAGATCAGGATTTCCCTGTTGGAGAAGGCAGGGAGATGGAGGGTGGGATAGGACCTACTGCAAGAGACATTCCTAGAAGATCTACTGTTGCGGTAAGTTATTATGTAACCGCACTATCTTCCATGGAATGGTCTCTTGTAGTAAATCATTACTTCTGTGGGAGTTGCCAGCAGTTATGTCCCTGAGACAGGACAATAGGACAGTTATGACAGGATGCCCTATAGGACTGTTCGGCTGAAGGACGTTCTGTGTCATGAGGTAACATCCAGATTGTAATGCCTGGTAACGGTATGGATAGTGGACCAGGTGGCCACATTGCAAATATCAATAATGGAGGCACCCTTGAAACAAACCGCTGTGGCTGCTACGGCTCTAGTGGAATGGGCTTGGACATGTCCTGGTAAGGGTTTGTTGTATTTTTTGTAACAAAATGTAATGTGCTAGCCAGCAAGAGAGGGTGTGTTTTGCAACTGGAAGGACTTCATGACCTGGGGTAAATGTGAAACAGTTGTGAGGTTTTGCGAAGGGACTTTGTCTGATCAGTATAGTAACGCAGGATGCGATGGACATGCATCATATGCAAAAGATGTTCATCTGGATTGGAGTACTCAGGGTAAAAGACTGGTAACTCCAAGGACTGGCTTAATGTTTGGTCAGAAACCACCTTAGGCAGAAAGGAAGGGTTGGTGCGAAGCATAACCCGATCTCTATGAAAGATACGATAAGGTTCTCCGCACATAAGGGCATGAAGCTTGGAAATTCATTGAGCAGAAGTGATGGCCACCAGGAATAGCATTTTCCAGGAGAGGAAACGCAGGTCACAAGTGGCAGCTGGTTCAAAGAGGTCCACTGTTAATTTTTCATTCATGAAATTCAAATCCCATGGTGGAATAGGATGCCTAATAGGAGGCTTCAGATGTAATATGCCTTTCAAAAACATCTTGGCTAAATGGTGTTGATATAAAAGACGGCCATCCAATGATTCATGGAAGGCAGAGATGGCGACCAAATGGACTTTTATAGAAGAATAGCTAAGGCCCTCCGAATATAAGGAGACCAAGTAGTCCAACACCTTTGTAAGAGGGCAAGAATAAGGGTCCAGCGATCGAGAAGCGGACCAAATAGCGAAACGTTTTCACTTGGAATTATAAGTATCTCTGGTAGCCTGCTTCCAGGTGGCTAGCAGAAGATCTGCCACCTGAGAAGAGACTTGTAATCTGTTTATGGACATGTATTCAGGAGCCAAGCATGAAGGTGGAGGGTCTTCAGATTGGGATGCAGGAGTGAGCCTTGGCACTGCGTCAAGAGGTCCGTCCTGAGCAGCAATGGAACAGGTTCTGCAATCGATAGTTGCAGAAGTGGGAACCATGCCTGTTGAGGCCACATGGGAGTGATAAGAATCATCGTGTCAGGCTCCTTCTGTAGTTTCATTAACTTGCGGGGGATGAGAGGGAGTGGGGGGAAGGCATATAAGAAGAGTCCTGTCCAAGGTTGGGACAGGGCATCTATAGAGCTTCCCTTGTGTTTGTGATAATGCAGAAGTATTTGGGGAGCCTGTGGTTTTCTGGGGATGCAAACAGATCTATTTGGGGGTGCCCCAGAGATGAAAGAGATGGGTACCCCAACCTTCTAGAGAGGCATCTGTTGTCAGAACCTGGTGAGGAGGGGAAGCACGACAGGGCATGCCCCGATTGAGATTGGAGAGGAGTGTCCACCATATGAGAGCAGAATTGAGGGCTAGAGTCACCCTGATGAGGTCTTTGAATTGCCCTGTTTTCTGGCACCACTGCTCTTGTACAACCCAGTGGATAGGATGCATCTGCAGGTGTGTGAACTCCACAGTTTGGATGGCCACAGCCATTTGCCCAAGGAAGCACAACATGAGATGAGCAGTGACTGAATCTGTGAAGCCAGGCCCATCAGGGTAGCCTGATGAGCAGGGAATAGATAGGCCTTAGTGACAGTTTTGTCTAGTATAGCCGCTATATACTGGAGTGATTGGTTTAGGATGAGGATTGTATTTGGGCCAATTCACCGTAATCCTGAGATCGTGGAACAACTGGAGGGTCTCCGAGAGGGAGGACAGCAGATGTTCCTTGGTGTCTGTTTTTATTAGCCAATCATCCAAATAAGGGAAGACGAAGTGACCCTTTTTTCTTAAAGCCCCTGCAACCACGGCTAGGCATTTGGTAAAAACCCATGGAGCTGACGAAAGGTCAAAAGGGCAGAGCCCGAAATTGGTAAATGTTGCCCAGCAGGTGGAAGCGTCGGTATTGCTGATGGGCTGGATGAATGGGGATATGAAGATATAGGTCTTTCATATCCAAAGTGCACATCCAATCTTCTTGTTGTAGGAGAGGCATGATGAACGTCAAGGTAACCATCCGAAAATGTTTGTACTGAATGTAGTGATTTAGGTTTCTCAAATCCAGCACTGGTCTGAGGTCTCCAGTTTTCTTTGGTACCAAAAAAGAAATGGGAATAAAATCCCTGTTGAGAGAATGGAACTGGAACAATGGCTTGCTTGGTTAACAGGGCAGTAAGTTCCTCCTGGAGTAGAGGAATGTGTTCCTGAGGGTAATGAAGCATCTGAAGAGGAAGCAGAGGTGGTACCAAAATTAGTTCCAGTGTATGACCAGTTTGGATAATCTGGAGTACCCATGCATCTGTCGTTATTTGTTGCCAAGCCTCCAAATGAAGGGCAAAATGACCCCCCACTGTCTCAGAGGCTTGGGTGGGGAGGTGAGGGGAAAGCCCTAGGAAGTCATTGGGAACTAGAGTTGCCTGCCCCAGAGGGATGTCATGGGAGGGGCACGTGGTGGTTGAATTGCCTCATGTTTTTACCACGACCCCGAAAAGTACCCCGTTAGAGGACTTGTAACAGTTGCCTCTCTTATTGTGATATGAGGATTGATTCCGTGGCATACAGTACATGCCCTGAACTGTTCGGAGGGTATGGCCCGAGGCCCGGAGGTCATCAAAATGATTTGGGTACCAGAACTAAACAGCTTGTCACCACAGAAAGGTGCATTGACAACTTTATGCTGGATATCTGGTGCCAGGCCCGATACCAGCAGCCAGGCATGGCAGTGCAAGGCAATGCCAGTGGCAGATAACCACGTAGAAGTATCAACCACATCGTAGCCAGACCTGAGAAGGTGGCGAGAAATGGAGGTTATGGTTTGCAGTAATTGCTCTCTGTCCTGGGAAGGAGACAATGTGTTAAGGTCTATAGCCGAGGAACCCAGGGTGCGTTGGTATTTAACCATGTGGCCCATATAATTTAGGATTCTTATATTCATGATACTAGAGGTGAAGACCTTCTTGCCCAGGTAATCAAATCTTCTATATTCTTTATCTGGAGGCAAAGAACTCATATGTTTAGGCTTTTAGTGCAGTTGTGAGTGACCATGATGACTGCTGAGTCAGCTGTAGGATTTGTGGACAAATATGGATGGTCCAAGGCAGCTTGGTATAGCTGGTCAGCCTTTTGAGGGGTGGCAGTTATGGCCGAAGGCTGAAGTCATGTGTCAGAAATGGCATATTGATAAGTTGGTATTAATGGCGGAATGACCAGGACAGGTTCCTTGGGTAGCTCAAGGCAGTCATCTATGTCCCATTGCAATTTATCCTGCTCACTAGTGGAGAACCCTATGACTTTCTGAATCTGTATCATCGTATCATTGAAAGAGGGGTCATCCGGAGAGGAAGCAGCCCAAGTTGCAGGTCAATCCTCATTGAAGGAGGAGAGCATGGAGTATGGAGAGTCCGGGTCTGGAAATTCTATATTCTGAAACTCCTCTTCATAATTATCCTCTGGAAGATCCCCCACCAGGTCAGGTTCATCTGACAGGTAATCCTTGAAAAGAGGTAGTGGGGGAGACCAAGGGGGAACATCCTGGTCGATATGGAGCTGCTTGGGTGGAGGAGAGGTAGAACGCTGGGAAAAATGAGACGCGTCTGGGCAGGAGACTGGCTAAATACTATGGATTGCAAAACTGTGCACAATGCATTCAATATTGGGCACCTGAGACGGTGGGAGATCCACAGTCCAAGGCTGAGTATTGATAATAATAGGTGTCAGAGAGGGTATAGGGCAGTGGGGGGAATCAGGACAAGTACCGGAAAAATACAGCCCTGGGCCTCTCTGTAGGTCAGCCGCACCCCGATAGGAAGGCACCTGTGAAGGGGGTTGTTAAGCATAGCAAAAGACGTTGGTTTGCCCTTAGGAACTCCTGTCATCAATGTCGAAGCAGGAGAAGAATGAGCACTGTATGAGAGAAAAGATGACCATGGGAAAGGGGCTCCCATTGATGGAGCAGCTGTTTGCTTGGCTGCATGATATTCAGTGGTCGTCGATGAAGAAAATGAAGCCTTCATCGATGGTGGAACAGTGGAACGCACTATTCTAAGTGCCTGTATAAGCTCAGTTGATGAGAGAAGAGCTCCCGTCGATGGGAGAAGTGCTTCCGTCAACGAGGAACACTCCGTCGATGGTGGACATGTAGCAGAAGTCACCGTTAATTTGTGATGCAGCAGAGTGATAGGAGGGTTTCTCCTTCTCGCTAGTATGCCGGGATCCCTTGGAATGAGCCCTTGGGGTCTTTCCCTGTTGCTCCATAAGTAAGTTTTTGATCTCCAGCAACTATTGTCGAGTTGCTTGGTTAAATTCTTTGCAAAAAGCTCAAGAGGTGGTGGTGTGCGTGGGTCCCAGACACCTAACACAATATAAATGGTTATCAAATCTGAAAAACTTCTGTCCACAACTGCAGGAATGGAATAAAGCTTCCTTGCTTGAAGATGCTTTTTTAGACATGCATTTGATTCAGTTCTTGTCAATGACTGCTACACAGAAGATAGAGCTAGCTGCTGTGCAAGCTGAAGATGGCGGGGAAAATGAACAGAGGATACCATGGACTGCACACACTTAAATAGGAAGCAAGGAGATGTCATGGGTTGGCAGTCTCTGGTAAAAGACAGCTGAAGAAGCTGCTGTGTGACAGCGCCCTCTACTGTAACCTCCCAGAAGTAATGACCTACTGCAAGAGACCATTCCGTGGAAGATCTACTGTTACAGGTGAGTAACCTGTGTTTTTCTCCTGTCACTACACTGTGGATTTCTGCACTGAAATGAACAGAATCTGGCATCTCCTGTTTGCTACATTGACCTATGACAATTTAATTTATGTTTCCTCTACAGGACCCTGGAAGTCTAGGGATTACAGCACTTTGTGCTTAATAATGACCTCTTTTAAATGGTGCATCGGGCATGCCAGATGTGCATTTCTGTTCCAACAGAAACTTGTCCCCTTACACCCTCTTGGTAGCTCAGGTCATTCAGGAACTCTGTTCAATATATGGTAAAGAGGTGAAACATTTGCCAAGGCCACTGTGTAAAGTGCTTTGGAAAAATGTCAGATGGATTTAAGACAAAGTTTATTTTCATTGACATCCGTTTCTTTTCTTAGGTGATGCTCTAGTATGAATTCACAAGAGGGGAGCAATCAATCAATCAAACAAAATCTTTATTTATTCAGGCGAACATCATTGAGCATAGCTCATTTACAAGATGGACCTGATTGGTCATAAACAACAAAAGGGTAGAAACTCACATATATACAAATACAGATTGAGTACAATAACAAAGACTTTTAAGAAAAAAAATGAGCAGATACAATAATATGCACATATATACAAGGTGAATACCCAGTGATATTAGGCACCAAAGCAAGTATAGAAGAAAGGTAAGGTATAGGGGTTTAGGAGACAAATAGTATCGATGTTAATGGATGAATGCTTAAACAGATAAGGGAGGGGGAATCTAATGGGGGCAGGGGTGAAAAGGGGTCTGAAGGGGCTAGGAATTGTGGAAGCAGTTGCATATCTCTGGGAAAAGATTTAGGTACAGCTTTTTGAAGGAGGCTATAGGAATGAAAGTGTTCAGCTTCAGGGTCTTTTGCAGAGAATTCCAGATAAGTGATAGAAAGTAGTTGATTGCAGCCCTTCCATGCCGGGTACTGGCCTTTGGTAAATTCAACATGATGAGGCTATTGCTTCTTAGGGCATATGGCCTTGGAGTAACAAGAGAGAAGCAATCTGAGATGTAGGATGGTAGTTTATTTGTCAGAGCTTTGTAGATCCAAAGAGCAGCATTTTTTGTTCCTTCTGTGATGTAGGGATGTCCAGCCAACTGCAGCATAGAGAGAGCAGTGGTGGGTGCTGAAAGGAAGGTCAGTGATGAACCTTAGAGCTCTATGGTACAAGGTATCCAGTTTATTTAAGTAGGACAGGGAGCAGTGGCCATATAGGAAGTCTGCATAGTCGAGGAGGGAAAGAAATGAAGCCTGGATTAGTCTCTGCTTAGATTCTCTGTTTAGAAAATGTTTGATCCTGAAGAATAGGCCTAGCCTTTGTCTGAGTTTTTTCAGGAGCTCTTCAATATACCGGGTGAAATCAAGCCTGTTGTCAATCCAAACCCCCAAATATTTGAATTTATCTACATAATCAAGGCTGTCACCAAGGACAGTAGAAAGTTGGGGAAGAATGTTCGGTGAGTAAGTGTTGGTGGAGAGGAACATAGCTTTAGTCTTCTTGGCATTTAATAGAAGCTTCTTTTCAAGTAATTTGTGTTGCAGTAAGGAGAATTCAGATTGTGGTAGATCATAGGCCTTTGTTGGTGATGGATTGCTTACATAAAGGACAGTATCATCTGCAAAAAGGTGAACATTAGATTTTGTGAGGCCTGAATCAATGTTATTGATGTAGATGGCAAAGAGGATAGGGCCCAGGATGGAGCCTTGAGGAACTCCTCTTAAGAGTGGTTTTGAGGAAGAAAGTTTGCCTTCACTTTTTACCTGCTGTTTTCTACCAGAGAGGTAGCATTTGAACCAGTTAACTCATTCTATCCTATTGTGACTTAGAATGTTCAGATACCCTCTACCTGCTGCTAGAACACCTGTGTGCCTGAAGGGATTTTAGATCTGCAGCATTCATACAAACACACTGTGCTTAAATCTACATATCTTAAAAAACATACATCCAATTTTAAAACTGTAAAAAGAAAAGTTTTTCAGGACAAAAGGTTTTTGAAAATGAGCGAGGTTTGGTAATGTCTATTTAACTGGATTTATTGTTGTGTAAGGTTGTTTTCATATTTTAATAAATTCTGATGATTTTATCTAAATATAATTATGCTCTGTTTAGTTAGTCATGCAAAAATATTAAATTTCTGTAAAATTCTTGATTAAAATTGATAAAAATATACAATAAACATCTGTAACTGTCTAAATATAAATTTTGCAAGTTTTTACAATGTTTTTAGTCAGAAATCAATATCTGAATCACTTGTTATTACAGTTTGAGTTTTTTTGTTCCACTCCACTGGTTGGAATTTTTGCAGTGTTTAATTCTTCTTACCACTGATTTTAGTTTATGAATCTGATTATCAATTTTTTGTTTTCCCCCTAGTTTAGTAAGAACATATTTACACAGTACCTTAGAAGGACATATCAGGAAGTGATGCAGGAAGGAATGCTTTGTGAGGTCAAGTGATGTAAATAGGAAGAACATCTCCAGTGTAGGTCAGTGAGCTGACATAGGAAATGGATACATTTGTTAGTGCTGGAGGTCTCTCTATGATTAATTGCATATTTGCTGTAGTTAAAATGTATAATTTAATTGAAATAAACTATTTTATTTTTGTAATAAAATCCCATCATAAGTATAGGAAACTGCATTTTATTTGTGCTGTTTGCTTTATCATACTGTAAATGAAGCATGATGCTGTTCATGTAAGGTTACATGATCTTTCAGTAAACATCATGCTACATAAATCTATGTATTTAATGTCCTGGTATAGCTTATTTTTGGGGTTGTATTATGGGATGGTTTAAGGTGAGGAATGACTGTATGATGTAGCACTGTGTGTTAGTGGCGGGGGGGTCCTGCATTCATAATACAGGCTCAGATGCACTTCATATGTTCTGGGGAAATGAGAGGGGCTGTATGCCTGTAATAATGGTGCAAATATACACTGTAGATACATTATGGGTATACGTAAAGGATGATGAAATTGCTGAAAAAGCACTGGTAATTTGGGGTATACTGTATCATGGGGAAGAGGGTGGGTCTGCCTGTACCAAGGAATGATGCTCATAGGCACTGCAGTCATTTTGCGTCATGAATTGGCACCTGCCCTTGGGGTATACACAATTGTAGGGAAGCAGGTGGGGCTGCCTGCACCTGGTAAAGGTGTTCATATGCCATGCAGAAACATTGTGGGTACACATACAAGGGTGATGACATGGGCATCTGTAAAGGTTGTGTACTATGTGCTGTGTCACATGGTTTGCCTGCATACACATGTGATATGTTGCAACATTCAGTATGGCGCACTGTGTTGGTGGGAAGGAGTGTGGGTATGCCTGCACCATGGAATAATACTCATTGGTGCACATGTGTACTGTGTGCTATGTTTTGTTTGAATGGACTGTATAAGTCATACACTGGCACTGATCACATCACAGTGCATCAGAGGTAAGGGCTGGTCTGAAGCATTATGAGCACAAGGGTCTAAAGTGGTTGTGGAGTGATTCAAACTTGAATAGAACATTACAGTGCATCTGAGGGTAGTGTTGGAATGAATCTTGATGTGCACAATGGACTACACCATGGTGACTGAGGAGGGATCCATGTCAGTAATGCACATCACAGAGTGTCAGAGATAAAGGCTGGACTGAAGACTGATGAACAGATGGACTAAATCAGTGACTCTGGTGGGATTTGAACCTGGACAGCACTTTACAGTGCAGTAGAGGTTGAGGGCTGGACTGACACCAGATCAGTCAATGGACAACACCATTGGCTCTGGAGGATCTGAACCTGAAATACACTTCACTGTTCACTACAGTTTGGGGCTCGACTGAATGCATGATAAGGAGATAGATTTTACAAGTGGCTGTGGAGGGAGTTGAGCCTGAAGAATACTTTACAATGCATCAGAGATTGGGGCTGAACTTATGTCATATGAATTGATGTGCTACACCAGTGGATGTGGAGGGTTTTGAACATCAAATGCATTTCACAGTGCATTATGGGATTGATCTGGACTGATACATGGTAAGTCAATGACAACACCATCAGCTGTGGAAGGATCTGAACCTGAAATGCACTTCACTGTTCACTACAGTTTGGGGCTCGACTGATGCATGATAAGGAACTAGAACTTACAAGTGGTTGTGGAGGTATTTTAACCTGAAGAACACTTTACAGTGCATCAGAGGTTGAGTCTGGACTGATGTCATACGAGTCGATGGACACCACCAGTGACTGTGGAGGGATTCAAAACTGATTTGGCCTTTACAATGCATCAGAGATTGGGGCTGGACTGATGCCAGATAAGTTGAAGGCAACACCATTATTTTTTCATTTTAAAGAATCAGCAACTGCGTATTAGGGAGAAAACTCAAGTGCAGAGCATGAGACAAACATGCTACTGACCCTAACCCACTTTTCATCCATAACGCAGGGAGCAACATGCCACATAGATTTTAACATAGCTATAATCCAAACAAACTCTTTAAAAAGTAACAAAAGGCGCTGAATTCATGTGACCTCATCTAGTACATGCATAAGAAACACTCTCTTCCATCAGGAATGCCAGCCGGATCCATAAGATGTGATCACACAGGATGACCAGAAATTTTCCCAAAATGAACAAAGTAACAACTATGAAAACTTATAAATAAAAATAAAAACAAATAAAGTAAATACAGATTACAAATCGAGGTTTTGGTACCAAAATGAACTGAGTATTTTAGGGTGAAACAACACCTCCATCTTGAAACTAAGTTTTCAGTCACCATGCTCTTCCTGCCCCAGTGTGCACTCTGACTGGTTAGTGGAAATAGTGATGTGTGCAATAAGCATAGAGCAAGCATGGCAACAGGGAGGATCAATATGACCAGATGGTGATGCACTACAGAGCTAGGGCAGGTGCAGGTGAGGGCTGTGACCCTAAATGAAACATCAAAAAAAAAATCACTGTACACTCCAGAGCCCAGGCGCCACTTTCCCTCAGTGACGGTTGTAAAAAATATGAGTCCTTGCAGATGCTAAATAAGGATTTAGTCTAACATTTCAGGCTCACACATTGATAGAATAGTGGAAGGCACAACAAAAGATCTGCATGCAGGTTCCTGGTGCTTTGACAACTAAGGCTTCATCAGAGGATGGTGCCTGCATCTAAGACAATCCCTTTATACCAATTAAATTCAGAATTGGTGATGTCAGAAAATCTGACCAATCACAGAGCTCGATTTTTAAATACAGAAATATTCAGCTCACTTAGTGGTATAAATGGACTAATAGTTATAACAAACATGATATCAGTTACAACATGTTATTGTAGAAAAATACCCCAAAAGACAAAAAAATACACCAAAGTGGTGATGGCCAATCGGATTGCTCGAATAAAAAAAAAATATAAGTTATGAAATTATAGTGTCAACCTGATCAGCTTAACATGTTACACTAAAATAAGATGATTTGTTGTTACAATACAAGCTAATGGCAGAATGAACATAATACATCTTACACAGCACATGTAAAAATAGTAAATTTATTTTTTATGTATTAAGGCTTGTTTTCTCAAAAAATAGCCAATGGGAATACATATTATATTAGGTAAAATCAGTAAGGGTACGATGTCCCCTAATAGCTGGTACAACTCAATTCATCAAATGTAAACAAATGCTTGAGCTGCACCAAGAGAAAGGTATGGACGCCAATCGGCATCATCAGGCTCTACAGCACATGATTTTGGACACCATATGGCGTCATCAGGAAAAAGAGGTATTTTTTTTTATGACGCCATATGGCGTCATCAGGAAGGAATGAGTTAAGAGAGATTGGGTCAAGGCCTAGGGAATGCAGTGAGGAGATTAGTAGATCATGATCCACAGTATCGAATGCTTTACTTAAGTCCAGAAATACAGCACAGATATTATTTTTTTTTTATCTAGTTCAGTCTGCCAGTCATTTGTAACTTTTGCTAAGGCAGAAATGGTGCTGTGCATGGCTCTAAACCCAGATTGAGCAGGATTAAGGAGGTTGTTAGCACTGAGGTAGTCATTTAGTTGGATACTTACCAGTTTCTCTAACATTTTGGACAGCACTGGTAAGATGGAAATAGGCCTGTAATTGTTGAGATCCATGGGGTCCCCTGCTTTAAGGAGGGGAAACACTTGTGCTGTCTTCCACAAAGAAGGAATAGAGCCAGTAGATAAGGGCAGGTTGAAGAGGTGAGTTAGGGGAGCTGCAATGGCATGCAGTGCAATTTTTAGAAAGAAGGGGTCCAGAGAGTCAGCACCAGCGCTTTTAGTGGTATCCAGATGGAGCAATAGGTCTTCTACTTGTTTTAATAATATTGGCTTGAAAGAAAATGTAGAGGCAGCCTTCTGAACTTCAGCAGAATGGAGAGTAAGTTGTGAACGCAGTAGATTTGCTGGAGAGGAGTCAAAAGCTAGGCCTGCTGTAGTAAAGTGATTATTGAAAGCATCTAAAATCTCATACTTGTCAGTGATGATCACATTATTAAGGTTCACTTGAGATGGTAAAGAGGTGCTAGAGTCTTGCCCTAGGATTCCCTTGATAGTGCCCCAGAATCTGGCTGGGTTATGGTAGGAGGCTTCCAGCTCTGCTGTATAGAAGGCAGCCTTAGCATCTCTCACTTTTTTAGTGCAGCTGTTCCTGGCTTTTCTGAAGCAGTGTATTATGTAGAAATTTCTTTATTTCTCCCATCTTTTTTATTTTTTTTCTCCTTGGTTTTTAGTGACTGATTTGAGGTTTGATGTGATTTCACATTGCTGATTATTTGCTTTTTTTTCCTTTTTGGTTTGTACTGTGTATACCTTTTATCAACAAAAAAATGCATCAGAAAACACCCCTACTCTTGCTAAACCAAGATTAAGATTTCTGAGCAAAGGCTTTCCACAGCATTTTTTTCCACTATATGACTGCATTATTTTGTATTAGCTGCTGCTGTTTACACTGGTGTGGTTGGAGTTACACCTCTCCCTATCATTGTTTATCTTTGGTTTGTGTGTTGGGAGAATTTGCTTATTATTTTATTTTCTGTTTCATCTCTTATTATTTTCTTTTATTATTTTGTTGATTTTGGTGAGTAACTGATTTTCTGTTTCTTTGATTACGGGTTCGCTTTTGCTTGATTGTAAGTTTTTACTCATCTTTAATAGAGAAATCACCCTACTCTTGCCAAAAGTGCCTTGGGTTCTATTACTTCCACCTGGACACTCACCAGAAGAAGCTGCAGAGATGGGTAGAAGGGACTTCGGTTTGATGTCTTATTCAAAGGACAGTACAGTGTTCCCCAGGTATTGCAAATGGGTGCCAGCCAGCGTATAAGGTACAAGCCTAATCCAGGTGTGAGACTAGAACCCATGACTTTCTGGCCCAGAGGCAAACATGCTACCAACTGAGCCACACTGACATCCCTGTGGACCACTGTGTGGATAAATGGTTAAATCCTGCATTGCCACTGTGGAATAAATGGACCTAGAGTGAGGATAAACATGATATTCTCACTCAAGGTCTGACCACCCTCAAAATATCCAAAATGTTTGCCAAAATTGATCCTCACAAGCACTGCTTCTGTCCATTCATCTATCTGTCTGTCTTTCCATCACATTTTTGGGCCCTCTTCCCCATAGAAAAAGCTGTCTGTCTGTCTATCTAACTTGCATGTTTGGGCCTTCATCCTCATAGAAAAAGCCATCATATATTTCCCCATATATGATGCTAGCCAATTAGTGTATATGCTACATATGCCAAATAATTCAAAATAAATATATATACTGTATATACATATCTGTGATTGGTGGATGCCTGACATCTCCTAAATGCAGTGGGAAAAGATTGTACATATTACTCAGTCCCATTCAAAATGTACAGCTAGCTAGATTATTTTCTAATTTCAGGATTGCTTGCTACAAAGATACATTATAGTAAAATCCATGAAATGATCGTTTCTGATCGTGCTGCAGTTTCTTTTAGTATGTGGGACCTGAATTAGCAAACATTTGCCAGTAGATGGCATTGCAATGCCACCCATCTAAAGGAAAAATTATTTATGCAATAGCTGTCTATATAAACAGAGCTGCACTTTGACAGAAATTCTACCCCAGAAATATCAAGAACCTCATTACAAGACACCTAGAAGGCTTTTCTGAGGGGTAAGATTATTTTGTACAGTGCAGTTTGCAAAATGCTCAGGATGCAAGAGCATAAGGAGAAAACTGAATAAAGAACAGTTACCTACCAGTAACAGTTGATCTTCGAGGGAATCTCCAGTGAGCTACATCTATGGTGCATAGATGCCACCAGCACTGGACCTGCCACAGTGACATGCATCAGTGGTGCCTACTTATCATGGGCAGGCCCAAACCTCCTTAGTTCCTCCTGTCCACTGGAGACAGAATGACATCACATCAGACCAACAAATAGTACGTCGAAGACCCAAAAGGCAGGTCCAGTGACCAAAAGGAAAAAAAAAACAGCACAGGGTAAGCAAGTAAAAATGATGATGCTCGAACCCCCAAATGTACCACCCCAGACCAAGGGGAAAGACAGGAGGATGCACTTTGGATGACTGTAGGAGATTCCCATGAAGATCTACCGTTACTGGTAAGTAACCATTCTGTCTTCTTCTGGGATATCTCCCTCCAGTGAGCCACTGCTGTGGAATGATTCCAAGCAGTATCCCCAAACAATGGCAGGGGAGGCCATCAGGAAAGCATACAGACCAATGTCCCACAGGCCAAAGAAGATGGGAGCCACAATAGAGTGACACCAATATAGCACACATTAAATCTTGAAAATCTACTGTTACAGTAAGTAACTGTTCTGTCTTCATTGAGGATATCTCTACCATTGGGCCACGCCTTTGGAACGATTCCCAGGCAGCACACAAAGTTCCCAGGGAGGATGGAAGTGTCTGATATGACATCATGACAGGAGGCTCAGCTGTACAGCAAGGCCAAATCCAGCACAACTGTGAGAGACAATGTCCAGATTGTAATGCTTAGTGAAATTATGCACAGTACTCCGTGTAGCATCAGCACATATGTCAGCTGCAGGCACATTTTGGAAACAAGCAGAAGTGACCATACCATGGGTAGAGCGACCACAAACAGAATAAGGAAGCTCCCTACCATGCTTCCTATAACAGAAAACAATATAGTTGGCAAGCCATTTGGACAGGCACTGTTTAATCATATGGGTACCTTCCTTACTGTGCGCAAATGACACAAAAAGCTGAGAGGACTTTCTGCAGTATTTGGAGCGAGAAACAAAGTGTTCTATGTATAGCAAATGTATGCAGCAATACTTTCCATTTGTTAGCATGCTAAGCATAATACACAGGAAAGTGAATAGTCTGATTCAGAATGAACATATGTTCAGCCATGTAGCCATGCTACTTATGGCAAAAGCCTAGTATTGGTCCATAAGGAAACTCTACCCTTGTGGAAAACCTAATAAAAAGACTCGGGCATGACAGCCAGAAGTTCACCAATTCTATGAGCAGAAGTAACTGCGACAAGAACAAGCATTTGTCAATGCCAAATGTTTGCTTGCTGGCATTGGTAGTATAGGAGTTACAGAGCTGCATAATAGGAATGGCAGTGAAGTACTGAACTGAAGCCAACCCCACCACCACCCTGCAGAGACTGACAGGCATTTGGGGTGTGCCTTTGGGTTGTCAGGCATAACGTCCACGCCATTTCACCACACCATACCCTGCAGACACCGACAATGTCACGGTGTGTCTTGGAGTCTTTGGCCCTTATCTTGGCACACCTCATCCATCAGAAAATACAGTGAGATGGGTGTGGTATAGGAAAATGGGGTGAACTTTGGGTCTGAAGAGCCCAAGGCACACCTCGATGCCTCTCACTGGCTGCAGGGTGTGGAATGGTATGAGCATTAAGGCGAGAATCCCAAGTCACACCACTGATGCCTGTCATTCTCTACAGGGTGGGGTGTTATGGTCGGAAACCCTAACGCCTCAGGCATTTGTTGGTATTTTCACTCCAAATTTTCAGAATTTTTTTTTTGTGACCCCCACCTCATGAACAGTGGCAATATCAGTTTGCTAGCCGAAAGCTGCTTTTGCACAGCGACTACGGCATTTAGCATCACAGGTGCAAAAACACATTGCGAACAGGATGTGAAAAATGACAGCTGTGCTATTCATGGGGAGGTGTAAAAAATGGCAATGTTGAAAATCTGCAGTGAAAAGATTAAAAAAACTGGTGAAGTCATGAGCGTGCGTAGAAATTGTGCAACACACACCTGTAATGTAATTAGTCTAGGGATTTTTTTTTACAGCAGATTGTCAACACAGGCATTTTGGGACCTCCGATCATGAACAGTGTCACTGTGATTTTCTTTATCTGTCCCGAACAATGATTTCCCACAGCGATCACGCATTTCTGCACTGAAAGTGTGAAGACACATTTCAGCCATGTTGTGAAAAATGTCAGCTGTACTGTTCATAAGGAAGTGTGGAAAAATGCCACTGGTGAAAATCTGGACTGAAAATATCACAAATTCATGAACTTACAAGGGTGCGTGCAAACTGCGCAATGCTCACTCGTAACACAGTCATTTTATGGACATTTGTCACCAAATTTTCAACATAGTCATTTTAAGACCACTGCTCATGAATAGTGTCACTGTGATTTTCTTAATCTGTCCCAAACATTGCTTTTGCACACCAACTGCACCATTGTGCGCTACATGTGCGGAAACACATTTTGGGTGAGATGTGAAAAATGGCAGCTGTACTGTTCATAAGGAAGTGTGATAAAATGGCAATGTTGAAAATCTGGCGTGCAAATATTGAAAATTCACAAGTACAAGCGTTGCGTAGGAACTGCATAACATGTGCTCCTAAAACAGTCATTTTGGGATTTTTTCACCAAATTTTCAACATAGCTATTTTAAGACCTCTGCTCATGAACAGTGTCACTGTGATTTTCTTAATCTGTCCCAAACATTGATTGTGCACACCGACTGTGCCATTGTGCGCTACATGCTGGGAAACACATTTTGGGCTACATGTGAAAAATGACAGCTGTACTGCTCATAAGGTGGTGTGGTAAAATGGCAATGTTGAAAATCTGGAGTGCAAATATTAAAAATTTGCGAACTTACGAGCGTGCGTAGGAACTGCACAACACACACTCCTAAAAGTCATTTTTAGGAATTTTTTCACCAAATTTGTAACATAGGCTTTTTGAGAGCCCACCTTATGAACAATGGCACTGTTGTTTCGTTAATCGGTCCCAAAAGGTATTTTCGCACAGTGACTGCGAAATCACCCTTCGGGCCCGATTAACGCCATAACAGTGAGAGAATTCATGAAGAGGGGTCCCAAAAATCCCATGCTGAAAATTTGGTGCAAAAATTCCAACAAATCCCCGAGATATGCATTAAAGTTGGAAAAACCCTATTTATTGCATTATGCAGCTTACTGGCATTTCCTCAGTTCGCGGTCAGCTTTGAAGAGTACAAACGTGTTCCCGGTCCACCGAAGATCATCGTGCCAAACTCTGGAGATAAGTATGGGTTGAGGTGGGGGTGTGGGAAGGTAGGGTGCACAGAGGGTGGGCGCTGGTGGGCAGGGCGACTGCTGAGGGAACTTTTTTCCTTTACAGTTTTTTTTTTTATTGGACAACATGGGACGTTTGCCACACTGGGGTGGGCTCCCAGCATGGCAGCTGGAAGGCTGTTTGGGGGGGGTGACTGGGCGCCCCCGTCGGCTATACAGTGTGTGCATGGGGGGGGAGCGCATGAGCACGCATTATGCGTGCGTGTGTAGGGGGGAACTCTGCCCACTGAAGCGGAGCTCTCTCTTTCAACTGTACGGCACTGCATTTTCAACTGCTGTCATAGACAGCTGCAGTGTTGGAGAACTGAGACCGTGCCTGCAAACACACTGACAGAATTGGAAGATGGGTGACACACCTCCAAAAACTGGGATGATGGCACTATGTTTCTTGCACATGCGTGCAAGCAAACATAAAAAGCACTTTCCATTAAATTAAATGCATGCGACTAGTCACAGCCAGCTCAAATGGAGCTACATCAACTTTACAAGAACAAAAGTAAGATCCCAAGGCAGAAACAGTGTACAAATCAGGGACACATATGTAGAATGCCTTTAAGAAATATATCCAGACACTTCAAGTTGCGCCATTGTTCGTCTAATAGGTACGTCAAAAGCCAAAATGGCAGCCAAATCAAGTTTATTAGCAGGAAAACTCCATTGAGCACACTCATTTACAAGGAGGTCCTGTTAGGACAACGTTATGCAACGGTGTACAATACCCAATACTGACATACAATACAAATGCACCTTAATTCGTGAGTACTGGAGACCAGAGTCAGATAGAGACCGAAGATAGTCCAGTACAGTATTCACAGGACCCATACATAAGTCAGTAGAATGGAAAGCACACCATATGGAGAAATGCTTCCACTTCAAAGAATAAATACGTCTGGTAGCTGAGCTTCGGGCTGTCATGGCTGTGCCTCCTTACTAGATTTTCCACAAGGGTAGTGTTTCCTTACAGACCAATCCTAGGCTTTTGCCATAGGTAGAGTCTGATTTCATTCTGAGTCAGACTATTCACCTTCACCTTGGGATCTGGTAGTCTAGCCATTAAATAAAACATCAGCAACCTTGGGGGGGGACCCCAAAATGAGCAATGGCTACTTCTTAAGCTATGCATGCAGATGCAGAGATTACAGGTTTGGATAGACCAAACACCCTCAGTCCTGGGACAACACACAGTGACACAGAGGAAGCTGTATAGGAGGTTCTGCTATCAAATACTGCAGAAGTGGAACCAGTTCTGGGGGAACCAGAAGGGTGCCACTGAAATTAGAGTGGCATGTTCCACCTGCAGCTTGAGTAGTACCCACTGTATGAGAAATATCAGAGAAAAGGCATAAAGGAACTTCCCTTTCCAAGCGAGGGACACTGCTTCTTGACAGAAAAGTCCATGCCCTGGAGCAAGTGAACAAAAACCCGGTTTTGTGTTATGTGGAGATGCAAAAAGATCCAATTCTGGACGACCTGTTAAGAGGTCATTTACTATGGATGTCAGCAGTTCCCACTCATGAGTCAGGGACTGAGACCTGATGAGCTCATTTGGTAAAACAGTTTGGATACCTTACAGAAACCTGGCTGACAAGTGAAGGCTGTGAGACATGGCCCAGTGCCACACTCTCATTGCCTTTAGTGAGTGCCCCATTGCTTGTTTACGTAGTGCATGACACTGACATTGTCTATGTGAATTAGCAAGGCACTGGGGATGAAAAGGGCTTGAAATGCCTGTAGGCCAAGTGGAACAGCCTGCATCTCCAAAATATTTATGTGCAGAGAGGGGACAGGACAAGAACCATTTGTTTCAATTAATCCACCAGCTGGTCCCATTGAACCCAACAAGTCTGCTATGGAATATGTATATGGAGGGATTGTTGCAATGACTACGGCCATCAGACCCAGCATAAATAGCATTGTTCTGGCTGATACAGTACATAATGGCTGCTGTGTATCAAATGAGCCTGGGCAATGAGGGCCTCCTTCCTGTCTATGGGCAGGAAGGCACTGCCACCACTGTGTCCAGTACCACTCCAATGTACTGGAGGCACGTGTCATCGAGGCACAGGTCAGGAAGCATAGGAAAACCAAGAGCAGTTTCAAAATTCACAAATAGTGTTTTATTTTTCTTAATAACAGCAAAATAAACAAGCATTTGTCAATGCCGAATGTTTGTTTTCAGATATTAGCATTGGACGTGCAGGAGTTAGACAAGTGCAGAATAGGAGTGGCAGTGAAGTATCGAACTCACGCCAATCCCACCTCCAACCTGCAGAGATGGACAGGCATTGGGGTGTGCCTGTGGGTCGTTGCCCATAATGCTCATGGCATTTCACCTCACCCTGTCCTGTAGACACCAAGTGTTGGGGTGTTCCTTGGGGTGTTTGGCTTACAGTCACCCCATTTCATAAGGACATACGCTGAAATGGGTGCAGTACAGGAGAATGGGGTGAAGTTTGGGGCTGAAGAGTGCAAGGCACACCTTGATGCCTGTCACTGGCTTCAGGGTGGGGTTGGGATGGCATGAGCATTACAGCCGTCAATCCACAGTTACACCTCTGATGCCTGTCAGTCTGTACAGGGAGGGACGTTATGGTTAGATACCCTAACACCCCAGGTGTGTGTTGGTATTTGCAGTACACATTTTCAACATGGCCTTTTTGAGACCCCCACTTCATGAAAGCATTTGGGACTTCATCTCATGAACAGTGGCACAGTGATTTTGTTAATGTGTCCCGAACTTCGAGTTCCCACAGCAACCATGCCATTCTGCCCCAGAAGTGTGAAAACACAGATCAGGCAGGATGTGAAGAATGACAGCTGTACCATTCATAGGGAGGTATGAAGAGATGGCAATGTTGAAAATCTGTAGTGAAAATATTAAAAATGTTCGAAGTTCTGAGCGTATGTGGAAACTGCGCAACACATGCTTGTAACGCAGTCATTTAGTGGAATTATTTCACCACATTTTCAACATAGACATTTTGTGACCTCTGCTCATGAACACTGTCACTATGATTTTCTTACTCTTTCTGAAACATTAATTTCCCACAGCAACTGCGCCATTGTGTGCCAGATGTGCAAATGCATATTTCGGGCAGGATATGAAAATGACAGCAGTACTGTTCATAAGGAGGTGTGGCAAAATGGCAACGTTGAAAATCTGGAGTGAAAATATTACAAATTTGCGATGTTACGAGGGTGCATGGAAACTGTGCAACACACGCTTGTAACAGTCATTTTATGGACTTTTGTCACCAGATTTTCAACATAGGCATTTTAGGACCTCTGCTCATGAACAGTGTCACTGTGATTTTCTTAATCTGTTCTGAACACTGATTTCCCACAAGCAATCGTGCTATTCTGCGCTGGGAGTGCAAAAACACATTTCGACCAGGATGTGAAAAATGACAGCTGTTCTGTTCATAAGGAGGTATGTAAAAATGCAAATGTTGAAAACCTGGAGTGAAAATATTACAAATTCGCTAGAAATTCTGGCGTGTGTAGAAAACTGTACAAAACACTCATAATGCAGTCATTTTTGAATTCTTTCACCAAATTTGCAAAATAGGCTTTTTGAGAGCCCACCTCATGAACAGTGACACTTTCATTTCATTAATCGGTCTGGAAAGGTGATTCCGCTCAGTGACTGCAAAATCACCTTTCGGGACTGAATAACGAGATGACAGTGACTGAATTCATGAGGTGGGGTCCCAAAAACCCCATGATGAAAATTTGGTGCCAAAATTCGAAAAAATGGTGAGATGTGCACCATGCCATTATACAGCTTACCGGAATTTCTTCAGTTCGCGGTCAGCTTTGAAGAGTGCAGACCTGTTCCCGGTCCACCGAAGATTGTCGCGCCAGGCTCCAGAGGTAAGTATGGGGTGAGGGGGTGTGTGGGGAGGTAGATAGAGTATGCAGCAGGTGGGTGCAGGTTGGAGGAGGGGGCATGGGGCTCAACAAGGGACCATTTTCTTTTTTTTTTTTTTACAGGATTTAAAATTTAAAAAGACATCACGGGACACTTTTGGCATGCTGGTGTGGGCTCCCAGCGTGCCACCTCGCCGGGTGTTTGTTGGGCAGGTGGGTACTGGAGCAGGCGGGGATTGGGCACCCCCGTCGGCCATACAGTGTGGTGGGGGTAGTGGGAGTGCATGAGCTGAGGGAGACTGGGCACCCCCTCGGCACATAACAAATGGGGGGTATATCATGCAGACAGGGATTGGGCTACCCCATCGGCAAATAAACTGGGGATGGGGACATGCTGACAGGGGGATTGGGAACCCCCAAGTCAGCTTTTATGGGGACTCTGAGGCGGGCAGCGAGAGTTGCCGCCCATCGCCATGTTATATGAAATTTTACACCAGGCAAGGGACCGCCCTGCAATGACAGGTCATCCCTCATTACAGCGGTGGATTCCTTTCAAAGTGGTGGCATGATGGCTGAACTAGGGTCAGCAGCAGCGTGCCACTGCATTGGGGAAAGCAGGCCAAGCCTCAAAAGGAACTGGGGGCATTGGCCCCTACAGTGCCCCACCTCCAAAACCCCTGTTCTCTCCTAAACTGTGACGAAATATTTCTTGAGCAAGCAAACATAAAAATTATTCAGTATAACTATTTACAAAGGCAAGTTTTATTTTTCCAGGTGCTCAATCCCAGAGGCTCTGGGCACTGTTTAAGTCAAAAGAACTATTCATAATACAGTAAAATTACAACAATGAAAGTAAATAATATAAAGAAATAAAACACATTTAAAACTGTAGTTAAATGAACTGTAGCTTAAAAGGAAAAAAGGGGCCAACCCAGGGCAAAATCTAATACAAAAAGTCTGGGAAGGCCTGACTAAACAAGTGGGTCTTTAGGTGGGTTTTGAATACCTCAGCCAAAGGGGTCTCCCATACAGATGGCAGGAGCGAATTCCACAGGACGGGGCTGGCGACACTAAATGCTCTGTCGCCGGCATTTTCAACCTCATCCTGTGAATCACAAGGATGCCCCTACCAGAGGAGCAGAGGGAATGGACCGAGGTAGCAGGAATCAAAAGGTAAGACAAGTAGCCAGGGCCCAGCCCATGTAGGGCCTCAAAGGTGAATAAGCCCACTTTAAAGAGGACCCTCCACCTGACTGGCAGCCAGTGTAGTTTGCACAGTTCTGCGGTGACACAGCAGTATTTTGACTGACCCATCAGCAGCCTGGCAGCCGTGTTCTGTAGTAGCTGCAGTCTGCAGAGGGTACCTCCTGAGACCCTGAGGTAGAGCGCATTACAGTAGTTTAGCCTTGATGTCACAAAGGCGTGTACCAGGGTGGGGAGGTCCAGGGGCGGAACTAGTGACTGTGATATTCCTCAGGTGGTAAAGGCTGGACTGGACAATGGATGACACCTGGGCCTCAAATGTCAATCCATTGTCGAAGGCCACACCAAGACTGGGTACCCCAGAGGAGGTCTTCAATGGCACAGACCCCAGGAACAAACCTGTCTCCATGCCAGAGGCCGTCCTATTGAGCCCTCTGTTCAACTCCACAACCAGTACCCTCCGTCTTATCAGGATTCAGTCACAACCAGCTGGAGGCCATCCAGACGTTAATCTCGGCGAGGCATTTATTTAGCACTTCCACCCCATTGGATGTCCCTGGTGCAAAAGAAAGATACAGCTGGGTACCATCCACATAGAAAATGAAAACCCAATCTGTGCTTCTTAATAAGCACTCCAAGGGGCAGCGTGTACATGGCAAACAACATCGGTGACAGGACCGAACCCTGAGGTACTCCACACGACAGGAGGTTAGGGGAGGAAGGGGAATTCCCATCACTAGCTGTTGCCTCCTGTTCATGAGATAGGACTCAAACCAGCAGATGACAGTGCAGGTGAGTCCAAGCAACACACAATGGTCTACCATGTCAAAAGCTGAAGAGAGATTGAGGAGCACAGGAATTGTCCCTTCCCCTCGATCTCTAGCCCTGAGGTGGTCATTAAGCACTCGAACTAATGCGGTTTCCATGCTATGTCTCTCACAAAATCCCGAATGGAAAGGTTCATATAAGTCAAAGGCCATGAGGTGCTCCTCAAGCTGAAGCACCATAACCTTCTCAACAACCTTCCCTAAGAATGGGAGGTTGGCCTGGCCCGGTGGCACTGAGGGTTGAGGTGCTGGACGCCACACCTCTCTCCACGCCGGTGACCTGGGTTCAGGAATGAGCCTGGGCAGTTGGCAGGGGAGGGAGAAGATTGAGCATCTGGAGGATAGCTCTTGTTTCTCCTGGGAGGAAGGGGGTTCCTGCTTGGTGCTTGACCGGCCTCTAGCGGAAGCATGAGGTTTGGCAAGCATAGAGCTGATGCTCGGGGAGGGAGTGACGACATCAGGCAGTGATGCCTTGATGTTGGGCATGTGCCACTACCTGCAAGAAAATGGAAAAACACTCTCCGAGCTCCGGGTAGACAGACCCCAGAGGCAGACTCCTGATTGCTCCCACCTGCCTGGTCCTGGGGTCTCCCGACGAAAGTTGATTGTCTGGGTGTTCCGCCCCACTTCGTCCCTGCCCGGGGGGGGGGATTATCCATGGCTTCATGTGGGGCAGACTGCAGGATCAGGTAGGTGGAGGATTGGGGGCAAGTTCTTTATTGGAGCTCCCAAAGAAGCGGTGCTCGGGGAGAGAGGAAGGGATAAAATACAATTTTAAAAAAAAAAAGAATGGGAGGTTGGAGATAGGATGGTAATTCGACTTGACATCAGGGTCTAAGGCTGATTTCAGAAGGGGCCCGACCAGGGCCTCCTTCAAGGCATCTGGGAAGACTCCATCAGAGAGAGAGCACCGGATAACCAAGGCAAACACCGGGCTGACAGTGTCAACACATCTCATTAAGAAACGTGTCGGCACTGGGTCCAGTTCACAATATGTGTACTTCAGTCCATGAGCGACCCCCAAGACCTCTGCTGCCTCCACCGGTTTAACCTCCCCCGAACCAGACGGAGTGCTCTCCAGATGCCCAAGGTGACAGCTGTCAGCCATATTATGGCATACTGGTGGTATTCCCAGCAGGATGGTGGACATCCTGTCCGAGAAGAACCGAGCAAACTCTTTGCATAAAACATTTGAAAAGGCTTTTTTGGCTGTAGACAGGCTGGGTTTAACAGCCTGTCCACAGTCCAAAAGAGCACAGTTGGTCAATTCTTCCCTGCAGCAAACTCCCTGGACAGGAACTCTGCCTTCTTACGGGTGATTTCCCCATGGTACTCACCATAATGGGAGTGTAGGGCCAGTCTGTCCACCTCCAACCCCGACTTCTGCCAGCAGTGCTCCAACCTCCAACCCATGATCTTCATCACCTTGAGCTCCCATCAAACCAAGGGGACCTCAAGTGAGAAGATCTGGGTCATACACAGAGTGGTGCAAGAGAGTCGAGCGCTGCTGTCAGCGCTTTATTATAGGCAAAGACAGCCTCGCCCATACCATCCATACACGCACTTCCCACACTAGATAGATTAGCTACTGCCATTAAACCCTCCAGGGTCAAATCCCTCAAAGGGCAGTAGCTTACTGTCTCTGCAGGAGGAGCGCTCTCAGGGGGCCCAAACGAGAACTCCACCGTGCAATGACTGGACCAACCGGCACAATCAGTCTTGAGGTTACTAACCTCAAGCCCCAGCGGGAAAACTAGATTCAGCATGTGGCCACCCTGGTAAGTCACAGAGGAAACTTCCTGCGACAGGCCCAGAGATTACATCATCTGGAGGAGATTATAACTTAGCCTCAAAGTTTCGTCATCGGCCCAAACATTGAAATCCTTCAGAATTAAGCATCTGGGGGACTCCAGTGTTTCGCCGATGATGAAATAGGCCATCTCCTGCAGGAATTCTCCTGCCTCCCTGGGGGGGCGATAAACTAGGAGAATCCTGCAGCCTGGGTCAGTGTACTGCCAAGTATCTGGGAGGGGGGTGGCAGCCTTTAAAACCGGGCCAGCATTATCGCCCACCTAGGTCTTAGTGATGCATGCCAGATCGACCGAAATCAAATTTTGTTAGAACTGCAGTCTTGTTCCCGATTGATCCGGCATTGCAAAGCACTGTCTTCAGGGGACTGGTGGAGAGTGCTGCCCTACTGGCTACTAGCCCACTTGGTCTGGTGGGAGCCCTGGGGACAGAAACCAGACACGTCTCGCCTCTCTCTAGGGTCCATCGACAGCCAGGGTGCCTTCTGCTCTTAATAACCTCAATCCTACCCCCATCAGCTTGGCTCAGGGCACCCTGCCATGTCCGATCACTCAGAGGCCTCTTGATCCCAACCTCTTGACAGCGATGAGCTGTAATGTTGGAAACTGGGAGGTTGGTAAAGGGCTGCAGGTCGAGAAGCTGAGATGCAACGTACACAATACTAGCCCACCCCAGACCCACCGGCCTCCCCAGATACATATTTTATCCCTGGATAGCCCCTTTATATCACTAACAAAATACCAATCACACAGGTCAGCCACACAACTAATACAAAACAAAGGCAGTACAAACAGAGGAAACTAAGTCCTTTTTCTGAGAGAATCTCTTGATTCCAAGTTTCAGTCTCTCACTCTCCTCGTCTCCCTAGCAAACCCTCCCACCCAAAGCTAGTTCTACTTTTATAGGCACAGGATTTGACTGACAACAGGAACTTCTTGTTTGGGAGCAGGAAGTGAGTGATCACAGAACCACCAAAGACCCACCATCCTAGAAGGGTAAGAGTAGCTCTCCGGCCCCCTCTAGCTGCTGGAGGTCTGCCTCTTCGCAAGTAAGGGGTCTACTGAGAAATATAAGATATTCTTGTCTCAGAACAGGACAATCAGGAGCTTAAAGAGCACGCAGGCAGAAAGTAAGGAGAGAGAGAGAAAAAAAAACAGAGGAAAGAGTAAGGATTGCAAATAGTTAAGGGGCCAAAAATAAGACATGACTGGAGTGGTGCAGTGCAGTGGCTGTGGAGCCGCAGTCTTCTGGGAGACGTTCTGGAGGATGCGGTATTGTCCCATCTGCAGGCACCTCTTTGGGCTGAGGGAGGAGGTTGCTCATCTCCAGGCTGAGTTGGCCAGGATCTGAGGGACCTCCTCCTCCACCCAGGGACAATCAGTGCCACTGCCGTTGCCTCAGAGGTTGCCAAGAAAGAGGAGCGGTTGGACCACAGTGGGCTCAGGGAGGGTCAGGGTGGTGGAACAGAGGTGCATCCCTCCAGTTGTACCTCTCCACAATTCCTATGCCATTCTGGCAAAGTGTGGTTCCTCTATGGAGGCACCCAAAGTGGAGACCAAGGAGGATGCTGGGAACCTCCACAAAGGAGACCCACAGGAGGGTGTCAGGGGACCCCACAGGGGAAGGAAACAACTCCTGGTGGGGGACTCCATTGTTAGGAAGGTAGAACTGGGGAGGAAGGGAGAGGAGGTAGGGTGCCTGCCTGGTGCCATGGCTTGGAGGACAGGGAGCGAATCTCAGGGTTGCTGAGCAGCTGCACAGGGAGGGAACTGGATGTCATTGTCCACCTAGGGACAAATGACCTGGCTAAGAAAGGGATTACAGAAGTGCAGGAAGAGTTTGTGGAATTGGGGAGGGGTCTTAGTCAAGTAGCACGCACGGTAACCTTCTCGGAGGTGCTGCCCATCTATGGCATAGGAGAGGCTAGGGTGTTCCGCACCATGGGATTCAATCAGTGGTTGAAAAACTGGTGTGGAGCTCAGGGATTTGGCTTCATTGGGGACTGGGAGTCCACCTGGAGTGATGCAAGCCTATGCTGGCATGATGGGCTGCATCTGTCTGGGAGGGAACCAGGATCCTAGGTGATAGGTTTAAATGCTTCATTGGCAAGCATTTAAACTAGCCAAGGGGGGAGGCACTGGAAAGGAGCAGGGAAATCCTAGCCCCCCCCCCAAAAAAATCATGGTAGTAGGTGCGGCAAACACCAACATAGAGGTGTCGATAGGGAGAAGGGCTGGGGTAAATGGAGAAAGTGACAAAGGCAAGAAGGACAGGGATGGGGCAAAAGGGAGTAAGGCCATCAGGAAATAGAAACATAGAAACATAGAAGTTGACGGCAGATAAGGACCGCAAGGCCCATCCAGTCTGCCCATTTCTTTTTCTACCTTATAAATGTGCCATCGGCCTTTGCTCTGTCAGTGACCTATCTATTCATAGTCATTTTTATTGCTCCCTTATGCCTATCCCATGTCTGTTTGAAGCCCTGCACTGTATTCATAGTACCACTTCTGTGGCTATTCCATGCATCTACCACCCTTTCTGTGAAAAAGAATTTCCTCACATTCCCCTTAGTCGGCCTCCTCTAATCTCATGCTGTGTCCTCTTGTCCTGCTATTTTTCTTATATTTAAACATGTTAGACTCTTTCACCTTGTTTATGCCCTTAAGGTGTTTAAATGTCTCGATCATATCACCTCTCTCCTCCTTTGCTCAAGGGTATACATATTGAGCTCCGTTAATCTGTCCTCATATGTCTTCTGATGCAGTCCCTGCACATTTTGGTTGCCCTTCTCTGGACTGCCTCAATTTGATTTAATGTCCTTGTGGAGGTGTGGCCTCCAATACTGCCTGTAGTACTCCAGATGGGGCCTAACCAATGTCTTGTACAGAGGGATTATTACCTCCTCTTACGACTTGTGATACCCTTACTAATACACCCTAACCCCCCCCCTAGCCTTACCTACTGCTTTAGAGGTCTGCTTGGATGATTTTAGGTCATCAGTGATGATGATGCCCAAGTCTCTTTCTTCCTTTGTGACTGCTAGCAACTCCTCCCAGCCTATAAGTGGCTTTCAGGGTTTTCTTCCTATGTGCATGATTTTGCACTTCTTGCATTAAATCCCAGTTGCCACTCTTCTGACCATTTTGCTAGTTTATCCAGATCTCTTCTCATTCTGCCCACCCCATCTGGATCATCTACTCTGTTGCAGATCTTGGTGTCATCTGCAAACAGACAAGCCTTACCCTCTAGTCCATCTGTGAGGTCACTAATGAAGATGTTGAATAGGACTGGCCCCAGGACTGATCCCTAGGTACCCACTTGTGACTTGCATCTCTTCTGACTGTATACCATTTACCACCACTCTGTTTTCTGCCCGTCAACCAGTTTGCCACCCAGTTGACCAACTTCAGCCACCCAGCCTACTAGCTTATTTATCAATCTTCTATGTGGAACAGTGTCAAAAGCTTTGCTGAAGTCAAGGTAGGACATCAACTGCCCCCTTTGGTCCACCACTCTGGTTACCCAGTCAAAGAAATCTATGAGATTAGTTTGACAGGACCTTCCTTTGTAAACCCATGCTGTCTTGGATCCTGTGCCCTTATGGATTCCAGGTGTTGCACTATCCTTTCCTTAAGGAGTGCCTCCATAATCTTGCCCACTACTGAGGTAAGACTGACTGGTCTGTAGTTCCCCGCCTCCTCCCTGCTACCACTCTGTGGAGCGGGATCACATGAGCCCTTCTCCAGTCTTCTGGGACCTCTCCGTGCTCAGAGACTCACTAAACAACTGCTAATGGCTCTGCTAGTTCCTCCTTTAGCTCCTTAAGTACCCTGGGATGTATGCCATCAGGTCCCATTGCCTTATCCACCCTGAGCTTAGCAAGCTCTTGTAGGACCCTTTCTTTTGTGAAGGGAGTAGTCCACCTCCTCCCTCCTGTGTCCATGATGCTGAGCTGTGGGCCCTGCCCTACCTTCTCTTCAGTAAATACTGAGCAAAAGTATCTATTTAGGATAGATGCCTTTACAGGGTCCTCCTCCTCACATGCTCCCTTTCTCCATTAAGCTTAGCAATACCTCTCTGGACTTTCTCCTTTCACTAATGTATCTATAGAAAGTCTTGTCACCTTCTTTACTGTTCGTGCTAGTGTTTCCTCAGTTTGGGACTTTGCCTGCCTTACTGCCTTACCTGCTTCCCTTAGGCAGTTTGGTATGCCTCCCTATCTTCATCCCGCTGTGTTCCCTTATATTTCCTGAAGGCCAGCCTTTTGGCTCTGACCTTTTCTGCTACTGTATTTGAGAACCAAAGTGGTTCTCCTTCTTTGCACTTCCTTTTCTGTCTAACACAATGGGATGTTGCTTCAAGTATTGTATCCTTAATGCTTGCCCACTTTGCCTGTACCTCCTCACCTGTGTTTCTTTTTGCCAGGGCTAGCTTAACTCTGTTGGCCATCTTATCAAAGTCAGCTCCTCTGAAGTTCCATATTTTTGCCTTGGAATGGGATGATTTAGATGTAGTAGCCAAATTGAACCATACCATGTGATGGTCACTGGCCCCCAGGTGACCTTCTACCTGGAGATCTGTGATCCCTTCTTTGTTAGTCAGTACTAGATCTAGGATAGCCCTGTCTCTTGTGGGTTGCTGTACCAGTTGTTTGAGGCCCTCCCTGCAGGAATCCACTATGAGTCTAGTTCTGGCAGATGTTCCTGCTGGTATTGACCAGTCTGTATCTGGCATGTTGAAGTCTCCCATTATCAGAACCTCCCTTTAGCTGTCATGTTTTGTATATCTTCTAACAGTAATGTGTCTATGTCCTCCCTCTGGTCTGGTGCCTGTAGACAACCCCAGTTCTTATGGCTGTCCCATTTCCTGTTTCCAGGGTGACCCACAGTTCTTCTGGCTCCTTATGTGTATTCTGAATTTCTGTAGCTTTGATATTTTCATTAACATACAGGGCCACTCCTCCCCCTTTTGCACCTCGGTCTCTTCTGAACAATACATAGCCAGGTACTGAAGTCTCCCAAGTGTGGTTACTGGTAAACCACGTCTCACTAATTGCTACTATGTCCAGTTTAGCCTCTGACATTATTGCCTGCAGGTCTGGGATCTTATTTCCCAGGCTGTGAGCATTTGTGTACATGATTTTCCATTGGCCAGATTTTGGTGTGTTAGTTGTTGGGTGAAGTTTGGCATTACCCCTGTGCATCGTAGGGTAATGAGTACCAATGCCGTAGTCTGGGCAATAAGCTCCCTGAGCTGGTGGCCTTGATGGAAGAGGGATGCCTGGATATTGTAGCAGTCACAGAAACATGGTACACAGAGAACCATGACTGGGATGTTAACATACCAGGGTACATAACCTGCAGGGGAGAAGAGTGGGAGGAGTAGCTCTCTATGTAAAGGAAGGGATAAAAGCAACTGAACAGAAGAGTAAACAGGGAGGAGAGGAGGCATTGTGGGTCAACTTGGAGACTGGAAAGGGCACCACAATCCGCACAGGGGTTATGTACAGACCCCCATGTCAGGGGGAGGGAAAGGACAAGGATATGATAGAAGACATTCTTAGAATGGCAGAGAAAGGGGAGATACTGTTGATGGGAGACCTGAATATGCCAGATGTTAACTGGAGCACATTTGCTGCAGCCACATTCAAGAGCAGGACCATTCTTGATGCCCTACAGGTGGCAGGCCTCAGACAGCTAGTTTCGGAACCCACTCATGAGGGAGCAATCTTAGACCTTGTACTCTCAAACAGGGGCAGTGAGAGGATCTCAGATCTAGAAGTGGGTTGCCATCTGGGAACAAGTGACCATCAAACAGTGTGGTTCACGTTAAACTCAGCTACAGAGTCAAGCCATACAAAAGTGAGGGTACTGGACTTTAGGAGGGCTGACTTTGGCAAGATGGGAGAGTGCCTCAGAAAAGCACTAGTAAACAGGCTAGAAGGAGGTGTGGAGCAACAATGGGGAATCATCAAAACTGCCATCACAGAGGCAACAAGCCTTTGTGTGAAGCAAATAAACAAATCAAAATGAAAGAAAAAGCCTCTATGGTTCTCAAAAGAGGTGGCTGTGAAAGTCAGGAAGAAAAAGATAGCATTCCGGAAGTATAAGGAAACACAGAAGGAGCAGGACAGAGAGCTGTACCAGTTAAGGCGAAGGAAGGAGGGAGGAAGTCAGAATAGCAAAGGCCCAAACTGAGGAAAAGATAGCCAACTCAGTTAAGAAGGGATAAAACCTTTTATAGGTACATCAGCGAGGAAAGACAAAGGGAGGGATAGTGAGGCTGAATAGAATGAACGTGGTGGGCAGAAAGGGGACAGTGAAAAGCAGGGATACTGAATGAATAGTTCTGCTCAATATTCACAAAAGAGGAGGGGAAGTGCCTAATCCAATAAACAGAAGCACTCTTGATAGGAGTCGATCCCAGTCCTTTCACAGAAGAAAGGGTTCTGCAAGAACCCTAAAACTGAAGGTGGACAAAGCAATGGGTCCTGATGGAATTCACCCAGAATTCTAAAAGAATTAAGGGAGGAACTAGTGAAACCACTGGCTACTCTTTTTAATAAATCATGGGAGGATGGTGTGGTACCCGAGGACTGGAGGAAGGAGGATGTGATTCCCCTTCACAAAAGTGGGACCAAGACAGAGGCAGGAAACTACAGACCTGTCAGTCTGAACTCTGTGGTAGGGAAAGTGATGGAGTCACTTCTGAAGGAAAGAACAGTTGAGTACCTAGAGGCCAGTGGGGCACAGGACCCAAGGCAGCATGGGTTCACAGCGGGAAGGTCATGTCAGATGAATCTAATAGATTTCTTTGACTGGGTGACCAAAGTAGTAGACCAGGGAGGGGCTGTGGACATGGCCTACCTAGACTTTAGCAAGGCATTTGACACAGTCCCACACAAAAGATTAATAGTCACATTAACCAGCCTGGGAGTGGGTCCCAGGGTGGTAGCCTGGGTAAAACATTAGCTGCACAACAGGGCACAGAAGGTAACTGTAAATGGAGTCCACTCTGAAGAAAGAGGGGTTACTAGTGGGGTACCGCAGGGTTCAGTATTGGGTCCAGTCCTTTTTAATGTCTTCATCAGTGACATTGCAGAGGGACTGAAAGGAAAAGTATGCCTTTTTGCAGATGACACAAAGATCTGCAACAGGGTTGATACACAAGGAGGCATGGAAAGGATGAAAAGGGACTTGGCAAGGTTGGAGGAATGGTCAGAAGTATGGCAGCTAGGATTCAATGCAAAGAAGTGCAAAATAATGCACCTGGGAAACAAGAACCCAGGGGAAGAATACACACTGGGTGGGGAGATAGTAACAACAACAAAAGGAAAGGGACCTGGGGTAATCATATCAGATGACCTTAAGGTTAGTAAGCAATGAGAAGGCAGTAGGGAGGGCTGGGGTATACTGGGATGTATAGGGAGAGGCATCAGCAGCAGAAAACAGGAAGTTGTTATCCCTCTGTACAGACAGTTGGTGAGACCCCATCTGGAGTATCAGTCCAGTTCTGGAGACCCCATCTCCGCAAGGACATAGACAGGATAGGGGCAGTCCAGAGGAGGGCAACTAAATGGTGCAGTGTCTGCAAGAGAAGCCGTATGAGGAGAGACTAAAGGAGCTTGATATGTATACCCTTGAGGAAAGAAGGAGGGGGGACATGATAGAAACTTTTAAGTACCTCAGTGGAATCAACAAAGTCCAAGAGGGTAGCATCTTTCAGAAAAAGAGACGTGCAAGAACAAGGGGACACAATTTAAAGACAGAAGGGGGGCAGTTCAGGGGCAATGTGAGAAAGTATTATTTCACAGAGAGGGTAGTGGATGCATGGAACAGCCTTCCTGAGGAGGCTGTGGGGTCTAAAACTGTGGGAGAATTCAAGAATGCATGGGACAGACATAAGGCAATTCTTGTGGGGGGTAGGAAGAAATAGGCTGGGTTAACTAGGATCTGTGGCCTATCCTGTAGGTAGGGAAATGAGCAGACTTGATGGGCCAAGCGGTCCTTATCTGCCATCAAAGTCTATGTTTCTAAGAGCATTGCCTCATTGACATCCTGCTTCTTACAGAATGTTCTTGCAAGTTTACAGAATGTTCGTGTCAGTTTCGTTCCTTGCAGGTGCAACAAATCCATACTTGGTGTCCCAGAACTGACCGCTTGTTAACAGCTCAGGAAAGGACTTAAAAACTGCATCTCAGGTTAAAAACTATGAGTTCAAAATAGCTTTCTGCAATCATTTCAACAGTATAACTATATACCATTTTAAACAAAGGGATCCCAGTATCAGTGACATTTCCACATAAAGATTCACATATATTTTTATACCTGCAGATAAGCAAGGAGTAAGAAAACACAGAAATAGCAAGGGAAGGCAGAGAGATAGCGAGATGATTTATCTTTATTGCTTGTAACCTGCTACTACTATTTGACTTGTATAATATCTCAAATCATTTGTTCTGTGCCATTGTTTGTGGCCCAGGTTACATAGAAACATAGAATTTGACTGCAGATAAGGACCGCTTGGCCCACCCAGTCTGCCCATTTCCCTACCTGATGGATAAGCTGCAGATCCTAGTTAACCAGCAGCCTACTTCTTCCTACCCCAACCCCCTAGAATTGCCTTATGACTGTCCCATGCATGCTTGAATTCCACCACTGTTTTTGACTCCACAACCTCCTCTGGAAGGCTGTTCCATGCATCCACAACTCTCTGTGAAAAATACTTCCTTAAATTACCTCTGAGCCGCCTCTTCTATCTTCAAATTGTGCCCCTTGTTCTTGCACACCCTTTTTGAAAGATGCTACCCTCTTGGACTTTGTTGATTCCCTTGAGGTACTTGAAAGTTTCTATCATGTCTCCCTCTCCTCCTTTCTCGAGGCTATACATATTAAGCTCCTTAAGTCTTCACTTCATATGTCTTCCGTGCAGACCCTGCACCATTTTAGTTGCCCTCCTCTGGACAGCTTCCATCCTGTCTATGTCTTTCGGAGATTGGGTCTCCAGAACTGCACGCAGTACTCCAGATGTGGTCTCACCAGCTGTCTGTACAGAGGATAACTTCTTGTTTTCTGCTGGTGATGCCTCCTGTGCATCCCAGTATCTCCCCAGCCCTCCTTGCTGCCTCTCACATTGCTTGCCCACCTTTAGGTCATCTGATATGACTACCCCAGGTCCCTTTCCATTTTGTTGTTGTTAGTATCGCACTTCATTGTGTACTCTTCCCTGGGTTTTTGTTTCCCAGGTGCATTACCTTGCACTTCTTAGCATTGAATCTAAGCTGCCATACATTTGACCATTCCTCTAACCTTGCCAAGTCCTTCTCATCCTTTCCACCCCACCTTGTGCATCAACTCTGTTGCAGATCTTTGTGTCAACTGCAAAGAGACATACTTTTCCTTCAGTCCCTCTGCAATGTCGCTACAAAGACATTGAAGAGGACCAGTCCTAATACTGAACCCTGTGGTACCCTACTGCTAACCCCCTTTTTCAGAGTGGACTCATTTACTATTACTCTCTGTGTCCTATTCTCCAGCCAATCTTTTACCCAGGCTGTCATCTTGGGACCCACTCCCAGGCTGGCTAACTTGTATATTAATCTTTGTGTGGGACTGTGTCAAATGCCTTGCTAAAGTCTAGGTAGACCATGTCCACAGCCCCTCCCTGATCTACTACTTTGGTCACCCAGTCAAAGAAATCTATCAGATTTGTCTGGCATGACCTTCCGCTGTGAATCCATGCTGCCTTGGGTCCTGTGCCCCTCTGGCCTCTAGATACAACAATTCTTTCCTTCAGAAGTGATTCCATCATTTTCCTACCACTGAGGTTAAACTAACAGGTCTGTAGTTTCCTGCTTCTGCCTTGCTCCCACTTTTGTGAAGGGAATCACATCTGCCCTCCTCCAGTCCTCAGGTACCACCCCATCCTCCCATGATTTGTTAAAGAGGGTAGTCAGTGGTGTCACTAGTTCTATCCTTAGTTCTTTTAGAATTCTGGGATGAATCCCATCAGGCCCCATTGCTTTGTCCACCTTCAGTTTTAAGAGCTCTTTCAGAACTCTTTCTTCTGTAAATGGGCTGGTATCAACTTCTGTATCCAGAGTGTTTCTACTGTTTGTTTTAGGTACCTCCCCCTCTTCCTTTGTAAATACTGAGCAAAAATATTTGTTTAGTATCTCTGCCTTTTCACAGTCACCCTCTGCCCACCCTCCCTCCCTTTATTAAGCCTCACTATCCCTCCCTTGGTCTTCCTTTGCTCCCTGATGTACCTATGAAAGGTTTTATCCCCCTTCTTAACTGAGTTGGCTATCTTTTCTTCGGTTTGGGCCTTTGCTGTTCTGACTGCCTTTCCAGCTTCCTTTTGCTTTAACTGATACAGTTCTCTGTCCTGTTCCTTCTGTGATTCCTTGTACTTCCTGAATGCTTTCTTTTTCTCTTGAACCTTCACTGCCACTTCCTTTGAGAACCATAGTGGTTTCTTACCTCGCTTCATTTTGTTTATTTGCTTTACACAAAGGCTTGTTACCTCTGTGATGGCAATTTTATTATTCCCCATTGTTCTTCCACCCTCCTTCCTGCCCATTTGCTAGTGCATTCCTTAGGCACTCACCCATTTTGGCAAAGTCAGCCCTCCTAAAATCCAGCACCTTTGTCTTTGTATGGCTTGACTCTATTGCTGTGTTTATTGTGAACCATACTGTTCGATGGTCACTAGTTCCCAGATGGCTACCCACTTCTACATCTGTGGTCCTCTCCATCTCTGTTTGAGAGAACCAGGTCTAAGATTGCTCCCTCTCGAGTGGGTGAAAATGGTCCTTGGATCAGTGCACTTACCCGGTAAACAAAGAAATAAATAAAACAAATTTAAAAATTGCAAACCATCAGAGTGTTAAGATCCTAGGTCTCACAAGAAAATTTGGATGTGCAATTACACAGAAAAGGAGAGGATAGAACAGACCCTTGAGTTTAAACTCTTTCTGCATAACAAATGGGGTAGGGTCTTAACCCTGTCACAGCACGGACAAGGAACAAGTACTGATTTTGATTAATTTACCATAACAACCAGTTCCTCGAACGACTGTCTCATTCAGGACAGTGTGTACAAGAACGCTTCTCTGGACAGGGTCCTTAGGAACCTTTCATCCAAGATAAGGGAAGAAATACAGCCCTTCCCTCTGGAGGGCAGCAGCCACTACTGCTAAGTGTGACCAACCCTACCCGCAAGGTGTGCTGACTAAGCCTGGAGATGGTACCGGGCAAAGTCTGTTATATCTTTGGGTGACTGACAGCTGGGTTTGTGGTCAGAAATGGGTGTGGAATGTGGCGTGGTACCTTCATCTATGGGGATCTTATGACCGAGCACTGCCAGGGTGTTTCCGACAGGTAATAAATACAACCCCCACACTCTGTTACAGGGTACACAATAACACAGTCCCCTTATCACTCATCTAAGCATGCAAATGTAACCCGTGCACCATGTACTAGCAGGCTGCTACCCCTGCCTGATGACCACAAAATAGGTTGAGGGGCCTGGGCTTTGTTCTGATAATGACGGCCCTTGACGGGGTTCTCTCCCACATAGAAGTAATATGCAGCACCTCCACCTAGAGTAATTGTAGTGGGACAGATATTTGTAGGGTACAACCCCCGGGATGCGGTATTTACCCACCTCCCTATCCAGTCACTCCCCACACAGAATAGCATAAACCAACTTAACAACTAAATACCATGCAATTAATTGCTATCGCTTATCATATGCTCACAGTTTTATGCAATAACAGATTTACTATTAGGTAAAGGGGAGTGGGAAATGCAAAAGCAGAACAGTTGCAAAATGATTTGATAAACAGTAAACATAACCATACAGTACCTGCCCCCACAGCAATGCCCATGCAATTTCCTCCTTACTGGTACCAGTGTCCCTTAACTTAATCTGGATACCCAGACTGAGACAAGGTGCAGGCCTGTAGAATGTTGCCACAGGCTGTCCAGCGTTGGTGCACTTAACTTTAACCAATAACTCAATTTAGTAGCTTCCCCAGCTCAAGGCAGACCCTGGGTATACTCACAGTTCCAGCGTCCCTTCCCATTGGGATCAGCAAATACAGTTGTCTGTGTAGAGCTGGGGCTGTGGATGGCAGATGGCAAGGTTGGCAATGATGTCTGGCAGCTTGTCCCCTTAACATAGAAACATAGAAGCTGATGGCAGAAAATGACCTTCTGGCCCACCCAGTCTGCCCTAAAGTCCCTACCTACTGTTGTACTGTAGCCCCTAATTGCTCTCCAGCCTTACCCACCAGTCCTTTAATAATGTCCCTGTGTGTCTGTGCTATGCATGTTTGAAACCTGTTACTGATTTGTGTACCCACCACCTCTGCTGGGAGGCTGTTCCAAGCACCCACTACCCTTTTGGTGAAGAAGTATTTCGTCACATCCCCTCTAAGTCTCCCCCCTTCCAGCTTCATAGCATGCCCCCTTGTCCTTGAGCATCTCTTTCTGTGCAATATGCCACCCTCCTGGACCTTATTGATATCCTTGAGGTATTTGAATGTCTATCATGTGTCTCCTTTCCTCCAGTGTGTACATATTTAACTCCCAGAGTCTTTCATTGTAGGGCTTCTGATGCAGACCATGCACCATTTGGTTGCCCTTCTCTGTACTGCATCCACCCGATCTATGTCCTTCCTGAGATAGGGCCTTTGTAACTGGACACAGTACTCCAGGTGTGGCCTCACCATTGATCTATAAAGGTTGTAACACTACCTCCCTTTTACTGCTTGTGATACCCCTTCACTATGCATCCCAGCATCCTACTAGCCTTTCCCACTGCCTTATAACACTGCTTTGCTACCTTCTGGTTCTCAGATATGACTCCCAGATCCCTTTCTTGTGTGGGTGCTGATACTCTCTCCCCCCCACCCCAAATTCCCTTCAGGTGGTTGCAGGCTCTTGCAGCTTGTCACCTTCAGGGTGTCCTCCAGCAGATGCTGGATTAGGTCAGATACAGGGACCAGGGCCTCACACTCATCCCACATGCCAAGACAACAGACTTCCAGGGACAAAGGTTCAGTACTGCCTGACGTTGGCAACACAGGGCTGACTACCCGGACCAACCTCAGTGCTTGCAGTCTCTTCTGGAACAGGAATTCAGTTCTCTCTCTGCTGCGAACACAGTTTGGTGGACTGTAATCTTTAAAGGGTACCTAAACAAGCAGTTTTTTAAAACTGCAAACTCCAAAATCTGGCTTCATATGGAGGTAAAGTAAAGGCTGCTGTTTACATGTATGCTAAAACTGCATTTATGTAAATAACATAAATGCAGTTTCATAGCTTTGGAAAAATGTAAACAGCCTTTCACATTCAAAAAACAGCATTGGCTTCTCACTAAGATGTCTGCCAAGTGTGTTGAGTCATGATGACATCATTTGAGCTAGAGACAGAGATCAACATATCTTTCTATAGTGCTAACTAGTTTCTTTTTCCCCTCTTTATTTTGAATTGTTGTACCAGAATGATCAATACCATGTATTACCTCATGGATTATTTTGATCAGTACACGTTAGGCTATGATTTTGTTTACTTTAACTTGCAGAAAATGTCTTGCAATCCAGCTGATTTTTTCTTTGGCAGACTGCATTACAGTACAACACTTCAAATACCTGATGATCTAGAGGTTATATGATGCACTGAATTTGTTTTTTGTTAACCAGGAGAGAGACACTAAGCTGACAGCTTCTTTACAGGTGTGGCCTAGGAGCACAAGGAAGTTTAGTGATTTGCTCAGGGTCACACAGCAAAGTACCAGTCTTGTTCAGTTCCAAAGCTCATGCTCTCTTGTTAATCCACAAATAAGGCTTTCTTTTTCCATGTGAACCCCCTGCACCTAGCCTGCCTTCTGTTGAACACCCCACCATCCATACCCTGTCCTTAGTACTGCCTAATGCATATGAGCTTGTGGTCTCATGAAGAGAATTATCACACCTCAGATTGTAATCGTGTACCTCAGAGAGTTGTGCACACCTATACTGATATGCATCATAAGCTGGCACTGTTAAAAAATGCCTCCCAAATCACTCTCCAGTTCACATTCTCAATGTCTGACTTCTGCTCCCACAGTAAATATTAAGTGGATCACCACCCTTCTGCACAGTGATGGTAGTATGTACAGTTCCCTACTGTATTTTTTTCTCACCTTCCCAGCAATTCTTCTACGGTACTTTTCTGTGCTCTACTCCACAATGCGAGTTGGCTGGCTACCACCTTTCCAAATCTTGAATGAGCTATACACAATTCCCTCAATACTGTCCTAACAAATGTCAACATCCCCCCAAACCCCATAATCTCCTACACTGAATTCAAGTAACAGTTTAGGTGTAGCCCTGCCACTCTGAGTATTAGTCATTGTTGGCTACTCTCATCCACAGTCAGGTAGTGAGCACAATGCTGGCAGCCCCATTTCAGATCTACATGATGATCTGCTCAAATCCTCCTTCATACAATATTCAACTAAACTGAATATGGCTGTACCCTGCTGGAATGGCCTCTTCAGTTCCTCTCTGGCATTCATTCTTCTCTCCTGCTCCCCACACCAAAAACTGGTGAGTTCACTACCCTTCCGCATCATGAATGTGGTTAGTACAGTCTTCCGTGTTATAGTTACATATTAATAATAAACATGATCTTCTGGTAATCCAGGCTGATAGCAGCATGGCACAAGTGGATAAATAGGGTTTTCTACTCATAAGATCTAAGCCACCTATGATTAGGCACTATTATATGACGTGCATAATGATGTGCACACCTGTCATTTAACAGTGCCTAATCAAAGGTGGCCTAGATCTTTTAAGGATAGGAAAGCCCATCATTCCCCTTGTTCCCTGCTGATATGAGCCTGACTTACTGGAAAGATATTTTTATATTTGATATGTCAAAATAAAATGGGAACTGTACTACTTGCATTCATTATACAGAAGGGTGATGAGCTCACCAGTTTTTGGTGTGAGGAGGAATAGTGAAGACTGAATACCAGAGGGGGACTGAAAAGGCCACTCTTGCGAGGTACTGCTATATTCAGGAAAGGGGAAGACAGGAGGAGAGAAATATGAACAGATTATTGTGAGAAATAAGATGTGGGGTTGCAAGCACCTTGATCACTACCTGACCCCATTGTCCTGGCCAACATTCCCCTTCCTATAAAACCAGTGCATGCAATTGTCCAAGGCTGTGTGTGGATATTAATGTATGGAACAGCTGCCACTACACATTCAGTCACTTCACTATCAGTCTAGTATTGCTTGTAAAGCACTTTGAGATACAGTGTGTATGAAAACCGCTATATAAATGCTGATTCTTATTATTATTATTTCCCATGGGAAAAGAGGACAAGACAAGCATATATTTGAGTTTTGAGAAAGTATGAACTCTAACATTGGACTGCACAAAAACTTTGCTTCAAAAAGTGGTGTCTCTAGAGGGTGGTGAAGGGGTGGCTGCAACCCTCCATAGTAACGCGTGGTTGCTTGCAGCTGCTGTTGCATTTCACTTTGTTGAAGAAGTCTGATTTATTGATTGTACAAATGTTTACATTCAAACTATTGATTACATTTGTAGGTTCTGTCAAAAACGTACTAGAAAAGAACAGCAGCAGAACATATAATGGTTTAATAAAAATGTTAAAAAGTGCATATTAAGCATGCACACCACCCCAGCATCCCCATTGTAGCATTCTGGATCCACTATAACCACTAGACCACAGAGTTATTCAAGATTTATACTGCACTGTGGTTTGCCACAGAGAAAGTCGGTTGGATTAAAACACATTTTCAGCATGTTAAAGTAAACAAAATGAACAGAACCATAGCCTAACATGTGCATTATACAAAATAATGCACATGGTTTTGACCATTTGGGTGGAACACTTCTAAAGGGAAAAAAAGAACTAGTTAGCACTACAGAGAGCCATATATCTCTCTGACTTTGGCTCAAATGATGTCATCGCATCACATTTGGCAGCCATTTTAGGAAGCAGGTAAGACAGTTTTTTCTAAATTGGGAGGCTGATTTTACAATTTTCAAATGCTCTGGAACCACATTTAGGTAAATTATGTAAATGTAGTTTTAGCATTAATGAATACAGCAGCCTTTCCTTTAGTCACCTACGGAGTCAGATTTTTGAATAGTTTGTTGTCAAAATGTTGTTTAGGTATCCTTTAATACTCTAGTTCTCCTGGTGGCGGAATTCCAGCGGGCGTCTCCTAGTGTGAATAGTTGTGATCAGGTACTGGAAACTCACTTTAGGCTCCGGAACCACAGTTCTGGCCCCCATAGTGGCAAGGGACTATTCTGCAGAGTGCCAAATTGCTTTCTTCAGTAGTCCTGGGATTCTGGTCTCACAGATGGCAAGAGACTTCAGAAATCTCATGGTAAAGGCCACCAGAAGCCGTGGCCAGACTTCACTCTAATTTCTCTCTCAACTCACAGCTCCCCTCTTCTCTCAGAGCTACAGCTGCTGACTGCCCATGAGCAGCCCCCCCCCAACTCCTTCATGGGAAAACCGCCACTCACCATTGGTCAAAACTTCTGTCCTCCTCAGAAATTAGGCTTTCCTGGTTACTGATTGGATAGCAATAAAGGCACCAAGAACATTCATACCCTCTTCTCAGGAGCCATAGCTGTAAGTCTTCATACTCCTCGTTCACTGATTGGATGAAAGAGGGTCAGAGGTTGCAAAGATGGTGTCCATGTAAACTGTCTGTAGCAAACTAACTGCAATCTCATTGCAGGCAAAAGAAACTGTTTCAACACACAAAAGTCTTTGGGTTTAATGCCTGCAGGTGTGAACTGTTATCTGATTGTAGAATGGGCGGTGGTAAAGTCATGGTTCATCTGTCGCTAGTGTCGCAACACTAAGTCCCAGTGTGGCAGGCAAAAACACACACAGCAGTCTAACATTTAAAGCAACAGTACACAATTTCACAGTTTACCCATTCATTTACTCAGTACTTCTAAATGTTTCCAGATGGTGTGTCTGAGCCCCTTACATATGCTTTAGGGATCCCAGGAGTCAGAACACACTATAGAAATGCACAAATAGTGGGAGCTAGCTAGCATCCTCAGTGCAAATGGCACTGCACCACCAGAGGCAGAACATTATTTACATGGCTCCTCCACCTCAGAGCAAGCAGACTCTGCAGGCTGGCTGGGGCACATATGGGTACCAGGGCCCAAGGCTGGCAGGATGAGACACAAGGAGGCAGAAACTAGTAAGCCCTACCCGTGAGGGGGGGTGTTACGCAAATAAACAGCAAGGCAATAATGGCAAAATATGTCAGCAGTTGCAAATTACCAATGGATTTATTTTTGTGGTTGGAGAAAGAATAGTTACGCAAGAACTTACCGTAACAGATCTTCAAGGGAATCTCTCATCGGGTCGCACCTATGGAATATTAGCCACCAGGCTCTAAGACCACACAGAAACTTGCTTTACTCTAGTTCCTGTTACCCCCTCTCCTCCCAACCCCCTACCCTTTGCTACCCCAACCTAGTTTTCACTCCCACCACCCACTCCTAGCCTAGGTTTCTTCATATTTCAATCATGGACCCCATTAAAACCAACCACAAAAGACTTGCACTTTCCCCACCTCTAGCACTTCGGTTACTGACCCCTCTATACCCCTTCCCTTCCCTTTCCTGCTCTCCATATGTTACACACGTAAATGTTCGGGCTATGTGTTTCTCTCATTTTACTTTATTGTAATTGATTGCCTCCTGTTTTTCAGTTTATGAAAATTGCTGTAACTGTTAGACAACTGTTAGTCTTTGACATTGTTCTATACTGTATATCTAAACCATTTATTTGGATTGTTTCCCCTGTACAGATCTTGTTTCTGTTAGACTCTGGTTTTGTATCGTCATACCTTCTTGGCATCTCCTACACTGGACGTTTGTGAAAACGGGCATTTTTGCTCACATACCTTCCAGTATACAAATAAACTTTTGCAAGCAGGACCACCAGGGGCCACCCACAGTGACGTCCAACGTCTCCCTTCCTATAGAAGCATGGCAGCCCCTACCCTCCTCAATTCCCCACCAGAGATTATGCTCAGAGGACCTCCTCATAGGGAATTGAGAGGGGAAAGAACAGTTACGTAATAAGTTAACGTAACAGTAGATCTTCAAGGGGGGATCTCAGCCATGAGGTAACACCATAGGAACTTAGCCGAAGACAGGGAATCCACATGGAAGAACTTTCAGAAGTACAACTGGGCCCACCCACGCTATCGACATCAGTCAGTGTCGCCACTCCTATACAGGTGCAGGCGGGCCTGCGCCCTCTTCAGTTCTTTCCCCTGGAGACCAATGGAACAAGGCTAGCACCCTGGGAATCGAGGACAGCGAGGGACCCAGCTCTCAAATTAAAGATGGAAACAGCAGACAGCCAGGTCCTGATTGGTAGTCCCGAAGAGGGGGATGGTGGGTGGGAACAGACCTGATGACTGAGATCCCCTCGAAGATCTACTATTATGTTAAGTTCTTACGTAACTGTTCTATCTTCTTCAGAGGTATTTCAGTCATCAGGTAACACCGTAGGAATGAGTCCCAAGCAGTGACAAGTGTCAGCAATCTAGGTAGCTGGATCTCCATAAACTGAAGACAGGAGATTGACCCAACCTACCCAGTCAAAGGACCCTCTTAAACTTAAGACAGAGGGCCTTGAAAACAGATCTGTCAAGGAACCCCATAAACTTAAAACAGGAGTCCTTGCAGAACAGCCCTGTTGAAACCTGCACGGGCTCTAGAAGCAATGTCCAGACTGTAATGCTTGTTGAAAGTGTGGACTGTACTCCAGGTGGCAGCAGCCGAGACCCCTTTGAAACAAGCCACAGAGGTAGCCATGCCTCTGATGGAATGAGCTTTGACAGAACCAGGCAGCTCTTTGCCGTACTTATTACAGCAGAACACAATGCAATTTAATATTCACTTGGATAAACATTGCTTAGAAATTGCAACGTCATCTCTACCTGTGGTGAAAGAAATGAATAACTGTTTGGACTTTTTAGATTCCTTCATCCTAAGCACATAATATTTCAAAGATCTGCGCACATGTAGCATATAGAGCAGTGCTTCCCCTGTATTGGCACACTCTGGAAAATAGGAAGGTGTATAGACAGTGTAAACTCAGAAACTACCTTAGGCAAAAATTTGGGATTTGTGCGCAAAGACATCCTGTCTTTGTGAAAAATCAAATAGGGCTCTTCACACCAGAGGGCCTGAAGCTCAGAAATTCTTCGATCAGAAGTAATTGCAACTAAAAAGAGCAATTTCCAAGACAGAGAACACAAATTGCAAGTCATGATAGGTTCAAAAGGAGACAGAGTCAACTTTTTCAAAATAAAATTTAAATCCCAAACTGGGACGGAGGAATGGATTGGGGGTTTCAGATGAAGGATGCTCTGGAGAAAGGTACGGGAAACATCCAACTGAGCAATGGTACGGTCACCCACAGGCTCATGGAATGCAGATATGGCTGAAAGGTGGACCTTAATGGTAGAATACTGGAGGCCTGAGTCAGACAAAGAAATCAGGAAGCCCAGGATATGCCTTACTGGGTAGGTAAAGGGTCCAGGGAGTGTTTGGTAGCCCAAATGGCAAACCACTTCCACTTCATGGCATAGGTGGCATGAGTAGAAGGCTTGCGAGCAGCAACCAAAATGTCTGCCCCCTATCCGAGACTCCAAATCTGGCAATGACTATGTTTTCAGGAGCCACGCATGCAGATGGAGGGATCCAAGATTGGGATGGACCGGAGTACCCTGATCCTGGGTCAGAAGATTCCTGCAAAGGGGCAGAGGGACTGGAGGTTCCTCCACCAGCTGTTGAAGAGGGAACCAAATCTGATGAGCCCAAAATGGGGCTATAAGTATCATGCTGGCTCCGTCCATTTGCAGCTTGATCAGTACCCTCTGTATGAGAGGAAATGCATTCAGGAATCTCCTGCTCCAAGAGAGGGACAACATGTCTCACCAGAAAACTCCAGGCTCTGGATCTAGCGAGCAGGAAATGGGCAGTGTTGCATTGTATGGGGACACAAAAGGTCCAACTCTGGATGACCCCATCTGTCGAACAGATCTTCTGCGATGGATGAGAGAAGTTCCCAGTTGTGCATACTGGACTGAGTCCTGCTGAGACTGTCCACCAGAGTATTTAGGACACCCGGGACATGGACTGCTGAGAGTGTCAGATCGTGGTCTAGAGCCCAATGCCACACTCTTATCGTTTCCCTGCAAAGGGAGTAGGAGTGAGTGCCACAGTGCTTGTTGACATAATAGAATGCACTCAGGTTGTCTGACTGCACCAACAATTGACCTAAGGCCAAGTGGTCCTGGAAGGCCTGCATGGCATAGAGCACTGCCTTCATTTCCAAGACATTGATGTGGAGGGTGGCTTCCCACTGGGACCAGGATCCCTGAGTCTGGAAGGGACCCAGGTGGGCTCCCCAGCCCAGACCCAATGCATTTGTGGCTAGGATCGGAGTTGGGGAGGAAATCTGGAATGGAACCCCTTGTAGAAGATTGGAGGGATCCATCCACCACTGGACTACCTTGACTACCAGAGAGGAGACTAGGACCATCTGGTCCAGCTTGTCGAACCACTGGTCCCACTGCATTCTGAGGGTCCATTGAAGGGTATGCATGTGGAGCCTGGCCAGTGGAACCTTCGGAATGACCCCAGCCATAAGCCCCAGGAGCCTCAGGTACAACCCAGCAGCGATGTAATGCCTCTTGGTCACTTCCTGTGCTTGAGATATAAGGTACTCTGCCTTGTTTTGGGGAAGAAAGGCCTTGTCCTGCACTGAATCGAGAACCACCCCAATGTACTGAAGCCTTTGGGACGGAATTAGGATTGCCTTGGGCAGGTTGACAGTTATGCCCAAAGACTGGAACAAGTGGAGTGTGTGCTCCAGAGTGACCAGAAGCTGTTCCCTGGACAATGCCTTGAGTAGCCAGTCATCTAGGTAGGGGAAGACATACAGTCCTTCCCTCCTTAGCATTTGGTAAAGACTCGTGGCGCAGAGGAAAAAACAAAGGACAACACCCTGAATTGGTAGTGGTCTCCCTAGAGAATTGGTAGTGGTCTCCCTGATGCAAAGCGGAGGAACCTCCTGTGGGGAGGAAAAACTGCTATGTGCAGGTAGGCGTCATGCATGTCTAGTGAGCAAAGCTGATCTCCTGTTTTGAGAAGAGGAAGGAGGCCTGGCAGAGTTACCATCTGGAATTTTTTGTACTGGATGTAGAGGTTGAGGTCCTTTAGAGCCAGGATTGGCCTCAAATCTCCCATCTTCTTGGGAACTAAGTAGAACCCCTGATTTCTTTGTCTGATGTGCACTCTTTCTATTGCCAGTTTCCATAGGAAAGTCTGAACTTCTTTCCTGAGAACAGGAATGTGGTCTGGAGGGTAACCCGCAGGTGGCGGGGCAATCTGGAGGCTGCTGGATGAGCTCCAGGGTGTGTCCGCACTTAATCTGCAAGATCCAGGCAACTGAAGTTATGGTTCTCCACTGATTCAAGTGGAGGGAGAACCAACCTCTGACCACCACCTCCTAGGTCAGGGACTGAGGAGGGGGATCTAGCAAGGAATCACGCAGAGGAGGGACCAGCGGAGGAGGCTGGACCCTCTGCTGAAGGACACTTGGCTGCCGGGCCTGGGTAGGCAGAGGTAGGTGAAGGTTGCTGGGCTCAGCGTTTGCCTTGGGGGTGAAAGCCTGGGCTCTGTCTGTTAAGTTGCCTACAAAAATTAGGACATCCTCTACCACGCTGTTGGGAGTGATAGAGGGAGTGAACCAGCTTAATAGCTGTGCCTGAGGCCTGCAGATCATTAATGATGTCTTGGACATCAGGACGAAAGAGCTTGGTCCCATTGAAGGGGATGATCAGCACTTTGTTTTGCAGATCTGCTGCAAAACCCGAGACTCTGAGCCATGAATGCCTACGAAGGCATATTCCAGTGGCTGCAGCTCTAGCCACAGTATCTGAAAGGTTATAAATGGCTCTCAGCAAATGCTTCCTAACAACCTCCAAGGTTTAGAGGCATTGGAGATGCCCCTGCTTCTGGGCACTGTCAGGAAGGGCCTGGGTGGCTGCCTTACCTTTTCTGGCATTGGTGTTTTGAAACTTGACCATATGAGACAGGTAGTTTGCGTTGGAGACGTTGGTTTTATGGTGGAGTCTTATAATAGAGTCCTATCCAATGCCATTGACTCCCTCGTTCCTGTCCTTGTATGACCCAAATCTTCATACCTGAGGTCCCCTTGGTTTGACGGAGACCTCAGGGAGATGAAGAGAAAGGGTCAGAGATTAGAGTGCTGCTGGAGGAGGTCCAGCCTGGATGCAGACAAACTGGTCCTGCGTGTGTAATATAATGTATACCAGGGGGAATCAACCATAAGAAGACAGTGTTCCTGTCCAGGGAGACTGCTGTTGGGAAGAGTCGACCAACTATACTTTTTCAGACTGTAGACAGACTACTCCATCCTGCCTGTCTGTGGCCGAAGGTTTTTTCAGATTCTGAATGTGAAGAGTTTGCTCAGTTTTTCTCAGACAGAGTGTCCAGTATTCGGCAGGGAGTTTCTCTAGTCAGCAATGTCATAGCTGGCAGTGGTCGCCAGAGATATACTAAGTGCGTTCCGCCTGGTTGGGGGAGTTTAAACCAGTGGATGCTAGTGAGGTTACTAAGTGGCGACCAATCTGAAGCACACTTTTTGTGAACTGGATCCGATGCATCGACATCGTTGGCCCGGTGTTTGCTTTGATTGTCCGGTGCTCCGTCCCTGAGGGGGTCTTTCCTGATGCCTTGAAGGAGGCATTGGTGAGACCACTCTTAAAGAAACCATCTTTGGACCCGGAGGTCAGGGCAAATTACTGACCTATCTCCAACCTTCCTTTTTTAGCGAAAGTTGTGGAGAAGCACCTTGTGACCCATGAATTGTATGACCAATTCCAGTCAGGGTTTCGGGCAAGGTATAGCACAGAAACCACGCTTGTTCGGGTGCAGAATGACCTCCTCAGGGCTAGTGATCGAGGAGAAAAGACAATTCTTGTTCTCCTTGACCTCTCTTCAGCTTTTGACACTGTGGACCATGGGGTGTTGCTTGACCGTCTCAGAGAACTCTGTGGACTCACCGGCACTGTCATCTGCTGGTTTGAGTCCTTATCCAACAGGAGGCAATGGGTTGTGATGGGGAATTTCTCCTCCTCCGCTAGCCTCATTTCTTGTGGAGTAACTCAGGGTTCAATTTTGGCCCCTATGTTGTTCGCAGTGTATATGCTGCCTCTGGGGGGGTGGTCATTAGGAAGTATGGCTTAGGTTTTCATTGCTATGCTGATGATACCCAGCTATACTTATCCTTTGCCCCAGGATCATCTAATGCGGTGGATGTGCTAAACAGCTGCCTTGCCAAGATCAATGACTGGATGGCATCTAGCTGGTTGCAACTGAACCCCGATAAGATGGAGGTATTGGTGATGGAGTCGAACAGAGTGTGTGATAGGTTGGCCTCTGACTCAGAGACTGCACTAGTTCTGGGCTCTGTCTCATTGAAGGCCTCCTCAAGGGTGCAAAATCTTGGTGTTATGTTTGATAGGAGTTTGACAATGGAGGTGTAGATTTCCTCTGTTGTCCGCTCCTGTTTTTTCCATCTTAGAAATATCGCCAGGATAAAGCCCCTTGTTCCGCCTCTGGACCTCCCCACTTTGATGCATGCCTTGGTTACCCCGAGGCTTGACTACTGTAATGCGCCTATCTCGGGGTCACGGGAGGATCTCTCCACAGACTGCAGCTAGTGCAGAACGCAGCTGCCCGGTTACTTACTGGGCAGCCGAAGTCCTGCCATATTACACTGGTGTTGCGTGAGCTGCACTGGCTGCCAGTCAGGTGGAGGATCCTCTTTAAGGTGGGACTTCTCACCTATAAAGCCCTACATGGTCATGGCCCTGGTTACCTGTTAGACCTTCTGGTTCCTGCCGTCTCGGCTCGCCCCCTCCGTTCCTCCTGTGGAGGCCTCCTAGCGGTTCCCAGGTCAAGGTTGAAATCGGCTGGTGATAGGGCATTTAGTGTTGCCGCCCCAGTCCTGTGGAACTCGCTCCCTTCTGGGGTTAAGGGGGCCCCCCACTATGGAGGTATTCAAGGCCCGCCTTAAGGCCTTCATTCACCCAGGCATTTTTAGATTGTCACTAACTGATGAATTCTGATTTCGGTATAGTATGAATAGTTGATTATGTGCTGCAATGTATTTTGACATTTAACTTATTGTACAGCACCGAGAGCCTCTGTGAATGGGCGTCTTTAAATAAGATTTTACCTTACCTAGTTAGCAATCCTCAGGCCTAGGGTTGAGGAGGCATAAGCACGTTTGCCCCACAGGTCAATCCTTTGGGATTCCTTCTCTGGGGTAAAGAACTAAGGTGCTTGGGCACCTTGGACCTGTCATGGGCTACCTTAATGACCACAGAATCGGTTTCTGCCTGAGTGGCCACGTAAGGAGTACCCTGGGGAGCACTGTAGAGCTCATCTGCTCTCCAAGGCATGACTGGCACTGCATCTGGTTTGTGCCAAGCTGCTGTAGTGGCATTTCTTAAAGCTGGAAGCATTGGAGGAATGATCTTTGGTGAGATTCTGGAATCTCCAGGTAGTCTGCCAAATCTTTTCTTGTGGCATCCTCCTCCTCTGTCTGGAACCCCATGGTAGCAGACAGCTGTTTCATAATGATGAAAAAGGAAGCATCCTCTGGTGGAGACCTAGGGGTATGCTTAACAGATTCCTCACTGACAGAGGAGGCAGTAGACCTATCAAGAGGTGTAGTACTGCTCTTCCTTACCTTCACCCACTGCCTCATCCGGCAGGACAAGGTCAGGGTGATACACCTCAATGTCGACTACCTCCTCTGGTTCTGGTGACGCACTGCTAACGGCTGACCCATTGGGGGCTCCGTAGGAGAGCGGATGGGGGTCAACATCAAGAGCACTGACAAAGGAGCAGGTGACAATAGCCTATTGATAGCAGCAAACTGCTGACCATAACATTGGTGAAACACACCAGAACCTCACTGAGGTCGATTGTCGACAGAGCGGTCGATGGCACTGAAGCCAACAAGCCTGGCTGTGTATCCCACAGGCCCAGGATGCTTGGCTGAGAGAGGTCAAGACCCGAAGGAGCCGGCGACCCCGGAGGCTGCCAGCTGGTCACCCTGAGAATCAGGCGATGGAACTGTCGGTATGGGTCTGGAGTGAACCAGGACCTGGACAGGCCATCTCTTCATCGTAGCTGCAGCCGACGATGGAGAGCCCCCCAAAGGTGGAGAAGCCAATGAGGAATGGGCCAACTGCCAGGGGGAGCGGTCGTGGTCCCGGTCTTTCCTGTGACTCTTCCCTGAGGATCTATCTTTGGCCTGTGAGTCCTTAGAGCCCTTGAACACAGGACTGTTTGGTCGTGGAAGTCCTGGAGGATCCCAACTCGGAGTTGGCTACCTGCTGTTCCATGAAGGTGCAGAGAGCCTTTCTAAGACACCTGAGGGTGGTCTGGTTAAACTGCTGGCAGAGCTCACAGTCTGAGGCGTCGTGGTCAGGCCCAAGACAGCAAAGGCAGAGTGAGTGCTCGTCATTGGAGGAAATAATCTTTCTGCAGAGGCAGCGACAGAAAAGAGAGGTAGGTGGACCAACTCTCGACATAAAAAGAAAAATAAGAAAAATCCCTAAGAGATTTTTGGAGGGTAGGAGAAAAAAAGGCCATAGGCTGCAAAATGGTGCAAACCTTGCGACGGCTTCTTCCACGGAGACTGTGCTTGCAAGTCGATGGCGGGAAAGAACTGGGAAGACTGCGGCCCACCTGTGCCTGTGGTATATATTGCGACAATCAAGTCGACAGCGCATGGCCCTCATGTACTGTTGAAAAATTCTTCCATGTGGATTCCCTGCCTCTATGGCTACGCTCCTACGGTGTTGCCTGATGACGGAGATACCCCCAAAGAAGATCTATCGATCTGCCTATTAGGAGAGGCAGAAAGCAGCAGAAAACAGCACGGGAGCCCTATAAGGAAAAGAGGGCCTGCTAGGATGCCCTAGGAGCCCTGAGGGATGTCCGCTCTGAGGACCACCCTCCCGGGACCAGGAAAAGGACACAAGGTGCCAACTGGCCAGAAGAGAAGAGAGAGAGAAAGAGGGAGAGAGACCATCTGACAGGAGGGCTTGGCACACTAAATGGCCTGCCCAGAAGAGAGACAAGCACTGCAGAGCAGAACACCCAAGGGGGACAGAGGGTGGGTCAGCATGACCTGATAAAAGAAATTCCCTCGAAGAGCTACTGTTACGGTAAGTTATTTTGTAATTGTTCTATCTTCTTTGTGGATATCTCTTTCATCAAGTCACACCTATGAAGCGAATCCCAAGCAGTTACAGATGACAAGACAGTCTGGGTGGCTAGAGGCCACAGGCCTAAGACAGGAAGCCTTGAAGCACAGCCACGCCAAAGCCTGCCCTTCCCCTTGAGGCAATGTCCAGACTGTAGTGTTTAGGGAAGGCGTGGACAGAATTCCAAATGTCAGTGACACAAATTTCATCAGCTGACATGCCAGAAATTAGCAACAGAGGTGGCCATGCCTCTTGTGCAGTGACCACCCACAGCACCAGGAAGTTCCTTACCATCCTTCCTGTAACAAAGAGACAATCGGCCAATCATTAGGACAGGCACTGTTTAGAAACCGGTACACCCTCATTCCCAGGGGAAAGAAGCAAACAACTGTGAGGAGTTCCTGCAGGCATTTGTACAGAGTGCAGAACAACACAGAATTCTATGCACATCCAAGGTATGAAGCAATACTGCTCTTGGATGGGCATGCTCTGAAAAGTAGACAGGCAGGTGGATGGAGTGATTAAGGGTAAGTCAGACACTGCCTTAGGAAGAAGCTTAGGAGACATATCAAAGATACCCTGTCTTTGTGAAAAAACAAATAAGGAGGCTTATAGATAAGAGCTTGAAGCTGAGAAATACTTCGAGCAGAGGTGATAGCAAGTAAGAGTAACACTTTCCATGACAGAAAGCATAGCTCACATGACACGGCCAGCACAAAAGGAGGCAAAGTTAATTTTCCTAACACAAAAGTCAAGTCCCAAGGTGGGACTGGCTTGTAGATAGGAAGCTTCAGATGAATGACTCACAAAAATGTACTGGCCCCTTCCAACTGTACCACTGGACAACCATCAACAGGCACATGGAAAGCTGAAATGGCCGACAAGTGCACCTTAATAAATATGTATTGCCAAGCATCCCAGAATCTGATTCACTGGACATGTGAAAGGGTCCAATGGATGGGCAGCTGCCCACAGAGCAAAGCGCTTCCACTTCATGGAATAAGTGGCCCTGGAGGGAGGCTTTCTGGCAGCCGCCCAGACATCAACCATCTTTTGGGGCACCCCAAAGCCAGTCATGGCTATGTCTGCAGAAGCCATGCGTGGAAGTGCAAAGATGTGAGGTCTGGATGGATCAGGATTCCCGGCACCTGTGATAGCAGGTTGTTACACAGAGTTGGGGTACTGGTGGTTCCTCTGCCAACTGCTGCAGGAAGGAGAACCAGATCTGACAAGGCCAGAAGGGGAAGGGGAGGATCAGAGGGGTCCCCTTCCATCAGGAGCTTGATTAGCACCCTGTGAATCAGAGCAAAGGGAGAAACTGTGTAGAGGACCCCCCCTTTCCAACAGAGGGATAACACATCTCACCAGGAAACTCCAGACCCAGGAGTGAGCGAGGAGAAATGCAGCAGTTTTGCATTGAGTGGGGACACAAAAGAAAAAGGTCCAACTCTAGATGACCCCACCTGTCGCACAGGTCTTCAACAACCGAGGTCAGCAACTCATACTCGTGCTTCCGAGACCACAACCAGCTGAGCCTGTCTGCCATGATGTTTTGGATGCTTGGGACATGGATGACTGACAGTCTGAGACTGTGTTCTAGAGCCCAGTACCAGACCCTCATTGCTGTCCAAGACCGAGGGGGCTCCCCCTTGCTTGTTGATGTAGTACACGACACTAATGTTGGCTGTCTGCACCAACAGATGGTCTGGGAGCAGATAGGTCTGGAGGGCTTGTAAAGCAAACAGAATGGCCCTCATATCTAGGACACTGATGTGGAGAGTGGTCTTCCATGGGGACCACGTCCCTAGAGTCTGATGGGCTGACAAGCCCCTCCCAGCCCAAACCTGAAGCATCTAAAGTGAGAAATGGCTGAGGGGAGGAAATGAGGAAAAAAACAGGAAATGAGGAAAAAAAACAGTTCAACTGGTTGCTGGGTTCTAGCCACCATAGCAGCACCCTTTTGGCTGGAGAGGAGACTAAAATCTGCTGTTCCAGATCATCTGTGCGTTGGGCCCACTGGACGTTAAGTATGCACTGGGGAATCCACTTATGGAACCTGGCCAAAGGCACTGTGACAATAGCTGTAGCCAGCAGGCCCAGAGGCCACGTAAGGTTCCAACTGTGGCAAATCTGCTGTTGTAAAACAGTTGGACCTGGTCCAGACAGTCCACCCTGATCTGTGACAGGGATGTGGGGCCCTGAGCTGAGACCTGAACCACCTGCACTAACCTGGGGACAAAACTGACTCCAGCAGATAGACCGTGATGCCCAGAGCTTAGGACAGGCATCTGGTATGATCCAGGGTCTGAAGCAATCACTCTCTGGAGTATGCCCTGAACCACCAGTCATCCAGGTATGGGAAGACGTACAACCCCTCCCTCCTAAGGGCAACTGCTTCTCCCTCTAAGAAGTTGGAGAAGCCCCGAGGTGTAGAAGACAAACCACAGTGTGAGGCTCGGAACTGGTGGTGCTCCCCCTGTACCTGGACCCGGAGGGGCTATCTGCAGGGAGTGCCCATCCTTATATACAGATACACAGCCTGCATGACCAGGGGCATAACCATGTCACTGTCGGAAGAATGGTCACAGGTCCTATAGGAACACCATCCGTAACTGCCATATACTGGATGTGGAAATTCTGACATCTGAGAGTCATGGCGGGTCATCAGCCCCCTGAGGGCAAAGAAAAAGGAGGCCTTAATTTCTTTCACAAACCGACTGGAGTATCAGGCATTTACCAGAGTTCGCTACCGGGTGACTACTCTCTTCAGAGCAGGTAGACATTCCAGCTTGATCTGCACCATGGCACAGCAGTGGTGCAGACAGCTTACAATCCAGGCAGAAATGCACTTGATTATAACAGGCTGTCCCTTTCAACTGGGATCAAAGGAGACAAATAGCTGTTTGTATTGCCTGAAGTCCTCAGTTCTGTCTAGGTAAAATGTAAAATGTGGTGGCTGATGCTAATAGTAATGGTAATGCAGATCCACAGATTTAAGCCCGTTTTTAGCGCATAAGTTCTGTGTAATTTAAAAACGTAAGGACCCTCTGAACATCCAGAGAATGGAGAGTGCTCTCTCTCATTTGGGAAGTTGGCAAAGTAGGTAGGCAGCACAAGTGGCTGATTCAGATGGAACTCTGACACCACTTTAGGAAGGAACTTAGGGTATGTGCAGGGAACTACTGTGATCTTGTGGAAAACAGTATATGGGGATCTGTGACCATACCAAGAATTTCAGACACTCTGCAAGCAGAAGAGATGGCCACTAGAAAGGCTACTTTCCAAATCAAAAACTTTGGATCACGAGTCACAAGGGGCTCAGAAGGCTTATGGGTGAACATATACAGCACAAGGCTGATATCCCATACAGCCACTGGTTTCCTGAAAGGAGGCCGTGTGTGTAAGATGCCCTAAAGGAACCTTTTGAACAGTGGCAGCTGCGTCAGGTGGAGGGAATCGACAGGCTCGTGATATGTAGAAATGTCACAAAAGTGAACCTTAACTGTGGAATACTGCAGGCAAGCATCAGAATACAGTAGTCCAGCAAGTACTCCAGAACCTTGTCAGGTGGGCGCCCAAATTGGTCCATGTGGGTTTTGGAGTACCAGATGGAAAACCTTTTCTATTTGGCTATATGTCTTCCTAGTGGAAGGCTTAAAAACAACCAAGAGTACTTAAGTTCTGAGAGATCTTATACCCGTTTACTTCTGTCTCTTCAGAAGCCAGGCCCGAAGGTGAAGGGAGTGCAGGTTGGGATGGAATAGGTGACCCTGAATCAGTGAGTCCGTTGTGAGTGCAAGTATCCTTGGTTTGCTGACTGTTCATCAGAGGAAACCACATCCATCGATGCCAGCACGTGGTGATCAGAATCATCTTGCCTCATGAGTACCCTCTACATTAGAGGGAATGCTTACAGAAAAAGATGTTACCATTGCAGTCTGAATGCATCCTGACAGAAAACGCCATGTCCTAGATTTCTGGAGCAAAACTGGAAAGGTTTGGCATTGAGTGGGATGCAAAAAAGGTCCACATCTGGGGTGTCTTACTCATCAAACAGCAATCTCATGACATCTGGAGCTAGTCCCCACTCAAGTGGATCAGCCTCTGTTTGGCTAAGCTCATCTACCAGAGTGTTCTGGATTCCTGGCAAATGGCCTGTAGTAGAAACCCCTGCTTCAGGAACCCTTTCCCACACTCTCATCATTTTCCTGCAGAGAGGATAAGAATGTGCTCCTTGTTGTTTATTGATGTAATACATCACAGACTTGTCTGTCTGGAGGAGGACTGTTTCATAGTTGTCAAGATCCACTAGGGCTTGCAGGGCAAACAAAAACAGCTCATGTATCCAGCACATTTAAGTGGCTATGAGTCTCTGACAGGTCCCAGACACCTTGTGTTTTCAGGCCCTTGAATGTGGGCTCCCAACCCCAACAGGGAGGCATCCATGGTGAGAGTCACCTGATGCTCTGGTTGGGAGAAGGGAAGCCCTGGAAAGACTGTCCTCCAGAGACCATGACTTGAGTGACTGAACCAGAGGCTTGGTCACCAGAAAGGGGTAGGTCTGGGGATATGAGATTTGTGACCACTGTGCACGGAGCATCCATTGAATCTTTCTTATGTGTAATTATGCAAGGGGCACTGTGAACACTGAGGAGGCTATCAGACCTAGTATGCGTTGCACAGAGTGGACTTAAACAGACTTATGCTCCATAATATAGCATGTTATCTGCAGGATCGCCTACATTTTGTTCTCTGGAAGGAAGAGCCTTGGTCATATCAAGAAAAGTGCCTATGAACAGTAACTGCTGTGAAGGTTAGAGCTGAGACTTCTAGATTCAGCAGAACCCCCATGGAGGTAAGAAAATGAGAGGCCACGGCCATTGCTTGTTCTGTGTCATGCCTGGATGGACTGGCTTATGAGCCAATCATTCAGGTTAAGGATAAACCTAGTGTCCTAATTTTTTCAGGTGTGCTGTGAGTACTGCAAAGCCCTTTGCAAAGACTGGAGGTGCTGAGGAGAGCACAAAGGGCAGGACTCTGAATTGGTAAGATGCCCCAGCATGAAGAATCAGAGGTATCAGAAGCAGCTAGGGTGCAGCAAAATGTGCTGGTGTGTATCCTGCATATGCTGGGAACTAACCAATCCTAAAAGAAATAATTGTAAATTTCTCGATTAAAGAAAATGAGATTTCTGAGGTTGAGGAAGGGGTGCATGCCCCCTGCGAATGAACCAGATGCCTTCTGGTGTAGATGCCTAGTGGGAGCAGAAGCAAAGGCATCCATGTTGCTTAGAGCAACATGTTGTGTTACATTCCGTATAATGCACTCAGTAGAATCATTTTTTCAGTTGCTGCCAGGGATTTAAGTGAGCTCCGAAGGGGATAGTCATAAAGGGAAAAATGCCCTTGGAGCTGGCAATCTGCATGCCAAGGGTAGCTGGCAGGCCAATTTTTCCATAGTTCCAACTAATACGAGTCCTCTTAAGAGGGTGCCTGGTGACCTGTTAGGGAAGAATGGCCTTGTCATTCTCCGGGAGAATAACAAAGGCATCAGCTAAAAAAAAATATATATATATATATCTATCATAGCAAAAAACTCAGTGTAATGAGTCAGTTAGGGTTGTTCCATAGTGACAAAAGTGAGGAAATTTGGTGTTAGGGTTGAAAACCCTAACTGTGAATTCCTCCACCACCACACACACACACACACACACACACACACACACACACACGCACGCACGCAGTAGGAGAAGGACCAAGGCAACAGAACCAATCATACGCAACCTGCAGCAGGTAACAGAAATAACATACAAGTATCTAAACCACGAACCCACCACCAATGCTCCCATCAGGCTATGGCATGGGTCATCACTGCTAATTCTGATCCCGGACGTTCCACGCACTGTAAAACACACATCACCACGGACAACTGGGCATCTTGGGCCACACGCTGCCACCAACACATAACACAGATTACACATACTGTATGGTATTTTGGGGTTTACAAGACCCAAAACAGGATTTTCCACATTCCCTGAAATACTTTCGAAAATCACTTTCACAAATGTGCATTTGCAACACTTTCGTGTTTACGACACTATTTTTCATGATTTCGCAAATGCGACTGTCGTGTGTTCCGTTTGGGACACTTTCGTGTTTGTGACAGTATTTTGCAAAAGTATGCGACTGATGACTGCACATCTTTGCCATCATCCTGCAAGGAAATGATTGGGTCCTTTGGGCTGAAATTTGCAGGGTGGCAAGCCCTGGTCCCACAGATGTACCTTTTCCTGCTTTGGTGCTAAAATACTTAAGCATTACAAAGTTAAACTGTTCTGAAATTAGGCAATTTCCCATAGACTAACATTGCGGCACCCATGACGCCTTTCGCCACCCATATGTTGAAAACAGAGCAAGATGCACAGTTTTCAATACTGCCAGCTTGTTTCACCTTTAGGTGGACTAACCTGGTGAAACAAGTTTGGAAATAATGTAGGATACCTAGAGTTAGATTTCTTACCTACTTGCTACGGCAACGCAGGTATACACCTCCTGCTGGTTGTGTGCGATTGGTTGCGTTGCCTTGGTCCTTCCCCTACTTGCATGTATATTTGTGTGTGGTTGGCGTGAGGGGGAATGCACAGTTAGGGTTTTCAACCTTAACACCGAATTTCCTCACTTTTGTTGCTGTGGAACAACCCTAACTAATGCATTAAAATGACTTTTTTGCCATAAAAAAAATATATATATATTTTCATGCCAAAAACTTCATTTAATGCATCAGTTAGAGTTAAAGTGACAAAGTGAGGAATGACGATATGGTTTGAGCCTAACTCTCACCACCCCATCTACACAGACCAACAGATGCTGCAGTGTGCCATGGGTTTGCAGGCCCAACCTCATCCCATTCCATATGTGAACAGGTTGACATGTTACAGTAAAGGAGAATGGAGTGAGAGTTAGGCCTCATGACCCCATGGCACACCCTGGTATCTGTCGGTCTGTGGAGGATGGGGTGGTGGGGGTGTTAGGGGCTCAACCCTAACATCTCATTTCCTCACTTTTGTCACTTGAACCCTAACTGATGCAGTAAACAAAGTTTTTTACAATGAATGTCCTTACTTTTGGAAAAAGTATAATATAACAAATAGCATGTGTTGGGAGCGAAGGGCCCAAAGAAGCTACCCAATTCTGCAGAACAATGAGTGTCTGTGGGAGCCTGGGTCCTCTGGGCTCTGCGCTCCCACTTACGCATAGCTACAGAGCCATACAGCAGCCCTATATGGCAAGGAACCCTTGTAACATTAATTTGCCAATATCTTGGGAACTGTAGCAACTAGGAAACAAATTCAAGTGTCATTGTAATCATGACAGACCTCCACCCAACATAAATTGACTGAATCTGTATCTTGCGTCTTTCAAGAGATATGGGTGCCGAAAAGCACTGAAAAGGCACCCTTGGAACCCTTGTGACACTAACTTGCCAGTATCTCAGTAACCATTCAACCTACAAAATAAATTCCACTGGAGGTGCAGTCTATGGTTTCCAATCTTGTTCCTGTGGCTTAGATCACATGAAGGTGATCTAAGCCACAAGTAGCAAAAAGTCCATATCTCGCTTCATGTTCGAGGTACAGGTACCCAAAAGTGCAATGGGTGCCACAGTGTTATCCTATGGGAAAAAATCTCAGTTTCATGATGGCATATCTATGGAACCACTTAACTTTCCAACACCTAAACAGCATAATTCACATCTCTAGGGCATCCCCTTAATACCCTGAAAATTGCAAGTCAAAAGACCAAACCGTTAATTTACAAAGCAGTGGGAGTTTTTAAAAGTTTAAAAATTCATAGCTCATGAAGTAGCAAAATCCCCAACCATCAGACCAATCCCCGTTCACGAGCTGTCAAAATCGCCATCCACAAGAAATCCTTGACCATCAGATTTTGGTCATCTGGTCCTTAAGTGACGGTCAAGCATTTTGCTACCTCATGAAAGAGGATTGGGTGATGGACTAGGATTATAACAGCTCACAGACCGCGATTTTGTCAACTCACAAAAGATGATTAAAAAAACCAATCCCCTTTCATGAGCTGACAAAATCCCAGTCAGCCAGCCAATCCTCTTTCATGAGACAGCAAAATCCTTATCTGCGAGAAGGGCCATCTGGTCCCTAAGTGAAGGACAAGGATATTGCTACCTCTCAAAAGAGGATCAGGTGGCGGATTAGCATTTTGACAGCTCACGGAATGTGATGTAAACTCATGAAAGAGGATTTATTAAACCAGTCCACTTTCACGTGCTGACAAAATCCCAGTCTGTCACCCGATCCCCTTTTCTGAGGTAGAAAAGTTCATGACCATCAAGTCAATCCTCATCCGCGAAAATGGCCATCTGGTCACAAAGTGATGGTCAAGGATTTTGCAGACTGGTGAAAGAGGATCGGCTGGCAGACTAGGATTCTGTCAGCTAATGAAAGAAGATCGGAAGTGAGTCATGGACATAGCATTTTTAAATTTGAAACTGCTTTTTTTTGGACAAAACCAAGCAAACCAATGGTATGGGTTTGTAAAGGGTGTCACTCTGAACAAAACCCATGCCTTATTACAACATGAAGCCACCTGTGGAGGAAGCTACGACATTTTGTTTGGGGGAAAAAGGAAAATAAGATTGTGGCTCATAGACAAGGAATTTTTCTGACCGACGAGAATTGTTTTAAATCCTCATTCGCAAGCTGACAAAATCCTTCACTGTGAGCCCAATCCTCTTTTGTAAAACATACATATAAATCTTGGCATGAACTGTGCATGCTCAGAACCCAAACATTAAAAATTAAATAACTTTGGAATGGATTAATGTGTTTTAACCAAACCAATTCTGGATTGTTCTTTGACGCAAACTATTTCTATGTTCCAAATTTCAGACCAAAACATCAAACGGTGTGGTTGCAGCGCCATGGGCAAAAAAAGTGTCAAAAGTGATGAAAAATGCATTTTTCTGCACTTCACTGTGCAAAAAACATAACTCTGACCAAAATGCAACTTGGTAAATCAAGAGATCTACCATACGAGATCATGCATTCCACATTTCGTGCAAATCTGTTGAATGGTTGCAAAGTTATTAACACACAAATATTGGGGTTTAACATTAAAGTGCTACTTATCCTTAATTATAGGGGCACAACCACTCCCCTATAACACACACACACACACACACACACGTATATACATGCACACATATTTATTGAAATATCAGATAACACCTTTGAGAACAAGCTCATTTCATAGGTTCCAAACCAGATGAACAATACATATTGGGAAAGTATGAGATGGAGAACAAAACAAGGAATTATACAAGACATTACAAGAGTGTATAACTAGAGAAGTTCCAGTACATGTGGCATTGTACAATATATGCCATGGTGCATATCTGATTAACACCTGGAATTCAAAGGGTCATATTAGAGGGGGTGGGGTCTTATGAAACGACCCTTTACAGGAAAATGAGAACAGACTCAGCCTATTATCTAATAAACAACAAGGTAAGGGATGGCATCAGCCAAGGGGCCTCGTCAGAGGTGAGAAGGTATAGGACAAAGCATTTTAACGTGAGCAAGGGAGCTCAGGAGATATAACAGGGAGGAAATCTATAGAGGGGTGAGGGGAAAGAGTGGAAGGGATCAAGAGGAAATGTGACGGAAAATGATTAGCAACTTAGAACAGTTATTTACATGCTGAGAACAGTCATGCGTAAGATCAGGATACCATAAGATTAGAATAAGTGCTGGTCACAAGAAGGAAGGTTGTTGGAAGCAGTCACAACTGGCATCAGCAGCTAGCAGTTGCTTAAGTTTGACCTTGAAGGAGCCCAAGGTGGATGCTGAAGTGATGTCATGGTGCAGCGAGTTCATCCATAGCAGGGCACGGTAGGCAAATGACCTTTGTCACAGAGAAGTGTGACAGCGGGGTATATTAAAAATCTGGCTAGTAGAGCTTCTGGTGCAATGACGGTTGATAGTAGGGTTAATAAGCTTTTGCACTCCAGGGGGCATTTTGCCTAAGCTTACTTTTTTGGACAGTAAACATGTTTGATACATGAGTCTACCTTTGAATTGGAGCCAGTTAGCCTGAGCATACATGTCGCAGGTATGGGACAGATGGGCCTAGCTGGTAAGGAGTCTGCATGCTTTGTGTGTATGTATGTATGTATATCTCTATCTCTCCATCCATATCTCTCTCTCTCTCTCTCTGTTTTGTTTGATTGGGTTGCCACCTTGCCACCCCATACCACCCCACCAACAGGCATCGGGGTGTGCGTTGGGGGTCATCGGCATAACTCACCCCATTCCATGTGTAAATAAGCTGAGGTGATGCAGCATAAGAGAATGGGGTGAGAGTTAGACAGACTTAAACGACGCACACCCCGATGCCCGGTGGGGCGGGTGGCGGATGCAAAGAGTGGCAACTCTAACATCAAATTTCATTTTTGTTGCTGTGGAACAACCCTAACTGTTGCAGTAAACAGTTTTTTGCCATGAGTTTCCCTTCTTTTTGAGAATGTGCACTATAAATAGTGAATGGTATGTGGTGGTGGGAGTGCGGGGCCCACCATGCTTCCCATTTGTGTGTAATAACCCTAACAGTAACGGCAACAGTAATGGTAATCCTAACGGTAACGTTAATGCTAACGGTGATGGTAACAGCAACGAGAACAGTAACTGTAATGGTAATGCAACTGCAAATGGCAACAGTAAGGTAAAAGAAGATAGTAATGCAAACGGTAATGCACACGGTGACGCAAACAGAAATAACGCAAACGGTAAGACAAACGCAAGCGCAAATGTAAATGCAAACAGAAATGGTAACGCAGGGGACTTCCGGTGATGTCAGCGTTGGGATGAAAGCCTGATTTTGCTGCTCTTAGGCCCAGGTGATATAATCCGCGATAATCAGCCAAGAAAATACATATAAAGATGCATTTTTGTGGACCAACGTAATCAGTAGGTCCTGGAGTAATGGCAAATGTGAAAATGTCGGCAAAAAATGCGTCCTCCAAAAAGAATAAGGGCAGTCTTCCCCAGAGGCCCAGAGACCTTAGTCCAGCAAGCTCGATTGCTTCAGTTGAGACGGCAGGTTCGGGAGATGAAGAAGAAGAATACGGCCCAGAGAGGGGGCAGCAACAGCTGGGAAGGGCTGACTCACAAGCAATAGTGCACATGTTGCATAGGATAGATACCAAAGTAACCGGTATCAAACAAGACCTCCAAAAATTGGCAAGACGTACCACGGACAACGAGGGACACCTAGAAAATCTACAAATGGAACACATGGCTTTCGGGAGATCCCTGATATACTTGTACAGAAGGGAAAGAGACCTCATAAATAAAGCAGGAGATTCAGAAGCAAGATCTAGAAGAAACAACATACGAGTGTTTGGGGTCCCAGAGGGCTCCGAACAGGCAGACACTGCAGCATTTATGTCAGTATGGCTACAGAAAGAACTAGATCTATCCGCAGAATCAGAGCTGGGGATCGAGAGGGCACACAGGGCCCTAGTCCCGAAACCACCACCTGAAGTACCTCCGAGGTCAATAATAAAATTTCTGAGTTATGCAGTAAAGGACAGAGTGCTTAAAATGGCATGGGCCAAAAAAAAAAAAAACTGAATTTAGATGGCCATCGAGTCTATGTGGACCAAGACTACCCACCAATGCTGCTAGAAAAAGGAAAAAGGTTTTGCAAGTAGTCAAATTGCTGAAGGGTAAAGGTCTCAAGGTGCAGATTAGATATCCAGCACGCCTCTGGATCCAGACGAAAGAGGATATCAAAACATTTGATAACCTACTAGCGGCAGTTCTATTTCTGAAGTCAATAGACTTACCAACCCCAGATATGAGAGAAGAAGAGACAGAGGCTCAAATAGAGGGTCTCTTGTGGAGGGTGGTTCCAAATCCTGCATCGGGGGGCAAGTGCAAACCCAAGGACCCAATTTCATTTCACAAAGAGCTCTCCAAATGGCTGAAGACGGCAGAGCCGAACAAATGATGTAGTACTGAGAGGCAAGGAATGATATAATGGAGATGGGGTACCCCGGGAGAGATTCTAAAGAAGTGAACACTAAAACTGACTGAGTATTGTCTAGTAAGGGGCAGCTAGAGGAGATTTAATATCAGATTTTAGATCCTAGAGAGTAATTGTTAATAAAGGGGAAACTGAGGAGTGGGGTCTGGTTTCCAGGGGAGGGAAAAGAAGTGATACCAGTCTGACGATATTTGGGTTCCTACACACAACTAGTTCCCAATGCGTGAGGAAATGGTCGAGCGGTGCTGTGCTGCGGGAAAAGAAAAATAAATCTCTCCCAGATCACTTAAGCGGTGGGGCAAGTATCCTTTCTGCAGTTTTACAAATTATTAAGGTGGGCAAACTTTAAAAGGAAAAAGTTGGGGAAGGACAAAAACAGCAAATATATACAAATGGAATCATTTCTAATGGCAGGCCTAGATAAATATAAAGTACAGGAAGGTTATAACAGTACATGATGCAGCACTGAATAAGACAGAACTAAAAGGGGCTAGAAGAAAGGGGGGTTAGTATAAGGGTAGTTGAGGAGATTAAAGAGAATAGATGGGTGAGTTTTTAATTTCAGGAACCGAAGAGCAATGCTGAATTTTAGAGGCTGATCGTGGAGGGGGAAAAATATATATATGCAAGATTATAGTGATAGAAGGGGTAATCATACCGTAACTCAACGGGGAAGATACTGCAAAAAGGGTCATTTTCGTTAAGGATAACTAACTATATAAGAAACAAAGAGCTGGTTTAAACAGATTTCATTCATGATAGAGGGATCGCCGGGGACGGGAGCAGCGGAAATCCCGGGAGTTCACAACTAGGTGAGGGAGGAGAAGCGAGTCCATCGGATGAGCTCTCCTTACCCTGATATGGGTGTAGCCTCACTCCCACTAGTGGAGCTACAGACTCTACATTGCCAGAAGACGTGTGTCTTCTACATTGTTAGGTTTTTTATGACTACTGCTACGAAATATGTTTATTATGCTCCACCCTTGGGTTGGTTGAGAGGGGAGGAGTGTTTGAACAGTGGTGGAAAAGTTTGTATGTTGATGTGCAATGTTTTGGATTGTTTGTTAATGTGTTATCTTTTTGTTACTTGGTGCAAATTTAAAATGTGTGATGAGGGGATATTATGGACAGAAGGTGAAAGAGGTGGAGGAAGTCTCAATAGAAAAGAAAATGGGTAGTTTAAAAATTGGAACGTGGAATGTGAAGGGTATAAACAGTGTAACTAAAAGGGCCAGAATGCTACAAGAGATTCATAAAGCCAAATGTGACATAGTATGTCTTCAGGAAACCAGGTTGTCTGATGTGGAGCATATGAAATTAAGACGCTCTTGCGTGGGTCGGGTAGTTGGAGATTCTAACCCACAGGCCAAAAAAGCAGGGATTGCGATACTGATTAAAAGAGGAATCCCTTTCTCAGTTACCAGTACTTTCTCCGAGGCCTCCGGAAGGTTAGTACTGATCACAGGACAATTCCAGGGCAAGACATTGCATATTTTATCGATTTATGCTCCAACACCCCCTATAGGGGAATTTATAAGAAGGGTATTTCAAGTAATAGCTAAATTACTGGAGGGACAGGTAATATGCGCAGGAGACTGGAATTGTGTAGAGGATGGGCTGTTACACTGTGCGCCACCACATAAGAGGGGTCATGGGACATGCTCTAAGTTATTGTCCACATTGCGGGAGAAAATGGGGTTAATTGATCCGTGGAGACTGTTTAACCCCTCAGGGAAAGAATATACATTTTTCTCACCTGCCAATAACTCATATTCGAGGCTAGATAGAATATATGTACAGAGGAAGTGGGCACATGTAGTTAAGGATATAAGTTGCTACCCTATGGCCCTCTCAGACCATTCTCTGGTGGTATATCATCTGCAGTGGGAGAACCTCAATACGAAAGGGATATGGAGGTTTAATCTCAGCCTATTAAATGACAAAGAATTTGTCGATAAAACTAAAGAGGTGATTAAAAACTTTTTACAAGATAATGATAAACCAGGAATACAACTAAAATATATATGGGACTGTTTAAAAGCAGTCATTAGAGGTCATGTAATATCCTATGCATTCTACAAAAAAAAGCAGCACAGGAAAGCTTATCTTAAAGCGGAGGAGACTTTAAAACAATTGGAAATGGAACATAAAGCAACCAGAAGAGCTGATTTATAACCTAAAATAAAACAAGCTAGAGAACGAGTTAACACTTTGACGTTACGGCAGGTGGAGAATACATTACGTTTTACATGGCAAAAGCACTATGAGGGAGGGGAAAAGGCGGGTTGCCTCTTAGCTATGCGCCTTAAGAAACAAGAAGCAGAAAAACATATAATTAAATAAAAGTTCCGACACGAGGAACCCAACAGTTCTTCCAGAAGAAATCCTGCACGAATTTAAAAAATTCTATACCGAGTTATATAGAGAGGAAAATAATTCAGACCAAATAGGGTTAATGGAGACCTTCTTTAGAGAGCTGAAACTCCCTTCTTTAACTGCAGATCGTAGGGAACAGCTAGAGGCCCCTTTTTCAATTACACAAATAAATGCAGCCTTAAGATCCTTCAAAAGTGGTAAGACACCAGGACCTGATGGTCTTCCAGTCGAGTTTTATAGAAAATTTGCCAAGGAGTTGACCCCAATTCTGACTAGGATATGCAATATAGTCCATGAGAAGGGGCAGATGCCTGAATCATGGAGCAGAGCCCTGATAACAATTCTCCCCAAACCAGATGGAGACCCAGCCATGTGCTCGAATTATCACCCGATATCATTGCTTAATGTAGATGCCAAGATTTTTACCAAGGCCACCAGTGTAAGATTACAGTCCCTAATTTGTGATTTGATACACCCAGACCAAACTGGGTTTATGCCAGGGTGGCATATACAAGACAATATTCATTTGCTCTTAAATATAATAGCTGAGGCAGAGAAACTTCCAAAGAAAACATTACAAGCAGTAATGTCTGTCGATGCCGAAAAGGCATTTGATAGACTAAATTGGGTATATCTGCAAAGAGTACTGTTTGGTTTTGGACCCCACTTTACAGCTTGGATAGCTAATTTATATGAGAATCCTAGGGCGCAGATTAAGGTAAGTGGCATGGTTTCAGAATCCTTGGAGCTAGGCAGGGGCACACAACAAGGGTGCCCCCTATCACCATTATTATTCTCATTAAGTATAGAACCCCTGGCAGCATACTTTAGACAAGCGCCAGATTTTCACAGGATTAGACTGGGTGGGGAAGATATTCTCATATCATTATATGTGGATGACACCTTAATATATATAAGTGACCCAGTAAAGGACGTACAGAAGATAATAAATAAGCTTAAAATGTTTGGCTCCTTCTCCGGCTACAAGGTAAATGAACTAAAGACAGAGCTGTTACCCATCGGTAGATCTAGAGACCCACTTCCACTGCTTCCAAATGGCCTGAAATAGGCCTCAAATGGGTTAAGGTAGCTGGGCGTTTGGATACCCAAAAATCTAGATTTATTATATACAAAAAAATTATAGATTATTTTTAGAAGCACAGAAAGACTGTATGAGATGGAAGGAATTGTCTAACTTTGATGGGCAAAATTGAAACAGTCCGCATGAATCTACTACCAAGATTTTTATTTACAGTTTTGCCAGTAAGGCCCCCAGAAAAATTTTGGAAATTAATACACAACATGATATCCAAATTCATTTGGAATGGTAGAAGACCAAGGATTAAATGGTCAATATTAGTGGCCTCAAAAGAAAAAAGGGGGTTTAGCGCTTCCTGAATTTAAAAGATTTTTGGGCAGCCCAATTACAAAACTTTATCTCGTACATGAATAAGGTGGAAAACTCTGGCGTGGATAGAGATATGGGGGGGGGGGACTTGTCTTTTATGGAGGACATATTGGTGATGGACTATCAAAATACTCAAAGATTCCATTATAGTAATGTTTGGGCACACAACCTTATTCAGACATAGACAGAGATATGCAGAAAGTATAAGCTTCCTATGAAACAGTCTTTGGACACCCCTTTAAGAGCATGCCTAGATTTCCTGCCTTTTAAATTGGAGGGGGGGGGCTCAGACTATGGGAAAGGCTAGGCCGAACTAAAATACAACAATTTTTTAAGGGAGGGATCTTTAAAATCATTCCAAGATATAGCCCAGGAATTTAGTCTGCCCCAAAGGGAATATTTTAGATTTTTACAATTTAAACACTATCTGCTTAGTGAAGCAGACAGAATTCAATTACAACCAAATGAGAATCCGATCTCGCAACTACTGGTTGACTTGGCAGCCTCAGCACAATCTAGAGGGAGAGTGGCTCAGATTGTGTGCTTACTCTCAGAATTACAAATAGAACCCACAAATATGGTTAAAACAAAATGGCATAGAGAACCTGGAACAGAATTAACCGAGGATGAATGGGGCCAGATTTGGAGAGGAATTTTCACGACCACAGCATCTCCTGCATGGAGGGATTTTAGGTGGAGAGTGGTGCAGCGCCACTTTAGAACCCCAGTTATAACCCAACAATTCCGGGAACACTTTTCAAATTTGTGTTGGAGGGGATGAGGCGAAGTGGGTGATCATACCCATATTTTTTGGTCGTGCCCTAAATTACACTCATACTAGGTAGAGATCACTAAAGAAAGTAGTTGGATTTTAGACGTGGTGTTACCATTTACACCTTCTACCTGGGTATTGGGGCTGCCACCAGTAAATATGAGAACTAAAGCAATCAGACACCTATTTAACATCTTAATTACAGCTGCATTGAAAGCGATAACTCAAAGATGGTTGACACCACGGATCCCAGACAAAAAGGCCTGGTGGGACAATATTGATAAACTGATAGACATGGAACATTTGACAGCAAAGCTTAGGCTCCAGAAAGAAAGATATATGGCTAGATAGCTCCCTTACTTCCATTACTTAGCCGAGAGGGACCAAAGAAATGTGGTCGAGATTTTGGCTGAACAAGGGTAAGGACCCTATGGTAAGAGGCTGTGGGGAGAGAAGGGACCTAAAGGGGTATATACACCCAGATGTGTAAGAACAAGCATTAGGACCTTATCTGAGAAGGAAAGGATACAGGGAGTTACAAATCCTAATACAATTTATATTAAATAATCTTGAAACACACCTTTCACGCATTCCTTAGCAAGACAGGAATGGTGATTGAGGTAAAAAGGAAGAGCAGTAATCTAGGCATATATCTTAACCAATTAAGTATTTATTATTTATTTTGACCCCTCATGAATGAATGAATGCACCTTCATATATTGTAGTGCTAGAAATGTGATGAGCAAACAGATGACCTATGAAATGTAGATGGATTTTAATTGCACCAGTTTTAGTTATTTTATTTATTTGCTTATGTGTTTGTATATGATTTTTGTGCGTTTAACGTATTACAATGTGATGAAAAAAGTTAAAAAATCATTTAAAAAAAAGAAATGGTAACGGAAACAGTAATGGTAATGCAAATGGTAATGGCAGCGGCGACGCAGAAGGAAACAGTAATGTAAGCAACAACGTAAACGCAACCATACATGCAAACGCCAACGGCAACAGAAACACAAATGCAAACGGTAATGAAAATGGTAACGAGAATGCAAATGGTAACACAAATGTAAACAGAAACGCAAATGGTAATGGTGATGCAGAAGGGAACAGTAAAGGAATCGACAATGGAAATGCAAACGGAAACGCAAACACTAACGCCAATGGTAATGAAAACGCAAACGGTAATGGTAACACAATTGGAAACACAAATGGTAATGCCAAAGATGATACCATAGGAAACAGTAACACAAATGGAAATGCAAGCGCAAACACCAATGCAAATGGTAATGCACACAGTGACGCAAAAGTAAACGCTAACAAAAATGGTAACGGAAATGCAAATGGTAACAGTAATGCAAACTGAAACTGCAATGGTGACACAAAAGGAAACGGTAACGCAAACGGTAATGCAAACGCAAAGGGTAACACACAGTGACGTAAACAGAAATGCTAAAAATACAGTAGCGGTGACGCAAACATTAACACAAACTGAAATGGCAACAGAAATGCAAGTACAAATGCAAACAATAACGGTAATGTTAATGGGAACGGTGACACAAAAGGAAACTAACGCAAATGGAAACGCAAGTGCAAATGGTAACAGTGACAGAAATGCAAATGCAACCATTAACTTTAACGTAAATGCAAACGCTAATGGTAACACTAACAATGATGCAAACGGAAATGCAAACACAAACGGAAATAGTAACGGTAACGTAAACAAAAACACTAATGATAATGGTGACACAAACGTTAACGAAACCACAAATGGCAACAGAAACAAGTACAAATGCAAACAGTAACGGTAATGCTAATGGTGAAAAAAGGAAATGGTAACGCAAATTGTAAGACAAATGCAAGTGCAAACGCTAAGGGAAACAATAACGGAAACAAACACAAATGGTAATGCAAATGGTTACAGTTATGCAAACGCAAGCACAAATGGTTACGAACAGGATGACGCAAAAGAAACAGCAATGCAAACAGTAAACACAAGCACTCATTGACGCAAACGTTAACGGTAACGCAAATGGTAATGGAAGTGCAAAAATGGCTTAATCACAAAAGTAAAAGGGTCATTTGTGATAGTAAAAACTGCATTTGCGGCACTTTCAAATATTTTGCTAACTTTTCCCGTAGACTATAATGGGGAACAGTTTGTTTAGAATAATGTTTGAACCATTTAATATTTCTTTACGAAATCTTCGAAAGGCACTTCGGAGACCCCGGCTGCATGTTCCCCGAAGGTTTTGGACTGATCGCACAAACCTTGCGACCTGTAGGCACGAGCAAAGAAACACCCAAAACCCAGTAATTTATGTGTTTTTTGGTGCTCAACTGTACATTCAACCGTAATAAAACTTGGCAGGTCCAGAGATCTATGGTACCAGACCATGCATTCCAAATTTCAGGCAAATCCGTCACATGGTTGCAAAGTTATTAAGCTGCCAAATTTCAGATTTAACCTTAAATGGGGTACTCAACCCTAACTATAGTGGCACTACCGTGCCATTATAATATATATAAAATCATTGCAAAAAAACTTTGTTAATGCATTAGTTAGGGTTAAACCAACAAAAGCAGGGAAATGTGGCATTAAGGTTCCTAACCCTAACACCCCACCCCCATCCTGCAGGCAGCAACAGGAAAAAAACATTACTATTTGACCTCCTCTGTATCTTCACAATCAGGCATAGGGTGTGCCTTGGGGTTGTCAACCCTAATGCTCACTTCAGCCCAAAATGTCTACAACCCAGTACCAGAGACCCCAGGTGATGCCAGTGACAAGGACCTCCAGTCCCGGAAGATGGAGGGTTTTGTGGCAGACCTCCCAGAGGGTGATGACCTCAAGTGGTACTGTTTCTTCCCCTTCAATGGGAAGAGACAGAACTTCAGGTTGAGCAGTGCCAAGAACCTGGATGGAATCGGAAACAGGTCTGCCTTTTTTGTGCATTTGGTAGGACTGTCCTTCCTTCCAAGCACAGGACTGTCTGTGGTCAGAAGCCTTCCCCATCGGGAAAAGTGGACTGGACATGGCCCCACTGCTGGAGCAGCCTGTCTGAAATGCTTCCTACCATCATCCTCCCGTGGCTATCAACTGTAGACTCAGTAGGGCTGAAAGAAAAAATTGACAAATATTTTTATAAAATTCCCTAAACTGACACAAAAATAAACCATCTTCAAACACCACAACTGAAAAGACATGCACACTGCTGTCATATACTGTAGACAAAGTTATGATTCCTGGTAGGTGAGCAACGTCATCAATGATATGTACTTAATGTTAGGGAAAAAAAGAAACTGAGGCAGTGGAGGGCTGATACCAAAGTAAGCCTGGTGCCATGAGCTACTCTTGCAGTGTTGTGCATGCACACAGCTTGCCTCAGTACCAGCCCTCCTGAAAAGTTCTGGCTCCCACAGGGTCCTAGCACCACCAGCTGAGACTCCATAATGTGAACCAATGGTGAACATTGACTCCTGCAAGATCTGGAGGGACAGTAAGGAGCTCTGAAGCATATCAGTGCTGAACCACCTCTATAACCTAGGCATCTGTATTGATCTGCTTCAATTTTTCTAGAAAGAGAGATGTGGTCTCCCACGAATACATCTTAGCACAGTGAAGCCTGAGGCACAGTAGGGGAGTCAGAATGCATCGGGGTCCGGGGGCTCCGGTAATAGTCTGACCTTTTGTAAGATGGGCATGGGCACCAGGAGGTAGAGGGCTGAGGCCTCTGTGATCCCTGGTAAGGGCCTCTGGAATAACCTCTGCCAGGATGGGCATATGGCCTACTTAAAGAACCATGATCCCTTCCCCTAGGTTTTGGGTTCAAAGTATGCAGGGATCAGAGAGTCATTCTTTAAGTCTGCATCTTCCATAAAGTATGTTCAACATCAGTGCCAAATAACTGCTCTCCTCTGAAAGGAGCATTCATTACTGACTGTTACACATCAGAAGAAAACCCAGCCACCGTAAGCCAGGAGTAGCATTTAATGAATAGCCAGCAGCCCTGGCAGTAGCATCAGAAGCATCATAGGCTGATAAGGAGATGCTTACTGGCTTCTTGGCCATTTGCAAAAGTTTGCTGAACCAATATTTTGTCCTGGTTCTCTGGTATTCTGTCCACAGTCTTCCATAGGCAATTCTGATATTTAATTACATATGCCTGATAGTTTGCAATCCTTAGGCCCAGAGTAGTTGAAGCAAATGTCCTCTTACCCATGACATCCAACTTCTTGGACTCCTTGTCAGATGGCAGGGAGCTCAAGTGTTTAGGCTCTTTAGATCTCTCAGAAGCAGCGATTATAACCATAGAATCTTTTTCAGGCTGCGATGAAGAGTATAAATTAAGCAGTAAGGGCAGGATATTGTTTGCCACATTTTCTAGGTACATCAGGCAGCTGTGCAGACCTATACCAGGTAGCCAATGTAGCATCCTCCAGGGCTGAATGTACTTGAGGAATAATCACCATAGGAGAGGTTGAGACTTCCAAGAACTTGGAAGAATCCTCTTCTTCAACCTGGAACCCCAATGTGGCCTGTACAATTTTAAGGAAGGCCTGAAATTAGACATCTTCAGGGGGGATCTGGGTGTATTCACTACATCCCCCCTTTCAAAGAAGGAGGATAGAGTGGAGCTTGATCCAACCACATCTATCATCTCTTCTTCCATTGCTTCTTCTTCTATGTATTCTGGGGGTTATACTTCAGGTCATTGTCAACATCCAGTGTTAAATGGCATGGGGTCGACAACAGGAGGAGGAACTGACTGAAACACCAACAACAGAAGATCCAGTGACATCTACCCATCTAAATTTGGCCATGAAGCAGGGACAGAATATAGACGCGTTGACAGAACAACTGTTGATGGACCAGCTGGAGGCATTGCCAGTGTCATCACTGACAACAACAGCCTCATATGCTGAAACATCTTAGACATTGGTAAAATGCCTGCATATCGATGGAGCCTGATGGGGTGTCAACGGGACAGTGCCCAGCGGTGGAATAGGCTGCGAGTCCCTGATTTAAGAGGATGAGCCAATGCTGAACCCCAGCCTTGGCATCTGTAAGACAGTCGGGGGAGGGGCAGCAGGACCCACAACTGTAGCTGTGGTCCTGTCTTTTTCAAGTGAATTACCATGTCTAACTGCCGAATGAGAATGTGCCAGAGAAGCTTCTTTTCCCTTTTGGCACTTCTCTTTGTCAATATGGTGGTGTTCATCTGCTGACTGATGATTTTTCTTTACCTTTTTTCTTTTGAGTCAGGTCTGGTCACCATCGACTGTGGAGATTGACGAGCCAATGGTGAACCGGGAACAGAAGCGGGTGGCAGTGGTGAAGCTGACTTTGCTGCAGCCTGTTTTACCATGTCTTGCACAAGTAGAAAGTTTCCTAAATCTTTCCTGCAAAGTCTTCTGGTTGCCTGGTTGAAGTCTAGGCAGATTTTGCAGGCTTTAACATTATTGTCTGTGCCAGGGCAATGGATGCAAATGGAGTGGTAGTCATTATAAATCTTAATGGAGCCACAATGGCAATCATGGAACAATGGTTCTTTGTCTGCAGCATAAAGTACAGTATAAAATAAACAGAAGCAAGTATACAGCAACAGTGAAATACTTGATAGTTCAAAGGCATTCTTCAGCAGTGTGGTTGATGGCAGGGGAAAGAACTGAGGCAAGTTGTGGATGCCGATGTTATATAGACACCAATGCGGAGCACTGCCATGGGTAGCTCTAGCCTGCAAAAAGTTTCTGGGTGGTCCTGACACGGACAGCTTACTGTTCCATTATGTGGCTCAATGGAGGGAGATATCCTTGAAGATCTTGGCCCCGAGATACCAGGCTTGGTTTCCCCCTGCTGGGGCTGCTGCCATGGAGGCTGCTGTAGGTAAAAGGACCAGAACTAAAAAGGTTTCTTTTTAGAGATTTCTGGCCCTTAGGGTCCTATTAAGGCAAAACCACCGAGTCCAGGGTGGCACTGGACTTCTCCGTCCTCATGAGATGGCCTTCCACCCCCAGTCAAAGGGGTTGGTGCCCAAGAAGGGGACATCAGCCAGCTTCTACTGAGTGTCCACAGTAAAGGTGGACAACCTCAGCCAGGCCCTGTGATGCATCACGATGGCCACCACCATGGCATGGGCAAAGGTGTCACCCATGTCCAAGGCTGTCTGGAGTTGGTGTTTAGCCAGTGCTTGACCCTGGTCTCTGACCAAGTTCACCAGCTGCTTGTCAGTCAGGAGTGGGAAGACTTCATCCAGCACTCCCATTAAGCAAAGTTGGCCATCACCATGGTAAAGCTTGCCTGATAGAGACAAAGAGAAACAGCAGCATAGACCTTCTTCACCGTATGGTCAGACTTTAGACTCCTTGTCTGGGGCTTGTCCATGTCACTTTGGCCTCTGGACTTCCAGAAAGCCAAATCTGAGACCTGTCTCTTGGCCAGGGGATGGTCAGAGAACCCCAAAAGGAACCATGTAGGGACCACATACTTACAAGATCATTCAGGTGGGAGGTGACAGAAAGGATGCTGTATGCTGCCAGAGCTCCAGGGCTGGTCCCAAGGTGGCCTCAACCATGAGAAAGGCAACCCCAGATGAGTCATTATGGTCTAAAATGTCTGTGAAGGGGTATTTGGCCTGCTTCTGGACTGGCTACAGACACATGCTTGGACTCCAAAATTAAACAGAGAGCCTTAAATGACACCAGCCCATGGTCGATGGGCAGGTCTTTGGCCAAGACACAGTCAAAGGTGTGGGTCCTCAGCGACACCACATACAACCTGCCCGAGGACTCTGAAGATCGCCTGTGGCTGTGCTGTGCCTCTGAGCACCTTACAGTCCTTGGACTGGGCAGTTTCCACCAACAGCCAGCCTGGCAAGCCAGCTGCAGCTCAGGTGTCCTTGGTTGGAAGATACAACAAAGGCTGCAGAAAAAGTGGCTCCACCCGCAAAGGTGGAGCGCCAGACACCGGGGACATCTGCTGAGGGTGGACTGGGGTGGGCAGTATGTGCACCTGCCAGTTGGCCACAGTGCTTGGGGGTAGAGATCTTCTCCACCCAGCAACTTCCCACTGCTGCAAGAGGAGTTCCTTGTAGTGCTGCCACATCTTGCAGTGGTACCTCTCTTCACCCGATGACAAAGATGTCTAGTAACATCGCTGGTGGTGCCTCCTGGTTGAGTGGGATTAAGAGCGCAAACAGCACCTCAACAGCGACCTCGACCAGAGGGCTGATGCTGAAGAGAAGCCACTGGTGGGGTTGGTGCAAACCACATGCTGAGATGCAGAGAACAGCATTGAGTTCCACAGATTGACCACCAATGGAGGCTGGCCCTGGGTGGAGCCAGATAGGATACCAACCAGTCCACATCCTCCTTGGAGAGGACAGATAGAACTGGGGTCTTGGAGATCGAGTCCTTGTTGAGCTCCTCCGAGAACTGGTGGACAGGGTCAAGAAAACTCTTGACAGCCTGATCAACCAATGTAGTGGTCTACTAGTCCAATGGGGGCATCATGGAGCGGTCAACTGACCCCTTGACCAAGTAAAGCTTGACCGGAAATGAGTGCTCGACACACATCAAGCGGTTGAGGGAGTCAAAAGAATGGGAGGACTGCAGTCTCTCCCAATTCCAGAACCAGCAGCATTTGTGTTTCTTAAGGTGGTGGACAGGGCCCCTTCTGTAGACCTGGAGGGCCTGACATTTCTCAGAAGTCCTTGGTGAAAGACCCTCCAACGTTGGCTCTAGCTGACAGTAGTGCCAAGGCAGAAGAGGTGCCCACTGTGGCAGCTGCCGCTGCTTCTTCAGTGACTGCATGCTGAGCTGCCGACCCCACCACTGTGGAGGCCATCTTGTGACCCTTTGGCTAGAGCTTAGGATCCCTGTTGGGCAGTTGGCCTAGAAGAAGCCAGGCTGCGCGACTGTCCAGAGAGGAAGGAAGTATCACTTGACATAGGCCACAGCCAAAAATGTTGTGTGCTGCCCCTAGGCAACACAGACAAGACATGTGTGGGTGAGTCTTCTACTTTTTTTTTGTAAAAACATGATGCAGAATTTAAAGCCATGAGTTTTTTGCTTCCTCGGAATCCATCTTCCATCAGTGAGGCTGAAGTGAGGGAGAGGAAGAAGCCAAGTATTATTGTTGAAAGTAGAAGAAAATATACAAATTCACTGATTGTTCACTTTGTAGTCTACAACAGTGCAGAGCTGCAAAGCAGGAGACTGGACTCTTCCAGCAGAAAAGAAGATCTAATGTAACCGGGTGGAGCTGGAGGATATACCACCTGGGTGGTGGGAGGAGCTTAGCTTGAAGACATTCTGACAAATCGGCACTTACACTGGAACTGCCAATGTGTGGACAGTGAACTATATATACACACAGGACCCTAGAACAATATTTTTAGTGGCCATCATTTTTAAGGCCTTAAAAATCACTAAGTGGGCAGGTAGACAGATGGCCAGTAACTTTCAAAATCTGGTGGCCAAACCAATTTTTTTAGTGGCCAATGGCCACTTGATTAGTCCAACCCTACTCCAAGATCTGTAAGTTGAACCACATTTGAAACATTTTAAGCCTGCTAGAAATTGAAGCAGTTCATCAATTCTTGTTTTGGCCTGTCAGCTACTATTATTGTCAGACTTGTAATTTTATGGAGTTTACCATTAGTTTGCCTTTGTACGGTTTGCCTTATATTGTAAATTCGTTTTTTTTCACTAGTCTCCTGGGTCATTCCTGGAAATAGGCATGTACATGTATAGTGTACCTACCCGGTCGATAAAAACTTTAATAAGTACAAATACAATTTTTCTACAACTTTTTGCCATGGCATACTTACCAATTACTAAAAGGCCATCTTTATGTCTGCAGGGGACAAAGATATTTAAGTGACAAAACCTAGTTTATGTCAGGAGTGTGTACGTTAGGAGTCAAAATTAACATACACAGTCTGTTCACTGTACAAGTGGAAACAGGCTAATGCATGTAGTTTTCTCCCCTACTTGTACTGTGGTGCAGGTAAATGGTCAGCTTTGCAGACTGTCATATGAAGCTGCCACATGTGGCACACTTCTGCATTTGGCCACCACAGCTTGTGATTAATCAGACTGGATTTTGCTAGGCTAGGTAATCCCTTTCACCATGCTCTATCAACTGCAGCTGCAGCCTCAGGATAAAGTGCGTGGGCAAGACGTCTGGTCACGGTCGTTTCACTGACTTACAGCAGGAAGAGTGGGTGGGCATCGCAACAGTGACTGGGGGTGGGTCAAATGGATTTGGCAGGCAGCAACTCGTGTTGAGGCTTAACAGATCAGCCCACCCCAAAACTATGGAGACAGTTGGTGATTAACAGCAGGAGAAAGACAAGACGGCCCGGTGAGTTGGTTTGGTGCTAGTAGCACTGATTTTACATAATGCTGAGGTGAGGGGGGGGGAGGGAAATCCAGGATCACTCTGTAGTAGCCTGCCTAAAATTTGCACAGTATGTGGTCAGTGAACCAAGTAGTATGTTTTTCTATAACCTACTGGTTCATTGTTCTAGGAAAATGCATGTGCAAGTTTAGGCAGTATAATCACCAGCTGACTGGAGACAGATGCCCGAGTAACAGCACTGTCTACTACCAACTAATCGCATTTATAACATAGAAGGAAAAAAAAAAAAAAAAAAAACAAAATATGTCTGACTCAGAAATTGATCAGTTTACATACTGACATTTATCAATTAAACCAATCAGTGATTGAGGCAGGCTGCAGCTGGAAAACAGAGATAAATGTCTCCTTTTGCACTGTTAAATTCTTTAGGCAGGATAAGACTTGCTTCTTCTTAACTAGAAGGAACTTAAATATTTAAATGTAAAATACTAAAGTGACTACTGTCACTTTGTCATCTTAAACTGAGACAGATTGCAGAAACATAGAATTTTACGGCAGATAAGGACCGCTTGGCCCACCTAGTCTGCCCATTTTCCTACCTAACAGATAAGCTGCAGATCCTAGTTAACCAACAGCTTATTTCCTCCTACCCCCCACTAGGACTGCCTTATGCCTGTCCCATGCATTCTTGAAGTCCACCACTGTTCTTGACTCCACAACCTCCTCAGGGAGGCTGTTCCATACATCCACAACCCTCTGTGAAAAAATACTTCCTCACATTACCTCTGAACCGTCCCCCTCTATCTTCAAATTGTGCCCCTTGTTCTTGCACATCTCTTTTTCTGGAAGATGCTACCCTCTTGGACTTTGTTAATTCCTTGAGGTATTTGAAAGTTTCTATCATGTCCCCTCTCTCCCTTCTTTCCTCAAGGGTATACATATTAAGCTCTTTTAGTCTTTCTTCGTATGTCTTCTGGTGCAGACCCTGCACCATTTTAGTTGCCCTCCTCTGAACAGCCTCCACTCTGTCTATGTCTTTGCGGAGATGGGGTCTCCAGAACTGTACACAGTACTCCAGATGGGGTCTCACCAACTGTCTGTACAGAGGGATAACAACTTCCTGTTTTCTACTATTGATGCCTCTTCCTATGCATCCCAGTATCCCCCCATCCTTCCTTACTGCCTTCTCACATTGCTTGCCTGCTTTTAGGTCATCTGATATAATTACCCCCAGGTCCCTTTCTATTTTTACTGTTGTCAGTATCTCACCCCCCATTGTGTACGCTTCCCCTGGGTTTTTGTTTCCCATGTACATTACCTTGCACTTCTTTGCATTGAATCTGAGCTGCCATACATTTGACCATTCCTCCAGCCTTGCCAAGTCCCTTCTCATCCTTTCCACTCCATCTTGTGTATCAACCCTGTTGCAGATCTTTGTGTCATCTGCAAAGAGACATACTTTTCCTTCCAGTTCCTCTGCAATGTCACTTATAAAGACATTAAAAAGGACTGGTCCCAGTACTGAACCTTGCGGTACCCCGCTAGTAACCCTCCTTTCTTCACTGTGTACTCCATTTACTACTACCCTTTGCGTCCTGTTGTCTAGCCAATTTTTTATCTGGGCTACCACCTTGGGACCCACTGAAAGGCTGGCTATCTTGTGTATTAATCTTTTGTGTGGGACTATATCAAATGCCTTGCTAAAATCTAGGTAGGCCATGTCCACAGCCCCTCCCTGGTCTACTACTTTGGTCACCCAGTCAAAGAAATCTATTAGATTCGTCTGACATGACCTTCCCATCGTGAATCCATGCTGCCTTGGGTCCTGTGCCTCACTGGCCTCTAGGTACTCAATAATTCTTTCCTTCAGAAGTGATTCCATCATTTTTCCCCTACCACTGAGGTCAAACTAACTGGTCTGTAGTTTCCTGCCTCTGTCCTGCTCCCACTTTTGTGAAGAGGAATCACATCTGCCCTCCTCCAGTCCTTGTGTACCACCCCATCCTCCCATGATTTGTTAAAGAGAGTAGTCAGCGGTGTCACTAGTTCTACCCTTAGTTCTTTTAGAATTATTGGGTGAATCCCATCAGACCCCATTGCTTTGTCCACCTTCAATTTTATTAGTTCTTTCAGAACCCTTTCTTCTGTAAATGGACTGGTATCGACCCCTGTCTTCAGAGTGTTTCTCTTGTTTGGTTTAGGTAACTACCCCTCCTCTGTGAATACTGAGCAGAAATATTTGTTCAGTATCCCTGCTTTTTCACTGTCACCCTCTACCCACATTCCCTCCCCTTTATTAAGCTTCAGTATCCCTCCTCTGGTCTTTCTTCGCTCCCGAATGTACCTATAAAAGGTCTTATCCCCCTTCTTAACAGAATTGGCCATCCTTTCCTCGGTTTGGGCCTTTGCTATTCTGACTGCCTTCCCAGCCTCTTTCTGCTTCAACTGATAAAGTTCTCTGTCCTGCTCCTTCTGTGTTTCCTTATATTTCCTGAATGCTGTCCTTTTCTCCTTAACCTTCCCTACCACCTCTTTTGAGAACCATAGCGTTTTTTCCTTCATTGTGTTTTATTGATTTGCTTTACACAAAGGCTTGTTGCCTCTGTGATGGCTGTTTTGATCACTCCCATTGTTCCTCCCACCCCTCCTTCTTGCCTGTTTGCTGAGTGCTTTTCTGAGGCACTCTCTCATTTTCCCCAAGTCAGCCCTCCTAAAGTCCAGTACTCTTGCTTTTCTTGGCTTGATTATATGGCTGTGTTTATAAGTGAACCACACTGTTTGGTGGTGGCTGCTTCCCAGATGGCTACCCACTTCTAAATCTTAGATTCTTTCTCCATCCCCATTTGAGAGTACCAGGTCTAAGACTGCTCCCTCCCGAGTGGGTTCCAATACTAGCTGTCTGAGGCATGCCTCCTGTAGGGCATCAAGAATGACCCTGCTCTTGGATGTGCCTGCAGCAAAGGTGCTCCAGTTAACATCTGGCATATTCAGGTCCCCCATCAACAATATCTCCCCTTTTTCTGCCATTCTAAGAAAGCCTTCTATCATTTCCTTGTCCATTCCCTCCCCCTGAGATGGGGGTCTGTATACAGCCCCAATGCGGATTGTGGTGCCATTTGCTATCTCCAGGGTGACCCAAAGTGCCTCATCTGCTCCTGTTTACTCTTTTAGTTCTGTTGCTTTGATCCTTCCTTACATAAAGAGCTACTCCTCCTCCTTTTACCCTCCCTGTCCCTCCTGTAGATTGTGTATCCTGGTATGTTGACATCCCAGTCATGGTTCTCTGTGTACCATGTTTCTGTGACTGCCACAATATCCAGGCAACCCTCTTCCATCAAGGCCACTAGTTCAGGGAGCTTGTTACACAGACTACGTGCATTGGTACTCATCACCTTCCACTTTTTGATAGCCTTACCCCTTTTAGCCCCATTTCTGTCCTTACTGCCTTTGCCTCTTTTTACATTTAAATCTGTTCTGCTCCCTAATAACTTCTGTGCCTGTGTTTACCTCACTAATCACCATGTTTTGTGGGGGAGGCTCAGTTTCCACTCCTTTCAGTGCCTCCCCTTGGCTAGTTTAAATGCTTGCCAATGAAGCATTTAAACCTCTCACGTCAGGATCCTGGTTCCCCCCCTGGACAGATGCAGACCATCGCACCAATATAGGTCTGCATCCCTCCAGGTGGCTCCCCAGTCCCCAATGAAGCCAAAACCCTGAGCTCCACACCAGTTTTTCAACCACTCATTGAATTCCGTGGTAAGAAGTGCCCTAGCATCTCCTTTGCCATAGACAGGCAGCACCTCCGAGTAATAAGCTGCAGAACCCTCACACTGATAATTTCAGGAGGTACAAAAAAACAAAAAACCTGTAGGCTGTACATATTTAGAAAAAGCTAACTAGCCTTTTCTGACCAAAGCATGTAACCCGAGACTCTGGGACATGTAACTTTTTTGCCACATGCAGCATGGTACAAGTACTAAAAAAAGTTTACTTCTATCCCAGGTGTACGTGTGTGGGAAGCTGTGTCAGCGGGTTCACAAGTTTTTTTTTGTTTGTTTTTAACAATAATGCATCAGAATATTGTTCAAACAAAACACTTCAATGCAGAGAGAAGGAAATTAAGTTTATTACCAACAATTCAAATTAACTATTACAAACAAGTATTTTGAAACCACAGAAAACATTAAAAAAGGTGATAATTATAAATGTTCTCACAAAAAAACACAAAAAACATTTCCAATACAATCAGTACCTGAAATAAAATACAGTATAACATTTCAGTTTTTCTATCTCAAATACAGTAGTAATTAAAATATGGTGCAACATCTATGAATAGTTGTACGAGTAAAAAAAAAGACTGCATGTAACAGTACAGTAAAATATATAAGGTAAATCTGTATTGAAATATACAAAGTATATTTTACAGCTTATTTGATCACACAGTAGGAAACAATATTAAAGAACAAGTTAGTTATGGCTCACTGTTGTACAACACAGAACTAAAAGAGTTGGACTGCATGTAGCTTTCACATGGCAACAAATAACCCAGGAGAAAAATTAACCTCCCACCAAAGCTGTGCAGTATGTTATGGAGTGCTGGAGTTCAGTGCAGCAGATCATTTTAAATTAAATGCCAAAGTAATGCAACCACAGCACAAACCATTTGCAGCACCTATCTGCTAAGCCAACGCCTGCTTAAGAAATTCAGTGTCTTGACATGTATCACTTTTGTAAATATATCTTTTACATAGCACATACAAAGATTTATAAATAGAAAAAAGATTTAGCAATATGTATTTCCTTATATCCATTTGATCTTTGACATACAGTGAAGAGTCAGTTTTTTTTTTTTTTACATACAGTGAAGCAGACTACTGAGTTTTCTGAAAACCGCCCTTCAGTTCTGTCAGAATCGACCATTCCGTTTAAGATGCAGTAGTTTACAGCACTCTGATGAAGTCACAAGAAATTCCCAGTAATCCTGACTTGTTCTTGATATAGTGATGGCACTTTCTCATACACACACTAGAGGATAGTTTTTATGCACCCAGTTTACAACTACTGTATCACAGTCGCAGTAGGCTTCCTATAGGTACACTGATACTAAGGGTGACTGAATGTGGAAACTGACCACCTGAGTTGGGCTTCAACACTTTAGCTAAAGACACTTCAGGTCCATGATTCTGTGGTTTAGCAGGCTACAAATAAGGCAAACGGCACACCTTAACCACCCCTAGTCACCCAGACAATCCCTTTTCCACCTTCCCCAGGTCAACCAGATTAAAAAAAAAATAGCTCTCAGCACCTGGCACAGTGACAGGAGCTGTAAGTTTAAAAAAGATGTCCAAGGAGGAGGAAGGTGGGGAATGACTGTGGTGGGAGAAGGGGTGGTCATGGCACTAGGCCTAGCCTTCTGTGAAGGGCTGAAGTGTTTCTGTAAATGAACTGGCTGAAGGTCAGAGTGACTCAAACATATGACTGGGCTGAATCGAAGGTAAAAGTGCAGAATTTCAGTGCATTCGTGGAATACAAATTTGGCATCGGCTCATCCTTAAACTATACTTCTAACAACCCACTGCAGTTTCCATGCTGGAGTTTTAACTGAAGAAATGCATTTCTACACAAGATGTCAATTTGCCATGCTGCTTTAACTAAGGGGCATACTTTATGAACCAAATTCAGAGCACATCTACAAGTGGAAAGTCTTTACTATACATTACAAAACGGCCAAGAGGGACAGAAAGGCAGGACTCCCTACCCAGTCAAAAACAATCTCTTAACTTGAAGCACCAAATCCAGTTTTTAAATGTACTGCTCTTTTTTTATATATAAAAGTTATATTATATTGTTAGTACCATAAGACTTTAACCAAGGAGGCAGTTGACTGAGGCAGCTAAGAAACTTCAATCAAAAGTCTAAGGGTTATCATAAGGATGCACAGGTTAACAGATGTAATCCTGCTACACAAGGAGGGGGGGACAAGGAGCAACTGGGGAATTAGAGACCTGTCAACTCTACCTCTGTAGTGGGTAAACTGATAGGAGTTCCTCATCAAAGAGGACATTGTGGCCTACCTAGAGAGCCAATAGTCTATAGGATAGTAAACAGCATGGGTTTATGGATGGGGGGTCTTGTCAGACCAACTTGATAGCTTTGGACCTGGGTAGGACTAGGGACACAGTTAGATGGGTAGGAAGCTGGTTGAAGGAGAGACCGCATAGAGTGTCGGTAAATGGGGTCAAATCCAAAGAGGGAGGTCACAAGCGTGGTTCCACAGGGATCTGTTCCGGGTCCTGTCCTCTTCAATATATTCATCAGTGACATTGGAGTGAGCATCTGGGACAAACTGTCTCTTAGCAGATGATACAAAGCTGTATGATAAGATAGTGACAAAGGGACCAGGGAGATGCAGCGGGATCTACAAAGGCTAGAGAGATGGTCTCTAGGTTTGGCAGTTGAAATTCAATGCCAAAGAAAAGCAAGGTTGTGCACAGGGGTTGGTGGGAGGACAGGACTCGATGGGAGTAGTTAAACTGAGCACTATGCCAGAGGGAAAAGACAGTTCCAAGAATAGTAGCACTCATGTAAGACAAAGCACACAAGCAGAAATTAGCAAAAATATATTGTTTTAATGTGTGCAGAAAAACTTGGTGGACAATGGTTTAGTGAGAGAGCACAGGATAACAGAAGCAGCAGCAACATGAAACAAGTCAGTGCGCCCAATTTGCCTGCACCTAACATGAATAGTGCAAGTGGCACCTTGTACCAGAAAACACCCTTGGAGACATTCTCAAATGCAGCCTGCATCAGCCACAGGCTGCCTGCCCCAAACAGGGCTTGTGCCACCCGTGTGCCCAAGAATGGGCTGTGATATGGCACTAGGGGGCATGTGGCAGACACAAGCTGCCGCAACCCCCTAAATGCAATTCACAGACGTCCTCCAGAGGACACATTTCTAAGGGTGCTTAGAACAACATCCCCTAGAGAAGTCTAGCCTGTTGGGACACTGTGCCACATTCGTTTAATAATATAAATAACCCTGGTGGTCTAGCGGTCCCTCCCCCTGCCACAATATGGCTGGTATGCACTTTAAAATTCATATAATACCCTGATGATCTAGTGGTCCCCCCCACACACCCATCCTGGCATGTAAAACCCACCCCACTCCCTCCCCAATCCATACCCCAAGCGGGCACCGGCATACCCCTCTTCTCACCACCTCAGCCAGGACCGACTGAACTGTCATTGAACACTTGTATTGTAATACAGTAGGCACAATGAGCATGTACTGTGTTATAATACAAGTGCACAATTGACAGTTCAGTTGGCACTGGCTGAGGAGGTGAGAGTAGGGGTGTGCCAGTGCCAGGTACGGGTTGGGGGTGGGCACTACATGCCAGGGTTGGGGGCAGGACCACTAGACCACCAGGGTATTATATGGTTTTTAAAGCAAATACTGGCCATATCTGGTAGGGAGGGGATCACTATACCACCAGGGTACTTACTTTATTACAAGGGAATATCGGGGTGGGGGAGGGACCACTAGATCACCAGGGTGGAATATTACTTTACTGGTGTTAATGGGCATTAGGGACTGTTCGATCACCAGGGATGGGGGACACGGATGCTTGCCCTGTCCACAGGAGCTTCCGACAAACCCCTCCCATGTGCTGGGCGTTTTTCGCACGTGAGAGGTTGTCATTAAGTGTGGGCACTTAGGTGCTGGGACCGGTCTTGTACCAGAATCTGGTACAGGGTCCCTGGTGCACAGGGCTTCTGTGCAAGCTGCTGTTTGCCGCATCTTGCACTGGATGCAGACCCCTTTGAGTATCTGGCCCAGTAAGTTTACACAAGTAGATGCTGTTTGAAGATCCAGTAGACTGCTGCTCAAAAATAGGTTCCCTCTCTCTCTACAATGCCAAGCGACTTTCCCGGTGCTTCGGCTATCCCAGCCTTCCTCGGGGGTCAGAGGACAGGAGCCTATGAGTCATTAGTAACTCCCTCAGACAGTCATGCCAGTGTAACAAGGCCTATAGTAAGACTAATAGGACAATGAGGTGTACCAGAAGGGGTATTGACAGCAGGAAAAAGGAGATACTACTACCACTACACAGGTCACTAGTGAGGCCACACCTGGAATACTGTGCTCAGTTCTGGAGTCCTCACCTAAGGGAGGACAGGAACATGCTTGAGACTGTGCAATGCTGGGTGACCAAGATGATTCAGAGTCACAAAGATCTTATTAAGGCATTGAACATGTACTCAATGGAGACCAGGTATGGGGGGATTTGGTAGAGACCTTCAAGCTCCTGAAGGGAATAAACAAGGTGAACTGTGGGGAACTACTTAGCCAGAGTACAGAGTCAAGAACCCAAGGTCATGAGTGCAAACTGGTGGGGGGGGGGGGGAGAGAGGAGAGATGTTGTATTTTACAAAAGGGTGGTGGAGCAGCAGAACAGAGCTGGTTCTTGCCAAAGATGTCATAAATGATTTTAAGCATGGCTGGGAAAAGTGAAGGTTTTGGTGGTTGCTCAGGTTGGTAACAGTAGAGGGGGGAGCAGCGTGGTGGACCAGGAGGGATAAAATCCCATGTGGACAATAGGTCTCAGGGTAGATGGGGAACTCCAGGCAGAAAAGATGAACCTTTGGTCTTTTTCTGTCATATTTGTCTCTGTTTCTATGAATATGTAATTAAGGCCAATCATTGCACTTTCCGGGTGCGTTTAAAGGCATGAGGCTGCATACTAATGACACACCTTGTTGTGTGTTATTGCACTGATCCATGTAAAACCTGCTGTTTAAGCTCTGATGGATGGTCCACTGGCCAGAGCCTCTGCTCACCAGCTGGAGAACCTGGATTCAGTTCCACTGACCCAAGATCCCAATGGGTGAGACAGGAGACAGAAGTGGAGTCCAAGGGGATGCAAGCCCATTTCTAGGGAGGCAGTGTGGAGCCAAGTGTTGTGCTACTGTCCCTGGTAGCCCTAGGGAGGGGACTGTGCTGGCAGAATATCATCACTGTAGCCCCACCTCCAGACATGGTGACAGCAACAGATGCCAACAGCAAGGGCAGAAAGGAGGAAGCCTAACACTGGCCCATCTTCTAAGCAAGGCATCACAGGGGAATGGAGTCCAAGCAGAGGCACTGTACTGGCATCAGTTATTCAAGAACCCTGGAACAGCCAGACTGTATGTTCAAGAAGGGAGGCTGTGCAGGGGAGTAGGGTGAACATATGGCAGAAATAGTCCAGGGAAATATAGCTAAAAAACTATAGTTTAAATTATTTTTAAAAAGGTGTTTATTTACCTACATCTCATATACCCAGCTTTCTGTAGTGCCCTACACTGATAAGGTGAAGCCTATTAAGCTGTTCAAGTCTTCAACCAACACTCCCAATCCATTAAGTGCCAGGCGATCCATACAGCCAACCCCCTGCTTCCACCACAAACAGGACCCACTGATGACAGCCCTCTTCTTTCCTAAACAGTACAGTTGACCAAGGTCTAGGGTCTCACAAACGGGCAAATCTATCTTAGACTACTTGGCAACTGTCACTTTACAGAGAAGAACATGGCAAAAATACAAACAGAATTACGTTTCCATCTGTGATTAAAGCCATAACAAGTTCTGTGGAACTGCAGCTTTCTCTTAACATTATAACGGATACGTAAAATAAAACCCACTAAAATATTTCTGAATTTTTCTGTAGCTATAAATGAAAAACATTTATACCAGTCTTGTGAAAAAGAACTGAATTTAACCATTATTGCTAATCATGGCATTTTGTGCTAACTGCATTAAGTTCTGCTTGATTCAGCAGTGAAGGGGTTACAATTCCACATAAAACACAAGCTATTACAAATAGAATGGTAGATAGGTTCTGGTGTATTACAAGGCAGTAATTCCATCAAGAGGTTCTGGGGTCACAGAAAACTGAGAGCGAACCTAGAGAGGTTTCATCTGTACCCAGAACCTCGAGATGGAATTTCTGCCTTGTTACACCAGAACCTATTTGATATTTTTTTTTAATATATAGATTCGAGGTGAATTTACTCACCTTAATTTTGCCAGTGGAGTCAGCAGGTCCTCGTGCGTGTTGGCAGGGTTTCCCAGTGCTGTGTGCATCAGCAGGTGGCGTAGGCTTTGTTTAGCCCCGCTTCCCCCCCCAACTGTTTGTCAACAGCAGTGGTATAGGTCGAGCAACGGTTGCGACAAGAGCCGTGGAAAGCGAGTCAGATTGTTGATCATCTAAAACAAATGTTTTAAAAGGAAAGAAAAACTGTTGCTGCTGCTGACAATGATTCTCTCGCTAAGCGAGCAAGCAAGCCATGTTTTCAGACTTGTTTTGCCTGCCCACAGAGGAAAAGCAGCCAATCAGAAGGCATGCTTTGGAAGACGTCTGGTACAGACTTTCACGTGTGCTGTTCAGCTTTAGTGATAATACTATTGTTCAGTTGCTGAACGATAGTATTACGGCACCTGAACAATAGTATTATCACTCGGGAACAGCAGTATCACTCCAGGAGCGATGTTATCACCAGGATTTGTTGGTATGGTTTTCAAATATATTATTTTAAGAATCCATATATTAAAACTAAATTACTATACAAGCATCAAGTGGACCTGAAAAAGCTAGGCACTCGTTTACATTTTTTTCATCTTAGTTTGTAAAAATGTACAGAAAGTATAACAGTGTTCCGAGAAAGGTCTATTTCACCGTGAGAAAAAGTTGTAAAGCATTTCTCACGCACCTTTAGGCTATGAATCTAATACTGAGAACAAAAATGTGGTCTTCCATGACTACAAATGGCTTTTGTAACATATAACTCCCATATTTGGATTTACCTGCACCTGGTTCCAGACCAAAAGCAAGCAACAGCGTTTGGTCACGCCTCCATTTTCTCACTAAAAGAGGCGAGGTCGAGACAGCATTTTAGAGAAGTAGAGCATCTGCAGAGGGACTGTGTGTGAGGCAGGAGGGGGAGACAAATCGCACTAAAATCGAAGTCAACATACCATGCACCCAAAGGATCACCACAGGAAAATCAAAAGTGGGTGGGTGTGTTGGGAACATACTGAGCTCCACAGTATGGGCCTATTTATCCGATTATGTCACACAGTTCAAAGTTCTACTCTGCCAGACTCTGACCATTAGCATTAAGTGTTACAGTGTTTGCTTTTGGGAAGTGCACTTTGGGAACCAATACAAATATTAGTAGTCTGAATTACGAGAAGCAGAACTTGTTATTTCAGCCCGTTTTAATGACTGAACCCAAGTGATGAAACTGACCCATCTGTGCTCACACATAGCATTCTGTGTGACCGCAGCTAGAACTTCATTTACATGTATGCACTATGAAAGGGAGCCTTGTCCCCACCTACAGAGCAGATGGTATTTTGACCAACAGTGCTCGCCAAGAGTGCACACAGCCCTTCTACATATGCTGTAGGCAAGGGGTAAAAAATTGCTCCCTTTATTGTCAATGGATTGGCTGCTTAATTAAGATTCCATACAAAAAAGTGGGCACCAAATATTATTTGGCGTATTTCAATAAGGATTACTTTACAAAATGGAAATTCACTGAGCAGCCTCAACGTTCTACATAACCTGAGCAGCTTTGGGTATTCTAAGATGCGGCTTAGCTTTTTAATTGGAGAGTACATGGATACCCCAGAAAAACCTGTGGCAGAAGAGAACAGAAAGGAATTCAACATTTTCTGTCAAAGCTATTACCGTTCTGATAGCTATAGAGTTACTATTATGCTGCAGTGTTTCTGGATAACAGTGGATGGATACCCTTGAAACCCCTCTGTGACCAGAAGAAAATATGTGCTTCCTATGATATACAGTTCATACTAATTATACCAAAAATATGATTTGAGTTCCTTTAGTGCCCCATATGTCACTTCACTCTTTTGGGGGATGCCATATTTTTTTGACCTGTGCTTTAACTCTCAAACTGCAGTGAATAAAGCACATGTTCACTGTTCCCTGAAATGGCACATACTGGATGTTCAGAACATACGGCAATACACTGATGTGGCCATCTAACAGGTACAGCTGACAACCCTACATTTTTCTATACCGCTTTAACAATGTAAGTAATCAATGTAAGATCGGATGTTTACTCAAATAGAGGTACTCTGTGCGTCTGTTTCTGTTTTTTTTTTCTTTTTCAAGTCCAACATTTCACTTTAGGTTAGAAGAACCAGCATATATTGTACTCCTATTAGACTAGATTTGCAGTTATTAGGCAGGGTTTCCAAAAGGATCTCAAGATGCCTCTGCCCCCTGTCTTAAATAGGCAGAAAAATGACCAACCCCACTAGATCTTCTATCAGATGGCTTAACGGCATTCAAAGTTTGCATCCAATATGGACACAATTGTATGTTGTGTCCAACTGGATGCAACTGTGCATTTTCTGTCAAACTGACTTTTTGTCATAAAATCGTACAACTTCTGAAAATAGAAGCAGGGCTGTCTGGACAGAAGCGGATGGATGCAGAAGCAGAATGCATTCGTGCCCGCATCCAACCCTTTGAAAATCCCCTCCTCTGTATTTAAAAAAACATTAATGAAACAAGAATTCAGACAGCTATTTTGCTGTTTGGAGAGCATATTACATGTCCCTTAAAGCTCTTTCAGTACAGTAACTAGCAATTTAGGATCAGACGTGACTCTAGGTCCACCACATGTGAACCCCCCCCCCCCTTTAATAAGTAGGGATGAAATAGCTAAACTGTGCAGAAAAAAATTAGAGATTCCCTAACCATTCTTCTGCTCAGGAAATGTACTACCCAGGATACCCAAGTATCCAAGAAAACCGTGCAACATATAATATTCAGACACAGTTCAGCTTCTATTTCATTAATTTTCTGCGTGTGTTCTCATTCTTTATTACTGAGAACATTTGCATGAGAACAGGATTTGTTCATCTCAGGCTTTGTCGCATTCTCCTGCTTATTTTCCTGATGAAGACATAATCCTCTTTTTGGAAGATTAAAGATATGCTGACAAGCTCCAGGCAGGCAGCTCACACCATGTATTTGCCTGCCCTAGGAGCTATTTATTTCATTAATTTTTTAATCTAGGAAATAGTTATTTTCTGTGAAAAGCTCAGCTTATAACTTCCTAATACAAGTTGAACCACCAATGACCGCTGTAGCCCCACCCCTAAAAGCAGCATTATGACGACATGTAGTATGGAACAGGACTGATGGCACTCTATGGAGCTACTATGAGGATCAGGAGAGGGGGGTCGTCTACATGTACAACTATTATATTTATAGGCATGTCTACATGTAAGGGGCATATGCCCCATATATGCATACACGCCTGTAAAGAAAACTTACATGTAGGCAACCCCCGCCCTGATCCTAATAGTAGCTCCATACAGTGCCTGCAGCCCTGTTCCTTACTGTGTGTCACCATAATGCTGTTTTTAGAGGCAGGGCTGCAGTAGTTGGCTCATATCAGGAAGTTACAAGTCAAGCTTTGCGAGGTAAACAACTTTTCATTCCGTGGATTAAAAAAAAAAACAACAAATTATTTTACAGCTCAAACAGCTCCCAGGGCAAGCAGCTGCATGGTAGGAGTTGCTTGCCTGGAACATAAAAGCATGTCAGCTGCTCTTTAAATTCATTTCCACACTTCAATCAGTTTTGACTTTAGTGATGAGATAACAGGAGGGGAACAGAGGAGGGAGAGGGCAGATATGATAGAGACCTTTAAATACATCACGAGGGTAAATAAGGTACAGAAAGGGATTATTTTTCAGAAGAAAAGGTGCTCAAGAACAAGGGGACATGCTATGAAGCTGGGGGGTAGATTAAGAAGAGATGTGAGGAAGTACTTCTTTCCAGAAAGGGAATGGATTCCTGGAACAGCCTTACAGCAGAGGTGGTGGGGGCAAAAACAGAGGTGGAGTTCAAGAATGCATGGGATAGGCACAAGGGAATCATAGTGGCAAAGTAGGAGGGAGAGAGAAAGGAGCTATAGATCGGGAATGGTCGGGTCTGATATAACAGTGTAGGTAGGGAGAAATGGGTGGACTAGATGGGCCAAATGGTCCTTATCTGCTGTCAAATTCTAAGTTTGTATAAAGAAGGATGAGATGAAGTCTGGGGGGCAGAAATAATGTTTTCATGCAAATGTTCTCAGTGATAAAGAACAGGGTACAAAAATAACAGTTAAGACAAAAGCTGAACAATGTTTGAATATTATATTTTAAAATGTTTTTAGGGATACTGAAAAATGCTTTAACTATTCCACTGATGTATATTTCCTTGTGGTATAAAAGGCTCTCTTTGGCTGTAAGAGAGCTAGTCAAAGGGTAAGGATGAGCAAATGACCAATCCAAACCATTTGATTTTAATTCATGAAGTATCCACTACATATACATTTACAAGTCCAGAGACCCTGACAGGTCACTTAAAATGTCTTAGCTCCAGCAGCCATGGGTTACTTTGAACTGTTCATGTGACCTGATCACTTTAAACTGATGTACCAACAAAAGAAAAGCAAAAAAAAAAACCTGACATTTTAGGACACTGACAGGGTTGAATGAGACGCTGTCCCATTTTTATGCAGAAAAGGCTAAATGCAAGGATCTGTTCTATCCTCTAATGTCTCTTGTTTGACTGCGCAGCCAAATTTTTCTCTGCCTTCACTTAACTGTTTCTTCCCCCAGTGTATCTGAAGTTACAAAATATATGTAAATTTTTATGTGAAACTGGGATCCTTTGGTTTGAAAATGTATATAGTTATATTGTTGAAATGATTACAAAAAGCTATTTGGAACTTAGGGGGTTAACCTGGAATGCAACACTAACTCTTTTGCAGAGCTCTCAACAGGGGGTCAGTTCTGAGACACCATGTACTGTTTTGCTGCACCCGCAAGGAAGGAAACTTGAAATTTTCTGAAAAATAGGATGTCTCCTTAACCAGTCCCCAGGCAAAGACTTTAAAAAAGAGCAGCAATACTTTTGCTAGAGAGAGCAAGACTACAACTTGGAATTAGAGATATCCTTAGACAAAAGACTGTTTTCTGTGTTTGTACTGCCTTTGTAAATACTTAAACTAAACATTTTTATTTTACTGTTATTGGAAAAAATAAAATGCTACTTGCGAATTTTACATCTGCTCCTGGTCTTCCTATGCTTCCTGACCTGTGCCTCAATGAGACAGATAGTGTAAGCAGTGGGATTTATGCCATACATACTCTAAGCCAGGAGTTTTGGGCATGGATACTGGACCTAGTACCAGGGAAGCATAGAAGAAAGGCAAGGATCCTGCAACAGCAAGCCCAGGAGTGTTTACCAGAAGCATGGCAGCCAGACTAGCAGCAGAAAGAACAATGGAAGAACAGGCATGGACAGAATCTGAAAACCTGCCTGCCTTCTTCAAATGGTGGGCTATACAACAAACAGCAGGTCTGACTGGCAGTAGTGCACCTAACAGACACACTATGGAGTGGCTGAAATAAGACTTTTAGGCAATGAAGGAAATTATGCAGATGGTGAAAACCTTAAAACTGCTGAACTGGCTCACACAACAATGGATGGAGCCTGGGTAGAGATACCAAGGGCTCAGAGTAATCCAAGGGCAGCATTTTGAGTCTGCCAGGAAAGGCAAGCCCCTGAACAAGTTGAAAATCAAGAGGCAAGGAGAGACCCCATCTGTTGCAGACAAAGGCCAGATAGAATCCAGTCACAGTACAGAGAACCAGTTCAGAGCCATGATACCAGAGATGGAGATGGAGCATTGTTGATGCAGAATCGGAGCTGGAGGAACACCTGGTGCTGGATCCTGGAGGATCACGTGAGTGGTGCAGAGATTGCTAAAGAAGAGGTGCTTGTTCATGGTGAAGAAGAAAGGACACTCAAAGATGCAGATTGTGTGATCTGAGATGGAGACATGGCCCCTTTAGTACAGCAGCTGAAAGGTGAGGAATAAGCCTATGAGATGGCTGAAGGGACTGATCTTTTTGTTAAACCAGGGATTCCCTGGAGATTAAGAGACTGGGTTATGCTACAAAATGGGGATACACAAGTTTGCAAGTTATACCAGTATGGGACAAGTGTTGATGGTGTACATGTTGGTCCTTGGGTGGTTAACAGAGCCTGTCCCCATTATGCTGTGAATAAAAGGGTATTATACAGGTTATGTCCTAACCCCAGGTTAAACAAGATGGAAGAGCAGGTGGTTGTTCCCACTAAATGTTGGACGCAGGTGATGCAGTGGGCACACACTGATCACAGTGGGTGGTATCTAAGTAAGAGGTAAACCTTGGCAAACCTTCTGCCACATTTTTACTGGCCAGAAATCTACAGACAGGTAGTGACCTACTGTAGATCATGAGTTACCTGCCAGTTAATGTTGGCTGTAACCCCCAGAGAGAAGGGTGCTGTTACCCTGCAGAAAAAGGCTTTTACTTCCCAGAGACCAAGAGAAGCAGAAGGCCTACAAAGGAAGACCACCTAGGGAACGAGGTGGCATTCTGGTAAAATAGGTATGCTTCCTCCAGGGCTGGGAGAGGTAAACATAAATAAATGGCTAAACTGACATTAGAAACACTAGAATTAAAAATTCAGAAGATTGAAAAAATGTGAGAGTAAACAACACTGTTTGCCATACTAGTTGTTATGGAGAAAAGGGGTACTGCATATGCTGAGAACTGTAAATCTTATAAGCTAATGTTAACTGAAAACAAAGGAAGTTTTGGAAACCATTTTTTTTTTTTTTTTTTTTTTTTTTAAAACAGGTTCCCTCTTAAAGAGGGGGTATGTGACAGGGTTGAATGAGACCCTGTCCCATTTGTTATGTTGAAAGAGCTAAACACAAGGATCTGTTCTATCCTCTTTTCTGTCTCGTCTGACTGCGCAAATGTTTCTCTGCCTTCACTTGCTGTTTCTGTCTTTCCTTCCCCCTTGTATATCTGAAGTTTTAAAATATGTGTGAATTTTTATGTGAAACTGGGATCCCTTGGTTTGAAGATGTATATAGTTATACTGTTGAAATGATTGCAAAGCTATCTGGAACTTAGAAGGTTAACTTGGAATGCAACACTAGCTCTTTTGCAGAGCAGTCAACAGGTGGTCAGTTCTGGGACACCATGTACTGTTTTGTAGCATCTGCAAGGAAGGAAACTGGCAAGAACATGTTCTGAAAAACAGGATGTCTCCTTAACGAATTCCCAGGCAAAAACTTATAAAAAGAGCAGTAATACTTCTGCTAGCAAGAGAGCAAGACTAAAACTTGGAATTAGAGATATTCACAGATGGAGGACTTTGTTTTCTGTGTTTGTACTGCCTTTGTAAGTAGTTATACTAAACAATTTATTTTACTGTTATTGGAAAAAAAAAAATGCTACCTGCAAATTTTATACCTGCTCCTGTTCTTCCTATGTTTCCTGACCTGTGCCTTGATGACAGACACCCGTAATCAAAAAGCTCAAGTTTCCAAGACACTCATTGAAATCACAGCAAATTCCATAATCTCTACACCTCACTAGTCTTCTTGCCCTCCCGTTGTAAGCTGCTAACAGACCTGCTTTTTGCCTATTAGATGTACGTATGCTTAAACCAACTAACTGAAAAATGAATGACTATGCAGAATATTTCAGGAGATACACGTGTCTATCTTCTCCATTTGGGCAGATGTACATCCAGTCCTTGACAGGAATTACAGGCATCATGATACGAAAATTTTCATGGTATGATAAACCTTGAAAAATTATTGGATTATCATGATAATATGGTGTCTGGTCTAAGGGATACTCCAGACCCTACATTGATTGGGGGCGGGGGGGAGAGAGAGAGAAGAGAGATAGGAGAGGATTCTCTAAGAAACTGTAGGCTATGCACCGGGCAGGGCATATTCATGAGCCTATACCTTGGCCTGTGTCCCACACAGATGATGCATGCTGTGGTGGATACTGGGTGTATGACATGCCCATCATAGATACCCCCAGCACCAGGATGGACTTCAGGCCTGAACAGGACAGGTTATTACACTGGTCAACAACATTCAATGCCTGTGGTCTTTAATCCCAAACTACAGGCATTGATGTTGCATAGTACAATGCACAATGGTTTGAGAGTGGGTTCCTGGTGGTACAGGTGCTGGCAGGCATTTAACAAGGAAGGACT